>CM060443.1:47709353-48959353 GCA_030545235.1 Helianthus tuberosus | reverse complement strand
CCCACTCGATATATATGACCAACCCTCACAACTTGCACCATTTTGCAACATCACTCTCACACTCTCTCATCTCACACACTCTCCATCTCTCTCTCTAAAAACCCTAAAACCCTAAGGTTCTAACATCAACTCACCTCCTCTCCTCTCCCTCTCTCGGATCAAACCGGCAACAACAAAAGGGAGCTCTCGGATCATCTCGGTTCACGCTCATTGTCATCACTCGGAAGCTTCCTTCACAAATCCTCCATACCTTCACACTCTTAATCTCTAACCGGTTAGTTTAATGTTTTAATCTAGTTCCCTTGCAAAACAAATGAAAACATTAGATAAAGGTGCTTGCTTGATGACAAAATGCATGAGGAGTGTTTACTTGTTTGAGTGAATGATGATGTGCAACTTGTCTATGAATTTAACTATGCTTCTCTTTGATTAAAAAAAAAAAAAAAAGATGTAAACCGAGAGACATTGATATGGATAGCTTAGTGTGTTCATGACTAGATAATGCATGTTAGATGGTGTAGGATTTGGTGATATTCATGATATGTGACACAAGTGTGCTTGATTTAGTCGAATATTTGGATCTGTTTTGAATGAATGTGCATAATGAATGACTTGAATATATGAAGAACAGTTTGAAGATCATGAAAATATTTGAAATATGCCTTGTTTGATCTGATTTAGTGGGATATTAGACAATAAAACATGTTAGTGGAGATAGTACACAATTTACATGAAATTGCAATCTCATTGGCTAGTACATCAGAGGTTCTAGAAGGATTCTTGTGCACGTATCCGAGGTTGCGACTCGCAACCCCCGGTTGCGACTCGTAACCAAAACATGACAACTCGAAACTACGGCGGTTGCGACTCGTAACCAGATCACGACAACTCGAAACCTCCGGTTGCGACTCGTAACCAAAACGTGACAACTCGAAACCCCCGGTTGCGACTCGTAACCAAAACATGACAAGTCGAAACACCGGTTGCGACTCGCAACCAAGACATGACAAGCCGCAACCTCCGGTTGCGACTCGCAACTGTGTGTTCTCGACTGGGCTGTTAGTTATTGGGCCCAAAGTGTATTAGCTATACATGCTTGTTACGGTGTAAGTGGGCTACGTGTTTAACTGTTAACTGTTGCTGTTAAAGAACTTAGACGGGCCCAATGACTTATTGGATAAATGTATGTTGTGCATGCTAGGTGTTAGATATGTGTAGATTATACGTGTTTACTTGTACCCCAACTTGACCCATATTCGGTAACCATGCTAGGACGTGGTGACCAACGTGATAGACCGGGTAATTAATCTACCGAGCAACCCAAGGTGAGTTCACAACCTAAAGCATGTATTCCCGGTGGTTTGGGAAACGGAACTAAAAACAACACTATCCCCTTATGCAGGATACAACTTACTTCTCCTCCCTTGTTATTGGGAACCTTTTTGTTAATTACTGTTTATACGGATTGCAACAAACGGCACTAAACGAAACTCTATCACTTAAAGTCCCTACTACATAATACCGATTAGTCGCCGGGGCCAGGCGAACGGGTTATTAGTTGATAGCGCTATTTAGGTCTTACCAACCTCACACCGTGCCAAGGTATGGGATCGGTCGTGAACTAATGTACTCAGGCATCCGTCAATGATGATAGAACATTGACATCGGGGCACTCTCTTGCGGATACGCAACGGTCACCTAGTGTTCGGTATTGGAAAAACAGTTTAGTTGCTAACTTTTGGGGTAGCTCCCCATGGCATGTATAAACGGCTAAATTAACTGGTGAAACAAGTTTTTGGTAATTAAAACTGGACAACTAGTGAACTCACTCAGCATTATTGTTGACCCCTTACTGCATGCTTTGCAGGTAACCAGTGACTCAGGAGCTTGCAGCTTGGGAAGTGTAGTGGTCGCCTAAACCCGCATGTTGGGTTCTAAATAATTTGAACTATGAACTTTGTTTAAACTATTTTATCTATGCTTCCGCTACTTACTTAACTGTTATTTGAACCTAAACATTGAACTTTAAACTATGGTGCTCACTAACCATTATGGTTGGTGATCATCCTTACTATTATCCAATGCTCAGTATAATTGGTGGCTGGATCCTGGTCGGTCACGCCCTCAAGCGGACGGTACTCCGCAGGTGGGATTTGGGGGTGTGACAATCAGTATACTGACAATCTAAGTGAATCTTTTAGAGCTTATAATGTATAAAGCTTAATGGTGTTGGTGATTTGTCTCATTAACTGATATGATTCTCTTAAGCAAACTCACAAAAATATTGTCTGTAAATATTTCTTCTCTATATTTCTTTCCATTCAAAAATCCAAAAAGATTTTCAGTGTGTTTTAGCATATTTTTTGAAAAATACAAAAAGATTTTTGACAACTGGTGTAGGAGAGCTGATTTTCAAAATTCCAAGTGCTAAACATGATGAACAGTTGGTTTGGGAGTTTGTGTTTGTTTTGATAAGAAAAATGATACTGTTTCAAGTGGTTCATCAGTATGAAATTATTTGATTTGTTAGTGATTTTCAAGTGGTGTCTATATGCTAAAATGTTATCATAAAACTTATGTTTGTGGTAGAGTGTTATGTAGGAAATATCAACATTTGAGGGGGAGTGCATGTTGATAATGATGAACTTAAAGATGTTAACATAAAAGAGAAAGAAATGAAGATAGAGAGAGAGAAGCCCAGAGACTGATCAAGACTGAAGGTGCGAAGACACGACATTGTCAAAGACTCGATGAACGACTCATCAACATCTGAGGGGGAGTTTGTTGGTGCACTACATCTGTCGACTTCGTCTTGGATCGAGTCTTAGTCTTAGAGTGTTAGATCAGGGCATGGTTTATAAGAAAATAGGATAGCATATATGTTTAACCTGATAGGTCCGCTTATGTGTACATGTAGGTCCGCTTATGTGTCAGGTCCGCTTATGTGTTAGGTCCGCTTATGTGTCAGGTCCGCTTATATGTACATGTACCTTGGAGGGAACCTCATCACCTATAAATAGGTGCACATAAGCGAACCACTGAGAGAAGGTCTTGAAAACTGTACCGAAGTGCTGCCGGTCCAGGATTTGAATGTAAACTGTCAGAAACCAATGCAAATAGAAGTTTAAAGTAATTTGCTAGCTGTTCCTAAGTCAAATACTTATTTTCCACATCCGTATTTGATAGAATCTCCTCTGAACGACTCATTCGGGTTGATACATGATCCTACAAGGATGGATAGGATCTTCGAAACCTGGAGGTTGTTCGACATACACCTCTTCTTGAACAATACCATGCAAGAATGCGCTTTTGACATCCATCTGATAGACTTTGAATCCTTTAAAAGAAGCAAAAGCTAGAAAGATCCGAATAGCCTCCAGATGAACAACCGATGCATAAACCTCATTGTAATCAATGTCTTCAATTTGACGAAAGCCCTGAACAACCAATCTTGCCTTGTTGCGAATGACCACTCCACGATCATCCTTTTTGCACTTGTAAACCCAACGGGTGCCAATTTTCTTGTAGTTTTCGGGTTTTTCAACAAGTCTCCAAACACCCAGTTTCTGGAACTGTTGTAGTTCCTCTTGCATTGCCTCAATCCAAGAATTATCCTTTAAGGCTTCTTTCCAAGATTTCGGTTCTTCTTGTGAAACATAACAAGCGAAGGACCAATCATTTTGAAGACCATATTCTCTAATGGCTGAATACAAACCAGCACTCTGGTTGTTTCTCAGCTGATTACGCGTCTGCACCCCTTGTTGGACATCTCCTATGAAATTCTGCTGTGGATGGGTATCGTGAATCCTCATTTCAGGATTTTCAGGAGCACGAGCATTAACACCCAAATTATTAATATTAAGATCAACAACCAACTCCACACCTGGAATATGCGTAGAAGTGGATGCATTCCCTTCAGCAGTATCAACATCCTGCACATGAGGTGTTTCAACAGAAGTACCCTGAACAGGAGCAACTGGAGCTGAAGTGCCTTCAGTCGCATCAAGATATTCATCATCTTCCGATGACTCATTGTACTCAGTAGCATCTTCAAATCCCTCAGTTTGAACTGTGTTGTTAACCGAATTAGAACCTTGTGGGTTAACAATAACAGGTCTAACCAATGGCGAGTCAGCAGGGTTGTCACTATCAAATAACATTCTAGCAGCTGTAGAATCTTCGTCAAAGGTCGGCAGATTAAATGAGTCGAATAGCCCATTGTAGTCGAACATCCAAGGATCACCCGGAGCCCTAACAGGACTTGTATACCTTTGAACCCTTACTTCACTCCATAGCTCAATCTTTTTGGTAGCCAGATTCCATACGCGAAAATTTGGAGTAGCATATCCAAGGAAGAAACCCTCGATAGCTTTCGCGCCAAACTTTCCATCCGGCTCAATCATAGTGCATGGACCGCCAAAAGGTTCTAGAAAAGATAGATCCGGTTTCCTTTTCTGTAGAAGTTCGAAACAAGTCTTGCCATGTCTCTTAACTGTAAGAACTCGGTTTAATATGTAGCAAGCAGTTGACACAGCCTCCCCCCATAACTGAACAGGAAGCTCTGACTCTACCAACATCGTTCTTGCAGTTTCAATTATCGTCCGATTCTTCCTCTTCGCGACACCGTTTTGTTGTGGAGTGTATCAAGAACTGTATTCATGAAGAATGCCTTTAGAAGTACAGAACTCATCCATCACACGGTTCTTGAATTCAGTTCCATTGTCGCTTCAGATCCTCTTAACTTTCAACGTGTAGAGATTTTCCAACATTGTAAGAAGATCCTTGAGGATGCCAGGAGTATCACTCTTGTGTGCCATAAAATCTACCCAAGAAAATCTAGAATAATCATCAGTAACCACTAAACAATAAACATCCCCGAATGTTGTCTTGTGTCTCATAGGTCCAAAGAGGTCCATATGAAGACGTTCGAGAGGCATGCTAACAGTGTTGATCTTCTTCAGAGGGTGAGACTTCTTAGTTTGTTTCCCTTTCTGGCACGAAACACAGATATCTTGTAGATGAAAACTTCTCATGGGAACGCCATTCACAAGACTGTTTTTCACCAAATGGTTCATTTTTCTTAAGTGAATGTGCCCCATTCTTCTGTGCCAAGATATAGACTCCTTCTCCGCGGCTTTTGAGACAAAACATGTGACTTGTGCAGAAGTCGTAATGGCTTGGCTCATATCAAGAATATAAAGATCATTAACTCTTGGAGCCGATAAGAGAATCCATTCTTCTGGAATTTTGAAACCAGGTTTCAGCACATAACAACCGGCATCATCAAAATGCACGGTGAACTTCTTATCGCAGATCTGCGAAACACTGAGAAGATTATTATCAATTTGTCGAACATAATTGATCTTATCAAAACACACAACACCATTGGAGATCATTCCCTCTCCAGTGATGTATCCGCCTTTGTCTCCAGCAAACGCGACATAGCCTCCTCTAATATTTCTCACATCATAATGAAGCCGTAAGTCGCCTGTCATGTGCCTAGATGCTCCACTATCAACAATCCAATGACTATTAATAGTTCCTCCTGGAACACCCTGCACATATCATCAATGATCAGTTGAGGATGGGGACCCAAGCCTTAGTGGTCTTGGGTTGTCCCTGAGCATCACGAAAGATGATCTCGATTTCTTGATGATTTTGTAACACAACACCTCCCCCTGAGTTTTCACCCGTCTTAGGTTTCCAAGTTTGATTTGCTTTACCAGATACATTTTTATGAACAGATTCTAAAACTTCTGGCTTTAAAAATTGTGAAGAACTTGGTTCCCTGTTGACAGTTTTGACTTCAGATTTTAAAGCCTTTTCAACAGCTTTGACGTTTTGACGTCGTTGTTTCGGTTCTTGTTCCTTAACAGTTCTTTTATCATGTTTTGGTGAAACGGGACGACGTTGAGGGTGAACTTTTCAGGTGGTGATTTCTCAACAAATTTATCTTTTGGAGTGTTTGGATAATTTTTAATGATGTGTCCAAACTCCCCACATTTAAAGCATGTTCTCCTTTCCACAAACTTAGGAGAATCCGATCGACCAACAGATGTCAAACCCGTAGAACCCGAGGTACTTGCTTTTTCATCACACCCGTTTGAATGTTGAGTGTAATTGTTTTGGCTATCACGTTTTTAAATTTTGACTTGTTGTACAAAATCGGTGTTTGACTTGTTTTCAAAAGTCTCAATTTTATCCGTACCCATCGATTCTACAAATCTGACATTACTGTTTTTCTTCTGATAACGAGCTCCTTTTGTTTCAAACTTAGATTGAGAAACATTAGGATTTTGAGCTCGCTTTTTCTGGTTGTTTACCCTTAGCAGCAATAGGTTGTTGCTTTGTTGGTGATTTTTGATTTCCAAATTGTTTCTTGATTTCAGTTTTTGGAATTGGGTCACATTGAGTTACAATGACACCTGGAATTGTCTTTCCCAAAAACTTGTTTGTATTATTTTCAAAAACTTGATCAATCGAAGATGGATTGACATTTTTAATTGGAAAATCGTGATTTGAATAGATTTTAGAATCACCAACCAAAGTGTACAACACGTTATTACTTTTAACGGTAGACACAGATTTCTTGTCATTCTTGACAGGATCTATCACTTGTTTGACAACTCCTGAAGAATTTTTTGATTTGAACCCTAGGCCAGTGGTAACTTCCTCATAATCAAGAGGTACACTGGGCTCAAACCGTGGCATTTCTTCTTCATTAGGCATATAGGTATAACTATGTCTTAAAGGAGGCGGACACTTCTTAAACCCAACACCTTTCTTGTTTCCCTTCAGTTGTTGAACGTCAATAATGTGATCGAGCACAAATCGGAAGTTATAATAACTCTCCAACTTTTGCTTGATTGCATCATGCTCGCATTTGGCAATGGCTAATTCCTTTTTGGTTTCCTCAACAATGTTAATGTAATTGTTAATACTAACTTGTTTATGGTAAACAGTTTTGGTCACTTCGGAAACACTTTTCTTTAAGGTTTCAATTACAGATTTAAAATCCTTTTCGTTTCTAACCAGAGCCATATTCGCCTCATTGCACTTAGACATTTCAACAACCAAACTTTGATTATGACTATGAAGCTTTTCAGATTCAAGCTTCAAATCAGCACAAACATTACAAACACTAGGAGCAGGAGTTTCAGAATTTACCTGACTCGTAGAGGCTGAGACATTTGCCATAAAGGCAATTTGAAAAGAAAAAGATCCATCTTCAGAGAAGAACTTCTCCATTTCTTTAGATGCTACAGCAGCCTTCTTAATCAGAATTGATTTCTGACATTTCAACTCCTCCGCTTCATTCAACAAGTTATCAAGATCAGAACTTGCTTCTACCCTCACATCAGATTCAGAATGATAATCCCCCGAAGTAGAACTTTCTTCATCAAAACTCCCGGTATAACCCGAATTGTCGTCACTTTCAGAAAATTCTTCCTTATGAACGTGCTTGATGTGATTGATGATCTTTGCATAACACGCTGTTCCTCCTTTATCTTGATTACCTTCCCCAAGTTGTATAGGCCAATTACACCCTTCATCAGCTTGAACGGTCAATGTTCGATTGGTGTTTGATGGTCCAGACTGGTTCTGGTTCTGATTGTTGTCTTGATTCACATTGACACTTGAAGTACTTGTCTGATTTCTGAATGGGTTCTGATTGCCTTGTTTGCTTGGTCGGGTGCACTCACGTTTGAAGTGCCCCTTTTCGCCACAATTAAAACATGTAACCGCTTCTTTATCAAATCCATACTTCGTATCCTGTTTACTTTCCAAAGAACTCCTCCCTATTCGAACCATAAAGTCATTCGCCCTTCTAACAGCACTTGCGAACGCCCACTTTATATCCATCAACTCCATTTCATCACGGTTGATTTGTAGATAATCTTCGTTGGTCAAACTAATGTTTCCAATTTGACCTGCGACCAAACCGCAGTAAGCACTGACCATTGTATTAATGAGTTCCATATGTTCCTTCGCTACTTCAATGCTAACATTTGAGAGGTTTGATGTATCAACTTTGACTGTGTTAGGGTTTAGGGGTGAAGGATTGTTGGTATAATGAGCTTGATGTTTTTGTGGTAGGGCTTGTTGTTGTTGTTGTGGTTGGGCTTGAGGTTGGGGTATAGATTGTGAAAGATAAGCACTTTGATTCCACTGTTGTTGAGTAGTGGTAACTTGAGGTGGAGGTTGAGATTGTGAAAGATAAGCACTTTGATTCCACTGTGGAAACAGTGATGAGCTTGTATTGGACACAAACGCCGTTTGAAGCTTCGGTTGCTGAATGGAACTCGAACTAGCTGAAGTACCAAAACCAGGAAAATACATTTCTGTGTTTTGAGGAGGTGCAATCATTTTAGCTTTCCGAATTTCCTCTTCGTGCTTGTGCTCCAACTTCTGAATGAATTCATAGAGAGTGCCATTGGCTGTATCCATAGCGCCCGTATGCTTTAGAAGTTCAATGAATGGACTCCACTTAGGAGGTAGAGCATCAGCAAACCGTGCAATCATTTCCGGATGAGTTGCAGCAACATTATAAGAACACATTTCACTCATCAAATGATAAAAGCGAGAAGTCATATCATTTAGAGTTTCATTATCCAAGAATCGAAATGATTCAAACTCTATCTTCAATAAATCATGGCGTGTCTTTCTAGAAGCTGCATTTCCTTCTCCTCTCGCTACCAATGCATCCCATAACCCTTTCGTGTCGTCACAGTAAGAGAATTGATGATAGATTTCTTTGTGAAGCGCTTGTGTAAGAATAGCAAACGACTTTTTCTCTAAGTCATAGGCTTTCTTGTCATCTTCAAGCATATTAGTAAAACCCGCTGCAGTTGATGCTGCTTCTTCGAGGGCATTGCTGCGTGGAGTAATGAAACACCTCCAAAGATCGGTGCTTTGCCCTTGAACGTATGTGGTGAAACGACCTTTCCATGTCGGAAATTCATTCATGTGATTCAATTTTGGCGGGCGATTGTTGCTACCCGTCTCACTCCCACTAAGCAAAAGATTTTGAATGCTCTGATTTTGATTCGACACCATTGCCCATTGACTTGCACTAATAGATTGTTGTTGTTGAGGTATGGTATTCCTTAAATATTCGGCCATCGAAGTCAGTTTTTGAACTGGTTGTGAGTCCGTACTCCAATCCCACGGACTTGTACTACTCATATTTGATATTAGAATAACTGTACCTGATAAAACACTTGAAAACACAAAGTTAGAACAGTTTTGCAAGTCCTCTGTTTAAAATTGACAGCAGATAAGAATGTTTGACGAAATCCAATGGTGATTTCGTCGAAGTTATGTGTGACGAAAATAGTTGATTTCGTTGACTGATATGTGACGAAATCAATGTGTTTTCGTTGACTGAAATGGGACAAAATTAAAGTGTTTTCGTTGACTTTGGAATGGAATGAAATCAGATTTTGTTGAAAATGCACATCCTGACGAAAACAGGATTTCGTATGAGAGTGTTTTCGTCCAGATTTCGTTATAGTGATTTCGTTGACTATTATTGTTGACGAAATCAAGGGATTTCGTTGACTATGTTTGACGAAATTTGATTGAGTTGAAAAATGATATTTCTGACGAAAACACTTGATTTCTTTTGGTTTTCGTCGTAAGGTGATTTCGTTGACAATGGGTACCAGCTGGTAGTAGATATTTTTCAAACCTTATCCTCTGACAAGTTGACAACAAATTCAACAAACCATGCTTTTCTGATTTCGGTACTCCTTTTTCTCACCAACTAATGATCACAGTACACATTTTTCAAACACTTGTAATATAATATTGATAAACAACAATCAGTTAGATTTATCAAACCTCAAACACATAAACATGCAAATATCAGTTTGAATATTTCAAGAACACTTTGAAGATAGGAAGTTCTGGAAAATGATTTTGCATATACTTTCACAAAAACCAAACTATAAACATGCACACATGTAATGTTACAAGGTTTTCAATAAAACTATAGCAAAATATCATTTGTAAACACAGATTTTTCAGCAATATTTTCAGAAAATAAATAAACTTCTCAAGAACAACAATCTGAAAATAATAAGAACACACTTGTTTCAAACAACACAATGTTTGGTTTTAAACAAGGAAAAGAGCCAAGGCTCTGATACCCCACTTGTAGGTCCGTTTTTCTCGGAGGATCCGATACGTAACCTATCCTTGTTTATCACAAACACTATCACGAGTGCGGAATCCCCGAAACAGTGCAAACCAAACAATTGTAAAGCATATAACACGAACAGGTAATCAAAGATTCACTTAGATTAACAGGATGAGAACAAACTGCAAACACATACACACAATGCTTGACGATAAACTCTCAGTTTCTCTCTATGCTCTCATAAACCTAACTGTGAAACATGCCAAGTATTTATATTGTCCTTGTACGAAAACACTATGGACGAAATGAAGAGTGATTTCGTCACTCATGTGTCTGACGAAATCCAAAGTGATTTCGTTGAAGTGATTGTTGATGAAAACACATGTGTTTTCATCAAAACCAAATAAGGACAAAATAACTTAAGGCATGGATATACAGTCAAGTATGATTACACAACCTCTAAACCTAATGCACAGTAGCATTAGGTTAAGATACAAATACAAAGACAATACGTCATACCAAGTAGGATAGGAGGATATCCGACTAGGTAGACACGACGGAACGTACAGACTCGATAACGAAAGACTGTTTAACATACAACTAAACAAGACAAGTTACAGACACAAAACTGCACTAACACGTTTAGATAAAATTTTAATTATCTATTATTTTTTTAATATAATCAAATGAACATGAACGAACGTAACCGAACATATTACTGAACGTTCACGAACGCAGTCGAACGGACGAGAACTTTGTTCGTGTTCGTTCGTTAAGCTAACCAAACGAATTTTTTTTGTTCGTGATCGTTCGTTAAGCTAATCGAACGAACATAAACGAACTTCCAGCAGAACGGTTCAGGAACTGTTGCTGAACGTTCAGTTCGCTTACAGCCCTAACAACACCCCGTAGCTTGCTTCCAGAGGTACACAAATTTATATTTATTTAAACAGGACCAACGGCTAGATATGTCCGGATTCCAACCCGTCCCCTCCCCCCCAAAAAAAAATGGTCAGAATTAAAAAAAAACATCGGTTTGAGATCAGTTCTACCTCCTTGCTTCCGAAATCGACCCTTACCGCTTTTTATAAAATTTTGGACTAGCCGTTGGTGCTTTTCTTGACCGTTTTTTTATCACAACACTCGAAAACGCATCCCAAAACGCAAAAAACATGCTCTTGTACGCACTCACTTTTGAATCTCTTTGCATATTTGATTACTGGTTATGGCTTTACAAAGTTCAGAAACTACACGCATTTGTTGGTGTCGGTTCTTCAAACGAGCCAACCATTGTTAATGTTTTAGAAATGATTCGGAATCCAGATATTTTCGGGCAAAAACATGTGTAACACCCCCAAAATTAATCATAGTATTGGATTTTTGTAACTAAATTTTTGGTTGTTTACTAAAGAAGGTTGGGTAAATTACTTTTTGAGTCCCTGTGTTTTAGGGGTTTTAGCCACTTGAGTTCAAAATCAAAATCAAAATGTTTAACGCTCTGAGTCCTTATAGCCACTTTTCTTAACCATTTGAGTCCAAATTTCTAACACTGTTAGAATTAGTTTGTTAAATTTGTTAAATGACCAAATTACCCCTACCTGATATCTCTTTGTCTTCCTTATGTTTCTCTCTCTATCATATCAGACGATCCCCACTACTGCAAATTACACCATTGCTACAACTGCCTCCACCATCATACCACTATTCCCACCGCACCTAACCACCACCACCATTCGCACTATCATCACCACCACCATCCCCACCATCAACCCCACCATGAGCACCACTATCCCCACAGCAGATACACAACCACCACCGCATATCCACCAAATGAAACCAAAAAGCACAAATTCACGTCAAATCGCATGTATCTAAGGGGGGGAAATTTTAGTTTTTGACTTTTCCTTGGTAACATCTTCCAAAGTAAAAAGCTGATATGTGTTGGCTTCGTGATTCTCAATTTCTTCTTCAGCTTCAGATCAGTCTTGAAGAATCACGAACCTAAACCCTTTTCTTATCTTCAAAATCTCTCCCCAAAACCCTTTGTAATTTCCTTAAAACTTCATCATTCGACTGTAACTTGCTTGGGGGATTCTAAAGGAGGGTCATCGATTGTAATCGTAAGAACACTTTATTATTGATTGCCTTTACTAATTTCTTATGTTGTATTTTCTTCTTTAATAGTCATAACTGTTGTAATATGGTGACAGACAATGTTATTTTCATTTTCATTTTGTTCCTAGACAGGAATCTGTAATTAATTATGATTTGTTGGGGGGGGGGGGGTACCTGTATTTAATTATGGTGCGGATGGTGGTGGTGCAACGGTGGACCTCTGGTTGATCTTGTTGCAACGGTGGGGATGATAGTGGTGCGATGGTGGGGAGGGTGGTGATGGTGCAAGGCGGTGCCTCAAAGTTCAGATTTTCAATACCCAGCACTGACAGCTACCGCGTCTGGATCTGCAATACCCATCACCGACAATCGCCGCCCCTGGATCTGCAATACCCAACATGTTTTGCTAAAGTTTCTTGAGTTTGAGAGGGTGGTGGATGTGTTGTGGGGACTGGTGAGGGTGGTGATGGTGCGGTGGTGGTAATGGTGGTAGAATGGTCTAGGATTGAGAGAGAGAAGAGAGAGAAAGTGTGTGTACAGGTTGTAGATTTGTATTATATATATATATATATATATAATTTAATTTTATATAATATTAAAACCATGTATTAAAGACTTGTTCTTTGTATTTTGTGCATTAAAGAGTTGTACTTTATATGTAAATGACTAAAATACTTTTATAGTTAACAGACTTGGTGGATGGTGTTAAAAACTTGGACTCAAATGGTTATGAAAGGTGGATGTAGGGACTCAGGCGTTAAACATTTTGATTTTGGACTCAAGTGTTTAAAACCCCTAAAACATAGGGACTCAAAAAGTAATTTATCAAAGAAGGTTTTAGTAAATTAAATATGTAGGCTAATTATTATTGGGCCAAGGTCCAAAGAAGGATTAATGGTGGAAAGGTCACGATGTAAGAGTATATAAAGAATTTATAAATCCTAATCCTTAAATTCTTCTCATTTAATTCAAATTTAGAGAGAAAATGAAGAATCAAGATAAAAAGCCACAAACTTGAAGGATTGAAGCTCGATTTTTTATCCAATGATAAAGGATCATCACAACATTGTTTAATTAGGTCGGATTCTAGGTAAGAATCGACCTCTAAAGATTTCTCTTTTAAAGAAAAATGTGGTTTTTCGAAAAAAAAAAGGTTCCTTCACCAAAGGTCGGATCTTTACGTGTCAAAGAGGCTAAAAGCCTTAGTTTTTGGTTCATGGAAGTTAAATGTAAAAAGTTGGGATTTTGAGTTAGAAACGGAGCAAACAACATGAATCCACGTATTTGCGACACTAGACATTTATAGTGAGACATTCAAGGTGTCGTGCGTGAAAGACTTCACAGTGTCGCATGAGTTAATACGACACTCTCTAAGACACTTCCTACGACCCTCCCGACAATAGCTTCACAAACTCAAACTCGACTTTGAGAAATAATATTATGAAAGAAAGAATCGAGGCAACGTTGAAAGTGGTCAAACAATTTATCGATCCTTAAGGTGATGTTTTTCAACGAGGTTAACAAGGTTCAAGATCAAATGATGAAGTTCGTGATTCAAGAAGGTTTGTCGTTCAATAACATCGGCAACCCTCGCTTGACAAAGATGATTCAAGACATGTTCCAACCTTGTACAAACTGTAAAACGTTATTGTGTGAAATTGTGGAAACAAGCAAAATAAGATTAAATTGTATTTTTTGAAAACTTACAAACTGAGGTGAACTTAACTTCCGATGTTTGGTTGCTCCACATGCTTTACCAGAATTGTACCTTTACATCAACGCTCACTAGGTAGACCCCAATAAGTGGCGCTTATTATCGATGGGTTTCACCTAATAGGCCTAAAATGCATGAACTAAGACACTAAGCACTAGTTAATACACACACAAGAGTAGAGATGCAAAAAATGTCAACTGGTTTTGGGGTTATTGGATATTAATAAAAATTGGTACAATCAATAACCAGTTTATTAGGGTTACCGATTAGGTTAATAACCAAACCAATTTACCAAAATTTGATTAAAATAACATGTTATTTAAAAAAAAGTTTCAGATAAATACTAAAAATATAATAGAAACTCAATATCTTTTCATTACTTATGAAATATTAAAGATTAACAAACCATTACCCCAGCTCAGTTGGTTGGTTGGCCGGTTGTGTCCATTGGAGGCGCCGGTTCGATCCCCGGCTGGTGCTGGGTATTGGACATCTCGGTGAGGGCTTGGCCTGGGGTTTTACCCAGGTTTCCGGGGGGGAGGGGGGGGGGGGTGTTTACCTATTCCACAGGGTTTCCGCGCATCAGGGGTCTGCTACGCTTTCTTGCGTTGGTCGAGTAGTCGGCCTTTGGACATAGCTTCGAAAGGGTGGGTTTACACGTAGAAAGCAGTTAGCCGTTAAAAAAAAAACAAAACATAATTTTCTTACAAAACACATAGAGAAATCGCGAATACATTGTTATTATTTAATAAATAATCGTCGTCTTCATTTAATGCCTATTCTACGCCTAGGGCAACTAGATTCATCATAAGCTAGTTCATCAACAAAAACCGAAAATGCCTCTGCTTTTGCTTCTTCTTCCTCGTGTAATTATTCTTCAACAGCGAGTTTACCTTCGGGACTTGTAATATGTTGTATAGATTCTGCCGCCCCCAAGTGGTCTTTCAGGAAAAGACACATTTCCATGACGTTGGATTAAATCTCATTCTTTGAATGGATTAAACCCTCTCACTAAGAGAAGAAAAAACTGAATTCCAAAGCTACCATGGAAGCTTGAACACTTGAAGATCATGGGCCATGACGGCTAGAATGGGATATTGAGATTCCCTTTTCCCTTTTCATTTCAGCAACAATATATCAACATTTGCAAACTCTTTGAGCTGCATAGTAGATAGAAAATTGTTCCAATATACCAACCGAGCTCGCTATGTGGGGTGTTTCCCCGTAGCCGTTTATTATTTTCATTTCTTAGTTAAGTATATAAATGTAGCATCTGGTCCCTCCTTGACACACTACATGAAGCTGAACCCATTGACTCATGTATTTTGATGTGAAACCATATTTAAGTAAATAGGAAAAGTATAAATTGAAAACCAACTTGGGTTGAGGAAACATGTCAAAACCCTATTAGACAATGATTTTCTTTATATTTATGTTGTATATGTTATTATATTTGTTAAACAAATTGAAACAAAAAAGTTTTTGTATCCAAATATTACAATTGGTCTAAAAGATGTTGCTGTGTAATTTCTATACAGTTTACACAAGTTTTACATATTTAACAAAAATGTGTAAAATGAGGTTTTGAAGGGCCTACAACTTTTGTTTTTTTTTTTATCTAAGATTTTTTTGAAGCAATTAACAATGACGAATTTACATCGAGATAGTTGGTAGACGGGCAACAAGCTGCGCCGCTACCCCTTTTTGAATAGCAAAACTAAGCTTTTTAAAAACTACGTCAATAGATCTTGGGTCATAACATTACGATGCATGACCCTTTGAACTCGACTAAGTAGGTCCACAGCCTCTGGCGGCAGAAAACCAAAAGTATCAAAAGCAAATGGGATAAACACGTGTTGGTTGTCAAGACACGCTTTCTCATTTTATTTTATTTTTGTGTATCAACTATAAATAACATATAAATATAAAAAAATAATGTTACAATGAGTTTTCACGGATTTTTTCAACTCAAGAATGTTTTCTACTTGGCCATCCCCTAAGTAAATAATAATCAAACATATATTGTAAACACTTGTTTTTTTTTTTTTTTTTTTTTTTTTTTTTTTTTTTTTTTTTGATAAAAGTGACGTCTTCATCATTCAAATTCAAATCAGAAACCATATTATCAATTATCCATTCAACCCCTATAACAACATTTAAGAACAAGTTTAATGCCGCAGCATAAGTGATAACACGACGATCTCTTTAATATTATTTTTTAAACTTTCATTGGAACTATCCTTAAATTTTAAATAAACATTGTTTTCATAGTTATAGTCATTTAATTTGGTACACACCAAATATAACTGGTTAGGTACCAAACAACTTATAGGATAATAAATTCCCGATAAACATGCGCTTTAAAAACATTAGGTAATTCTGTAACATGTCGTTAACTTGCATCACATTCTCTTCTAGTAGCAATGATCGATGGGAGTGGGGTTGGGGGATCACATCTTGTTCTCAGTTAACTGCATTAAACAAGTAGTCCGGGACAATGTGCTTAATGGGTTCGGTTCAATTTTCTCTTGGAACAATTGGGTTCCAAGGAAAGTCAGGCATCAAAAGATAGGCTTCCAATGAAGGAAGGGTTGGTTCGTTCGAAGAAACATTCAAATCAACTCTGGGAGTTTCCAGAAACAGGTGATCACCTCTTTGTTTCGTGTTCGTTTGCGCATTCGGTTTGACAAATCATATGTCAATGATGTGGTTTCTATCCTTTTTTCGCCTTTGACATGAATGACCTTTTGGGGCTCCAATATTTTTTTTTTCAAGGCAACAAGCGGAAAAAGAAGGCATTTTATGCAATTATTACGACGCCTATGTGGAGTATTTGGAATACGCGACACGACACGATTTTCAATCAAAAAGCCCCTTCTTTGGTTAGAGTGGTGGACAAGACAGACTATGAGCTACTTATAGGTTAAACATAGGGCGAAGGAAGATGGCTTGACTTGGATAGATGGAGAATTTTTAGTGTTTTTAGCCATGTTTAGTTGTTTTGGTGGTATGTTCTTGTATTTGGACTGTATCTTTTGGGTTAGTATCTTGCTAAGCCTCCTTTCCATTAATAATATGTTGTTGTCCGTTCAAAAAAAATTCAATTAGTTTTTCATCACATTCATAACCAACTGTAGGAAAGCTCATAAGTCGACCCTTAGCTGCAAGATTATCATGAAGAGCTTCCAAAGTTCTTCTCTGTCGTATCGGTCTCTCAAACATTTTCCACTATATCACAATTCGGGCTCAAAAAGGTTCTTTAATCTCACGTACATCTCAATTCGGTCCTAAAAGATTCTTTGATTACTAGTACTAAAAACTTTTAAAACATTCACTTCTCTCATTTATTTCTTCAACCTTGAGCACGTCTTACACAATTAAGTTAATGATGTGTGCAATACATCGATTATGGGAAAAACACCATCATAAATTGGGTGATATCTTAATTTAAAATTTTAAACCGCGTTTGTATCGTTACATGCAACTATCTCACAACAGGAGCTTTATGCGTATGCATCGTCTGTTGTAAAAAAAAAAAAAAAAAAAAAAACAGATGTAGCTATTAAAGTTTATGGGTAAAGGCTTTTATTGATAGAGTAAGCACCATAAAGATGAATTAATGAGGTTTTGGCCAATACAAGAATTTTTTACTTTTGTCATCATGTGAGACAAACTTTAGGAATCCACTTATGTAGTAGATTCAATTCACTAAGGTACTGAGTATTGTTGATGCACTTTTGTGTGAATGTGGCTCGGTTCGGTTCGTTTCGATTCAAGATCGACGTCGCAACATTCCTTTATCGTGCAACTAGAAGAACGACACACGAAACACGACGACACACAAATGAAAGAGTTGCCATCATGATGACATCAGCATGATGTCATTTTGACCCTGAGTGGATCGAAATAGAATAATCGAAATTGAAGGTTCTGTTTGAACATACATATCGAAATAGACTGTCTATCTCGATAATATGCAAGCTATTTCGATCTAGATGAATGTATTTCGATGATGTCCTTGTCTATTTCAATGTATTTCGTTGTAATGTGTGTTATTTCGATGTAAGACTGCTGGTATGTGGTGTAGATACCAGCAGATACTCTCTATTTCAAGTGATTGCACATTCAGAGAGTGAGATCTTATTTTGTGAACTTTGTAAGGCTACTGTGCTGAAATCAGTACTAGTGAATGTTTGAAGTGATATCCATCTTGTATTGAAAGTGTTCTTGCTTTGATTTGCATGTAAACTTGGATTCGACACTTGTTTATATGTTAACCAACAAGGAATAGGTTCACTAAAATCCTCTTTAAGGACCAACAAGTGGTATTAGAGCTTTGGCCCGATTCCTTGTTGAAAATCAAGCATATTAGTGAGTTTTGAGTGGTTTTAGAATGTTCATTGAAGAATTTTTGGACAAAAGCTGAAATCCCACCTTATTAGATGATTGTTTGGACTAAAACTAACTGAAATGATGTTATTTGTTGATAATTTTGGTTGAAAACTAGTTAAAATAGTGAAAGATCATCAAAAAACTGACTTTTAGTGAGTTATAGAGTTCGAAATTTGAATTCCATATTTTCCGGTGATAAGTTTGGCCGGAATTCTTGCCGGAATAATACTTTTCGGTGAATGGTTGTTATTGGTTGACCTACAAAAAGATTGGTAGAGCAGTAGTGTACCAGGTTGTCTCGTGCACATATAGTTTTCGTCCCTTTATTTTTATTTTGATCCATCCCACCCTTTTTCTATTTCGATATACAAAATATTTTTGATACACACTTGTTATCGAAACATCGCCTTCAATTTCGATACCCTGTTTCAATCCAACCCCCCCTCTATTTCAATCCCAACACCTTAATTCTTATTTTGAGACACACACTTCCGATTTCGATCCAACACACAATTCCTGTTTTGATTCCTACTGTATTTCGATACATACGCTATTTCGATCCTACTTTATTTCGATACATCTCCTGTTTCGATAACCCCTTGTCATCTTGTTACCATAGTGAGTTTAGAGTAGCTTCATAAGTACTTTGTTCTTAGTCAAAATGAATACAAACCCTTGGGGTTGGGTTCAAGAATCAAGCACAAGTAACAATCCACCACAAAATAGTTCTGCAACATCATGGGTTCAATCGCTCATGCCTTCGCAATTCACAATGATATCCGCGAGTCAATGGGCATTCGTGGCAAACCAAAACCATAGTATATGTAAGTCCAGAAAAATACAATTGGATATCACAAACACCTAAACAAGCCACGGAATAACAAGTGTAGGATCGAGTTGTACCCAAACGAGTCAATCAGAAGGGTTCTTGTCTGTTTCAGAGGCGGAAACTAAGAAACAGACTTCGAAAACAGCTTGTTTCACAATTAATCGTCTTGTATATTGATTATAACAGTAATACAGATCAAACGACGCGTCGGCAGCACTTCGGTACCGGAATGATGAGAGTTACAAATGATTTCGCTCAGAAGGTATATATAGGACTGGGATTTCGCTTGAAAGTGACCAGGTGTCAGTTCAAGCGAAATCAACAAACTTGATTTCGCTTGAAAGTGTTACTTGTCATTTCAAGCGAAATCAGGTCCTTCAAGCGAAATCAGCTTAAACAAACCCTACAATCTCCTATTTTCTCGTACAACGTGCCCTGATCTAACACTTCTAATACTAGACTCGATACAAGACGAAGTCGACAGACGTATGCACCAACAGACTCCCCCTCGGATGTTGACGAGTCTTAAGTGTCGAGTCTTCAACGTCTTCAGTCTTTATCAGTCTTCGGGCTTCCAGAAACTTTATCTGGCTCTTTCCTTACTCCAATTTCTTCTTTCTCTAGTATTGCCCAGGAACAAACCTCGGCTCTACTCCTATCAGCTTCTCTTGATCTTCAAAATTCATCAGCATCAGTAATCTCAGGATCAGAACCTGGCTCTTTGTCATTTAGACTCCCCTTCAACATGTGCTGGGATCGTAGTCTAGCTATTTTCAGATTCAAGCATTGCAACCAGGCTCTCCAGCAAATCCTCTACCCAAAACATAAGTTTCACAAAAAATAAGATATAACAAACTTAGAAACCCTGCTAACCACTTGAAGATACAACCTTAACACAACATTTTCAAGTATCAAATAAAAAGATTTATCATGTTAATCTTTGATGAACCACTTGCATGAATATCAATTTTTCATTTCAAAACATCTTCAAACAAACTTTCACAAACCTGTTCGTCATGTTTAGCACTTGGAATTTTGAAAATCAGCTTTTTAACATCAGTTGTCTAAAATCTTTTTGAATTTTTCAAAAAAAATATGCTAAAACACACTGAAAATCTTTTTGAATTTTTTATATAGAAAGAAATGAAATGCAGTAAAGAAATATTTACATACAATATTTTTGTGAGTTTGTGTAAGAGGATTATATCAGTTTATGAGAAAAATCACCAACATCGTTAAGCTTTAAACATTTTAAGTTCTAAACGATTCACTTAGATTGTCAGTATACTGGTCCACTTAAATTTTCACACAAAGTTCAACTGTTTCGAGATACGAGATTAATGTTTTAGAAACTTAAACTTAATCACGTGTCCCACCTCAGAATATACTCTCGTATCCAGATCCCAATATTCAGTCTTACATGTGAGTATACCTAGATGATATCTGTGAGGGGTTAAATTGCGAGGGCCGTGAGTGCTCAGGTCAGAACTTCCGTTCAGCAGAGAGATGACGGCTTCGATTTTGGTGGGTCCCCTTTAGAGGATCTTTTTTACAACAGCACATGATTAGCATTTTTCAATGTTTTATCATTTTTTATGCTGAGGGCGGCGCTATATTTCAAGCAAGCATAAAGTATTATCCAGGGACTAGGCCATTGCTTCCGCAAAATCAGAAGTCCCGGGATAATACCCCAGGTATCACTAAGCATAAAGACCTAGTATCTCAGAAAGAGGGGTCCTTCAAACAAGATTTCGGTGGTTACCCATATATCCGAGAGATGTTACCCACGAATTAAGCAAGTTTGAATTTAGGTGTATATCTCGTCACAATCTACTAAATGTGCAAAAACCTACTGACACATCATCAGTGAGACCGTTTATCACATTTTAACTTTCCAATTCTTTAGCATGCTGTGATCGTCCACTGATGTACTATCATTTCCTCTTTTTCACAACAAAACTCATTTTTGATTTTATCATGTTTTTGGCTTTTTCAAATTTTCAAATGTTTTTGGATTTTCTGAAATTTTTACCCCCCCCCCCCCCCTAAAATACAAACACATTTTAGGAAATTTGAAAACAAACTGTACACGCAAAGCGACAACTGATATCAAATTACTTCAGATCGCCATCCACTTGTCATAAACAATCAGAACTCCCCCTTTCAACAAACTATTTTCCCATTGTGATTTCAAAACACTTAAGTTTGTGTTAATCAAATGGTTTTTCCGAAAAATTAGTTTTGTTGATTTTCAAACCATTTGTAGGTTAGGGGATAAACTCATCATTTTGTTTTCCAAAATACCACTTGTAAGTATTGTTGGTGCACGGAATGTCTGTTTACTACGTCTTAGTTAAGTCTTAGGTCTAGATAGGTTAGTTTGGAGATCGGAAATGAAATAGTGATTCTAGATTGTAATTCCGCCCCAAATGACACTTGTGTCATTTGGAGTGGAATCAGGATTTTATGTAAAAATGTTAATTCCGCTCCTGAGGTAACATGTTGATTCCGCTCATGTGATTCCACTCCTAATCAACATGTCAGTTTGGGGTGGAATCAGATCTACTATATATAGGGGTCCGGCTGTTGTCATTAAAGAACTGTTGGAGCGGAATTAGATCTTGTGTACGGTGACGAAACTTTGTCAAAATTACATCAGAAACACGTGTAAACATTGAAGATTGATAATAGAAAGAAGTTAAATGGATCCGAAAGCTGTTATGACTTTGTATATGTTGATTCCGCCTTCATATTCAGAGATGAACTACTTTACTGACATTTAGGGTCACGCAAACGGTCCAACAAGTGGTATCAGAGCTCAGGACGAGGAGTTCATACCATAGCAGCTTGATTCTACTAGAATTTCTCACTTCTACTCACTTCTTCTTATATTTTTCGGTTTTGAACAAGTTCCAACGGTCGGAATGGACTGATTTTCGAGTATTGTATGTAAAACATAGTGTTAATAAACCCCCCGAAAGAATAAGTTTAAAATTCGGAGTAAAAATGGTAAAAACAACTTAAAAACCTGATTCCGCTCGTGACGTATTTCACTGATTTCGCCCTAAATCCTGATTCCGCTCATAATATACTTTCTGATTTCGCTCTTAAAGACAAACTTCTGATTCCACTCCAAAGTGCAAACTTCTGATTCCACTCCAAAGTGCAAACTTCTGATTCCACTCCAAAGTGCAAATTTCTGATTCCACTCCAAAGTGATTTCGCTCGAACTTGCAGTGTTTCAAAACTTTGAAAAATTTTCTAAGTGTTTTGCTGATTTTGCAGGTACACTCAAGATGGATGACATATTCTTGAACCCGTTTAGCGACATGTACGCATTTGCTGGAAATTCGGGAGATGATACATCGTCAAGCAATGTGAACGATCCGCCGAAAGAAAAGAAAAAAGAAGCTTGGGAATTGGAAAGTGCTTTCGGAACATTCAATAAACCTCCAAAGCTAATGGCTATCGAGGAATACAGTCGGTGGTCCAGAAAGTTTGAAGATTGGATGATGGCATTTGTATTTCCAAGTTGGAAAAGTCTGAAGAACGGTTATGAAAACGGAAACAAGAATGGTGAAGCCTTAACATCTGCTGATGAGATTGAATCATTCGTAGCCGAACAAAAATGTGTGGCATTGTTATTTGAATCCGTCCGAGAAGACATAATTTCATTGATCAATTATTCAAATGCAAAAGATCTTTGGGCAAAGTTAGAAAAGAAATGTTTAGGAAGTACTGAAATTGTGAAAAACAAAAAGAAACTTCTTAGAAAAGAGTTTGATATGTTTGGGTGTTTAAAGAATGAATCGGTATTAAAAATGATCGACAGGTTTGGGCATCTAAAGCTGGAATTAGATAGACATGGAATTAAATATCCTGATGATGAGCAAGTAGACAAGTTGTTCGATTCGTTGCCAGACGAGATGGAGTGGAGATATTATGCTCTCATGCTAAAGAACACTATCTTGTCGAAAGATCTTACTCCAGATGTGCTGATTGAGAAACTCGAGAGTCACGAGTTGGAACTGAAGAAGACATACAAAGTCAATCACTCATCTTACCAGCAGAATTTGGATTTGTATTATCCAAAGAGCATGATGCCAAAAGCAACTTCTCCAAAGACTGCATTTTCTGCTGAGAATGTATCCACAACAAGCAAAGAAAGTCAAAGTGGTCAAAGCAGTGGAAATCACAGTGGTTATCACAGTGGATCTTCATCATCTGCAAGTCATTCTGATGCAAAGAATCCTTTTCAATGCAACATTGCAATAGACTTGAAGAATGCTCAGAATTTTGATGAGGAGTCGACCAAACAACATATGATCTTCCTAGCATCGGTGTTGGAATCGTATGAAGGGTTAGTAGCTGGGAAGATAGGCAACACCAATCTGACGAAAGAAGATTATGATCAGATTGATCCTGAGGAAATGGAGCTGATCGATATTCGTTGGGCTATGGCCAGTGCTGTTCGTCGAGCACAACCTGTCATGGAAATTATCGGCAGGAAGACAATTGGTGGTCCATCTACCAAGCTGGGGTTCGATAAATCCAAGGTGACATGCTTCAAGTGTAAGCAGAAGGGTCACTTCAAGCGAGAATGCAGAAACGCTTATGCTGATGAGTCGGAGAACCCTTTCAGAGATGATTATTACAAGAAGGCGATTTATCATCAGAATAAATCCGAGCCGCCTAGATTGAAGCAGGTTGAAGACAACAGAGAGAAATCTAGAGCTCTTGCGGTGATTTATGATGATGAAGGGTATGATTGGATTCAAGAGGTTCTACCGGAAGAAGATGCGGTTGGTTACGCGTTCATGGCAAAAAATGAACCTATTCCGTGGAAAGATGATAGAACTGAAGAGCAGAAGTATAGATACAGAAAAATGATTGCTGAAAACAAAATCATTAGAATTTCTCGTATCTATTTGGAAGCAAGAAGAGAAAATAGATGGGATCCTGACAGAGAGTGTTATCTTGATGAATATGGAAATATTGCGATCGATGACAAAACGCTTGATATCGAAGCCATAATCAAGGAGTACAAAGAGGAGGATGAGTATTGGCAGAATAAATGGTGGGGAACTCCAACAGAGAAAATGAAAGAAGAAGAGAAAGAGAAAGTTAGAGAGGAATTAGATCTTGTGTACGGCAACGAAACTCTGTCAAAATTACATCAGAAACACGTGTAAACATTGGAAATTGATAATATAAAGAAGTTAAAAGGATCTGAGAGCTGTTATGACTTTGTATACGTTGATTCCGCCTTCGTATTCGAAGATGAACTGCTTTACTGACATTTAGGGTCACGCAAACGGTCCAAAACGGGTTGCATTATCTCAACAAGTTTGGAAACCAAAAACAGAAATGAAAATTTCAACTTCTGAAGTGAAAAAGGCTGAAGAATCAATTTAGGTTGATTATGATGCAAATTTTCCACCTTTGAAGGCTGAAAATTTCAAAATTCAAATTGCGAGAGTCAAGGTTACACCTAAGGCTGATGAGGTCTGGGTGGACACCATGTTTGAATAAAAAGTTTGAATTGCCGGAGCTTCCTTGATCGCGAAGCATGAATCGGCATCTTTATTGAAGTTGGTTAATTTGAAGTTTGTTATGTGCAGGATCTTCCAAAACTTGTATCCAGATGGATCATGGATAGTGGAGCATCTCGACATATGACAGGGAAGATTACATTGCTGTATGATGTGAGAAATATCAATGGTGGTTATGTGGGATTTGCTGGTCATGAAGGTGGTAGAATTATTGGTGAAGGAACGTTATCCAATGGGATTATAACGTTTGAAAGAGTTAACTACATTACTGAGCTGGAGAACAATCTGCTTAGTATCTCGCAGATTTGTGACAATATGTATACTACTCACTTCACTGATAAAGAATGTTTGATCTTGAAACCAGGATTTGTTATCCCTGAAGAATGGATTATCATGCGGGCACCTAGAGTGAATGATTTATATGTGTTAGATATGAGTGTAGCAACTACAACTACTGGTCAAGCACATTGTTTTGTTTCTAGAGCAACTGAGAAAGAATCGAGATTGTGGCACCGCAAGATGGGGCATATTCACCTAAGGAAGATGAATCACTTGGTGCACAATGATTTGGTTCTTGGAGTTCATGTCAAAGGTTTTCATCTGGAAGGGGAGTGTATTAGCTGCATCAAAGGCAAGCAAAAGAAAAAGTCACACCCTACAAAGCAAGTCAATTCAGTTTCAAGACCTCTGGAAAGACTTCACATGGATCTGTTTGGTCCTGTGAATGTCAAAAGTATTACAGGAGATTACCACTGTTTGGTCGTTACTGATGATTATTCCAGATTTTCGTGGGTTTCTTTCTTGAAGACGAAAGACGAAAAATTTGACAGTTTGATGGCGTTGTTTAGAAAAATTGAGAATCTGTACCAAAGGCGTATCAAAAGAATTCGAAGTGATAATAGTACTGAATTCAAGAACAGTAAGATGGAAGAATTTTGTGATGAAAGAGGTATATTGCATGAGTTTAGTGCTCTATACACTTCGTAGCAGAATGGAGTCGCAGAACGCAAAAACCGGACACTAATCGAGACGGCTAGAACTATGCTTGCAGATTCAAAGTTACCGATAAATTTTTCGCCTGAAGCTGTTTCCGCCGCATGCTATACGCTCAACAGGGTTCTCACTATCAAGAAGTTCAACAAAACATGCTTTGAGCTAATCAATAACCGCAAACCGAATTTGAAGTATCTAGAACCGTTCGGGTCACCCTGTACTGTTATAGAGCCTCATGGAAAGTTTGGTCCGAAGTGCATTGAGGGAATATTCGTTGGTTATGTAAATCCGATGCGACGTGTCTTCGTTCCAAATGAGAAGCGGATTATTGAAGCTGCAAATATTGAATGTCAAGGTTATACTATGCCGCCGCAGAATCCTGGAGATTCATGGCGTTATCATTATGACAAACTGTGGGATTCGTTTGACATGAGAGAAGAATCAGAGGATGATGAAGATTTCTTTGATGAGTTGGATATTTTGCGTGAATACGAGTCACAGCTAAGGTTCCCAGCTGAGTATTCTAGAAGACCACGGGAAACTTCAAATGACGATGAAGCAGGTCCGAGTAATGTTGGTGAACATGATGATGTCCAACAGAATGAAGTTGCTCAAGATAATCAGTCGGCACAGAATGATAATAAAGAAGCTGAAAATATGCCAGTTTTTTATCATGGTGATTCAGATTCTGAGGGGGAGCAAATTCAGATTTCAAGTCAAACAAACCAAGTTGGTGAACAAGATGCAGAGCAGAATGTTACTAATCTGGAGGGAAATGTAGATGTTCCAAGTGAAGTAATGCCACGAACTTTTTCATATCATCCAGAAGAGTTGATCATAGGAGAATTGCAGACAGGCGTTCGTACTCGAAGACAGATTGATAAAGGGCTTACATGTTTTTATACAAAAGTTGCTCCTTTGCAAACTGAATTCTCATTGAGTTGTTTTATCTCGCAGGTTGAACCAATAACTTACAAAGAGGCGCTTACTGAAGATTCTTGGGTCAATGCAATGCAGGAGGAACTGAGTCAATTCGAGAAATTAGGAGTGTGGAAGTTAGTTGATTTGCCAGATGGTCAAAGGAAGATAAACACCAAGTGGGTGTTTAAGTGCAAGAGAGATGATAGAGGAGTTGTGATTCGAAATAAAGCTCGACGCGTTGTTCAAGGTTTTAGTCAACAGGAGGGGATTGATTTTACCGAAGTCTATGCTCCTGTGGCACGACTAGAGGCGATCAGAATTTTCCTTGCATTTGCGTCTTGGAAGAACTTCAAAGTATATCAGTTAGATGTTAAATCGGCTTTTCTTTACGGGAAGGTTAAAGAGGAGGTTTATGTCGGTCAGCCGCCGGGCTTTACTGACCCAATCCACAAAAACAAGGTCTACTTATTGGACAAAGCGCTGTATGGTTTACACCAGGCCCCGAGAGCGTGGTACAAGACTTTGTCTCAACACCTATTAGCCAACAAGTTCATTCGTGGAAAAGTGGATGCCACTCTCTTCACTAAAGAGGTCGAAGGTCATCTTTTGATAGTTCAGATTTATGTGGACGATATAATCTTTGGGTCGACAAATGAAAATCTATGCAAAGATTTAGAATCAGTGATGAAGCAAAAGTTTGAAATGTCATCAATGGGGGAGATGAAATTCTTTCTGGGCCTACAAGTTGAACAACTTCCTAAGGGAATTTTCATTCATCAGTCAAAGTATGTTCATGATATTCTAGAGAAATTTGGGATGTCAAGTTCTACTCCAGCTGCTACCCCACTTGCAACAAATCATGGGATTCACCCAGATCTCACCGGAGACAGGGCTGATGAAACTTTCTACCATTCCATGATAGGTTCTTTGATGTAACTAACTGCTTCACGTCCTGATATCATGTACCCAACGTGCCTCGCAGCAATATTTCAATCTAACCCGAGAGCTTCGCATATGATCATTGTGAAGAGGATATTGCGCTACCTGAAAGGAACTCCTTCATTGGGGTTGTGGTATCCTAGGAAAGGCGATTTTACGCTCGAAGGGTATTCCGATTCGGATTTCGGATGCTGCAAAGTCAATTCAAAATCAACAACTGCAGGATGCCAGTTCTTTGGTCCTAGATTGGTTACCTGGCAGTGTAAGAAACAAACGTCTGTGGCGTTATCTACATGTGAAGCGGAGTATGTTTCTGCTAGCAGTTGCTGCTCTCAGATCCTGTGGATACAGCAACAGATGCGCGACCACGGTTTGCAGTTTCTTAACACACCTCTTTTTGTTGATAATGAGGCCGCAATAAATATAACAAAGAATCCAGTACATCACGCTAAAACAAAACACTTTGAAATTCGTCATCACTTTATTCGTGATTGTTTTGAGAAAAAGTTGATATGAATTGAGAAAATCCACACTGACGAACAGAAAGCTGATTTACATACCAAAGCTTTTGATAAAAATCGGTTTAAATATTTGTTAAAACTGAACGGTATGAAGCTTTTGTCGGTGTCGGATGGCATAATTGGCGTTGATGAGAGTACTATTGCGGATGAAGACGAGAAACAATCTGCAATGGTTTCTTGTTTTGGTATTTAGGGGGAGTAGATATTTGTATATAGTTTATATTTTCAGAAAATACAAAAACAGTAAAAAATGCAAAAATACAAAAACATGATAAAATTTGAAAAAGAGCTTGTGTATATAGGGAAAATGATAGTACATCGGCTAGACAATTACAGTATGCTAAAGATTTGTAAAGTTTAAATGAGTTAAACAGTCTCACTGATGATGTGTTGATAGGTTTTCGCACATTTAGTAGATTTATTCGGGATATAAACCTAAATTTCAAATTTGTGAAATTCGTGGGGAACACTACTTGGATATATAGGTAACCCCTGAAATCTCGTTTGAAAGGTCTCATAATCTGATTTACTAGGTTTTTATACTCAATGATGTCTGGGGTATTATTTCGGGACTTCTGCTGAACGGTAGTTCTGACCTAGTCCTTGGATAATACTTTCTGCAATGCTTGAAACATAGCATAAACCCTCAGCATGCCGATGAAACAATAAAATTGATAGTCGTTGCTGTTGTAGCTAAAAGATCCTCTAAAGGGGACATACCGTAAAGTCGAAGCTGATATCTCTCTGCGTATACGGAAGTATCGACCTGAGATCCCTCGGCCCTCGCATACCTAATTTATGTACAAATATCATTGTAGTATACTCACCTGTAAGACTGATAATTGGGATTCTGGATACGGGAGTATATTCAAGAGGTGGGACACATGAATGAGCTAAGTTCATAAGACATCTAATGCGTATCCTGAGTAAATTGAAATTTGTGTGAGAATTTAAGATGGACCAGTATATCGACAATCGAGGTGAATTGTTTAAGTCTGAGTATGAAATGAAGCTTAACGGTACTTGTAATTTGTCTAAAAAGCTGATATGATTCCCTGACACGCTCGCCAAAAATATGTTTGTAAATAGTTTACTTTGTTTACTTTCTGCAATTTAAGTTTTCTGTATTTCATTTCTTAGTTTAGAACACTTTATAAAATCCAAAAAGATTTTATTTCTGCTTTATTTTCCGATAAACCAAATTGGAGAGTTGATTGTTGGATTCTCAGATGTTTGAAGCAGATGCAGGAGATTCTGAACTGAAGAATGAGGAGAGCTTATCTTGATGGAGTTTGTTTTAATGGAAAGTAAAAAACAAGTTCATTAACTTGATACTTGTTATTTTCAAAAAATGTGAAAATTGTTATTTTAAATCAGTTTGATTCGTCAAATGATTAACCAAGGTCATTAAATTGGACTTGGTAGATTAATTGAGTAATCAGGGTCATTAACTTGGACCTGAATACTTGAGTGGATTGCTAAAGCTGATTGAGTTTGTGATTTATTGTTGAAAAGATAAAATTGTAATGGTTATTGGTTGAGTAGCAGGTTTTGGACTTCATCATTCCCACGGAAGCTAAATGTCAAAGCTTGAACCAGATAAAGAACTCAGATTCTAGCATACTGAGAGGGGGAGTCTGTGAAAGGGGGAGTCTGGATCAACAGTCAAAGGGGAGTTTGAAGATGGAGCTAGGACAAGATCCTGAATCTGTGAAGATAGAGTGCTTATGATGAAAAGACAGAGATGGAGAAAAGACCAAGACTGAAGACTCAAGGCCAAAGACTTCGTCAACATCCAAGGGGGAGTCTGTTGGTGCACGGAATGTCTGTTTACTACGTCTTAGTTAAGTCTTAGGTCTAGATAGGTTAGTTTAGAGATCGGAAATGAAATAGTGATTCTAGATTGTAATTCCGCCCCAAATGACACTTGTGTCATTTGGAGTGGAATCAGGATTTTATGTAAAAATGTTAATTCCGCTCCTAGAGGTCTAAGAAGTTGATTCCGCTCCTGAGGTAACATGTTGATTCCGCTCCTAATCAACATGTCAGTTTGGGGTGGAATCAGATCTACTATATATAGGGGTCCGGCTGTTGTCATTATAGAACTGTTGGAGCGGAATTAGATCTTGTGTACGGTGATGAAACTTTGTCAAAATTACATCAGAAACACGTGTAAACATTGAAGATTGATAATAGAAAGAAGTTAAATGGATCCGAAAGCTGTTATGACTTTGTATATGTTGATTCCGCCTTCATATTCAGAGATGAACTACTTTACTGACATTTAGGGTCACGCAAACGGTCCAACAAGTATGATCCAATCAAGTTCAACTTAATGACCTTGATTAACCATTTGAAGATGAAAACCTTCTTCAACCACTTGCAGGTTCACTCACCAACCATCCCATTTGTAAATCAAAATATAACAATATAAAGATATCAGATGTAGATTTACCACACAAATTTTTCAAGAATGATGGCGATTCCTGCTCCATGCTTACCAACCTGGGAGCTCCGACAAGTCATACTTGTGACCAATTTTCAATTTTTCAAACAAACAATATAAGAATGATGCCGATTCATGCTCCACGATTACCAACTTGGGAGCTCCGGCAAGTCAAGAATTTATGATGAAAATGATGTCACCCAAGCCTGACCAGCCTTGGGTGATGTTGGTACACATCTATCCCACCAACATTTTGATTTATAAAAATCTTTGGCATTTTTAACCTTCCCATCAACCATCTTCCCGAAAATATATTTAACTTTTCCATTAAAAGCCTTTTCAGCATCAAATTCTTTGTTAGCAGCAAAGAATTGACCTGAAATTTCAGTTTTACCCACTTTCAACTTCAAATTTTCCTTAGACAAGTTAGGAAAATTCTCATCATTCATCTCTGGAACGGAATTCTCAATATTCTTCTCAACAAATGACTCCTCTGATTTTATGGAATCAGATTCTTTGTCAGAACTACTATCTGAACTCTTAACAACCCATCTTTGTTTGTTTAAATCGACTTGTCTTTTGTAAAAACGTTTTGAAGTTTCACCAACTTCCAATGTCGATTTATCAACACATTTCCTTCTCATTTCAGAGTTAGAAGACACTCCCTGTTTTGAATAAGTGGACTCTTGGCAGTTCCAAGCAATGTGTCCAGCTTTTTGACACTTGAAACAGGTTCTTCTATCAACTCTTTGAGCAAACTTCTTCACATTCCTCTTTACTTCAGCAAGAAACTCTTGATTTGATTGTTTCCAGAATGATTTCTTCTGCACATCTTCAGAACTTCCTCCTGAAACAAATGTTGTTTTTGGTTTATAATTTTTCTCATTTTTATAATTTTCTGAAGAACTAAAACCCAAACCTTGCTTTTTGAAATTACTGTTATGGTTTGGTTTCTTTCGATAACCTGAACCAGAACTGTAACCCTTTTTCTTGTTCAATCTCTGTTGAACTCTTGAAGTGTACTTTTTAGGTTTTTCATGAAGATTTAAATCTTTTATTTCAGAAATATTAATTTCTGTTAATTTGAAAACCTGTTTGATCATTTCAGTTTTGACACTTCTTATTGGAAATTCCTCATTAGAATATAATTTGTCTGAATCATTCAAAGTATATGCTACTTTGATTAGTCCGTCATTCTAATTAGATTTTGATAACAGGAATTCTTTATTGTAAACCCGTTTAACCGGTGAACTCGGACTCTTTTCTGACGAACTCGAACTTTCAAACTTAGACTCCGGTTTTGACTCTTCATCCATATCTAACACCTGATTGACCACTTTCTTTAATAACTCAGACTCATGATCAGTGTTAGACGCTGTGAATGTGACATCAATATTGTCTGGTAATTCATCAATGATTTCAGACTTTAACTTGATGTTGACTGCCTTTTTTAGACGCTCCTCGTTAGGATTCCTGGGAGAATAACTTTCATGGATCGGGGGCGGACATCTGTTATACTTGACACTTTGTTTCTTACCAGTATCAGTATCTTCAGTCTTTTTCTCCATGAATGCTTCAAGACCTGCAACAGTAGGATAAACACGATCAATCAAATAATCACATGTAGTATAACTCAACAATAATCGTTTAATCCTTTCACTCTCAATCTTCTCAAGTTCTAACTCCTGTTTCAGTTTAGCACAATCTTCTATATACTCATTAATAACACTCTGCTTTGTCATTAATGTTGCGCTCATTTTTGTCTTTTCATTTTCAATTTCTGAATTCGTCTTTTTCAGACTATCAACTGTTTTGTTCAGAACATCATATGATTCCTTCACATACTTCATATCGGACAATAAATCTTCTTTAATTTTCTCTAAATCAACAATCTTCTTATCTTTCTCCGCACAAACTTGGCAAGACTCTAAACACTTCAAACATGGTTTTTCAACTTCAACCATTTTTTCAACTATCTTTTCCACCTCGACAGTCTTTTCAACTTCAATGAGTTTCTCAACTTCAACAATTTTTTCTATTTCGACAATTTTCTCTATTTCAACAATTTTTTCTATTTCAACAATTTCTCAACTTCAACTAATTTTTCAATCATTTTCTCCACTTCAACGATTTTTTCAACTACTTTCTCAGTTCCTGGTTCAACACTAGCTTCTTCAGCTTCTATCTTTTCCTTTTCATCAGCGAGAATTTTTACTGCTTCCAACTCTCTCTTCAATCTGGCAATCTTCTTCTGATTCAACATTTCCATTTTATCTGCAAAAAAGAAATTAAAGCTGTCAGGATCTAAGCCTTTTCTAGCTTTATTAAGATGTTCTTCTTCATCATCAGTATCAATATCACTTCCAAGATCTGGAAAAATTGGAATTCTTTTCTGACTAGCTTCATCTTCACACAAAATTTTAGCAACAAGAGCTGAACCAGGTATGTATTTGTCCCAACTAAATCCCTTTGCAACTTTTTCATCATCTTGATGAATAAGTAAAGCTTTCTTCTTTCCATCTTCAATAGCACGAGCAGGTGCAATTTGCGGTTGTTGAGCAATCTAATGGAAAAATTGATTTCTGATAATAATTGTTCTTTTCTTGATTTTCGGTTGCTTCTTGGTTTTTACACTCTCCTTTAAAGTGTCCCTTTCCTTTACACCGGAAACATGTAACTTTTGATTTGTCAAAGCCTAATGGAGAAGTAGCCATCTCTACCAGTAATTTGTTGAAACTTTTCTGCCCTCCTACAAGCACTGGCTAAACACCACTTCACATCCATCAACTCAAGTTCCTCTGCATCAATTTGGTCATAATCTTCTTTACTAAGCATCGGATTTCCAATCTTGCCATCAATCAAACTTTCATAAGATTCCAACATAGCAACGAGAGATGCCATGTGTTGCTTGGCTATTTCTGGAGACAAGTCCTGACCATTTTGAATGTTCAAAGTGACATTGCATTGAAGATTTGTTGAGTTTTGTCTTTGAGAACTTGATGTTGAATGATTCGGATCAAAGCTTGAATATGAAGATGAAGATCCACCGCTCTGTGTTACATTACTACCCTTTGTTCCAGATGAGCTATCAGCACTAAAACCAGTTTGGATCTTTGGACTAGGGCTGGGGGCAGCCTCAAACTTGTTTCCTCTGTAATACAAACTGACATCTTGTTGAGCATTTGGATTCGTCATGATAGCAGTTTTCTGAATATCCAATTCCTGCTCTTCAATTTTCTGAATGAACTGTGCCAAATTCATACTCTCAAACTTTCTTGTATGTTTTAAAATCATCAAATAAGTTCCCCACTTATGCTGTGGTAGTGCTTCAGCTAGTTTATCGACCCACTCATCATCCTCTTTCTCAATATTCAATCTTTTCATTTCCAATACCAGATGACAATATCTATCAATGGTCTGTTTTGTGGTTTCATGATCGAAAGCTGAAAACATATCAAATGATTTCTTTAATAACACCTTTTTGTTTTTGATCATATCTGCGCTTCCTTTGAATTTTTGAATCAATGCTTCCCAAATTGACTTAGCTGTATTATCATGTTGGAGCAAAACAAATATATCTTCTTTAATTGCTTGTTGAAGAATACTGATCATCATTTTCTCACTTGTAAATTTCAACTTGTCACCATCTGAATAGTCAATAATAGCTTTTTCAATCCCACGTTCATTCTTTGGTTTCTCTTAATCTTTTAACAATGAACACCATGCATCAAATTTGTAAGCTTGCACCCAGTTCTCGAATCGATTTTTCCATCCTTGAAAATCTTCAATGTACATAAGCTTTGGCGGTTTCTGATAAGTCCCTGTCTCATTCTCATTATACACGGTTTCAGCAGCAGTAACAGGTGCAATCGGTGTAGCAAATACATTGTAGAAATCCTCGTCCATGTTTCAAATTTTTTTTTACCAAAACACAATTTCAAGCGAAACACCACACTCAAGCGAAATAACCCTGAAGCGGAATAACACCCTTAAGCGAAAACAAACTAATTTCGCTTGAATCAACTCGAGCGAAAACACACCTTGAAGCGAAATAACACCCTGAACCAAAAACAACTAATTTCGCTTGAAATAACTCAAGAGAAATCACCCTAGAAGCAAAATCACCTAATATCGAGCGGAATCTGATGAAATATTCAAGCAAAAAGAGGATTTCAAGCGAAATTAACCAGCTGGTTTCGCTTGAAATATTGCTGACATCATCAATTCGATCTGTTTTTGGCAAAAATGATCAAGTTCTAGGTCGATTTTAAGTCTGATTCTTTCAAGGATTTGTTAATACAATGTTTCGCACACTATATGTGAAAATCAAGACTTTTTGACTGTGAAAACTGTTTCAATTTCAAAAAGAAGGTGTAGAAGTCAGAAAATGAGACTGTTTTGGCAAGAACTCTTCTTCCTGAGCTCTGATACCACTTGTAGGATCGAGTTGTGACCCAAACGAGTCAATCAGAAGGATTCTTGTCTGTTTCAGAGGCGGAAACTAAGAATCAGACTTCGAAAACAGCTTGTTTCACAATTAATCGTCTTGTATATTGATTATAACAGCATTACAAATCAAACGACGCGTAGGCAGCACTTCGGTACCGGAATGATGAGAGTTACAAATGATTTCGCTCAGAAGGTATATATAGGATTGGGATTTTGCTTGAAAGTGACCAGGTGTCAGTTCAAGCGAAATCAACAAACTTGATTTCGCTTGAAAGTGTTACTTGTCATTTCAAGCGAAATCAGGTCCTTCAAGCGAAATCAGCTTAAACAAACCCTACAATCTCCTATTTTCTCGTACAACGCGCCCTGATCTAACACTTCTAATACTAGACTCGATACAAGACGAAGTCGACAGACGTATGCACCAACAACAAGAAAAGGTGTAGAAGATGAAGAAAATAGTCGATTTTAGTTTTCTTGACCTACAATTGGTACAGAGCCTAAGAAGTCTTTCGAAAAGATCGGTTTGCCATTGGATATTGCTTGAAGATTGAAGAAAAAGGTTGTTTGCAGTTTCAGATTCGACGAATATTGGCATTTTCGATTTCTCTGTTAGTTATACCAGACGACTTTTATACTCTTGTGCAATCTAATCAATTTGATTGCTCTTGTTCTTATCACTTTTGTTAGTTTCCCGCACTTTTGATCGTATTAGTGATATCCGATTAATAGTTTCTGGATTTACAATTGGTATTAGAGCCTAAGAAGCCTTTCGAAAGGCTTGGTTTGGATCAGATGTTACTGAAGATTGAAGAAAAAGGATCTGTTTTGCTGACTCGAAGATTCGAAGAAAACATAAAAAGAAATTTTTATTAGAACAGTCAAGAACACCAATAACAACTTGAAGATTGGAAAATATTTCAAAAATTCGTATTTTGATCTTGTTTTGGGAAGAATTGACTGTGTTTGCTGTTTTTTTGGAGATTATTGGTGGAAATAATCAACAGAATTTGAATTTCGAGATCATTCCTTGTTTATTGGAATTTAATTTGGTGATTTGTTACCAAAAGAAGCTACTGTACGGGTTCAAGAGCAATTAAGTGTGCGAACTTGTAAGACCCATTCTAATTAAACATTGACTTTTATAGTAGTTCCTATACAAACATATTTGCATAAACAAATGTGTAACACTCTAACTCGTTTTAAAGAATATTTTTATAAAAATGATGACTTGGTCCCAGAATTTTTAATAAATAAATAACTTACTCGCCTGGGTTAACCAACAACCTAAATGAACCGACAACACGAATTATTACACTCAATCTACATCAGACTATATTGAAGCTTTTAAACACGAAAGCTTTGTCATGTTTGATCATACTTAAACTTTCCAAAAGGATGATCCTCTGAAGAAGGCGGTTTAGGAGTGTTCGATTCTTCGTGTGCTTGGTCGTCTTTCCGTCCGGTTTCCGCCTTAGTGAAAGCATGTCATAAACACTAAAAACAATTAGTGTTTAAGTTATACGGTCAAACTATTAGTAATCCTAACATTTGAATGAGAACATTAAGCACATTTTTTTTGTCAGCCTCCTTACCCGGCCGGGTCAAGTTGTCACCCGGCCATGTCCGCTGAAAACGCTTTTTCTTTTCAAACTACTCTTTTGGTTTGTAGTTAATTACCCAACTGACCCATTATGAGACATTTCGCATTCTAAAATATGCCTCCCACTATATTACCAACATTCTAATTATTTCCATCAACCACAACTCGATTGTGGTTGTTTACATTAGACTAACCTTATCTTTTTCATGATTTCCTCCGGTATGATGTTTTACCTGAAACGACCCGTTAGGAGGCATAAAGCTAAAAGACTTACGCCTCCCACTTTTATGTTACTGGAAGGTTCATCCCACTTATAAGGATCATTTTTCTTTATTCTACCCTTAAGGGTAGTTTGCTCGATTTATCATCCGGGGACATTCTAGTCACTATAGCCCTTTTTTACAATCGAAAGATCTTTAAAGGTTTAGATTAAAACCAATGGCATTTTGAACTCGTAATAAAATTATCAAACATTTTGAGGTCAACCGTTATTTTATTGACAAAACATCAGCATAATCTGTATCGAACCATTTCATAAAAATATATAAAAACGACCCAAGATCATTTATGGTGTTAACCAACTTCTGACCAAAAATCATGCAAAAGTAAAATTGTTAAGGCCTCGAAGCAATTTTTGCAAGTAGCGGACTTGCTTGCTGTCAACAAATAATTTATTGACAAACATCCACGAAAACCATGTCAAACAACTTTAGAAAACTCTATAAAAATTACCAAACATCCTTTATGCTATTTAACAACTTCTTGCCAAATATCGTGTAAAAACTCAATGGTAAAGACCTGGAAATACCTTCTGCAAGTAGCGGACCTGTCTGCTTTCAACAAGTATTTTATTGACGAAACACCCGCAAAACCACGTCAAACGACTTTAGAATAATCTATAAAAAAATTCCAAACATCCTTTATGTTGTTTAACAATTTCTGCCCAAATATCATGTCAAAACTCAATGGTTAAGACCTCGAAACACCCGCAAAACCACATCAAACGACTTTAGAAAAATCTATAAAAATTACCAAACATCCTTTATGTTGTTTAGAAACTTCTAACCAAATATAGTGTCAAAACTCAATGATTAAGACCTCGAAATAACTTCTGCAAGTAACGGACCTGATTGTTGTCAACAACTATTTTATTGACGAAACACCCGCAAAACCACGTCAAAAGACTTTAGAAAAATCTATAAAATTTTCCAAACATCCTTTATGTTGTTTAACAATTTCTGACTGAATAATATGTCAAAACTCAATGGATAAGACCTCGAAATTACCTCTGCAAATGACGGACCTACTTATTGTCAACAACTATTTTTTGACAAAACAAGATATGTGGTTACTAACCATTTTACTCGTTTGACCCATTATGGTTGACACCATAGGGTCACATTTTAACATTTTCTCATTAATCACCAAAATACTTTCCATCACGTAAGTTGTAATTCTATTCTAGGAGTTGTAAGGTTTACTTACCTTGCGTCCATTCGAGCTTCCTCGCACCTTTAATCCATTTGAACCATTCCTTTCCAAGCTCCCACCTAGCTTGTCAAGTGTCAAACTATTATATAATATCCATAATATGGTTAGATTAGTCATCCTACATCATGACAATCACCTTATGGACTTATATACTATCTCTTTTTTTCATCCAATTCTATTATGTGTCAAGTCAAACTGCCAAATGGTATATGCAAATGCATTAACAGGTTTAATAAACTCATTTAAACATTTTATCATACACTTGGTAGGCGTCATTTTTAGTCTATCATATATTAGCTAACTTTATCATACAAAATTACCATATTTATTCCAATTAAACAAATTTATATATTTAACAACATCAAGTTAACATAAAATTTCAAGCATCATAAACTAATTCATCAAATTATGACACTAGTAATTGGGGTTTTCATCTCATATGCAAAAAAAAAAAAAAAAAACCATTTCACCATATAATTAGACATTCATCCGAACACCTAAATTATTCAAGTTCCTTACATATTCTTGTATACATGTTGATTTCAACATCAATATAACATCGATTTCCCTATATCATACAAAACTCATTTCATGTCAAGTATGAACATATACTTAAACCTCTAAATTGTTCAAGTATTTTACACCTACAAACTAGTATGATGCTTATGAACATCCGTACATAATCAATTTCATCATATCATCAAAACCCATTTGACATCAAAATTCATCATAATGAAATTCACCACATACCTTATGTATAAATGATGTTAGTGGCTTGAAATCTTTAATCATGCTAGCCAAACACTCAGATTTCATCTTGATTTCTCTAGATTCTTCAAATTAGGTTTTTGGTGTTCTTCCCCTTTCTCTCTCTCTTCGGTCGACTAAAACACACACCAGTGTGTGTGTTTTCTATAAATTTAGCTTTTAATCATTAAAGTTCTCATTTGTCCAACTTTAGCCCCTTGAGTTTAGCTAGTTACTTATGTTTAGCCTTAGCCCACTTACCTTTTAGTATTTGACTCATCATATAACTAACTTAGTTACTTTTATTTCATAACATACTTAAAAATGTACTACTTAATAAAATCGGGTTCCGGGTCGTCATAGAGTATAACTGGCCCGATTTAATTCAAGTCTCGGTAGCCCGAGCCTTTTATAAATTTTATTTTTCTAAAAAGCATTCATTCACTTTTTATTTAACATTAGATTCATTTGTTTGAATCCTAATGCTTTTCGGGTTAATATTTACCACTAATAGCATTTTACCCGCTCATCCTTAGCTAATTTGCTTTAGTTAGCAAATTCATTTTTTGGGATGTTACAAATCTACCCCACTTAAAGAGGTTTCATCCCCGGAACCTTTCTTACGTTGCTCCTTGGGTCAAGCCCAAGGTAATTAGTTTCGGTTTTCACTTGAGCGTTGGTCACAATTTAATCATTCAGTAATCTTACCAGAAAGGTATGGTAGTGTCTTTTGGACTCCAAAGTGGTGCCCGACGCCCTTCCGATGTTCCCTTATTGCTTTTTTTTCCTTGGTTGACATTTTGTTTTTAAGGCTTTCATCTCTTCGGTCTAGTAATATCATAGGCCTTTCCGTATGCGCCTTTCATGTGTAAGGCTCACGGGCCGTTACTTTAATCTTGTACTCATTCTCTTTATCATCTATCATAGCGAGTCACCCTCTGGCCACCCGGTCATATGAACCTGTCAACATTTTTATTCCACGCTAATCATATTAAGACAAGCACAATGATTAAGTTATAAGCGCAATTTTGACCTTGACCAGTCTTGCCGGTTAGACTCATCAATCTCTGGGCACTTTATACCCCGTTATTCGGGTACACCTATATATATATATATATTTACCATGATCGTCTCACATCATGCTTAGATTTATATCCACATCTCATTTTCAATATTTAGCTTTTTAAAACATCGTCTTGCACCTATTCGTGTCAAAACTTGTTTGCGTTAAATAATAGCCATTTTCCAATTCTTCGCTAATTCTTTACGTTTGTTAAGACGTCGTTATTAACTAAAACCAAGTTTTAGTTCACGTTTTCTTTCTTTCATTTTCATTTTTTACACCGACCATAGTACATGACTATGATCGTTTTTCGTCCGGGAAAAACTTTCGCTTCTATGACCCCGCAGGTCATTTATACGTCCATTTTACTTGCCCCTTTTTGTTAACCATGGCTCTTTACTCCATAATGACTTAATCCAAGGATTCCCCGTTTAACTCTAACCCATTACCCAGGCTCGTTATCCTTGTGTTTCACGCTCCCCTTACCGGGTTTGCGCTTACATATCATTACAAACCATCACTCGGGCTTAATATTTTGTAATTTAAGCTCCCGTTTGTCACACCCCGATATTTCCACCTATTACCGGTGGGCCCGATGGGGAGTATTGTGATGTAGTTGATATCATCATAGTCAAATAATCACAGTTCAATGCACAGCGGAGGTCTAAACTAAATATATTACAAACCGATTCAAAAGTAACATCAAATATTACAAACGGATTGTAAGATAGATCCACAGGCGGATCTTAAGACAAAAATATAAACACTGTTCAACAGACTTTAGACGTTCAGAACTTGCAAGATTCCTTATTAACGCCCTGAGCTCCCAGCCAATTACGTACAGTACCTGTCATTTAATCTTTTTGGAAAACACGTCAGTTTACACTGGTAAATACAATTAACTGACTCTTTTGAAAACATTTCTAAAAATTGATTTAAATGCACAAGGCACAAATATCCGTTTATAACTTGGGACAGTTATATAAAATAATCTTGTATACAGATTTACATGTTCGTTATACATTCAGGACCCGATATAGAAACCAAATCAAGATTAACAGACACACCACAAGAATAGGCCCACAAGAGAGTGAGATACCGTTTTTCCTACGCAACTGTCAGGTGTATGCCTACACCCCGTGCTTAAGACGTGACCATTTTATAATAAATGATGCCAAGGATATCCGGGACATGGTCATTAACCCCCAAAGGGTTTATTTCAAACAAGACAGATTAAAACGGGTTACCTCAACAATTTAATCACAATCCGATTAAACATTCAATACCCGACCAAGCGGTATTATTATAATACCGTATCCCAAGCCCGTATAGGGAAAATAAGTTAAATGTATTTACTTGAGCTAAAATGTAATTTTATTCTCAGCTGTATATCCAAATCAGCAAGCACAAGTACCTCTACTAGGGTTCTCAATCTGGAACGAAGGTTTTATTAACCTATTAGATTTTAAACGGGTCTTATTTTAGTTGTAACTTAGACCGGTTAGTTTTAAGGAAATGTTTACGGTTCGAAACGCAAGATTAAGCGAAGACCGGATTAGGATGTGATTTAGACCCGACAAGTATGGAGACTTGTATAATATGGGTAAACTAAACACATTCTGAATTTTGAAGTGAAAATGATAATGTTTGACCCGTTTCGGTTAATTCATGTAAACTAGTTACATAAACCGTACCGAACGCGTAAAATTCATAGCAGGTAACCAATGAGTCATGAACATGTTTCACAAGTTAATATGCCTTAAATATGTTGTGATATCAGCAGGATACCTTCCATTATGCCCAAAACGAATTTAAAGTCAATTTAAGCCCCGTAGGGGCATTTTGGTCATTTTAAAGATTATAAAAGACGTTAAATGACAATCTGAGGTTCTGGTCTAAAATGATCAGTAAAAATATTTATTATAGTAGTTTATATCAATAAGATATCATATATGTGTGAAATTTATCACTTATGGCCAAACTATGCACTATAGTGGCATTTTGGTCATTTCACATAAGCCTTAAAGGTCAAATTTGGAAATCTGAGTTCAAAAACTTTTACTTACTGTTAAAGTATAAAAATTTATTCAAAACAACACTAGGTAACAAGCTTTAGGTGCCAAATGTAGGATCATTTTCAGACCCGAACGAGTCGTTCAGAAGAGTTTTTATCAATACGAAAGGCGGAAACAGACGTATCGAGTTCAATTCAGCAAGAATATCACTTAAAACTGTCTCTAGATTGATTTGACAAAGATTTACAGCGAGTAGACACTTCGGCAGCACTTCGGCTCCGGAAACACACATACACAACTAACTCAAACGAAATCAGGACTCCTCTATATATAGGCAAGCTAATTCCGTTTAAACATGCCTCAAGCGGAATTACTTTCATGCGGAATTGCGAATTCAAACGGAATTAGCCAAGTAATTTCGTTTGAAATGACATGTTCATTTCAAGCGAAATTAAACTTTCTAATTTCGTTTGAACTTGCCTGTTGACCTATTTTTGACAGTTTTCTCGTATAACGTGCCCTGATCTATCTACAAACATACAATACTCGATACAAGACGAATTCGACAGACGCATGCACCAACAGACTCCCCCTCGAATGTTGACGAGTCTTCAGTGTCGAGTCTTCACATCTTCGATCTTTATCAGTCCTCTCGAACTCTTTGAAATATCTAACACTGTAAAGTATCCTCAATCTCTCTCTATCAACTAATCTCCTCCTCGAATGTTGATCTTCCTAATTCTCGTGATCAGATCTCTTGATTCTTTAAGTTCATCAGCATCATCAGCTTGCGTGAACTTCAAGTCCAAGATCAGACACTGGCTCTTACAATATCAGGATTGTGACCTGGCTAACATTCTGCTTAGGATCGAAACCTGGCTCTCTTGAAACCACATGATCCTCAGAAATTAGAACCTGACTAACCTGCATATTCTTAACCCAGAAATAAATTTCACAAATTTAACATTTTTACACATTTATTTTCTGCTTACCACTTGTATACACAAATCAATAAATGATTTTACAATTTTAATCTCTGATAAACCACTTGTATGAATACCATTTTTCTTTTCAAAACACACTCTCCCAAACCTGTTCATCATGACACTTGGAACTTTGAAAATTAGCTCTCCAACATCAGTTGTCGAAAATCTTTTTGAATTTTTTTCAAAAATTTATGCTAAAACACACTAAAATCTTTTTGGATTTTATGAACTAAATGAAAATGCAGTAAAGAAATATATACAGACAATATTTTTGTGAGTTTGTGTAAGAGGATCATATCAGTTTTTAAGACAAACCACCAACACCGTTAAGCTTTAAACATTTTCAGTTCTAAACAATTCACTTAGATTGTCAGTATACTGATCCATTTAAATTTTCACACAAAGTTCAACTGTTTCGAGATACGAGATTAGTATTTTAATCACTTAAACTTATTCGCGTGTCCCACCTCAGAATATACTCCCGTATCCAGATCCCAATATTCAGTCTTACAGGTGAGTATACCACAGATGATATCTGTAAAGGGTTAAAATGCGAGGGCCGTGAGAGCTCAGGTCAGAACTTCTGTTCAGCAGAGAGATGACGTCTTCGACTTTTGGTGTGTTCCCTTTAGAGAATCTTTTGTTTCAACAGCACATGATTAGCATTTTTCAATGTTTCATCATTTTTTGTACTGAGGGCGATGCTATATTTCAAGCAAGTAGAAAGTATTATACGGGGACTAGGCCATTGCTTCCGCAAAATCAAAAGTCCCGGAATAATACCCCAGATATCACTGAGTATAAAGATCTAGTATCTCAGATAGAGGGACCTTTCAAACAAGATTTCGGGGGTTACCCATATATCCGAGAGATGTTCCCACGATATAAGTAAGTTTGAAATTTAGGTTTATATCTCGTCACAATCTACTAAATGTGAAAAAACCTACTGGCACATCATCAGTGAGACCGTTTATCACATTTTGACTTTCCAATTCTTTAGCATGCTGTGAATGTCCACTGATGTACTATCATTTCCTCTTTATTACAACAAAACTCAATTTTTGATTTTCTAATGTTTTTGGCTTTTTCGAATTTTCTAATGTTTTTGGATTTTCAGAAATACTTACTCCCCCTAAAATTCAAAATCATTTAATTTTTTTTTTTGAAAATAAACTATACAAGTAAAGTAACAACTGATATCAAATCACTTCAAATCGCCATCCACCTGGCATAAACAATCAGAACTCCCCCTCACAACAAACTATTTTCCCATTGTGATTTCAAAACACTTAAGTTTGTTTTAATCAAATGGTTTTTCCGGAAATTTAGTTTTGTTGATTTTACCACTTGTAGGTTAGGGGTTCAATTCATCACTTTGTTTTCTCAACCTCATGAATGAAAGTTAAATCAAGTTCAAATTAATGACTTTGATTTACCTTTTGAATCACTTGTAGATTCACTTACCAACCATACCACTTGTAAAGTATAACAAAATATAACAATTTAAAGAGCAACTACCACTTGTAGATCGAAATCACTTTCGTGAATTTCTCAAGAAAGATGCAGATTCCTGCTCCTCGCTTACCAACCTGGAAGCTTCGGCAAGTCATACTATTCACTCATCATAGTATGTTCCATCCCAGTCACAAACCTGAGATGAAACACTCTTACCTGGTTTCTTCAATTTTTTTCTCATAAAATTCTTTAACTCCCTTAACCTTCCCATCAACCATTTTACCAAAAATAGTTCACATCATCCACTATCGACACTAATTTTTCAACTTTTTCCATAACTTGTGGCTCATCTGATTTTGTGGAATCAGATTCATTGCTCGAAGTTAGCTCCTCTGATTTTGATGAATCAGAATCATTGCTAGATCCATCATCAGATTTCTTAACAACCCAATTTTGGTTGTCAAGATTTGCATTTTTCATGTAAAACCTCTTTGAACATTCACCAATTTCAAATTTTGAATTTTTGAAAAGTTTAGTTCTCTCAATTGGTGGTTCAAATTCAAACAATTTTTCTTTCAGTTTAGAAACTCCCTGTTTGGTTTGAATTGCTTGTGAACATTTCACAGCTATATGTCCAATTCTACCACATTTAAAACAGGTTCGAGTCTCCTTCTTCTTTTGATAAACCATCTTCTCCATTTCTTCTTGCTTTTTCGCAAGGAATTCTTTGTTCGACTGCTTTCTGGAAAAAATTTCTTTTTCTTCTTCGGAAGATGTACCTGAAACAAATATCATTTTTGATTTAAAATCTCGAACATATTTTTCATTTTTATAATTTTCTGGTGGAATAAAACCTAATCCTTTTCTTTTGAAATTACCGTTATGGTTTGGTTTCTTTTGAAAACCAGAACCAGAACGGTAACCCTTTTTCTTGTTTTCTCTTTGTTGAACTCTTGAGGTGTATTTTTTAGGTTTTTCAAAACGATTTACATCTTTTATTTCAGAAATATTAATTTCTGTTAATATGAAAACTTTTTTTTATCATTTCAAGTTTAACACCTCTTATTGGAAATTCCTCATCAGAATATAATTTGTCAGAATCATTCAATGTATATGCAACTTTGAATGTTTCGTCATTCAAATTAGATTTTGATAGAAGAAATTCTTTATTATAAACCCTTTTCTCCCTTTTGAGTGAAGGACTTGACATGTCGGACTTAGACTTTGACTCTGATTTAGACTCCGACTTTGACTCCTCCAATTCATCGTTATCTAACACATGATCCAACACTTTCTTCATCAATTGAGATTGTTGATCAGTGTCAGACGATGTAAAAGTAACATCAATATTTTCTGGCAAGTTAACTGAAGACTCTGACTCCCACTGTAAGTTTGTTGCCTTTTCAACTCTTTCTGAATTTGGATTTCTCGGAGAATATCCATTTTCAAGTGGGGGTGGACACTTATTGTAATTTACACCTTGTTTCTTACCAGATGTCTTAACTTCAGTATCCTTTTTTTTTTCCTTTTTCTTTTTAGAAGTCTTTTCTTCAGATACTATCTGTTCTTCAGTTACTTCATCATCCTCAAATGCCTTCATGCCTTCAACAGTTGGATAAATCCTGTCAATGACATAAGAAGTACATGAGTAACTTTTTAACAGTCGATTAACTCTTTCAGTTTCAATTCTTTGAGTTTCCAGTTTTTGTTCAAGAACATCACACTTCTCGATGTAATTGTTAACAAATTTCTGCTTCGTCATGAAAGCTCCCTGAAGTGTCTTCATTGCTATAGCTTGTTCATCACTAGATTGATTGTATTGATTCATCGCTTTGTTCAGAATATCATAAGATTCCTTCAACCTGTTCATGTTGTTAATCAGTTCACTATTTTTCTTCTTCATAATCTCACAGGTTTCACAATTCACAGGAATATTTCTTGCATCAACTTCTTCATCAACTTTGAACTTTTGAACTTCTTTTACTTTTCTCTTTATCACTGGAACTTCCTCATCATCACTGCTGACAGGTGTTTTAACTTTCTTCTTTTTCTTTTTAGCTTTATCATCATCACTATCACTCTCTTCCATCATTTTCAAATGAGCTGCCATTTGCTTTGCATAATAATCATTATTATCATCACTATCTTCTTCAATTCAAGCCACAAAAGCTTTTGCTTTTAGCATTTCTTTATCCGGACAGTAATTATCCCAACTGAAATTTTCCCAACTAAAGCCTTCTGGTAACTTTTAATCATCTTGACTGATCAGACATGCTTTGTTGTTAGCAGAAATATATTTGTCCCAACTAAAACATGTCGAAGATTTTTGATCATCTTGATTCACCAAACATGCTCTCTTTAATGATTCTTCACTCTCCTTCCTGCCATGAGCAGTTTGCAGTTGTTGTTGATGTGGCTGTTGAGCAACTTGATGATAAATCGATTTCCGATAATAATCATTGTTGTTGAACTGATTTTGAGCTCCACTTGCTTCGCGATTAGTGTACTCCCTCTTGAAGTGTCCTTTTTCCATACAACGAAAACAAGTAACTTTAGATTTATCAAAACCTAAATTAGAAACACATGCATCACGGAAATCATCTATTCCTGTGATATGTTTGAACTTCTCAGCTCTCCTCAACACACTTGCCAAACACCATTTTATATCCATCAATTCCATCTCTTCAGCATCAATCTGATCGTAATCCTCTTTGGTCAACATTGGATTCCCGATCCTTCCCGCTACTAAACTTCCATAAGACTCCAACACAGTCCCCAACAAAGACATGTGAGTTTTTGCAACTTCTTCAGAATAATCTTGATCATTCTCAAGATTCAATACAACGTTGCATTGTAACTTTCTGCCATTCTTGGTTACTGACACGTTTGGATCAAATGACGGATATAATGAAAAACTTGTTTTACTATTTGACCCTTTAGAAGAACCTCCCGATGAACTCTTAGCATTGAAAGTTGTTTCAACCTTTGGTGACATGTTGGTCTTGTCATTAATACCAGCTTTGTAATAAAGACCGATATCTTGTTCACCATCAAAATCCTTCATTCTTGAGATCTTTTTCTGCTCCATTTCTTGAGCCTCAATTTTTTAAGGAATTGAGTTTATAAGAGCCCGAGTTAACGGGACTTAAAATAAAACGGGTTATAACTCCCGGGACCCACTAAGTAACTAGGGATAAATTGTAACATCCCAAAAATGTGAATTCTTAAATTTGCAATATGGTTGCGAATAAAATAGTGAAATAAACCGACTAAGAGTGGCACTAACCAAGTTAGTTGGTCACTTATAAGTATTTAGGAGTTAAAACAAATAAAGTACTAAAAGTGAGGGACTAAAAGTGTCTAAATGAGAACTATTTTTAATAAAATAGCTAAATTAAAACACAAACATATTTTGTCTGTGTTGTGGAGATCGACCAGGAGTCAGGGGCGACCCCAAGCTCCATCCAAGCCCTAGTTCATCACAAATTGAGGGTCTAAATCTGATCAAAAACAAAAATCGAGCATAGATTATTGATCCTCATCACAAGAGGATTACAAGGTATGTAAAATTTGATAAAAACTCTCAACTTGAAATTCTCATGAAATTGGGAAATCTGAAAATTGATGTTGCATGTTTGCTATTTGGGTAGAATAGGGTTGATATAGTGTCTAGGAGTAAAACCTAGACAATAACATGCGAAATCTTGGCAAATTCCTGAAAATCTCATGAACACATGGAAGGTGATTAATGGGTTTGTGGGAAACTAGTAAACACTAGGGTTTAGAATGATTATTCTATTGTAATACGGGTCATAGAAAGGGATTTCTGAAATGATGATGTTAAAATATGTGTATATAGTCTAATTGAAGTTAATTAGGGTGATAAACTCAAGTCATGAGCTTGGTTTTGATCATGTAGAAATCTGACCCACTAGGTGTTTGATGAAACGCCTAAATGAGGGTTAAAATGTTAAAAGTTGAGTAAAAACGCAGATTTGATCATTTTAAAGAATTATGCGTTAAAGCTTGTGAAAGAGTTCTAAACTTATCGTGAATTGAACTCTTTAGGCAAAGAGTCCGGAACGTCAAGCGGACAAGCCGGAGGTGATACTCGCTTGAAACGTGTGCTTTAAAGGTACGTAACTACGGTTTCGTTACGATATGCTCGATTACGTATTTTCGCTAGTAGACTTTAAATTATCATAATAGATGAAATTGGTATTTAGTTAAAGTGACGAAGATCACTAAGTAGATAAACAGGTCAAAAGGTGAAATTATCACCCTTTGACAATATCGACTAATGGTTCGTTGAGTTATATGATTATAGGAATGAATATCATATGGATGTTTACAGCGCTATCACTTAACAGCCACTAAGGGAGGGTATTGAAACGGGTCAATATATTGATCCGAGCCAGGTATGTATAATAACACAACTCATCACGTAGAATTTGGAGTTCTATAAGAGTTAGACAAGGTTAAGGTATAGATATTCGGTTATCTTTAGGTAAACCGAATAAGTTGAATTATGTTTATGGTGTTTTAGAAGCACATGAGTTTCCAAACAAGAATTATAGTTAAAAGGTTGGATTTTTAGTCAAACAAGTATTTAAAGGTCCTTGTAGTAAAAGAAGGATGAAAATTGACCAAATTGCCCTTGTAAGCTAATTTGAACGAACGACCCATAAAGGTGGTTCGGAAATAAGTTTTATGATTAAATATATGCTTAGAATGAGTATACGTAGTGAAGGATGTAAATATTTGGGTCGAAAGACTTTATATGAGTCTTTGCCGTAAAATGATAATCCGAGGGGTAGAAACTCGGAACATATAGATATCCGTATTAAATCCAACACACATATAGATGTGGTGGAAGATAACTTGATAAGAAATGTAGGAATAAGATGCTAGAAAGGAATGAAAGCGAGTAGAAAGTTTTAAAGTGCTAAAATACCCTTAACGGGTCAAAATAAGCATACGAGTGAAAACGGGTTTAAATGGTGTAATAAACCTATGATTAGAACCTAATATAGTAGGTAACATTAATTTGAAGAAGTGTATGAGATATAGGAATCAAATAAATACGTTTGTTTGATAAAATGCATAAACGGGTTAAAATTTGGTAAAAAGGCAACGAGTCGAAGGCTTAGAAGTCTCAAAATTTCTTATGTTGGATGTAGGATTTTAACTCCATAAGATGGAGGATTAAATTACGGACGCGTTGGAAAAAGAATCGGGTAAAACGAATCAATAACGAAGAAGTTATGGTCGTTTCCATGAAATCAGATCGTGCTGGGTATGTACAGCATTAGCTAAGGCAACAGGCTGTGAAAAACAGGGCTAGGCGTGACACCTAGGCCCTTGGCGTCACGTCTAGCCCCCTAACTCCGAAATTTTTTAAATTTTGTCATTTTTAACCCCTGTACTTGTTTGAACTTAATATTTGACTATCAAAACTAACTTTTAAGTTGGTTTTGATCATAGGTGAATGCCAAGAGTGCACGGATGAAGATCAAGTGACGAGCAAGAACCGAACACGATCACGAAATAAGCTTCCGCACTATGTATCGTTATTATGTTAAATGACGAACGTACACATGATATGTTGTATACTTTTTAAATTGTAAAAAGTTTTAATAAACCCGTAATTTCCAATGCATATGTAATCTTAATTACATGACAGTTTTTCGTAAATGATACGTTAAACCTTAATTTATAAGAACGGGTGTTACAAGTTGGTATCAGAGCCTTGGTTTAAGAGATTCAAGTATGGTGGGGAAAAACCGTGCTTGGACTTAAACCTTATGCTCTTAACAAAGATTGGTGTTCGGTTCGAGGCTTGATCGCAAATCCGGTAAGTACATGTATGTTAATAGTTTAGCATGCTAAAGTGTTGTAAACAACACATAGGGCTATCGTGTGATACACGTTACCCCAATTAAAATGATTGATTTAGTTGACGAAAATACGCGCGTTGACGCGTATAGTAGAAAAAGCCTTGTATTATAACACAGGCGATTATTGAAGTTGACATTACTAACTTTTATGAATGTTTTAATTGAAGGACACTCGCGTTTGAAGACGACGAGAGTTGAAAGAATTGTGGATATGATGATGGAACGGTCCGAGATATGACAAGAAGAGCATACTCATCAAGGACCTAAATCGCGTAACGATCGCAAATAAGTAATGGCAAGAAAGCCCCTTAGGGCAAGCATTTACCAGGTGCATGTTTAAATTATTGCATGAATAGAAGTATTCAACAAATACGTAGAAACTAATAGTTGCATAAGTAGATTGAAAACTTGGAAAAAACCTGAATAAAATACCTATCCAGGATATTGTTTCCCGGAGAAATAAATAGAGGTGTTACTTACATGGGGTGTAATGTGAAAATTATAAAAAGGTCATGTATACCAGGTGTTGATCGCTTACTCTGGACAAGTAAGTAGTGAACACGTGGTACCATGAACTTCTTATGATGGACACATTTATGTCCGATGTAGTAAGGGTGCGGTGAATGGGACTAACTTAAAAAGTACCCAAATGAATCAAATGAGCAAAAATAATTGATAATAATGTAAACGCACAACCGGGTGACGGAAGCGTATTACATTAAGATGATGAGCCCGAGTGAAGGGACAAAGATTAATGTAAAACAATTAAGGTATGCAATTGGGAGGGGTGTGCTTACACTCGAACCCGAAGAATGCAAATATAACTCTTAACGGGCCGATTTTGTAAAACACCAAATTTGAGAACAAAGTAGGAATATAAAAGCGAAACGAAGTCATAATGCATACCGTAAGGGTTGCAATAATAACGACTTCGGTAAAACACCCGGTTGGTGGGTAAGGATTTAAACGCATGCGTAGACTGGGAAACAGGAACGCGAAATAGAAAGTTAAAAGACTCGGAATATGAGTCATGACTAAAAGACGACAAGAATTTTCGCAAACATAAATTTTAGTAATTACGTTCAACCATTTCGAAGTTGGACGGGTCAAATAAAGAATGAAGTTTGACATTCATAAGTGATAAAAATTCACCCAAAATGAGTCAAACGAGTCAATATAGGAAAACGCAAACCGGTGAAACCGGAAAGCTAAAAACAAAAAGATAGAAGGACCTAGGTAGTGGGTTGTAAAGGAGTATAAGTATGAACCGGGTACTGGCAAGTGTAAGACAAAACGACGTGTAAATGACGCTAGAAGTCGTAAAGTCGGAAAGGATAGTCTGGAAGTAAACAAATGAAACCTTAGACTACGGTCAATTTCAATTAAAGCTCAAAAGCAAAATTAAATGATTCCAAACATAACAAAGGATGCTTTAAAGCTATATATGTATAAATAGACAATGGAATAAAGACTAGAATAAAAGATGATCTACGGGATCATCATAACCTACGGGATATTAATTAGTGTAAAGGTCTACGGGGCCAAAATGACCCACGGGTCATGAACAGAAGCAAAGGGATCATAAGGGCCTCGTCTTAAGGAGGTGAAAGTCTAATAAAATAGCCTATAAGGCAAAGTGATAAAACCTACGGGTTAATTAGACAAAGCGAGGAAATAAATTGAGAATCCCCGCATAAAACAAGGACTTTAAAAGAATAAATTTTGGACTGTCAATATCCCGGTATGGATGATTGACAAAAGTTAAGGAGAAGATGCTATACTAAAACTTCAGTTTGATAAGAAATACCGTTTTTACAAATATAAATTCTAATAGTAATTTAAATAGTAAGCATAAAAGATACAAGTCTTGACACTGATAGGCGCAAGACGATATATTCGAAAAGATATATTTTCGAAAAATGAAAGGTTGATATAAATTAAACATGATGTGACACGATCACGGTCAAGAAATGCAATGTGAAGTAGAATCACATTATAACCAAGTGAGTGGTAAAAAGTAACTGGACTAATAAGTCTAGTTAGTGAGACCGGTTAAGGTCATTTAAATAAATTTGGTCGCTTGTAAGCGGTGGATTCAATATAACTGAATCGAATAAAGGAAATTGAAAACAAAAGAAATGGTTACTAAAAGTGAAAGATTTCACTAAAAGACCTTTAAACGGGTCAAAGTAACGGATTCATAAAGAGTTCGATAATATATAAAAGCGATGGATATCGCTAAGTTAACTAAACTAGTAGAAATAACGAAATTACGTTATTTCAAGTTGCATTATGCCGTATGAGATACGTAGATGAATAGTAACCAAAAAGGATATTATCATACTTTTCTGGTAATACTAACAATTGATTAAAGTATGAGTAATGCTTAAAAGATTGCTCAGGTCAAATGTATTCAGTTTAGAACTCGATGAACTATGTAAGAAAGGTTTCGAGGACGAAACCTCTTTAAGGGGGGTAGACTTGTAACACCCCGAAAACGGGTTTGGTAATCAAACTCCATTAATACTAAAAGACGGGTAAAGTACCGTTAGTAGTAAAAATAACCAGGTAAATATTTGGATTTAAATAAGAAATCCTAATAATAAATACAAGCGAATCAAAGTTTTAAGGAATTGAGTTTATAAGAGCCCGAGTTAACGGGACTTAAAATAAAACGGGTTATAACTCCCGGGACCCACTAAGTAACTAGGGATAAATTGTAACATCCCGAAAATGCGAATTCTTAAATTTCCAATATTGTTGCGAATAAAATAGTGAAATAAACCGACTAAGAGTGGCACTAACCAAGTTAGTTGGTCACTTATAAGTATTTAGGAGTTAAAACAAATAAAGTGTCAAAAGTGAGGGACTAAAAGTGTCTAAATGAGAACTATTTTTAATAAAATAGCTAAATTAAAACACAAACATATTTTGTCTGTGTTGTGGAGATCGACCAGGAGTCAGGGGCGACCCCAAGCTCCATCCAAGCCCTAGTTCATCACAAATTGAGGGTCTAAATCTGATCAAAAACAAAAATCGAGCATAGATTATTGATCCTCATCACAAGAGGATTACAAGGTATGTAAAATTTGATAAAAACTCTCAACTTGAAATTCTCATGAAATTGGGAAATCTGAAAATTGATGTTGCATGTTTGCTATTTGGGTAGAATAGGGTTGATATAGTGTCTAGGAGTAAAACCTAGACAATAACATGCGAAATCTTGGCAAATTCCTGAAAATCTCATGAACACATGGAAGGTGATTAATGGGTTTGTGGGAAACTAGTAAACACTAGGGTTTAGAATGATTATTCTATTGTAATACGGGTCATAGAAAGGGATTTCTGATATGATGATGTTAAAATATGTGTATATAGTCTAATTGAAGTTAATTAGGGTGATAAACTCAAGTCATGAGCTTGGTTTTGATCATGTAGAAATCTGACCCACTAGGTGTTTGATGAAACGCCTAAATGAGGGTTAAAATGTTAAAAGTTGAGTAAAAACGCAGATTTGATCATTTTAAAGAATTATGCGTTAAAGCTTGTGAAAGAGTTCTAAACTTATCGTGAATTGAACTCTTTAGGCAAAGAGTCCGGAACGTCAAGCGGACAAGCCGGAGGTGATACTCGCTTGAAACGTGTGCTTTAAAGGTACGTAACTACGGTTTCGTTACGATATGCTCGATTACGTATTTTCGCTAGTAGACTTTAAATTATCATAATAGATGAAATTGGTATTTAGTTAAAGTGACGAAGATCACTAAGTAGATAAACAGGTCAAAAGGTGAAATTATCACCCTTTGACAATATCGACTAATGGTTCGTTGAGTTATATGATTATAGGAATGAATATCATATGGATGTTTACAGCGCTATCACTTAACAGCCACTAAGGGAGGGTATTGAAACGGGTCAATATATTGATCCGAGCCAGGTATGTATAATAACACAACTCATCACGTAGAATTTGGAGTTCTATAAGAGTTAGACAAGGTTAAGGTATAGATATTCGGTTATCTTTAGGTAAACCGAATAAGTTGAATTATGTTTATGGTGTTTTAGAAGCACATGAGTTTCCAAACAAGAATTATAGTTAAAAGGTTGGATTTTTAGTCAAACAAGTATTTAAAGGTCCTTGTAGTAAAAGAAGGATGAAAATTGACCAAATTGCCCTTGTAAGCTAATTTGAACGAACGACCCATAAAGGTGGTTCGGAAATAAGTTTTATGATTAAATATATGCTTAGAATGAGTATACGTAGTGAAGGATGTAAATATTTGGGTCGAAAGACTTTATATGAGTCTTTGCCGTAAAATGATAATCCGAGGGGTAGAAACTCGGAACATATAGATATCCGTATTAAATCCAACACACATATAGATGTGGTGGAAGATAACTTGATAAGAAATGTAGGAATAAGATGCTAGAAAGGAATGAAAGCGAGTAGAAAGTTTTAAAGTGCTAAAATACCCTTAACGGGTCAAAATAAGCATACGAGTGAAAACGGGTTTAAATGGTGTAATAAACCTATGATTAGAACCTAATATAGTAGGTAACATTAATTTGAAGAAGTGTATGAGATATAGGAATCAAATAAATACGTTTGTTTGATAAAATGCATAAACGGGTTAAAATTTGGTAAAAAGGCAACGAGTCGAAGGCTTAGAAGTCTCAAAATTTCTTATGTTGGATGTAGGATTTTAACTCCATAAGATGGAGGATTAAATTACGGACGCGTTGGAAAAAGAATCGGGTAAAACGAATCAATAACGAAGAAGTTATGGTCGTTTCCATGAAATCAGATCGTGCTGGGTATGTACAGCATTAGCTAAGGCAACAGGCTGTGAAAAACAGGGCTAGGCGTGACACCTAGGCCCTTGGCGTCACGTCTAGCCCCCTAACTCCGAAATTTTTTAAATTTTGTCATTTTTAACCCCTGTACTTGTTTGAACTTAATATTTGACTATCAAAACTAACTTTTAAGTTGGTTTTGATCATAGGTGAATGCCAAGAGTGCACGGATGAAGATCAAGTGACGAGCAAGAACCGAACACGATCACGAAATAAGCTTCCGCACTATGTATCGTTATTATGTTAAATGACGAACGTACACATGATATGTTGTATACTTTTTAAATTGTAAAAAGTTTTAATAAACCCGTAATTTCCAATGCATATGTAATCTTAATTACATGACAGTTTTTCGTAAATGATACGTTAAACCTTAATTTATAAGAACGGGTGTTACAAGTTGGTATCAGAGCCTTGGTTTAAGAGATTCAAGTATGGTGGGGAAAAACCATGCTTGGACTTAAACCTTATGCTCTTAACAAAGATTGGTGTTCGGTTCGAGGCTTGATCGCAAATCCGGTAAGTACATGTATGTTAATAGTTTAGCATGCTAAAGTGTTGTAAACAACACATAGGGCTATCGTGTGATACACGTTACCCCAATTAAAATGATTGATTTAGTTGACGAAAATACGCGCGTTGACGCGTATAGTAGAAAAAGCCTTGTATTATAACACAGGCGATTATTGAAGTTGACATTACTAACTTTTGTGAATGTTTTAATTGTAGGACACTCGCGTTTGAAGACGACGAGAGTTGAAAGAATTGTGGATATGATGATGGAACGGTCGGAGATATGACAAGAAGAGCATACTCATCAAGGACCTAAATCGCGTAACGATCGCAAATAAGTAATGGCAAGAAAGCCCCTTAGGGCAAGCATTTACCAGGTGCATGTTTAAATTATTGCATGAATAGAAGTATTCAACAAATACGTAGAAACTGATAGTTGCATAAGTAGATTGAAAACTTGGAAAAAACCTGAATAAAATACCTATCCAGGATATTGTTTCCAAGAGAAATAAATAGAGGTGTTACTTACATGGGGTGTAATGTGAAAATTATAAAAAGGTCATGTATACCAGGTGTTGATCGCTTACTCTGGCCAAGTAAGTAGTGAACACGTGGTACCATGAACTTCTTATGATGGACACATTTATGTCCGATGTAGTAAGGGTGGGGTGAATGGGACTAACTTAAAAAGTACCCAAATGAATCAAATGAGCAAAAATAATTGATAATAATGTAAACGCACAACCGGGTGACGGAAGCGTATTACATTAAGATTATGAGCCCGAGTGAAGGGACAAAGATTAATGTAAAACAATTAAGGTATGCAATTGGGAGGGGTGTGCTTACACTCGAACCCGAAGAATGCAAATATGACTCTTAACAGGCCGATTTTGTAAAACACCAAATTTGAGAACAAAGTAGGAATATAAAAGCGAAACGAAGTCATAATGCATACCGTAAGGGTTGCAATAATAACGACTTCGGTAAAACACCCGGTTGGTGGGTAAGGATTTAAACGCATGCGTAGACTGGGAAACAGGAACGCGAAATAGATAGTCAAAAGACTCGGAATATGAGTCATGACTAAAAGACGACACGAATTTTCGCAAACATAAATTTTAGTAATTACGTTCAACCATTTCGAAGTTGGACGGGTCAAATAAAGAATGAAGTTTGACATTCATAAGTGATGAAAATTCACCCAAAGTGAGTCAAACGAGTCAATATAGGAAAACGCAAACCGGTGAAACCGGAAAGCTAAAAACAAAAAGATAGAAGGACCCAGGTAGTGGGTTGTAAAGGAGTATAAGTATGAACCGGGTACTGGCAAGTGTAAGACAAAACGATGTGTAAATGACGCTAGAAGTCGTAAAGTCGGAAAGGATAGTCTGGAAGTAAACAAATGAAACCTTAGACTACGCTCAAGGTCAACTAAAGCTCAAAAGCAAAATTAAATGATTCCAAACATAACAAAGGATGCTTTAAAGCTATATATGTATAAATAGACAATGGAATAAAGACTAGAATAAAAGATGATCTACGAGATCATCATAACCTACGGGATATTAATTAGTGTAAAGGTCTACGGGGCCAAAATGACCCACGGGTCATGAACAGAAGCAAAGGGATCATAAGGGCCTCGTCTTAAGGAGGTGAAAGTCTAATAAAATAGCTTATAAGGAAAAGTGATAAAACCTACGGGTTAATTAAACAAAGCGAGGGAATAAATTGAGAATCCCCGCATAAAACAAGGACTGCAAAAGAATAAATTTTGGACTGTCAATATCCCGGTATGGATGATTGACAAAAGTTAAGGAGAAGATGCTATACTAAAACTTCAGTTTGATAAGAAATACCGTTTTTTCAAATATAAATTCTAATAGGAACTTAAATAGTAAGCATAAAAGATACAAGTCTTGACACTGATAGGCGCAAGACGATATATTCGAAAAGATATATTTTCGAAAAATGAAAGGTTGATATAAATTCAACATGATGTGACACGATCACGGTCAAGAAATGCAATGTGAAGTAGAATCACATTATAACCAAGCGAGTGGTAAAAAGTAACTGGACTAATAAGTCTAGTTAGTGAGACCGGTTAAGGTCATTTAAATAAATTTGGTCGCTTGTAAGCAGTGGATTCAATGTAACTGAATCGAATAAATGAAATTGAAAACAAAAGAAATGGTTGCTAAAAGTGAAAGATTTCACTAAAAGACCTTTAAACGGGTCAAAGTAACGGATTCATAAAGAGTTCGATAATATATAAAAGCGATGGATATCGCTAAGTTAACCAAACTAGTAGAAATAATGAAATTACGTTATTTCAAGTTGCATTATGCCGTATGAGATACGTAGATGAATAGTAACCAAAAAGGATATTATCATACTTTTCTGGTAATACTAACAATTGATTAAAGTATGCGTAATGCTTAAAAGATTGCTCAGGTCAAATGTATTCAGTTTAGAACTCGATGAACTATGTAAGAAAGGTTTCGAGGACGAAACCTCTTTAAGGGGGGTAGACTTGTAACACCCCGAAAACGGGTTTGGTAATCAAACTCCATTAATACTAAAAGACGGGTAAAGTACCATTAGTAGTAAAATTAACCAGGTGAATATTTGGATTTAAATAAGAAATCCTAATAATAAATACAAGCGAATCAAAGTTTTAAGGAATTGAGTTTATAAGAGCCCGAGTTAACGGGACTTAAAATAAAACGGGTTATAACTCCCGGGACCCACTAAGTAACTAGGGATAAATTGTAACATCCCGAAAATGCGAATTCTTAAATTTGCAATATGGTTGCGAATAAAATAGTGAAATAAACCGACTAAGAGTGGCACTAACCAAGTTAGTTGGTCACTTATAAGTATTTAGGAGTTAAAACAAATAAAGTATCAAAAGTGAGGGACTAAAAGTGTCTAAATGATAACTATTTTTAATAAAATAGCTAAATTAAAACACAAACATATTGTGTCTGTGTTATGGAGATCGACCAGGAGTCAGGGGCGACCCCCAGCTCCATCCAAGCCCTAGTTCATCACAAATTGAGGGTCTAAATCTGATCAAAAACAAAATTCGAGCATAGATTATTGATCCTCATCACAAGAGGATTACAAGGTATGTAAAATTTGATAAAAACTCTCAACTTGAAATTCTCATGAAATTGGGAAATCTGAAAATTGATGTTGCATGTTTGCTATTTGGGTAGAATAGGGTTGATATAGTGTCTAGGAGTAAAACCTAGACAATAACATGCGAAATCTTGGCAAATTCCTGAAAATCTCATGAACACATGGAAGGTGATTAATGGGTTTGTGGGAAACTAGTAAACACTAGGGTTTAGAATGATTATTCTAGTGTAATACGGGTCATAGAAAGGGATTTCTGATATGATGATGTTAAAATATGTGTATATAGTCTAATTGAAGTTAATTAGGGTGATAAACTCAAGTCATGAGCTTGGTTTTGATCATGTAGAAATCTGACCCACTAGGTGTTTGATGAAACGCCTAAATGAGGGTTAAAATGTTAAAAGTTGAGTAAAAACGCAGATTTGATCATTTTAAAGAATTATGCGTTAAAGCTTGTGAAAGAGTTCTAAACTTATCGTGAATTGAACTCTTTAGGCAAAGAGTCCGGAACGTCAAGCGGACAAGCCGGAGGTGATACTCGCTTGAAACGTGTGCTTTAAAGGTACGTAACTACGGTTTCGTTACGAGATGCTCGATTACGTATTTTCGCTAGTAGACTTTAAATTATCATAATAGATGAAATTGGTATTTAGTTAAAGTGACGAAGATCACTAAGTAGATAAACGGGTCAAAAGGTGAAATTATCACCCTTTGACAATATCGACTAATGGTTCGTTGAGTTATATGATTATAGGAATGAATATCATATGGATGTTTACAGCGCTATCACTTAACAGCCACTAAGGCAAGGTATTGAAACGGGTCAATATATTGATCCGAGCCAGGTATGTATAATAACACAACTCATCACGTAGAATTTGGAGTTCTATAAGAGTTAGACAAGGTTAAGGTATAGATATTCGGTTATCTTTAGGTAAACCGAATAAGTTGAATTATGTTTATGGTGTTTTAGAAGCACATGAGTTTCCAAACAAGAATTATAGTTAAAAGGTTGGATTTTTAGTCAAACAAGTATTTAAAGGTCCTTGTAGTAAAAGAAGGATGAAAATTGACCAAATTGCCCTTGTAAGCTAATTTGAACGAACGACCCATAAAGGTGGTTCGGAAATAAGTTTTATGATTAAATATATGCTTAGAATGAGTATACGTAGTGAAGGATGTAAATCCTTGGGTCGAAAGACTTTATATGTGTCTTTGCCGTAAAATGATAATCCGAGGGGTAGAAACTCGGAACATATAGATATCCGTATTAAATCCAACACACATATAGATGTGGTGGAAGATAACTTGATAAGAAATGTAGGAATAAGATGCTAGAAAGGAATGAAAGCGAGTAGAAAGTTTTAAAGTGCTAAAATACCCTTAACGGGTCAAAATAAGCATACGAGCGAAAACGGGTTTAAATTGTGTAATAAACCTATGATTAGAACCTAATAGAGTAGGTAACATTAATTTGAAGAAGTGTATGAGATATAGGAATCAAATAAATACGTTTGTTTGATAAAATGCATAAACGGGTTAAAATTCAGTAAAAAGGTAACGAGTCGAAGGCTTAGAAGTCTCAAAATTTCTTATGTTGGATGTAGGATTTTAACTCCATAAGATGGAGGATTAAATTACGGACGCGTAGGAAAAAGAATCGGGTAAAAGAGATCAATAACGAAGAAGTTATGGCCGTTTCCGTGAAATCAGATCGTGCTGGGTATGTACAGCATCAGCTAAGGCAATAGGCTGTGAAAAACAGGGCTAGGCGTGACACCTAGGCCCTTGGCGTCACGTCTAGCCCCCTAACTCCGAAATTTTTTAAATTTTGTCATTTTTAACCCCTGTACTTGTTTGAACTTAATATTTGACTATCAAAACTAACTTTTAAGTTGGTTTTGATCATAGGTGAATGCCAAGAGTGCACGGATGAAGATCAAGCGACGAGCAAGAACCGAACACGATCACGAAATAAGCTTCCGCACTATGTATAGTTATTATGTTAAACGACGAACGTACACATGATATGTTGTATACTTTTTAAATTGTAAAAAGTTTTAATAAACCCGTAATTTCCAATGCATATGTAATCTTAATTACATGACTGTTTTTCGTAAATGATACGTTAAACCTTAATTTATAAGAACGGGTGTTACACATCATCAGATATGTACCCCAAGTTTCATGTGGCAGTGCATCAGCCAATTTTTCAATCAATTCCTCATTTTCTTTTGTGATGCTTACTCTCTTCATGTTGACTAGCAAATTGTAGTATCTTTCAATAATCTGCTTTGTGCTCTCATTTTTCAAACCACGAAATAAATCAAACTCTTTTTTAGAAGTGATTTTTTGTTCTTGATCATCTCTTGGCTTCCAACAAACTTAGATCTTAACGCTTTCCAAATCGAATATGCACTCCCAGTGTGTTGCAATAAGACCAAAATATCTTCTTTCACAACTTGTTGCAATAAACTAATCATCATCTTTTCGTTTTTGTATTTCTTTTTCTCATCTGCACTAAGATCTTTGATAGCAGTCACCTCTTCGTCATCATTTGTCGGTCTAACATATTTCGTCTCAATACATTCCCAAGCATCCAAATAATTTGCTTGTACCCAATTCTCAAACCGTTCCTCCCATCCTTTATACTCCTCTATATTCATGAGCTTTGGCGGTTTTTGCATAGTGCCCGTTTCATTTTCCATGTTCAAATTCTGAGTAACAGATTCCGGAGTAGTCGGGGTAGTAACAAATGCGTTATAAAATTCCTCTTCCATGATTCGGTTTCAAAATATCACAAACAGTCAGTTTCAAACGGGATTAACACTTCAAACGAAATTACTTTTGGTGTGAAATAACCCTGTTCAAACGGAATCTCTTTTCAAGCGGAATACCTTTTCAAACGGAATATCTAATTCCGTGTGAACAAACACCCCTTTCAAACGAAATCACTAATTTCGTATGAAATTTCAAACGGAATTACAACTTGAAGCGGAATAGTTGTTTTCAAACGGGATTACTCAAACGGAATACCGGTTTCAAGCAGAATTAAGGACTAATTCCGTATGAAATGCTGCTGACATCATCATCTCGAGCTGATTTTCAAACGGAATTACAAATTTTATCAATTTTAAATCGAATTTAGGTCCAATGTTCTCAAGGATTTGTTAAAACACAATTGCGAGTACAATGTATGAAAATTAGCCGATTTTAACCGTGAAAAATTTTTAATTTTGAAAAAGAAGGTGTAGAAATCAGAATTTGCAGCTGAATTGGTAAGAACTCTTCCACCCGGGCTCTGATACCACTTGTAGGATCGTTTTCAGACCCGAACGAGTCGTTCATAAGAGTTTTTAACAATACGAAAGGCGGAAACAGACGTATCAAGTTCAATTCAGCAAGAATATCACTTAAAACTGTCTCTAGATTGATTTGACAAAGATTTACAGCGAGTAGACACTTCGGCAGCACTTCGGCTCCGGAAACACACATACACAACTAACTCAAACGAAATCAGGACTCCTCTATATATAGGCCAGCTAATTCCGTTTGAACATCCCTCAATCGGAATTACTTTCATGCGGAATTACGAATTCAAACGAAATTAGCCAAGTAATTTCGTTTGAAATGACATGTTCATTTGAAAATCACATAAAAGTTGGTATTTGACGGTATTCGGGTTAAATAAGTAAATCAGAGATTTTGAACAGCCTTTACTGTTTAAAATAATTTATTTAATATATAAAATCTGTAGAAAAAGGTTTGATATGTAAAGAATGTGTAAAACTCATTTTATTAGCAAAAAGGGCATAACCGTCAATTACCGAGTCAATGCAAGAACCCTATGTTATGATCAGTTTAAAATTCAACCATAATCTTCAAAAATCCCTAAATATTATATTACATCAGTGGGCAAAAGGTTTAGTGTCAAAATTCGGGTTTAAATAGGTTTTATGCCAAAAGTGTCGTTTAATTAATAAAAAGGCTTCAATTTACGATATTGAGCATAACTCATAATTTAGACCTCAAACTGATGTCAAATTTTCAGGACATGTTTATAAACCAGTAATAATGGTTTTTGTCCTCTCACATTTTCAAAAATGTTGTTTTAATATCAAAAGGGCATAATGGTCAACTTTTAAGCATTTAACGGAAACATGAAATGAACTAGGATTTCTATGGAACCATGTTGTATAACCTCAGAGGGTTATACTAACATATAATATGGTCCTAAAGGAATCCTAAGGCCTAACTAAACTAAGCTAAACTGGGTCAGAACTGAAAGTCAAAGCAAAAGTCAACTTTTGCGACTTTCGGTTGCGAACCGAACCTAAACTTAGAATTGTCGGGTTGAACATGCCTAGACATGTTCAATTAATATTTACCAAGTTATTAAAGTGACAAAACTGATTTTATTGCCTTTACATCATTAGTTATGAATTTTATTTAAAACCCGACCCGTTAGACTTTTATTTTAATTACTTTGACCCGACAATTAACTAAGCAAACGTGGTAATTAGGAGGTGCCCTTTTGAGGGTTTAATACCTACCTAACTACGATCACGTAGCCATTTTCATTGCGAACCATGGCTTGATCGCTTAAAAGTCATAGCGTTTATTGCGAACGCTTGACTTTTCGGCTTTAGGAGCCAAACAATTAAACTAAGCACGAAAGGAGCACTTACAAGTGGTCCTTAGGACTGAAAAGAACTCAAAAGGAGGCTCCAAATGATCATAATCCTCAGATTTGAGATAGAGAGCAAGAACGCAAGTAAAATGGTGTGAATTTCCAATGAATTCAAGGCCCTATATATAGTTTTCGGGATCGCATAGGATCGTGACAAGTGTCGGAAAGTATAACCAGATCAAAACATGTGTAATATGGTTTTACAAATCAGTGGGCAAGCCCCTAGATTGAGATATGTCAGTATGGGAAACTAGTTTCAACAAAAACCGGAAAAAAAACAACTTGGCTGCATCTGCTGATGGGTAGAAGTCCAGCCCAGCCAAAACTTTGGCAGAATTGCCGAAATGGTCCCTGTCTTCATGTAATTGCCATTTTGACACATTTAAGGCCCGTTAACCCCAAATCAAGGCCCTAAAATGAAGTTAAAGTATAGGGAACATGAAACATGCTCAAAAATATGCCGGATGTCGGTTCGTTTGGTCGTACGGTTGCGTTGTTTGGCTAATTATGACGAAACACGAACGGACGCGAAAATCGATTCAAATTACACGACGAATGGAATTTTATCAAGCCAAACACTAAAATAAAATATTTTAATGATTACATAAATTTTTGGATGTCCGGATATATTTAGAGCGTAAGATATGCGCGAAAATGCAAACTTAGGCACTTTTTGACGCTTTTAGTCCCTGTTGATCAAATAAGTTTATTTTTGTGCACCAAACACCTCTAAGCCTATTTCTAAGCTATGTAAAGGATATTTAGGGCATGTTTAACTTATGATCATATTCCGGAAGGTTCGATACCATACGAATCGATAGACTTTTTTAGTTTGACGCAAATAGTCCCTCTAATGTGCAAACTTGCGCATATCATCGTTTAATAGCATCAAAGCCTTATCTAATCCATATTAGGAATTCTTGAGAGTATTATTAAACATCACGATGCTTCGGGTTCGTAAAAAGGTCATTCAGAGGTATAATAAAAGCCTTAGATGGCCAATAATTGGCATTCCCGAGAGTATTATCAAACATCATGAAGCTCTCGGTTTGTTAAAAGGTCACTCAGAGGTAAGAATTAACATGTTGACGCTTTTAACCCTTCGTCGCGCAAACTTTCAAACTATTACGCAAACGGCTACACTCGATCAACAAGTGGCTCATTTACGAATCTGATTACCGTGTAACGTTATTCAGAGGCTTATGTTAAGCATGTTAACACTTCCAGTCCTTCCATAATCAAAGTTTTTGATTTTTCGAAAAAATTAGTCCCTTAAATTTAACGTTTGACTTTATTAGGGTTTATTACACGTGTCAATACATCATTGGACGTGATTTTTACGAGGTGTTACATCCTCACCCCCTTAAAAGAAATATCGACCTCAAGATTTACTCAAAAGATGGAAGTACTTTCTGTCCTATAATGGACTTAACCTTCCATAACATATATGGGGCCCCTCCAGGCACCCAAGACGTCCTTTATAATAGGTACATGTATCCTTTTGGAGGTTCTAATCTTGTCGATCCTCAATTGATGCTGATTTCACCACCATCTATAAATTTTTATTAATCAGCACATCATTATGTGACAATGCTCTTGACCAATTGTCTAGCCATATCTTCAAATCACAAGTGTGGGACACATTGATTTCCATCAAGCTGCTCAGGTACGTTTTATCTTATAGGCTACCAATTTTGATATATTCGATTTCCTTGAATGATCCTATATATCCAGAGCTTAACTAGCCCGTAGTATTAAAATTTCAGCACACCCTTCTTAGGGCGATACCTTCAATTGAACTTTATTCCTTATTAAGGACTTAAGAGGGTTGCGACTTTCATCAATCCTTGATTTTCCGCTGATTACTGGAAACTTTCAGATGATTACGAATTCGTATGATCTTATTCGTTGTTTCCAAGGTAATTTCAGGTCCTGATAATAGGACTTACCCAAGTCCCGTCCATCAAACGGACGTTTGACATTCTATCTATACAAGCTCCCCAAAGGATCAGCCTTGATACTTATATATCGACTATTAGTTATAAAATAGCTTATTTAAGGTGAGATGGTTATTCCAACTACTGCCTAAAACCAATCTTAAGGAATAACTAATCCTTACAGTTAGTCGACCAAATCGACGATCCTGGGCAGCTGATGGTGGTTCTTAATTATTGCCTAAATAGGGTTGCGGTAATCAATGCATAAGCAAAATGAACCATCTTTCTAATTTAATAATACTTGAGCTCCCAAAATTATGATTTAGGCTTTAAGAACCTTTATCTTAAAACTCAGTTAATCAGGGTTTCGATTCTTCCAATAATGATGGTACTAATCGTCATGGAGATTTCACAATACTGCAGCCCTAAGTGGAATGTTAATCTTAACTCTACTAGTCTTCGGAGGTAAACAGGGTACTTCTTTGGAGAAGATAGTCAAGACACAAGGAGATTATGGAGATTTTCCAAATCTCAGGCTCCGGTTCATCTATCATTTCCTGTGGCAGATAAGTGACACATTTTCTTTACGAATCCATGGATACCTTAATCAGTGACACTTACTTGGACATTTCCCTTCTGGATATCTTCCTTGAATACCATTAGCTAACTTTAGTACAATATGACCGTTGGGATATCTCAGTGGTTCCATGCATTAAACCTTCATACTGATCAGGCATGGAAGAAATCTATGGAACATATTAAGATACACCAATCCTCATATGGCGCTTTTGTCATACAGTCTGGTATTCGCAATTGATAGAAATCAAAGAGATATCAAACTACATATACTGACGTACTCCTTCTGGAGAGAGGGTACTCTAGAATTTTATGACTGGAGATTTCTTACAGGAACAGAAGAAATGGTTCCTATGATTTTCGTTTGTAAGATTTACCTTACACTTAATCTCTGAGGTTCTTATGAAGATTTTAAAAGTTTGCTATACTTACAATTTATGAAGGATTTATTGGTAACTGAATCAAAACGGAACACTTAGCATTTATATTACTGTTAAATGATAAAGAATGTACCTTATATCATTATTGATATGAACTACCTCTGGCATCCATCAGGAGAGTTTAAGCGCTTTCATTCTTAGGCTTTCTATCCTTAGCCGCACCTCCCTTGACAGATTTAGGGCATGTAGTCTTGATGTGATCTTTCTCGTTACAGCCGAAGCAGACTGCATCCATTATGTCCTCGCAATCCAATGTTTTATGCTCTCTTGATTTGCAGATCCCACAAGCCCTAGGCTGCGATTGGGATTTTGATTCAAACCTGCCGTTCCCTAGATGGTGCTTCTTGCAGGTCTTGTATACAGGTTTCTTGTTGGACTCTTGCTTACCCTTTTTCTTAGAACTTTGGGAGTTATCTTCCTTTCTTTTCCTTTTTAGTTCATCCTTTGCATTCGATGCATGAACAAGATCCTCCTCGTGAGTTTGGAAGTGTGGTCTTAAATGAGATTTGGAGCAAGTAGCATTGGGCTCCTTGAACTTTTTCATGACCTTTCTCATAGCCTTTCTGTCGCAACTCCTGCCCCCTATCTGTCCCGGGAACGGGCGACCGCGAACTCAGTGTTGGTGGTATCGGTGTTTATTAATTTGGTAGCGAAAATTTTCATCAGGATCGTAGTTAGGAAATATTTTATCAGAGTAAATACCACACTTTTATAATATTAAACATATTGGGACAAAACCCAAGTTTTCATTACAATTATTTTCATAGGAATAAACCCTATTTTATTGAATAAAACATCTTCTTTTATTTAGGTAACTTTTATAGCCACTTTTTCCAAGCCTTCAGTGCTGTCCAGCTGGCTTCTAGTTGGCTTTCACACTTTGTTACCTAAAACGCGTTTAAAAACATTTTGTCAGTGGGAAATACTAGTGAGTGAATCCCAGTTTAATCAAGAAGAGTTTTATCAATTTACAATATTGAGAGCGATTACAATGTTTATATCTACACAATTACTCATTCAGTACTGTCAATCCTGACTGGTGGGTCATATTACACATTGGCTAACTCTTCGTCCAATGGTAACGTGTTCCACATTTTGTATACAAAACCTCAACATACCGGCAGTAATTAAAGACTACAAAGACTCAATCACTGCTTAATCACATTGTAAAATATTTAAGGTTTTGTAAAACGGTTTACAAAAAGGAGATTACTCACATTGCTGTCTTAGATTATCCTTTAAAGTTTCATGGTGACAATCTATAAATTACACAAATGCACACGAGTTAGTATAATAACCCATTTTAACATTAGTAATACCCTCCCCGAGACGGCATTCCAATGACTACATCGGGCAGAACCACGACAGCCGTTACGGAACCCTAGATCAATCGGGCAGCGTATCTAATACGTATCCAGGGGTTATGATACTTACAACGGAGCAGAACTTCGTTATTTAGGGGGTATTATGCCCGAAATTATAATTGCTATTCAGAATTTAGAGAGAAACCTCGAGAGATGAACGAATTCGATTGAAGGCAGATGCGTGCAAGTTATAGGGCCTGAATTCAGTTTCCTCGCGGCCCGCGTAAGGTTAGACCTCGGGCTACGCGACCCGCGTAGTAGAGGGGTCTAGGCCGTAGGTGATCCGGGTCACGGTATAGGTTCAACACGTGTTGCCACGTGTCAACACGGGGTGAAGCCTCGTCTTTGATCGCTCGCGGCCTGCGTAGGTAGTAGCCAAAGGCTACGCGCCCCGCGACAGCCTTAATTTTATTGTTTTTATTTAATTTTTGATGATATATCGTATTTTGGGCTCGGTTTTCAAATACGAGGTGTATTTTGATACATATAGAAATATTTTAAATATTTTAGGGTGTCGGAAAAATTTATTTAGGAGGGTTGTTATATCCTCCCCACCTTGTTTTAGAGCTCGTCCTCGAGATCTACTGTAATAAGTGCGGGTATTTCCTTTGCATTTCTGATTCAAGCTCCCATGTATACTCTCGTCCTCTTTTGGAGTCCCATTTCACTTTGACTAAAACTAATCTCTTGTGCTTGAGGTTCTTGACTTTCCTGTCTTTAATTTGTAGAGGCCTCTCTACAGATTCAAGTTGTTCATTTACCTCTATGTCCTTTAGAGGCACTACAAGTGATTCATCAGCTAAGCATTTCTTGAGATTAGATATATAAAATACATCATGTATCCCTGCCATTTCCTCTGGAAGTTGTAGCTGATAGGCTACAGATCCTATTTTTCTAATAATCTCAAAAGGTCCAACATACCTGGGACTTAGCTTTCTGCTTTTGATGAATCTTACCACTCCTTTCCAAGGAGAGACTTTCAATAACACTTTGTCTCCTACCTGAAATTCCAACGGCTTTCGCCTGTTATCAGCATAACTCTTTTGTCGATCAAGTGCTGCTTTCAGTCTTTCCTTGACTTGAATGATCTTGTCACTTTCGTCCATAAAGTGCTTCGAATGGTGCAGCATTGATACTTGTGTGATAACTGTTATTATAAGAAAATTCTATCAACGGTAAATGATCGTCCCAATTACCTCCGAAATCAATTACACAAGCTCTAAGCATGTCCTCCATTGTCTGAATTGTCCTTTCGCTTTGTCTGTCCATTTGAAGATGATAAGATGTGCTTAGATTTAACTGGGTTCCCATGGCTTTTTGGAAACTTGTCCAAAAATGAGAGGTAAAATGGCTATCCCTATCAGAAACAATTGATAAAGGAATTCCATGTATCGAAACTATTTCATTTACATATAACTTAGCTAATTGTTCCATACTGAAAGTTTCCTTCATTGGTAGGAAATGAGCTGACTTAGTTAGCCTGTCTACAATCACCCAGATTGTATCATTACCTTTCCTTGTTTTGGGTAATTTGGTAACAAAATCCATTGTTATCAATTCTCATTTCCACACTGGCATCTCTAATGGCTGCAACAGACCTGAAGGTTTCTGATGTTCAGCTTTAACTTGTGAACAAATTAAACATTTAGAAACATAGGATGCTATGTTCTTTTTCATTCCTATCCACCAAAAATTCTTTCTTAAATCCTGATACATCTTATCACTTCCAGGATGCATCGTATACTTAGACTTATGGGCTTCTTCTAATATACGGTGGTGTAGGTTTCCTAATTTAGTGTGACAACTGTGTTCTGTAATCGATGTACGATGTAAAACAATGATGATTTTTAATAAAACAATGTTCCTTGGTGTTATTATATGTGTTTTGGTGTTTCTATGTGTGTAATTGTGTTTGGTGATTTTACAATTTGATTCGATTTCGATTTCAAGCTTTAAATCGCGTTCTGGAAGGTTATACGCAAACTGGTGCGTAAACGCAGTCAATTTAATGCGACAAACACTCTGGGATAGTGAAATAGGCTTAACATACCTTAAATAACCTTCAAATAACTTAGAAATAAGTTTTGAATGGTTTGGTGTGTCGAAATCAAGTTTGTTCGATCACAGGGATTACTTGTGTCAAACTGCGAAACTATGCCGATTTGTATAGTAACGAACATTCTGGAACTTGATCATAAGTTAAACATACCCTAAATAACCTTTACATAGCTTAGAAATAGTCTTTGAGGGGTTCGGTATGCTAAAATAAACTTTATTGATCAATAGGGACTAAAAGCGTCAAAAACTGCATAAGTTTGCATTTTCACGCATATCTTACGTTCTGAATATATCCGGACCTCCAAAAATTTATGTAAGCATTAAAATATTTTATTTTAGTGTTTGACATAACAAAATTCCATTCGTCGCTTAATTTGGATCGTTTTTGCGTTCGTTACGACTTCCGTCGTAATTAACCTAACAACGCAACCGTACGGCCAAACGAACCGACATCCGAGATGTTTTTGAGCATATTTTAAGTTCCCTATACTCTAAATTTATTTTAGAGCCTTGAAATGGGGTTAACGGGGCTTAAAAGTGCCAAAAAAATCAAGTTTTACAAGTGTAGGGACCATTTTTGAAATTTCTGGCAGATTCAATGAACCTAGTCCATTTTGAAGTGTTGATGGTTTTCACCCATGGTTTTGCAAAACCATGGGCTGGTATTCAATGAACATAGTCCATATTAGGGGCTCCCATGGTTTTAGAAAACCATGGGCACACATGCAAGGTCCAGATCAAAGCTCAGTTTTCGAGGAACGATCTTAACGGTTCTAGAAATCCTATATGTACCCGATCCATTTCACTTCAAAACCCACAATTTGAAATCTGATTTATGCTCTCTAAGTGGAAGTATATGCTTCCTACCTGAGAGAAAAATCGGAATCAAATCTTGCGGGGACCTTCTGTAAGTGTTCTTTCGTTCTTTTCATTCGTTTTAGCGTTAAAGTCAAACTGTGTTTGACTTTCTGCATTGACCAGTTTATGGTCAATGTGAAGTTCGTTTGAACTTCATAACGTGAGCGTAATCACGATGGTTATAGTCCCTAGTGACTATACCTACTGATTACCACGTTATCTAGGCTTAGTGACGAGTCGTAGTTTCGGCCAAAATACGCATTTACGAGTATTTTGTAACCAAACTACTCTAGGATATCAAAACCATTTGTTTTGATATCAAAACCTGTTTTCTAACTTAACTAAACATGTTTTAGCATGTTTAGCTCGTCACTTTTTAGTCAAGTGCTTGTGTAGAGTCGTAAGTCAGCGGACTAAACACCCGCTTAGACTTTCGAACACGACCCGTTTGATCGATCATTAGGATCCGACCAAACATGGTTAGTGACCATAGTTGCATAGGGATTAACCTTCCGAGGTTATACCTTATGGTCACCTAGTTTAGGTAGTTGTATGATAAGTAGATTATATGCCTTAGGTAAATTACCAAAATACCCTTTTCATGTATAATTGGTAATTAAGGTTATGTAACCTAAACTTTTGTCACATAACTAATTATACATCATGATTAAACTTGTATAGGCATATAATACTTGTCATAGGACTAGTTAGACGTTCCAAACGCGTTTCACACGAACGACGCGCTAAAGTAGCATAAGCTACCTTAATGGGTCGCGATGGGTCGAAAGCACTTAGGTTAGGTTCCGATTTAGGATGTAGGCTTTGTTAAACCATATCACATGAGTTCCAACACTCATTTGGGTTGCAAGACCTCATTCTGTCCGCTCTTCCGATTTAGGCGTCTATTGTTTGACTAGTGGTTTGATTACTAGGTGCTGCTTGATTTCTCTGGTTTACTCGAGTTTGTTGAAGTACTATTGATTGAGGATACCTTGCACTACATGTGAGTACATAGTTCCCCTATTTCACAACTTTCAATTGTTTTGGGGTGATTCATATGTACAAAATGTTTTCAAGGTTTAAACGATAATTAAAAAAAAATGAATAGAACGATTTATACTAAACTAATAACGATTTCGATAATGTGAACGAACTTGTTGGTTGTAGTTACATAACGAATGACATTCTTTAATTTTGGCCGAACCGACCAGTATTAGGTTATGGTACCATAGGATATGACAAATCCCGTTATTGCACTATACCCATGGTTATGTGTGGGTGTTGTAGGTAACGACTGAATCTGATGATTGTTAACTTACCCTTTGGAGGTTTGTTAATGAAAGAACGAATTGAACGATGAACGAGTCACAAAGGTTTGAAAGTTATTAACGAGACGACCATATATAAGTTTTCACAATTAAAACGAGGACGATTTAAACGATCTAAACGAGTAAACGATTTGGGAACGATTTGTAAACGATTTGGGAACGATTTGGGAACGATTTGGAAACGATGTTAAACGATTTGGGTAAACGATTGGGTTCTGGGATAGTGTTTAGATAACGGGACGGGTGTAATGTGGTGAAAACAAGGTAGATACGCCGCTGGTACTTCTTATATATAAGTGTTTTCAACATATTACATACCGTGGCGTTATTAAGTTCACTTGGGTAAACAATATTGAAATGATGTCACTCAACGATGTTTTCGAAATAATATACGAGTCTTATTAACAAGAATTTACGAGATGTTTTACAAGCTGGTTTTCTAAAAACAAAAAGCTTTTGGGTTAAGAATCATGGCTACGAAATTTTATAAATTATAACCATCTTGATTTGAGTTGGTTAATCATGTTGCAATATAATACACTTTTTAAAAAAAACAAGGTTTTCGAGGTATCACAATATATGAAAACAAGCCATGATTCCGATACTCTTATAAAACCTATGTACTCGCCAGCATTTCTTCGCTGACTTTGTTTTTACATATGTTTCAGGTATTGTTGCTTGATTGACGTTCTAGGATGCATGCGTCACATAGGATCTGGACGAGGACTTAGTGACATAATATCTATGATAGACGATATAAAACTTGTTTGTTATGTGTTAAAACAATGTTAATGTTTAATATTATCAATAAAACGAAACACTTTTTGTATCCATGGTTATGAAACGATAATTCTGTTACAACATCCCCGACGTTTCCGCCACGCTTTGTTGTTTTACGTGGTCGGGGTATGACAGAAGAGTTGGTATCAGAGCCAATGGTTATAGGGAATTAGGTTATTAGTAATGCTTTGACCTAGACTATAAGTTTTAGGACCCCAACGCAAGTAAACTTTGCGTTTAGATTTTTTTAAAACAAAACTGTCACCTACTCTTAGGTGATAACCACAACGAGAACACAATTTTCGAATCCGCTTTGAAAACTAATCATCTGTTCTAGGATGATTGATTACTAGGTTTTGAACCCTTTAAGTTTTCAAAATCTCGTCAAAGTTTGGGTCTAAATAATGTGAACACGTGCAAACTGGAAGAGTGAATGCCTGTACCCTGAATTTTCTGTCTAAGGCTAGAGTGTTCGTACAAATCCACATAATCAGACCAGTCACTCTTACCTGGGAACTCTTGGGGTGAGTGTTCACTTATAGGCGAGCATGTCTTCGCGATACATTATTTTTGACCTATTTACTTTGATTAGTCACTGCGTGTCGTTTGTTTGTTCGAGGTAACAAACAAATGATCGCCTTCCTTGTGTTTTGTCGATACCTCTTTTGTTTTTCCTAATTTTCAACCTCACTCGATTCTCCTATTTCCTTGTTAGACAATGCCTCCTCGACGTGAAGCACAATCTTTTACTATTGAAGAAATCGCAGCCCTGGTCTCTCAGCAAATGGCTGCTGTGCTTCCCGGCATTGTGACCCAAGTCCACGAGATATTCAACAATCATAACAACAACAATGCACCGTGTAATTTCAAGAATTTCAATACTGCGAAGCCGCTTAAGTTTTCTGGGTCGCAAGGAGCAACTGCGCTCCTGCAGTGGTTTGAGAGTATCGAGAGCACATTCAGACATGTGCAGTGTCTGAATGCGCGTAAGGTTGAATTTGCTTCGAGCGTGTTTGAGAAGCGAGCGCTTACCTGGTGGAATGGCATTATGCGCGATAGGGGTGCCGAAGTGGCGTTGGCACAAACATGGGAAGAGCTTCGGGCTCTCATGATGAAGGACTTTTGTCCCTGTCACGAAATTCGAGCTTTGGAACGAGAGTTTGACGATTTAAAACAAGATGGGGCTGAGCACTGTGCGTACACGGATCGTTTTTAGGAACTCGGTCTATTGTGTCCCACTATGGTTACCCCACCAGAGAAAGCAATTGAGAGATATATCGATGGTCTACCTGATTCTATGCTGGATATTGTGACCGGTGTTAATCCTACTACCCTTCGTCAAGAAATCGAGTTGTCTGCTACCCTGAGTGAGACTCAAGTCAGGAAGGGTAAACTCACCCGCAAGGGTGATAAAAAGAAGGCGACTGATTCAGGGAAGGACAAGAAAAAGGGTAAGGGTAAGGAAGGTGAGTCATCGAAGAAGTCGAGGAAGCGTAAGGGTGCCCAGAATTTTGCTGTTACAGCACAGACTGCTCAGAACCCGCAGAACCCACTGGCTCAGCCAGCTGCAAAGAAAGCGTATACTGGTACCAAACCTCATTTTGCTCGTTGAAACGGTCATCACGTTGCACAACAAGCTTGCAGGCAATGTACGACGTGTGGTAAACTTGGGCATTTGGCCAATGTTTGTCGTTTGGGACAGAATCAGGTTGCTCAGGTTCCAGCTCCGGGTCAGGGGAATGCTGTGAAATTCCCACCGGGTTCATGTTTTAATTGTGGAGAGTATGGTCACTTCCGCAACAACTGTCCGTGACTGGTGAATGCAAACGCGAATGCTAAAGCGAACCCGAATGCGAACGTCAATGTTAATGTGAATCCCCCTCATGGGCGAGCGTACAATTTGAATGCAAACGAAGCAAGGGCTGACAACGAGGTTGTCAATGGTACGTTTCTTGTTAACAATCAACCTGCATCTATTCTTTTTGATTCTGGTGCCGATAGAAGTTTTGTTTCATTGTCATTTGAGCCTTTGCTTGCGATACCTAGAACTAAACTGAGGAAACCCTTATCTGTCGAAGTTGCTACTGGTAAACCTCTTGTTCTCGATTCTGTTATTCGTAATTGTCAGTTGAACCTTGATAACCATCTTTTTCCTATTGACCTCAAACCGATGCAACTTGGGAGTTTCGATATTATCATTGGAATGGATTGGTTAACCAAACACCACGCTGAGGTGGTTTGTTTCGATAAGATTATTCGTATTCCTTTGTCTTCTGGCGATGTTCTGGAGATTCGTGGTGAGAAACCTTCAGGTGGATTGAAGCTTATGTCGTGTATGGAAGCTCAAAGTTATTTGCGAAAAGGATATGTTGCTTTTCTAGCACATGTCACCGAGGAGAAAGACAAGAGCAAGAGCAAGAGTATTCAGGATATTCTGATTGTTCGGGATTATCCAGAGGTGTTTCCTGATGAACTGTCTGGTTTGCCTCCAGTTCATCAAGTCGAGTTTCATATTGATCTTGTACCCAATGCCAACCCTATTGCAAAAGCACCTTATCGTCTTGCATCGTTGGAGATGCAAGAGTTATCGAAGCAGCTTCAAGAGTTATCTGATAAAGGATTCATCCGACCGAGCTTTTCACCTTGGGGAGCTCCTGTCCTCTTCGTGAAAAAGAAAGATGGATCTTTTCGAATGTGTATCGATTATCGTGAGCTTAATAAGCTCACCATCAAGAATCGATATCCCCTACCTCGAATTGATGATCTCTTCGACCAGCTGCAGGGTGCTTCATGCTTTTCCAAGATCAATCTGCGTTCTGGGTATCATCAACTTCGTGTTCTCGAAGAAGATATTCCCAAAACTGCTTTCCGCACAAGATATGGGCATTACGAGTTCACTGTTATGCCTTTTGGTTTGACGAATGCTCCAGCTATCTTTATGGACTTAATGAATAGGTTATGCAAACCTTATTTGGACAAGTTCATTAATGTTTTCATCAACGATATTCTCATTTATTCAAAATCTCGAGCCGAGCACGAGCAACACCTTCGCTTAACATTGGAACTCCTAAAGAAGGAACAACTTTTTACTAAATTCTCCAAGTGTGAATTCTGGCTTAAAGAAGTTCAATTCTTGGGTCATATAGTCAATGAGCAGGGTATTCATGTGGATCCATCCAAGATTTCTGCTATCAAGGACTGGAATACACCGACGACGCCTACAGAGATTGGATCTTTTCTTGGTCTTGCTGGTTATTATCGTCGATTCATTTCGAATTTCTCGAAGATTGCGGTTCCACTCACTGCTTTGACTCAGAAGAATAAGCCTTTTGAGTGGGGTCCCAAGCAAGAAGAAGCGTTCCAAACGCTGAAATAGAAGTTATGTAATGCTCCTGTTCTATCTCTGCCCGAGGGAAGAGATGATTTCGTTGTCTATTGCGATGCGTCCAACTTAGGCCTTGGTTGCGTCCTTATCCAACGAGGTAAGGTTATTGCATATGCATCTAGACAGCTGAAAGTTCACGAGAAGAACTACACGACTCATGATCTTGAGTTAGGAGCTGTGGTTTTCGCGCTTAAAGTCTGGAGACACTACCTCTATGGAACGAAGTGTGTGGTTTTCATAGACCACAAAAGTCTCCAGCATATTCTTAATCAGAAAGAGCTAAACATGAGGCAACGCCGTTGGGTTGAACTCTTAAACGATTATGACTGTGAGATCCGCTACCACCCTGGTAAGGCAAATGTTGTAGCCGATGCGCTTAGTCGAAAGGAGCGAGTCAAGCTTCATTCTGTTCGAACTCTATCTGATCTTCAATCTCGTGTCCTTCAAACTCAACAATTTTGTGTTTCACAAAATTTGATGGGTATGGAATTACCACGTCAACTTGAGCTTATGCTCGAAGCGAAAGACGATGTTTTGCTCTATTTTAAGGATCGATTGTGGATTCCAAAACAAGACGATCTTCGCACTTTAGCGATGGACGAATCACATAAGTCTCAATATTCTATCCGTCCTGGTGCTGATAAAATGTACAAGGATCTTCGTACTAAGATCTGGTGGCCTGGTATGAAGAAAGATGTTGCCTTGTATATGTCGAAATGCCTAACTTGTCTCAAAGTCAAGGCAGAACATCAACGACCTTCTGGCTTGCTTGTACAACCAGAGATACCGGTTTGGAAGTGGGAGAACATTGCCATGGATCTCATTACTAAGTTACCACGTACATCTAAAGGTCACGATGCTATTTGGGTTGTAGTTGATCGTTTGACAAAATCTGCTCACTTCTTACCTATCCGTGAGGATTTCTCTGCTGAGAAGCATGCCAAGATCTATGTAGACGAGATTGTATCACGACATGGTGTTCCTTTAGATATCATTTCCGATCGTGATGCTCGATTTTCATCTCATTTCTGGAAGGCCATGCAATCTGCTTTGGGAACCCAACTGAACCTAAGCACTGCTTATCATCCCCAAACAGATGGCCAATCTGAGAGAACGGTTCAAACTTTGGAGGATATACTTAGAGCATGCGTGATAGACTTTGGTGGTAATTGGGATTCTCATCTGCCGCTGATCGAGTTCTCTTACAACAATAGTTATCATACTAGCATTAATATGGCACCATTCGAAGCTCTCTACGGTCGAAAATGTCGTTCACCTGTCAGTTGGAACGAGACCGGTGAAGCTCAGCTTACTGGACTTGAGCTCGTTCTGGAAACAACAGACAAAATCAAGAAAATCCGTGATAATCTTGTGACAGCTCGAAACCGTCAAAAGAGATATGCGGATTTGGGACGCAAGCCCTTAGAATTTCAAGTCGGAGATCGTGTCCTACTCAAGGTTTCACCTTGGGAAGGAGTCGTGAGATTTGTAAAGAAAGGAAAACTTGCACCTCGATATGTGGGACCATTTAAGATTGTGGAAAGAATTGGAAAGGTTGCCTATCATCTACAGCTACCTCCAGAGCTTGGAAATATTCACCCGACTTTTCACGTGTCCAATCTGCGAAAGTGTTTAGCTGACGCTGATCTACACATTCCTCTCGACGAGATACAAATCGATGAAACAATGCACTTTGTCGAGAAACCCGTGGAGATCGTGGACCGTGCTTTCAAACAGTTGAAGAACAAACGGATTCGATTGGTCAAAGTTCGCTGGGAATCCAAACGTGGCCCAGAGTTTACTTAGGAATGTGAGGACCAGATGAAAACGAAATATCCGCATTTGTTTTCACAAGCTTCCTCTAGTTAAAATTTCGGGATGAAATTTCCTGAAGTAGGGGAGACTGTGACAACTGTGTTCTGTAATCGATGTACGATGTAAACCAATGATGATTTTTAATAAAACAATGTGCCTTGGTGTTATTATATGTGTTTTGGTGTTTCTATGTGTGTAATTGTGTTTGGTGATTTTACAATTTGATTCGATTCCGATTTCAAGCTTTAAATCGCGTTATGGAAGGTTATACGCAAACTGGTGCGTAAACGCAGTCAGATTAATGTGAAAAACACTCTGGGATAGTGAAATAGGCTTAACATACCTTAAATAACCTTCACATAACTTAGAAATAAGTTTTGAATGGTTTGGTGTGTCGAAATCAAGTTTGTTCGATCACAGGGTTTACTTGTGTCAAACTGCGAAACTATGCCGATTTGTATAGTAACGAACATTCCGGAACTTGATCATAAGTTAAACATACCCTAAATAACCTTTACATAGTTTAGAAATAGGCTTTGAGGGGTTCGGTATGCTGAAATAAACTTTATTGATCAATAGGGACTAAAAACGTCAAAAAGTGCATAAGTTTGCATTTTCGCGCATATCTTACGTTCTGAATATATCCGGACCTCCAAAAATTTATGTAAGCATTAAAATATTTTATTTTAGTGTTTGACATAACAAAATTCCATTCGTCACTTACTTTGGATCGTTTTTGCGTTCGTTACGACTTCCGTCGTAATTAACCGAACAACGCAACCGTACGGCCAAACGAACCGACATCTGAGATGTTTTTGAGCATATTTTAAGTTCCCTATACTCTAAATTTATTTTATAGCCTTGAAATGGGGTTAACGGGGCTTAAAAGTGCCAAAAAAATCAAGTTTTACAAGTGTAGGGACCATTTTTGAAATTTCTGGCAGATTCAATGAACCGAGTCCATTTTGAAGTGTTGATGGTTTTCACCCATGGTTTTGGTATTCAATGAACATAGTCCATATTTGGGGCTCCCATGGTTTTAGAAAACCATGGGCACACATCTAAGGTCCAGATCAAAGCTCAGTTTTCGAGGAACGATCTTAACGGTTCTAGAAATCCTATATATACCCCATCCATTTCACTTCAAAACCCACAATTTGAAATCTGATTTATGCTCTCTAAGTGGAAGTATATGGTTCCTACCTGAGAGAAAAATCGGAATCAAATCTTGCGGAGACCTTCTGTAAGTGTTCTTTCGTTCTTTTCATTCGTTTTAGCGTTAAAGTCAAACTGCGTTTGACTTTCTGCATTGACCAGTTTATGGTCAATGTGAACTTCGTTTGAACTTCATAACGTGAGCGTAATCACGATGGTTATAGTCCCTAGTGACTATACCTACTGATTACCACGTTATCTAGGCTCAGTGACGAGTCGTAGTTTCGGCCAAAATACGCATTTACGCGTATTTTGTAACCAAACTACTCTAGGATATCAAAACCGTTTGTTTTGATATGAAAACTTGTTTTCTACCTTAACTAAACATGTTTTAGCATGTTTAGCTCGTCACTTTTTAGTCTAGTGCTTGTCTAGAGTCGTATGTCAAGCGGACTAAACACCCGCATAGACTTTCGAACACGACCCGTTTGGTCGATCATTAGGATCCGACCAAACATGGTTAGTGACCATAGTTGCATAGGGATTAACCTTCCGAGGTTATACCTTATGGTCACCTAGTTTAGGTAGTTGTATGATAAGTAGATTATATGCCTTAGGTAAATTACCAAAATACCCTTTTCATGTATAATTGGTAATTAAGCTTATGTAACCTAAAATTTTGTCACATAACTGATTATACATCATGATTAAACTTGTATAGGCATATAATACTTGACATAGGACTAGTTAGACGTTCCGAACGCGTTTCACGCGAACGACGCGTTAAAGTAGCATAAGCTACCTTAATGGGTCGCGATGGGTCGAAAGCACTTAGGTTAGGTTCCGATTTAGGATGTAGGCTTTGTTAAACCATATCACATGAGTTCCAACACTCATTTGGGTTGCAAGACCTCATTCTGTCCGATCTTCCGATTTAGGCGTCTATTGTTTGACTAGTGGTTCGATTACTAGGTGCTGCTTGATTTCTCTGGTTTACTCGTGTTTGTTGAAGTACTATTGATTGAGGATACCTTGCACTACATGTGAGTACATAGTTCCCCTATTTTTCTACTTTCAATTGTTTTGGGGTGATTCATATGTACAAAATGTTTTCAAGGTTTAACCGATGATTTCAAAACTAATAACGATTTATACTAAACTAATAACGATTTCGATAATGTGAATGAACTTGTTGGTTGTAGTTACATAACGAATGACATTCATTAATTTTGGCCGAACCGACCAGTATTAGGTTATGGTACCATAGGATATGACAAATCTCGTTATTGTACTATACCCATGGTAATGTGTGGGTGTTGTGGGTAACGACTGAATCTGATGATTGTTAATTTACCATTTGGAGGTTTGTTAATGCAAGAACGAGTTGAACGATGAATGAGTCACAAAGGTTTGAATGTTATTAACGACACGACCATATATAAGTTTTCACAATTAAAACGAGGACGATTTAAACGATCTAAATGAGTAAACGATTTGGGAACGATTTGTAAACGATTTGGGAACGATTTGGAAACGATGTTAAACTATTTGGGTAAACGATTGGCTTCTGGGCTAGTGTTTAGATAACGGGACGAGTGTAATGTGGTGAAAACATGGTAGATACGCCGCTGGTACTTCTTATATATAAGTGTTTTCAACATATTACATACCGTGACGTTATTTAGTTCACTTGGGTAAACGATATTGAAATGATGTCACTCAACAATGTTTGCGAAATAATATACGAGTCTTATTAACGAGAATTTACGAGATGTTTTACAAGCTGGTTTTCTAAAAACAAAAAGCTTTTGGGTTAAGAATCATGGCTACGAAATTTTATAAATTATAACCATCTTGATTTGAGTTGGTTAATCATGTTTCAATATTATACACTTTTTAAAAAAACAAGGTTTTCGAGGTATCGCAATATATGAAAAAAAGCCATGATTCCGATACTCTTATAAAACCTATGTACTCGCCAGCATTTCTTTGCTGACTTTGTTTTTACATATGTTTCCGGTATTGTTGCTTGATTGACGTTCTAGGATGCATGCGTCACATAGGATCTGGACGAGGCCTTAGTGACATAATATCTATGATAGACGATATAAAACTTGTTTGTTATGTGTTAAAACTATGTTAATGTTTAATATTATCAATAAAATGAAACACTTTTTGTATCCATGGTTATGAAACGATAATTCTGTTACAACACCCCCCGACGTTTCCGCCACGCTTTGTTGTTTTACGTAGTCGGGGTGTGACATTTAGGTATCCACATTCTTTTCTTATGGAATCTCCAAATTCCATCTGTTCCTTGTTCTAGTTCCTTAATCATTCCTTTTAATTTTTCAGTATCATCCTTGATTACTGATTCTTGTGCTTTTCTAATCTGTTCATTTAAATCTATTTATAGATTTAATTTAAGAGAACGTACCCTTTCTGGCTTTTCATGATACTTTCGGCTTAAAGCATCAGCCACTACATTGGCCTTTCCTGCGTGATACTGAATATTACATTCATAGTCACTAAGTATTTCCATCCACTGTCTTTGTCTCATATTCAATTCTTTTTGCCCAAAACATACCTTAAGCTCTTATGATCAATGAAAATGGCAAACTTACTACCATAAAAGTAATGTCTCCAAATTTTCAGGGCAAACATTATGGCTCCTAATTCCAAATCACGGGTTGAATAATTCTCTTCATGGTTCTTAAGTTGTCTAGATGCGTAAGCTATAACCTTTTGTCGTTGCATTAACACACATCCATAACCTAACTTAGAGGCGTCACAATAGACTACAAAGTCTTCAGTTCCTTCTGTTAACGCTTGTATGGGTGCGTTGGTTAATCTTTGCTTAAGGATTCTAAAGGCTTCTTCCTGTTTTGGTCCCCATACAAACTTAATGGATTTACAGGTTAACTTAGTTAAGGGAATGGCTATTCTAGAAAAATCTCGAATAAATCTTCTATAATAACTGGCCAATCCTAAGAAACTTCTAACCTCGGTTGGTGACTCAGGGGTTTTCCATTTGGTAATTGCCTCGATCTTGGCAGGATCCACATGAATTCTGTCATGATCGACTAAATGTCCAAGAAACTGTACCTGTTCTAACAAGAATTCGCACTTCGAAAACTTAGCATATAGCTTTCCCTTTCTTAATAAACTTAGAAGTGCGTGCAAATGTTGTGCATGTTCTTCTTTACTCTTAGAGTAAATAAGAATATCATCTATGAAGACAATTATGAATTTATCCAAATATGGCTTACATATTCGGTTTATCATGTCCATTAATGCAGCTGGGGCTTTGGTTAAACCAAATGGCATGACAATAAATTCATAATGACCATATCTCGTTCTAAACACAGTTTTAGGAATGTCCTCTTCCTGTACCTTTAATTGATGATATCCTGACCTTAAATCAATTTTAGAGAAAAATCGAGCTCCTTGCAATTGATCGAACAGATCATCAATTCTTGGTAATGGATATCGATTCTTAATCGTGACCTTGTTAAGTTCACGGTAGTCGATGCACATACGCATTGATCCGTCTTTCTTCTTGACGAATAAAATCGGTGCTCCCCATGGAGATGAGCTTGGCTGTATAAATCCTTTCTCCAACAATTCGTCTAATTGCTTCTTCAGTTCCAGCATTTCTGCGGGTGCCAAACGGTAAGGTGCTTTGACAATCGGTGCTGTCCCTGGTAGTAGGTGGATTCTGAATTCAACTTCCCTGTCTGGCTGTAGTCCTGGTAATTCTTCTGGAAACACATCTGAAAACTGAGATACTATAGGGATATCCTTTAGTTCTTTTCCTTTAGTGTTAGTAATTATAGAAATCAAATACACTAATGACCCTTTTCTTATATAACTTGCTGTTTTCATTACAGAGATGAATTTCGTGGATCTAGATGGATTATCTCCTTTAATTGTGATCTTTTCGCCCCTTGGTGAATTTACTTGAATTGACTTTTGATCACATAAAATGCTGGCTTTATTGGCTATTAACCAATCCATTTCTAATACAACATCAAATCCTGCCAGATTCATTGGATAAAGGTTTACAATGAACTTTTGATTTAAAAATTCTATTCTTGCTCCCTACAAGATTTTAGGAATTTTAACGGTTTCCCCATTGGCTGTCTCTACAAGACATTCTTGTGGGAGTTTTAATGATTGATTAAGAAGTTTGCAAAACGAAGTATTAATAAAACTTTGGTTCGCACCAGAGTCAAATAATACTTTAGCAGAAACATCATTAACTAAAAACGTATCGGCTATCACATCTAGAATCATCTTAGCTTCATCTACCGTTAGGACAAACGCTCTGGCATTTTTGGTAGTGTTGTTGTTTTTAGCTGGAGCCAATTTAGGACAGTTCGGCTTGATGTGACCTTGTTCTCCGCAGTTGTAGCATATCCTATTGGTGGCTTTCCTCCTGCAGTCTTCCTCCTTGTGTCTAGATATTTTGAAAAAATTGCAATATATGGAGCATCTTCCAGAATGCTTCATTTTGCAATACTTGCAGTAAGGTGCAGATGTAGAACCTATATTTCTTCCACAGTTGGAATTTCCAGAACGAAATTCTTTGGTAAGCCTTTGAGCTAAGTTTCTTCTCTGGTCTTCTTCTTGTGTACGGACTAATTAATCGGTCAAGGTATTTGCTAGTTCTACAGCTTCTTCTATGGTTTGAGGTCTAGCTGCCTTGACTACATGTCTAATTTCCCCGATTAATCCCCAGATGTAATGGGAGATCAATACTGGTTCAGGTGATACAAGGGTTGGCACTATTCTAGCATATTCAAAGAATGTGGTAGTATAACCCTTACTATCTACTCCAGTCATCCAAAGTTTTAGGAATTTATTTGCTATCTGTTCCTTTTCATTGAGAGGGCAGAATTTCTTTTCTACCATGTTTTTAAATTCCTCCCATTCCATATTGTAAATCCTATTACTTCCCCTAGACTGGAGGATAGTTGTAGGATCGTTTTACCGACCAATTGAGTCAATCAGAGAAAATACACACTGTTTGAGAGGCGGAATCAAACAAACAGAGCAGAATTAGTACAGAATTGAGTAGAAAACAGAGAGTTCACTTTAAAATAGTCTTCTCATTCAAATATCAACTTGATCACACAACAGGAATTCGGCAGCACTTCGTGATACTGTTCGTAATTCCGTGCCAAATGAGAAACAGAACACACATATATATAGCCTCCTAATTTCGCTTGAAACACATCATCACACTTCAAACGAAAATACCTTATGTAATTCTGTGCGGAATTACACAAGACCCTTAAAAACGAAATTATATTTCATGTGTGTTTCTTATTTCGTGTGATGTTGTTTCTATGATGTAAGATATGATGTCACTTGTATGATGTCATCATCAAGAATGATGACATCATTCTTGTTCAAATCTGTAATGAAACCGAGACTCGATATAAGACGAAGTCAACAGACATATGCACCAACAGTCTCCCCCTTGGATGTTGATGGAGTCTTCAGTACGAGACTTTAGTACGTCAAAACTTTAGTCTTAATCAGTCTTCACGCTTGCCAAAAAATTTGACGCTGAAGCATCCTTCAAACTCTCTCTTTCTCTTCAATCACCATTAACATCTATTCTCCAGAATCTGAGTCTGGTTCTTTCACTCTTCAAACTCCCCTTTGCTAACAGACTCCCCCTTAAGTTGTTCCAGGATCGCAGTCTGGAATTAGCTATCACCTTGAGATCGAATCCTGTCTCAAACCTGTACACATCTCTAACAATTGTAAGATAAACAATTTTGACGTTAATAAATTCTACTTAACCTCTTGAATTCATATCATTTAAAAATTTTGATTCAAATTAATGTACCATTTAAACATTTCAAAATCATTTCTCATCTCTAATAAACTCTTCCAACCCAGTGTCGTTCATCATGTTTAGCACTTGGGATTTTGAAAATCAGCTCTCCAACATCAGTTGTCAAAAATCTTTTTGGATTTATCAAAATTTTATGCTAAAACACACTAAAATCTTTTTGAATTTTTGGAAATAAACGAATAGAACGATTTATACTAAACTAATAACGATTTCGATAATGTGAACGAACTTGTTGGTTGTAGTTACATAACGAATGACATTCGTTAATTTTGGCTGAACCGACCAGTATTAGGTTATGGTACCATAGGATATGACAAATCCCGTTATTGTACTATACCCATGGTTATGTGTGGGTGTTGTGGGTAATGATTGAATCTGATGATTGTTAACTTACCCTTTGGAGGTTTGTTAATGCAAGAACGAGTTGAACGATGAACGAGTCACAAAGGTTTGAATGTTATTAACGAGACGACCATATATAAGTTTTCACAATTAAAACGGGGACGATTTAAACGATCTAAACGAGTAAACGATTTGGGAAAGATTTGTAAACGATTTGGAAACGATGTTAAACGATTTGGGTAAACGATTGACTTCTGGGCTAGTGTTTAGATAACGGGACGGGTGTAATGTGGTGAAAACATGGTAGATACGCCGCTGGTACTTCTTATATATAAGTGTTTTCAACATATTACATACCGTGGCGTTATTTAGTTCACTTGGGTAAACGATATTGAAACGATGTCACTCAACGATGTTTTCGAAATAATATACGAGTCTTATTAACGAGAATTTACGAGATGTTTTACAAGCTGGTTTTCTAAAAACAAAAAGCTTTTGGGTTAAGAATTATGGCTACGAAATTTTATAAATTATAACCATCTTGATTTGAGTTGGTTAATCATGTTGCAATATTATACACTTTTTAAAAAACAAGGTTTTCGAGGTATCGCAATATATGAAAACAAGCCATGATTCCGATACTCTTATAAAACCTATGTACTTGCCAGCATTTCTTTGCTGACTTTGTTTTTACATATGTTTCAGGTATTGTTGCTTGATTGACGTTCTAGGATGCATGCGTCACATAGGATCTGGACGAGGCCTTAGTGACATAATATCTATGATAGACGATATAAAACTTGTTTGTTTTGTGTTAAAACAATGTTAATGTTTAATATTATCAATAAAACGAAACACTTTTTGTATCCATGGTTATGAAACGATAATTCTGTTACAACACCCCCCGACGTTTCCGCCACGCTTTGTTGTTTTACTTGGTCGGGGTGTGACATTTTGGTATCCACATTCTTTTCTTATGGAATCTCCAAATTCCATCTGTTCCTTGTTCTAGTTCCTTAACCATTCCTTTTAATTTTTCAGTATCATCCTTGATTACTGATTCTTGTGCTTTTCTAATCTGTTCATTTAAATCTATTTATAGATTTAATTTAAGAGAACGTACCGTTTTTGGTTTTCATGATACTTTCGGCTTAAAGCATCAGCCACTACATAGGCCTTTCCTGTGTGATACTGAATATTACATTCATAGTCACTAAGTATTTCCATCCACCGTCTTTGTCTCATATTCAATTTTTTTTCCCAAAACATACCTTAAGCTCTTATGATCAGTGAAAATGGTAAACTTACTACCATAAAAGTAATGTCTCCAAATTTTCAAGGCAAACATTATGGCTCCTAATTCCAAATCAAGGGTTGAATAATTCTCTTCATGGTTCTTAAGTTGTCTAGATGCGTAAGCTATAACCTTTTGTCGTTGCATTAACACACATCCATAACCTAACTTAGAGGCGTCACAATAGACTACAAAGTCCTCAGTTCCTTCTGTTAACGCTAGTATGGGTGCGTTGGTTAATCTTTGCTTAAGGATTCTAAAGGCTTCTTCTTGTTTTGGTCCCCATACAAACTTAATGGATTTACAGGTTAACTTAGTCAAGGGAATGGCTATTCTAGAAAAATCTTGAATAAATCTTCTATAATAACTGGCCAATCCTAAGAAACTTCTAACCTCGGTTGGTGATTCAGGGGTTTTCCATTTGGTAATTGCCTCGATCTTGGCGGGATCCACATGAATTCCGTCGTGATCGACTAAATGTCCAAGAACTGTACCTGTTCTAACAAGAATTCGCACTTCGAAAACTTAGCATATAACTTTCCCTTTCTTAATAAACTTAGAAGTGCGTGCAAATGTTATGCATGTTCTTCTTTACTCTTAGAGTAAATAAGAATATCATCTATGAAGACAATTATGAATTTATCCAAATATGGCTTACATATTCGGTTCATCATGTCCATTAATGCAGCTGGGGCATTGGTTAAACCAAATGGCATGACAATAAATTCAAAATGACCATACCTCGTTCTAAACACGGTTTTAGGAATGTCCTCTTCCTGTACCTTTAATTGATGATATCCTGACCTTAAATCGATTTTAGAGAAAAATCGAGCTCCTTGCAATTGATCGAACAGATCATCAATTCTTGGTAATGGATACCGATTCTTAATCGTGACCTTGTTAAGTTCACGGTAGTCGATGCACATACGCATTAATCCGTCTTTCTTCTTGACGAATAAAATTGGTGCTCCCCATGGAGATGAGCTTGGATGTATAAATCCTTTCTCCAACAATTCGTCTAATTGCTTCTTCAGTTCCTGCATTTCTGCGGGTGCCAAACGGTAAGGTGCTTTGGCAATCGGTGCTGTCCCTGGTAGTAGGTGGATTCTGAATTCAACTTCCCTGTCTGGCTGTAGTCCTGGTAATTCTTCTGGAAACACATCTGAAAACTGAGATACTACAGGGATATCTTTTAGTTCTTTTCCTTTAGTGTTAGTAATTATAGAAATCAAATACACTAATGACCCTTTTTCTTATATAACTTGCTGTTTTCATTATAGATATGAATTTCGTGGATCTAGATGGCTTATCTCCCTTAATTGTGATATTTTCACCCCTTGGTGAATTTACTTGAATTGACTTTTGATCATATAAAATGCTGGCTTTATTGGCTATTAACCAATCCATTTATAACACAACATCAAATCCTGCAAGATTCATTGGATAAAGGTTTACAATGAACTTTTGATTTAAAAATTCTATTCTTGCTCCCTGCAAGATTTTAGGAATTTTAACAGTTTCCCCATTGGCTGTGTCTACTAGACATTCTTGTGGGAGTTTTATTGATTGATTAAGAATTTTGCAAAATGAAGTATTAATAAAACTTTGGTTCACCCCAGAGTCAAATAATACTTTAGCAAAAACATCATTAACTAAAAACTTATCGGCTATCACTTCTAGAATCATCTTAGCTTCATCTGCCGTTAGGACAAATGCTCTAGCATTTTTGGTAGTCTTGTTGTTTGTAGTTGGAGCCAATTTAGGACAGTTCGGCTTGATGTGACCTTGTTCTCCGCAGTTGTAGCATATCCTATTGTTGGCTTTCCTCCTGCAGTCTTCCTCCTTGTGTCAAGATATTTTGCGAAAATTGCAATATATGGAGCATCTTCCAGAATGCTTCCTTTTGCAATACTTGCAGTAAGGTGCAGATGTAGAACCTATATTTCTTCCACGGTTGGAATTTCCAGAACGAAATTCTTAGGTAAGCCTTTGAGCTAAGTTTCTTCTCTGGTCTTCTTCTCGCGTACGGACTAATTCATCGGTCAAGGTGTTTGCTAGTTCTACAGCTTCTTCTATGGTTTGAGGTCTAGCTGCCTTGACTACATGTCTAATTTCCCCGATTAATCCCCAGATGTAACGGGAGATCAATACTAGTTCAGGTGATACAAGGGTTGGCACTATTCTAGCATATTCAAAGAACGTGGTAGTATAACCCTTACTATCTACTCCAGTCATCCTAAGTTTTAGGAATTTATTTGCTATCTGTTCCTTTTCAATGAGAGGGCATAATTTCTTTTCTACCATGTTTTTAAATTCCTCCCATTCCATATTGTAAATCTTATTACTTTCCCTAGACTGGAGGATAGTTGTAGGATCGTTTTACCGACCAATTGAGTCAATCAGAGAAAATACACACTGTTTGAGAGGCGGAATCAAACAAACAGAGCAGAATCAGTACAGAGTTGAGTAGAAAACAGAGAGTTCACTTTAAAACAGTCTTCTCATTCAAATATCAACTTGATTACACAGCAGGAATTCAGCAGCACTTCGTGATACTGTTCGTAATTTCGTGCCAAATGAGAAACAGAACACACATATATATAGCCTCCTAATTTCGCTTGAAACACATCATCACACTTCAAACGAAAATACCTTATGTAATTCCGTGCAGAATTACACAAGACCCTTACAAACGAAATTATATTTCATGTATGTTTCTTATTTCGTGTGATGTTGTTTCTATGATGTCACTTGTATGATGTCATCATCAAGAATGATGACATCATTCTTGTTCAAATCTGCAACGAAACCGAGACTCGATATAAGACGAAGTCAACAGACATATGCACCAACAGTCTCCCCCTTGGATGTTGATGGAGTCTTTAGTACGAGACTTTAGTACGTCAGAACTTCAGTCTTAATCAGTCTTCACGGTTGCCAAAAAATTTGACGCTGAAGCATCCTTCAAACTCTGTCTTTCTCTTCAATCACCATTAACATCTATTCTCCAGAATCTGAGTCTGGTTCTTTCACTCTTCAAACTCCCCTTTGCTAACAGACTCCCCCTTAAGTTGTTCCGGGATCGCAGTCTGGAATTAGCTATCACCTTGAGATCGAATCCTGTCTCAAACCTGTACACATCTCTAACAATTGTAAGATAAACAATTTTGACGTTAATAAATTCTACTTAACCTCTTGAATTCATATCATTTAAAAATTTTGATTCAAATTAATGAACCATTTAAACATTTCAAAATCATTTCTCAACTCTAATAAACTCTTCCAACCCAATGTCGTTCATCATGTTTAGCACTTGGGATTTTGAAAATCAGCTCTCCAACATCAGTTGTCGAAAATCTTTTTGGATTTATCAAAATTTTATGCTAAAACACACTAAAATCTTTTTGAATTTTTGGAAATAAACTATATAAAAACATCTTTTTGTGAGTTTGTGTAAGAGGATCAAATCAGTTTATGACAAATCACTAGCACCGTTGCGCTTTAAACACTTTAAGTTCTAAACGATTCACATAGATTACCGATATTATTGTCCTCTTAAACTCAATCTAAAAACTTTTGAAATGCTTACCGATACGTTAAGGTATATTAATTTTGCACTAAATTCTTATGGACCCCACGATCTCAGCATATCCCCTCATCATGCAATACACTGACTCGAGTAATGCCTTTAAACTTTTATCAACTGTGATATGTGCGAAAACCACGCAAAATGTTTAAACATTAACAATCAGGTAGATCTTTCGATACGCAGAGAAAGTCCAATGTTTAAAAAAAATAAAAAATAAAAACAAGTTGAAATTGTTTAGGCTTTAACCACTAGTTCGATACTCCCGTATACGCAGAGGTGATCCAAAGCTTAAACGAAACACCAAAGAAAATAAAGCAGAACGTTTAGGCACTAACAACCAGGTCGATACTCACGTATACGCAGAGGATGTCCAATGCTTAAACAAAATAAAGAAATAAAACAAGTTTAAATCTTTGCAAAAAGAAATGCACAATCACAGCGACTTTTTCAGCAAGTTGTGAAAGTTCACAAACTGACCAGTTTTTATGCTCTTTAGCATTCAGCGATTACTGAGTAGGCACACAATCAAGAAGGAAAAAACTAAGTACTATGCTTTCAACCGTGTTTCCCACTAGAACTAGGCTTTTTCATTTAAGTTTGTATCGTTATCGCAAATCTACTAGTCTAGCTGAGCCTATCGTCACATCTTTAGTGAGACCGTTTATCACATTTGACATTTCATTTCTTTAGCATGCTGTGATAGTCCAACTGATTTACTATCATTTCCTCTTTTTCACAACAAAACTCATTTTGAATTTTTCAATGTTTTTGGCATTTTCAAATTTTCAAAATTTTTTTTTAAATTTTTCTCCCCCTAAAATCAAAATATGTTTCAATTTTGATTTTCTGAGAAAATTTGAAACTAAAAGCAATAAACTGTACAAATAACATGACAAACTGATGAGAATTGCCTCAATTCGCCATCCACTTGGCTTAAACAATCAGAACTCCCCCTGACAACAAACTATTTTCCCATTATGATTTCAAAACACTTAAGTTTGTTTTAATCAAAATGGTTTTTCCAGAAAAGTAGTTTTGTTTGCCATTTCACAAACATGGGGTTTAATTCATCACACTATTTTCAATCACTTGTCGGTTTATCACAAAAACAATTTCCAACAATCATACCATTTGTAAGATAGTTAAATCAAGTACAACTTAATGTCCTTGATTAACAACTTGTAAGTCGAAATATCACAGTTACCAACCTGTTAATTTCTCAAGAAAGATGCCGATTCCTACTCCCCAATTACCAACCTGGGAGTTCCGGCAAGTCATGATTTCAGACAAAGAATGGTGACACCCAAGCCTGACCAGTCTTGGGTGCATCCGAGTTATTTTTACTCGGTGTATCAGTTTTCCTCTTTGATTCATAAAATTCCTTTACCCCTTTGACTTTTCCGTCAACCATTTTTCCAAAAATGTTTAAAACATTGGGGTTAAAAGCTTTTTCAACATCAAAATCTTTCTTTTCAGAAAAAATTGATTTGAAATCTCAACTTTGTCAACTTTTTGTTTAAAATTTTCAGCTCGCAATGGTGGAAAGTTTACGTCATCCATTGGCAGAACTGACGTTTCAATTTTTAGCTCCACTTGTGGCTCTTCTGACTTTGACGAGTCAGATTCATCGCCAACACGTGGCTCCTTTGTTTCCGAAGAAACAAATTCATCGCTATCCATAACTGGAACCGTTTGATTAACCAATTTTTCCTTTACTTTCCCTTTTTTTCCTCAGATTTGTATCTAATGAGTTCGTTTTACTTGATTTTGCAGTCGAGTGAAGCGATTCATCAGCACTCTTATTAGAACCAACATGTGTACCTGAGGACAAAATCCTTTCAAGATACTCTCTTGCTTTCTTTCTTTTCTTCCTCAGTCTGTCTTTCTGCCCTTGTGAAAACTTCACTTTCTGTTCTTTCACCTTCTGTTCTTTGGGTTTTTCTTCGACCTTGACTGATTTCTTCATCTTTTTCTGAGATTCAGCCCTCGATCTTTCCATTGATCTCATTGGGCAATCTCTGGCAATGTGAGCTTTGATTTGGCATTCATAACATCTTCTTGTCTCAAATCTCTGTCTCTGGCAGTTAACAGCAATGTGTCATTGAAAACCACAGTTGTAACACATCCTGTTATCGTACCAATCTCCACCATCAATCCAAACACTCAAATCATAACACTGATTTGATTTGTAGTACTCATGACTTCTCCTATAACCTTGATTTGACGCTTGAGCACTGTGGTCAAACCTGCACCACTTATTATCAACTTTTTGTGAGTTTTGATTTTCAAATTTTTATGGTTTTTTATAATCACTCGATGACTGAACTGATGACCTTTTTTTGTTGTTTTGAAAATTTTTCGAATTTTTAACATTTTGTTTTTGTTCTACATTCTTCTTAACAGGTTTTTGCTTTGAGCATTCACCTATTTCAGTCGAATGTAAAACAGTTTCTTTAAAATTTTCTTTTAATTCCAAAAATATTTTCTTTTTCTCTTTTTCATCATCAGCTTTATCATCACAATCTTCAATTATGACTTTGTCATAATTTGTGACATTGTCACTTATTGGAATTTCATTGATCGGTTTTGGACATAATTGATCTAGTATAGCTGATGAGGTCACAAAACCTTTCAATTTCTTCTCAAAGTCAACAATTTTATTTCTAGCACATTCAACTTCCTTTTTTAGTTGAATGATTTTCTCAAGATGAGAATTTATTTCCTTTTGTTTTTCGATATTATTTTTACTGAAAATAGATTTTTCATTTTCTAAAATTTTTATTTGATTTTCAAAATCTTTTTCAATTTTCAACTTTTCATTTTTCAAAAATGTTATTTTATCTTGAAAATCTTTTTCTTTTTCTTTCAAATTTTTGTTTTCCAATGTCAAACTCTCCACATCTTTTAAGAGTTTGACATTGTCTGCTTTGAATTCATCACATGTTAAGCACTTCTTGGACATCTTTTCAGCTTCAGCTTTCTTCTCAGCCTTGATGGCTGAAATTTCTTTAATCTGCTCCTCTACCTCTTGAACAATTTCCTCAGATTTGACTTTTACTTCATCAGTTGCTGCTTTATTCTTCTCTCTTGAATCAGATTTCAATTTTCTAGTCTTTTGGAGTTCAATCTCTTGAGCTTTAATCTTCTCAATGAACGAGCTCAAATTAAAACCATAATATTCAAAGCTCTTCTTCCAAGCTAACAAATACGTTCCCCACACATCATTTGGTAAAGCATTTGCCAACTTGTCAACCCATGTCTCATCCATTTTGTTAATGTTCAAACTTCTCATCTCTAAATATAACTTCACATACCTTTCGATCAACTCTTTAGTTGATTCTCCCTTGATACCCGTAAAACTAGCAAACTTATTCTGTACAATATAAAACTCAGAACCCATGTTTTGGAAATAATTTTTTTTTTTAAATTGTGACCCGATTAGGGAGGTTAACAAAAATCAAATTTTAACAAGCTATGTAATGAATCGGGTGAGATATTATTGATTCAAACTAGCACCTAATCACATGTAAATCTTTTTAGTCAAGAACCGACAACTACTATCACAACACAAATAATTCGTGGCCGACAAACTTATTGGATGCTTAACTCTATTGGGCCGTCCAACTTCAATCTTTATCCAAACCTTGGGCCGAGATATTCGAGTGACAAAATTAATATTCACTTTAGAATTGATTTTGTGATTGGCCCAATGATATAGACTGATTAGACCTCAATGTTGAGCAGACAAATGCAATAAATGGATTCAGAATTCACGTGGTGTACCCAACAACTTTAATTCAAAGCTCGATTCTATTGGACCTCTAACTTTGAGTTGTTCTTCAAAAAAAGTAGATCGAAAAATTCAAGGTAACACAATTATCGATTGGACCTCACTTGATGTATTAAATGTTCAACACCTCGTTAAATGAAACAGAACACATGGAGCCTGATTACTTCAATCTACGAGACCTAGAACTTTTCAACTGAAATAATAATATCACATGCACTGATGATTCACTTAATACTTCAGATAAAGTTGACTAGATGACCGATCAAACCGATGCAACCTGACACAAATCACGTGATTTCTTTTCCCAACGTACTGACAACCTCGTTTTTGATGTTTCACACGAATTGATGCACTATCCACGTGAAATAAACTCTTTTCACACGTAACACATCCACACGAAACAACACTTTCATACGGAATCAGATGTCATTTTCAAACGGAATTATCTTTTTCAACGGTTTATTTCAAGCGGAATTACTTATTTCGCTTGAAATTATCACAATTTTTCAAGCGAAATCAGATGACTCGTTCAAGCAGAATAAGGTTTTTAGTCCACTTTTATAAGATTTAATCCGAATTTTGTTCTGAAACTCTCAAGGGTTTGTGAAAACACTGTTTTACACAAAATACTAGAAAATCAGTCCATTTTGTCCGTTAAATTGTCCAGAAGTCCAAAAAAGTGTAGAAAAAGGCACTGATTCAAGTGTATTGGCTCATAACTGGCTATGATACCAATTGTAGGATCGTTTTACCGACCAATTGAGTCAATCAGAGAAAATACACACTGTTTGAGAGGCGGAATCAAACAAACAGAGCCGAATCAGTACAGAATTGAGTAGAAAACAGAGAGTTCATTTTAAAACAGTCTTCTCATTCAAATATCAACTTGATTACACAGCAGGAATTCGGCAGCACTTCGTGATACTGTTTGTAATTCCGTGCCAAATGAGAAACAGAACACACATATATATAGCCTCCTAATTTCGCTTGAAACACATCATCACACTTCAAACGAAAATACCTTATGTAATTCCGTGCGGAATTACACAAAACCCATACAAACGAAATTATATTTCATGTATGTTTCTTATTTCGTGTGATGTTGTTTCTATGATGTAAGATATGATGTCACTTGTATGATGTCATCATCTAGAATGATGACATCATTCTTGTTCAAATCTGCAACGAAACCGAGACTCGATATAAGACGAAGTCAACAGACATATGCACCAACAATAGTGTTCCACCATTCTAAGGCTGAGTTCTTAAACAGATTGGTAGCAAACATTATTTTATCCTCTTCCGTACATTTACTTATTTTTAAGACAGCCTCAGTCTTTTCTATCCAGCGTAAAGCTGCAATGGATCCTTCTTTGCCCGAGAATTCTATTGGTTTGCAGGACCAGAATTCTTTGTAAGAACAACCATAAGATATGGTTCTTCTTCTTTTGGGAATGGGCACTTGAAGTACGAGTCTATTGTTCACGTTGTGTTCAGGTTTAGTTGGTCGCTTACTGCTATGCTTACTTTTGTTATCCGCTTCCTTAACAGTTTGAATAATAAATGGCATTGCATCTATAATTCCTTGTGCCACTATGTGTTGGATGGCACTATTATCCACTTGGTTTCCATTGTTATCATTGTTCGGGTTATCGTTATTCGGATTATTGTCATTCTGGTTTTCCGGGTTAATATCCGGGTTCTCTTGATTCACTTGGTCGGCCATCTGAATTTTAAACATTTATCACGTATTAATATCACAAGATAATATTTAACACAACCAATCACATGACACGCATATTGATCAAAAGCGTCGGTCATTGCGACTTACTCTTTATATATATATATATATATATATATATATAATGCATCTACTACAAACTGTGTAGGCAACAGTGCGGCAAAACTTCGATATGTCAACTCTTCAGTCTTGATCAATCTTCGTGCTTTTCCAAAGTATCTGACAGTGTAAGCATACTTCAATCTTTTCTCTTCTTCTTTCTTTCATTCCAGAATTGCAAACTTTCTCTTGAACTTTCTAATTCTCTTTATCAGATCTCTTGATTCCTTAAGTTCTTCAGCATCAGTAGCTTGCGAGAACCTCATAATCCAAATTGGCTCTACTAACTTCAGACTCCCCTTTGCTAGTAGACTCCCCCTAAAATTGTTCCGGGATCGAAATCTTACATAGCTCTTGTCCTAGAATCGTGACCTGGCTCACACTCTGCTCGGGTTTATACACGGGGACCTGCATAAAACTCTACCCAACAATAAATTTCACAGATTTATCAATTTGATAGATTTATAAATCATTTACAGGTATTGATCAAAATGATTTAACATTTTTTTTAAAATCTTTGATGATCACGTGTAAAAAATAACAATTAAAATTTGGTTTCAACTGAAAGAACCATTTAATCATTTCAAAATCAAATCTCAATTAATACACACTCTCCCAACCTGTTGTTCATCAAGTTTAGCACTTGAAATTTTGAAAATCAACTTTTCAACATCAGTTGTCGAAAATCTTTTTGTATTTTTCAAAAAAAATTTATGCTAAAACACACTAAAAATCTTTTTGGATTATAGTTTTAACGAAATGCAGACAAATCACCAACACCATTAAGCTATAAACATTTTAAGTTCTAAACGATTCACTTAGATTGTCAGTATACTGATCCTCTTTAAATTTTCACACAAAGTTCAACTGTTTCGAGATACGGAATTAGAATTTTAAAGACTTAAACTTATTTGCGTGTCCCACCTCAGAATATACTCCCGTATCCAGACTCCAATATTCAGTCTTACAGGTGAATGTACACTAGTGATATCTGTAAGGGGTTAAATGCGAAACCATGAGAGCTCAGGCTATTGCTTCCGCAAAATCAGAGAGATGATGGTTCGCTTTTCAGTGGGTTCCCTTTAGAGAATCTTTTATTTACAACAGCACATGATTAGCATTTTTCAATGTTTCATCATTTTTTATGCTGAGGGCGAGCTTTATGATTAAAGCTGTGCAAAGTATTATACGAGGACTAGGCTATTGCTCCCACAAAATCAGAAGTCCAGGTATAATACCCCAGATATCACCACGCACAAAGACCTAGTATGTCAGAAATAGAAGCCCTTCAAACGAGATTTCAGGGGTTGCCTATATATCCGAGAGATGTTCCCCACGAGCTAAGCAAGTTTGATATTTAGGTTTATATTCCGAACACAATCTACTAAGCGTGTAAAAACCTACTGGCATATCATCAGTGAGACCGTTTATCACATTTTAACTTTCCAATTCTTTAGCATGCTGTGATAGTCCACTGATGTACTATCATTTCCTCTTTTTCACAACAAAACTCTTTTTCATTTCATTTTTTTTAAGTTTTTGACCTTTTAGATTTTATCATGTTTTTAAATTTTTCAAATTTTTTAAATTTCTAAAATTCTTACTCCCCCTAAAATCAAAATATGTTTCAACTTTGATTTTCTGGAAAAATTTGAAAATAAACTGTACAAGCGAACTGACAACTGATTTTCAAGCTTCAATTCACCATCCACTTGGCATAAACAATCAGAACTCCCCCTTACAACAAACTATTTACCCATTATGATTTCAAAACACTTAAGTTTGTTTTAATCAAAATGATTTTTCCAGAAAATTAGTTTTGTTGAAACCACTTGTAAGATCGGGGTTTAATTCATCATCTTGTTCTCAAAACCACTTGAATGAAAGTTAAATCAAGTTCAACTTAATGACCTTGATTAACCTCTTGTATGTTCTCATCAACCAATATCACTTGCAAAAATATAACAATTTTCAAGAATAAGAATACCATACGTAAGTCGAAATATCACAGATGTGAATTTCTCAAGAAAAATACCGATTCCTGCTCCACTATTACCAACTTGGGAGCTCCGGCAAGTCAGGATTTTAAGTAGAAAATGCTGTCACCCAAGCCTGACCAGCCTTGGGTGATTGTGATTCAACTCTATCCCACCATCTTTTTAATTTGTAAAAATCTTTCACACTCTTTACCTTCCCGTCAACCATCTTCCCAAAAATATATTTCACATTTCTATTAAATTCCTTTTCAGCATCTGAAATCTCAATCTTTCCAACTTTTAACTTCAAATTTTCTTTTGACTACGGCGGAAACTTTTCATCGTTCATTTCTGGAACGGAATTCTCATCATTTTTCCCAACAAATGACTCCTCTGACTTTGAGGAGTCAGATTCATTGTCAGAATTACTTTCTGATTTAACAACCCATCTTTGTTTGTTCAAATCGACTTTTCTTTTGTAAAAATGTTTCGAACTTTCATCAACATCGAAAGTCGAATTTTTTAACACTTTGAATTTCTCTTTCAGCTTTGAGTTAGAAGAAACTCCCTGTTTTGTGTTGGTGGAATTTATGCAATTCCAAGGAATGTGTCTAACTTCTTGGCATTTGAAACAGGTTCTTCGTTCAACTCTTTTCTCAGTTTCTTTCACCATATTCTTTTTCTTTTCTGCGAAAAACTCTTGATTTGACTGTTTCCTGAACAGTTTCTCCTTCTCTTCCTCTAAACTTGTACCTGAAACTAATTTAGTTTTTGGTTTATAAGTTTTCTCATTTTTATGATTTTCTGGGGGAATGAAACCTAAACCCTTCTTTTTGAAATTACTGTTATGGTTTGATTTCTTTTGAAAACCTGAACCAGAACTGTAACCTTTCTTCTTGTTCAATCTTTGTTGAACTCTTGAAGTGTACTTCTTAGATTTTTCATTAAGATTTACATCTTTTATTTCAGAAATATTAATTTCTATTAATTTGAAAACCTTTTTGATCATTTCAGTTTTGACACTTCTTATTGGAAATTCTTCATCAGAAAATAATTTGTCAGAATCATTCAAAGTATATGCTACTTTAAATGTTTCATCTTTCAAATTATTTTTCGACATCAGAAATTATTTATTGTAAACCCGTTTGACCGGTGAACTCGGACTCTTGTCTGATGAACTCGAACTTTCAGATTTAGACTTTGACTTTGACTCTTCATCCATATCCAACACCTGATCGACCACTTTCTTTAATAACTCAGACTCATGATCAGTGTCAGACGTTGTGAATGTGACGTCAATGTTGTTTGGTAACTCATCAATGGTTTCAGACTTTAACTTTATGTTGAGTGCCTTATTTAAACGTTCCTCATTTGGCTCTCTGGGAGAATAACTTTCCCAGATCGGAGGCGAACACTTATTATACTTGACACTTTGTTTCTTACCAGTATCCTCTTCTATCTTTTTATCTTGAAAAGCTTCAAGACCTGCAACAGTAGGATAAACTCGATCAATCAAATAATCACAAGTTGTATAACTCAACAACAATCGTTTGATTCTTTCACTTTCAATCTTTTCGAGTTCCAAATCTTGCTTCAGTTTTGCACAGTCTTCTATATACTCATTGATGACCTTCTGCTTCATCATTAAAGTTGAACTCATCATTGTCTGAGCATCTCCCATTTCCAGGTTTGTTTTGTTCAAACTATCAACTGTTTTGTTTAGCACATCATACGATTCTTTTACGTACTTAACATCAAACATCAACTTTTCTTTCAACTCTTCTAGTTCACGTTACTTCTTATCTTTCTCCCCACAATCTTCACATGGTTTCAAACATTTCAGACAAGGTTTCGTGACCTCAACAATCTTTTCAACTTCAACTATCTTTTCAACTTCGACGATTTTTTCAACTATTTTCTCAACTTCAACAATTTTCTCTACCACCTTCTCAATCATTGGTTCTTCATCAAATTCTACTTTTACCTCACACTCTTCATCTTCGACCTTTTCTGTCGAATTTCCTTCAGCTTTTGCTTTTTTAGCTTCCAATTTTACCTTTTCTTCAACAATTCTTCTTGCTTCCAACTCTCTCTTCATTCTAGCAGCCTTCTTCTCATTCAACATCTCGATCTTATCTACAAAAAACAAATTAAAACTGAATGAGTCTAAATTTTTTCTAGCATTATTAATGTACTCTTCCTCATCATCAGTGTCTTCATCACTTTCTGATGATCTAAAAATCTTCATTCTTTTTGGCTTGGATTTGACTACTTCTTTTTCCAAGATTTGAGCAATAAAAGCTTGTTTTTTAAGTAATTTTCATCTGGAATGTATTTATCCCAGCTAAATCCCGCTGGTAATCTTTCATCATCTTGATCTACCAGACAAGCTTTCTTCTGTCCAATTTCAATGGCACGGGATGATGACGGTTGTTGAGCAATCTGATGATAGATTGATTTTCTATGATAATCGTTGTTTCTAAACGGATCTTGTCTTCCTGTTGCTTCTTTATTTGTACACTCTCGTTTAAAATTTCCCTTTTCTCGGCAACGAAAACAAGTAACTTTTGATTTGTCAAATCCTAACGGATATGTAGCAACATCACGAAGATCATCTCTACCGGTGATTTGTGTAAATTTTTCTGCTCTTCTTACAGCACTTGCTAAACACCACTTGATGTCCATCAACTCAAGTTCTTCAGCATCAATTTGGTCGTAATCCTCTTTGGTGAGCATCAGATTCCCAATTCTTCCAGCAACTAGGCTTTCATACGATTCTAACATAGTAACAAGCGATGCCATGTGTTGCTTAGCAATTTCTGGAGAGAGATTTTGACCATTTTGAATATTCAATGTAACATTACATTGAAGATTTGTTGAATTCTGTCATTGAGAACTTGGTGTTGTGAAATTCGGATCAAAACTTGAATACGACGACGAATATCCACCACTCTGAGTTACAGTACTACCATTTGTTCCAGAAGAATTATCAGCACTGAAAGCAATCTTAATCTTTGGACTCGGAGTAGTCTCAAATTTGTTTCCTCTGTAGTATAGACTAACATCTTGTTGAGCATTTGGATTTTTCATGATAGCAGTTTTCTGAATATCCAATTCGTGTTCTTCAATTTTCTGAATGAACTTCGCCAAATTCATACTTTCAGTTTTTCTCATATGTTTTAAGATCAACAAATATGTTCCCCATTTATTTTGTGGTAACGCATCGGCTAGCTTATCAACCCATTCATCGTCCTCTTTCTTTATTTCCAATCTTCCCATTTCCAGAACAAGATGACAATATCTATCGATAGTCATTTTTGTTGTTTCACCTTCAAAAGCTACAAACATATCAAATGATTTCTTTAGTAAAGCTTGTTTGTTCTTTATCATATCAGCGCTTCCCTTAAACTTGTTAATCAACGCCAACCAAATTGATCTAGCAGTTTCTTCATGTTGAAGTAACACAAAAATATCTTCTTTTACGGATTGTTGGAGAAGACTAATCATCATTTTTTTTCACTGGTGTATTTCAATTTCTCAGTCGCTGAATAGTCACTTAAAGCTTTTACAATCCCACGTTCATTTTTCGGTTTAACTTAATCTACATCCAATAAGCACCATGCATCAAACTTATAGGCTTGCACCCAGTTTTCAAAACGATTTTGCCATCCTTTAAAATCCTCGATGTACATAAGCTTTGGAGGCTTTTGAGATGTTCCCGTTTCATTTTTAATTTCAATTGTTTCGGCAGCAGTAACCAGAGCAGCTGGAGTGGTTGCAAATGCGTTGTAAAATTCCTCTTCCATGTTTCAATAACCTGTTTCACAAATTCACAAAGTTCAAACAAAATGCAAGTTCAAACGAAATGACTTTTGATGCGAAATGAACTTTTGTGCGAAATGGTCTCTTCAAGCGAAATAGCACTTTCACGCGGAATGACACTTTCACACGGAATGGAATCACTTGGTGTGAAATGAAGTCTCTTTCAAGCAAAATGGGACCAAACCTGTTCAATTCGTGCGAAATGAGGTCTATTATGACCAAACCGTGCGAAATGGAATGGCAGTTTCACACGAAATGGTCTATTTCGCATGAAATGAAGCTGGCGTCATACATTCAGACATGATTTTGACAAAATGATCAAGATTTAGGTCAATTTTAGGTCTGATTCTTTCAAGGCTTTGTTAAAACAAAGTTTCGCTTATAATGTGAGAAAATCAATCCATTTTAACCATAAAATCTTGTTAATTTTGAAAAAGAAGGTGTAGAAGTTAGAAATATGATGAAAACAAGCTGAATTCGGTAAGAACTCTTCCTCCTGAGCTCTGATACCACTTGTAGGATTGAGAATCGATCTAAACGAGTCTATCAGAAGAGTTCTAATCCATATCAAAGGCGGAATTCATTGATACAGACTTGAATACAGCTTGATTCACTCTCTAAATGTCTTGTTTATTGATATAACACTGTTACAGATCAAATGACACGTCGGCAGCACTTCGTTACCGGAATCAGGAACTGTTACAAAATGAACTGGCAGCTCGGGTATTTATAGGCAAGGCATTTCGTACGAAATTATTAAGTGTCATTCCGTGCGAAATGGACACTGTCCATTTCGTGCGAAATGGTCAGTCACATCCAATTTCATCTAAACTAACCTACCGATCTCCATTCTATCCAATCTAGACACAAGACTCGATACAAGACGAAGTCGACAGACATATGCACCAACAGAAGAGTTTTGATACCACTTGTAGGATCGAGAATCTTGTTGAGCTCTGATACCACTTGTAGGATCGAGAATCGATCTAAACGAGTCTATCAGAAGAGTTCTAATCCATATCAAAGGCGGAATTCAATGATACAGACTTGATTACAGCTTGATATTCACTCTAATTGTCTTGTTTATTGATAAAACAACTTTTTACAGCCTAGAGACACTTCGGCAGCACCTTGGCATCGGAATCAGAATTGTTACAAATGAAATGAACAGGACCATTATATATAGGCAACTCATTTCGTGCGAAATGGGCAAGACCCATTTCGTGCGAAATGGACAGTGTTCATTTCGTGCGAAATGGCCTTGTTCCATTTCGTGCGAAATGGTCACAATTACAATTTTCTCGTATTTCGTGCCCTGATCTTTCTAATCTAATACAAGACTCGATACAAGACGAAGTCGATAAACATATGCATCAACAGACTCCCCCTCGGATGTCGACGAGTCTTCAGTACAAATCTTCAAAAAGTCGAATCTTCAATCTTTATCAGTCTTTGTGCTCTCTCCAAAGTATCTGACAGTGTAAGCATCCTCAATCTCTACCTCTTCCAGAATCTCATCTTGACTCTATCTTCTCTTGATCAGATCTCTTGATTCTTTAAGTTCTTTAGTATTAGCAACTTGCAAGAATCTCAGGATCGATCTTGGCTCTACTAACTTCAGACTCCCCTCTGCTTAGGCTTAGACACGGGGACCTGCACAAATCTCTACCTAGAAATAAATTTCACAAATTTAAAATTTGACAAATTTAATCTCTGCTTACCACATATAGAATCAATTACAAACCATCACTTGAACATATCAACTAAAATGATTTAACATTTAAAAACTCGAATCACCACTTGTAAGAAAATCTTTTCAAACACACTTTCCCAAACCTGTTCATCATGTTTAGCATTCAGAATTTTGAAAATCAGCTCTCCAACATCAGTTGTCGAAAATCTTTTTGAATTTTCAAAATTTATGCTAAAACACACTGAAAATCTTTTTGGATTTTATTATTAAAGAAATGCAAGAAATATTTACAAACAATATTTTTGTGAGTTTGTGTAAGAGGATCATATCAGGTTTTGAGACAAATCACCAACACCGTTAAGCTTTAAACATTTTAAGTTCTAAACGATTCACGTAGATTGTTAGTATACTGATCCACTTAAATTTTCACACAAAGTTCAACTGTTTTGAGATACGAGATTAATGTTTTAAGCACTTGAACTTATTCGCGTGTCCCACCTTAGAATATACTCCCATATCCAGACTCCTATATTCAGTCTTACAGGTGAATGTACACTAGTGATATCTGTAAGGGGTTAAATGCGAGACCATGAAAGCTCAGGCTATTGCTTCTGCAAAATCAGAGAGATGATGGTTCTCTTTTCGGTGGGTTCCCTTTAGAGAATCTTTTTTTACAACAGCACATGATTAGCATTTTTCAATGTTTCATCACTTTTTATGGTGAGGGCGAGCTTTAAGATTAAAGCAATGTAAAGCATTATACGAGGACTAGGCTATTGCTCCCGCAAAATCAGAAGTCCAGGTATAATACCCAGATATTACCACGTACAAAGACCTAGTATGTCAGAAATAGAAAGCCCTTCAAACAAGATTTCAGGGGTTACCTATATATCCAAGAGATGTTCCCCACGAAATAAGTAAGTTTGATATTTAGGTTTATATCTCAACAACAATCTACTAAACGTGTAAAAACCTACTGGCACATCATCAGTGAGATCGTTCATCACATTTTATCTTTCCAATTCTTTAGCATGCTGTGATAGTCCACTGATGTACTATCATTTCCTCTTTTTCACAACAAAACTCATTTTTGATTTTTTATCATGCTTTTGAACTTTTTCAAATTTTCAATGTTTTTTGGATTTTCAAATTTCTAACTCCCCCTAAAATACAAAATCATTTAAAGGAAATTTAAAAATAAATTGTACAAGAACTCCCCCTAACAACAAACTATTTTCCCATTAAGATTTCAAAACACTGTTTGTTTTAATAAAAAATGGTTTTTCCGGAAAATAAGTTTTGTTGATTTTCACAAACCACTTGTAAGTTAGGGGTATTGTTCATCATTTGTTCTTTCTATAGAATATGAAAAGTAAATCAAGTTCAACTTAATGACCTTGATTAACCACTTGTAGGTGAAAAATCTTTTTGAATCACTTGTAGGTTCAACCATACTATTTGAAAATTAAAAATATGACAATATTAAGAATATAACCATATGTAGGTCAAAATATCAAGAAAGATGCCGATTCCTACTCCACACTTACCAACCTGGTGGAAAGTTTACATCATCCATTGGCGGTACTGAATTATCACCTTTAACCTCAACTTGTAGCTCCTCTGACTTTGACGAATCAGATTCATCGCCAGATCTCACATCAGATTTCTTAACAACCCACTTTTTGTTGTCAAGATTCACTCTAAACCTTTTTAAACATTCACCAACTTCATATGTTGAATTATTAAACACTTTGAACTTTTCAGTTGGTGGTTCGGTTTTATCAAGAATCTTTTCTTTGAGTTTAGAAACAACTTCCTGTTTTGTGTTGGTTGCCTTTGGACAGTTCCAGGCAATGTGACCAACTTCTTGACATCGGTAACAGGTTCTTTTCTCCTTTCTCTGATAAGCTCCATTCTTCTCAAACTTTTGTTTTTCTGCAAAGAACTCTTTGTTTGACTGCTTCCAGAATGAGCTCTTTTCTTCTTCTTCAGAACTGGATCCTGAAACAAATACAGTTTTTGGCTTAAAAATTTTCTCATTTTTATGATTTTTCGGTTGAATAAATCCTAAACCTTTCTTTTTGAAATTACTGTTATGGTTTGGTTTCTTTTGAAAACCAGAACCAGAACTGTAACCTTTTTTCTTGTTTAACCTTTGTTGAACCCTTGAGGTGTATGTTTTAGGTTTTTCAGTAAGATTTACATCTTTTATTTCAGAAATATTAATTTCTGTTAGATTGAAAACCTTTTTAATCATTTCAGTTTTAACATCTCTTATTGGAAATTCCTCATCAGAATATAATTTGTCTGAATCATTCAAAATATATGCCACTTTGATTGGTTCGTCATTAAAATTAGATTTTGATAACAGAAATTCTTTATTATAAACCCTTTTAACCGACGAATTTGGACTGTCAACTGATGAACTCAAACTCCCGGATTCGGACTTTGACTCGGACTCCTCATCTTTATCCAACACCTGATCGACCACTTTCTTTATTAACTCAGGCTCATGATCAGTTTCAGACGATGTGAACGTGACGTCAATGTTTTCTGGTAACTCATCAGTTGTTTCGGACTTTAACTTTATATTGACTGCCTTTTTGACTTGTTCCTCATTTGGTTTTCTGGGAGAATAACCTTCCCAGATCGGAGGTGGACACTTGTTATAATTTGCACTTTGTTTCTTACCAGTATCCTTCTCTTCAGTCTTCTTATCTTGAAATGCTTCAAAACCTGCAATAGTTGGATAGATTATGTCAATCAAATACTCAGAACTTGAATAACTTTGTAGCAATCGTCTGATTCTTTCATTTTCTATCTTTTCTGTCTCCAACTCCTGCTTCAACTTTGCACACTCCTCATTATAGTGATTGATAGCCTTCTGCTTAGACATCATCACTGCATTCATCATGGTTAAGGCATCTTCTCTTTCAGAATTTGTCTTTTGCAGACTATTTACCGTTCTGTTAAGCACATCATACGATTCTTTCACATACTTGACATCAAATAATAACTTTTCTTTCAACTTGTCAAGCTCACTAAACTTCTCATCTTTCTCTTCACACTGTTTGCATGGTTCTAAACACTTTAGACAAGGTTTCGTGATCTCCACAATTTTTTCAACTTCGATAATCTTTTCAACTTCGACTATCTTCTCAGCTTCGACCACCTTCTCAGCAACTTTAACTTCTTTATTTTGTTCAGATTTCTCTTCCTGGGCAACATTCTCACATTTTACCTTTTTCTTTTCTTTTACTATTCATTTCTCCTTTAGTTTCTCAAGTCTATCTGCAAAATAAAATTGAAAACTTTCAGGAGACAATTGATTTTTTCCAATGTTTATTTGTATTTCTTCTTCATCATCACTGTTATCAGTAGATGATTGATCAAAAACTGTTTTCTTTTCTGAGCTTTCTTCTGAAGAAACAAACTCTTCATCTTTATTTTTCTCATTATTGTCAAACACCTTCATCCATTCTTTCATCAAATCTGGTTCTTGAACTATTTTTGCAATGAATGCTCCTAACTTTGAATCAAGTGGAATGTATTGGTCCCAAGTAAAACCTTCTGCCACTTTCTCATCATCTTGATCTATTATACCATAATAAGCTCTCTTTGTTGACTCTTCGATAGCCTTCTTCTTTCCATCTTCAATAGCATTTGATGATGATGGTTATTGAGCAACTTGTTGATATATAGCTTTCCGATAATAATCATTATTCCCGAACGGATTCTGAGCTCCACCTGCTTCTCGATTGGTACATTCCCTCTTGAAATGTCCCTTTTCCCTGCATCGAAAACAAGTAACTTTAGATTTATCAAAACCTAAGGTAGAAACGTTAGCATCACGGAAATCATCTCTTCCTGTAATCATCTTAAATTTCTCAGCTCTTCTCAACACACTCTCTAAACACCACTTAATATCCATAAGCTCCATTTCCTCAGCATCTATATGATCGTAATCCTCTTTTGTCAACATACGATTTCCGATTCTTCTTGCAACCAAACCCTTATATGATTCTAACATTGTAGCTAGTAATGCCATATGACCTTTGCAACTTCTTCAGAGAATTTTTGACCATTCTGAAGATGCAACGCGATGTTGTAGTGTAAAACATGACCATTACTACTGTTTGAGCTTTTGAACTGATGACTTGGGATTGAAACATTCGGATTAACACTTGAGTAAGAATAAAATCCACTGTTGCTGTTTGGACTTTGGTTAACTGGTCCGGATGAATTTTCTGCACTAAAAGCTGTTTGGATCTTCGGACTTGCTTCAACATTCTGAACATTGCCTTTGTAATACATCTTGATGTCTTGTTGACCACTCGGATTGTTCATTCTAGCAATCTTTTGCTGTTCTAAATCTTGTCCTTCAAGTTTTTCAATGAACTGAGAAATTGTCAATTTATCATATTCTCCAGTGTTCTTTAAGATCATCAGATATGTACCCCATTCTTTCTGAGGTAAAGCATCAGCTAACTTGTCAACCCATTCTTCTCGATCTTTGTTTATATCTAACAGTGACATTGAGCGCACTACGTGACAATATCTCTCAATCAGTTTCTTTGTAGTTTAACTCGGCAAGCTAGTGAACAAATCAAATTCTTTCTTTAACAATGACTTCTTACTCCTGATCATCTCCGTACATCCTTTAAACTTAATTCGAAGAGCTTCCCAAATCGAACGTGAAGTATTATCATGTTGAAGTAATATGAACATGTCTTCTTTCACAGCTTGCTGCAATAGACTAATCATCATTTTTTCTGCTTTATACATGTTTCTCTCTTTATCCGACAGTTCAGAAATAGTTTTGATAACTCCCACATCTGTACGAGGTTTAATATACTTTTTTCTCAATACATTCCCAAGACATCAAATGATTTGCTTGAACCCAATTTTCAAATCGGTATTTCCAACCATAGTACTCTTCAATGCCCATCAACTTTGGAGGTTTCTGTAACGTTCCTGTTTCATTTTCCATGTTCACGCTCTGAGCAATGGTAACAGGAGTACTTGGGGCAGTAACAAACGTGTTATAAAACTCTTCTTCCATGTTTCGGTTTAAAAAAATCACAAACTCAGCTTTTCAAACGAAATGAAATCTCAAACGAAATGAAATCTCAAACGAAATGACTTTGGAGCGAAATGAACTCTTTCAAGCGAAATGACCTGCTGTACAACTTCGTATGAAATAATTCACACGAAATGGATACTTTCACACGAAATGGATGATTTCGTGCGAAATGAACCTAATCTCAAACGAAATGATGATTTCATGCGAAATGAAGATAATCTTAAACGAAATGAACACCTTGAAGCGAAAAAGACGATTTCGTGCGAAATGAAATCCAAAAATGTCAATCCGTGCGAAATAGATTTACCATTTCGTGCGAAATGCTACTGATGTCATGCACTCGGACATATTTTTGTCAAATTGATCAGGTTTTAGGTCGATTTTAGGTCTAAATCTTTCAAGGCTTTGTTAAAACAATGTTTCGCTTATAATGTAAGAAAATCAAGCCATTTTAACCGTGAAATCTGGTTAATTTTGAAAAAGAAGGTGTAGAAGTCAGAATTTTGAAGAAATCTAGCTGAAATCGGTAAGAACTCTTCCTCCTGAGCTCTGATACCACTTGTTGGATCGAGAATCGATCTAAACGAGTCTATCAGAAGAGTTCAATCCATATCAAAGGCAGAATTCAATGATACAGACTTGATTACAGCTTGATATTCACTCTAATTGTCTTGTTTATTGATAAAACAACTTTTTAGAGCCTGGAGACACTTCGGCAGCACCTCGGCACCGGAATCAGAATCGTTACAAATGAAATGAACAGTACCACTATATATAGGCAGCTCATTTCGTGCGAAATGGGCAAGACCCATTTCGTGCGAAATGGACGGTGTTCATTTCGTGCGAAATGGCCTTGTTCCATTTCGTGCGAAATGGTCACAATCACACTTTTCTCGTATTTCATGCCCTGATCTTTCTAATCTAATACAAGACTCGATACAAGACGAAGTCGACAGGCATATGCACCAACAAACTGATAATGGAAATTAAAATTACAATACAACTAAAATGAAAATTACACTATTAGTAGTAGGCATCTGTAGTTTTTTTTTACACATACACACACATTATATATTCTTATATTATATTATTATTATTACTACTACCATCTCCACTATCACATTCATGGATATGAATTCATCCAGAAATCCATATTGCGCTCATCGTACTTCCAGACGAGACGCTCTCCTACCTGTCTCATTCTGTCACTACTCTTCAAGATTTCTTCTCTAAAAGTTCGGAGCTCTTGCACATTTTCTGCACTCATTGGGGGTGCAGGTGCGGGTACCGGGTTTGGAAACTGGGGTACGGGTTCCTGGTACGGGTAAGGATTCTCTTAAATCTCCCTAATGTACTGATCACTATCGTAGTAGGGATCTAGAGGGTCCAAACCTGGGTAAGCTCCTATATTCGGCATGGGCATGTCTTCTGGTATCGGGTAACGTTGCACATAGTCCCTATTGTCATCCCACCATGGGTCATAATCTGGGTCTAAGGGATTAGGTGCTGGTACCCTAGGTATCTCTTCCTCTAGGTTGAAGTCATGCATTTCTATTTGATTTTCAGGGTTGTTTTCTATCTCCATTGGTTGTAATGGTTGGGGTGCTATCAGTTGCTCCAGGTTAGGGTTAACTGCTGTGGTTGCTAAGATATAGATGTTTGCTATACCCCTATTGAGCATGTCTTAGGTATGGGCATTCGTTTCTCTTTTGGCGGCTGCTAGTGCTCTCTGGTCTTGTAACTTTTTCATTTGTTTCCTACGCTCATGTGCTCCCCTACTAAACCATCCTCTCCTTTTCTAAGGGAATGGCTCTTCAGACTGAGCCTTAAATACGAATATTCCTTCTTCATTATCAGCTGAATACCTAGAGAGGGCAGGCTGAGAAGAGGCTCCTTCGCTTCTAGGCGAACCAGACAACTGACGATATGCGTCGGATGGTCCTTGTTCACTCATACTGTAAACTAACAAATAGTCAAATAACACATAACAACAAAATACAATTATGCACATATCTCCATTTTATTTCCTAACAGATTGAATTTTGATGTCAGTAAAACACTTATGTGGCTGAATCAGTGGCTTAGCTCTGATACCACATTCTGTCGCAACTCCCGCCCCCTATCTGTCCCGGGAACGGGCGGCCGTGAACTCAGTGTTGGTGGTATCGGTGTTTATTAATTTGGCAGCGGAAATTTTCATCAGGACCGTAGTTAGGAAATATTTTATCAGAGTAAATACCACACTTTTATAATATTAAACATATTGGGACATAACCCAAGTTTTCATTACAATTATTTTCATAGGAATAAACCCTATTTTATTGAATAAAACATCTTCATTTATTTAGGTTACTTTTATAGCCACTTTTTTCAAGCCTTCAGTGCTGTCCAGCTGGCTTCTAGTTGGCTTTCACATTTTGTTACCTGAAACGCGTTTAAAAACATTTTGTCAGTGGGAAGTACTGGTGAGTGAATCCCAGTTTAATGAAGAAGAGTTTTATCAATTTACAGTATTGAGAGCGATTACAATGTTTATATCTACACAATTACTCCTTCAGCACTGCAATCCTGACTGGTGGGTCATATTACACATTGGCTAACTCTTCGTCCAATGGTAACGTGTTCCACATTTTGTATACAAAACCTCAACATACCGGCAGTAATTGAAGACTACAAAGACTCAATCACTGCTTAATCACATTGTATAATATTTAAGGTTTTGTAAAACGGTTTACAAAAAGGAGATTACTCACATTGCTGTCTTAGATTATCCTTTAAAGTTTCCTGGTGACAATCTATAAATTACACAAATGCACACATGTTAGTATATGTTGGTGCACTAAATGTCTGATGACTACGTCTTTATGAGTCTTAGGTATAGATAGGATTGTTCGGAGTTGAAAACAAGTTTAGAGGTTTTGGAGTGTAATTTCGCTCCAAATGACATTTATGTCATTAGGAGCGAAATCAGGATAAGTTTGCAATTATGTGATTCAGCTCCAAATAGCAATGTTGTTATTTCGCTTCTAGATGTCAAGTATGTGATTCCGCTCAAAGATCACTTGATGATTCCGCTCATAAGTGATCAAGGTGATTCCGCTCGTAATGTATCAGGTAGTTTGGAGCGGAATCAAACCGCCTATAAATAGGTGTGTGTCGATCTCATTTGTAACGTTTGGAGCGGAAACAGGTCTTGGTGTAGGTGTCGAACTTCTGTCAAAATTCTTTCAGAAACACGTGTAAAGACTAGCAATTAGTAATGGAAAGAAAGATTAAAAGGAAACAAGTTGTTGTGACTCCGTTTACTTTGATTCCGCCTCTGTAAACGAAGATGAACTGCTTTTACTGACATTTAGGGTCACGCACACGGTCCAATAAGTGGTATCAGAGCACAGGACGAGGAGTTCATACCATAGCAGCTTGATTCTACCGGATTTTCTTATTTCTACTCACTTCTTCTTATACTTTTCTGAACTGAACTAGTTCCAACGGTCGAAATGGTCTGATTTTCGAGTATATTGTGTAAAACATAGTATTAACAAACCCTAGAAAGAATCAGGTTAAAATTCGAAGTAAAAATGGTAAAAATGGCTTAATAACCTGATTCCGCTCGAAAAGATTTTCGCTGATTTCACCCTAAAAGGTTGATTCCGCTCGAAAAACATTTGGTTATTTGGAGCGAAATAGTTGATTTCGCTCATAAAGACATAAAAAACAGATTCCGCACGAAAGTCATTCTCTGATTTCGCTCGAAATAAGATTAATTCTGATTTCGCTCGAAAGTTATTCTGATTTCGCCTGAAAGTTTAAATCTGATTCCGCTCGAATCAAATTCTGATTGAACTTGTTTTTCTGATTTCGCTCGAAATCAAAAAGTCTGTGATTTCACTCAAAAGCTGATTTCGCTCGAAATTAGCTGTTTGTCAAAACTTCGAAAATATTTCTAAGTGTTTTGCTGATTTTTCAGGTACCTACAAGATGGATGATTTCAATCCGTTTTATGATGTATTTGCATTTGCTGGAGACGGCGGAAATGATACATCTTCTAGTAACACCAATGAGAACACGCCAAATACAAAGAAAAAGTTATCGGATGCATTGGAGGTTGAAAGTGCTTTCAGAACCTACAACAAACCCCCGAAGTTGATGGCTATAGAAGAATACAGTCGGTGGGCAAAGAAATTTGAAGATTGGTTGATGGCCTTTGCTTTTCCCAGGTGGAAGAGTCTAAAAAATGGTTACAATGATGGAGGAAAAAAAGGCGAAACCTTAACAACAACTGATGAAATAGAATCGTTTGTTGCTGAGCAAAAATGTATTGCGTTGCTGTTTCAGTCCGTCAGAGAAGATATAATATCTTTGATCGAATACTCTAGTGCTACAGATCTCTGGAACAAATTGAAAAACAAATGTATAGGGAGCACATAAATTGTGAAAAACAAAAAGAAACTACTTAGAAAAGAGTTTGATTTGTTTGGGTGTTTAAAGAATGAATCAGTTTGTAAAATGATTGAGAGGTTTGGGCATCTGAAGCTGGAACTGGCGAGACATGAAATTTCTTATTCTCGAGAAGAGCTAGTCGACAAATTGTTTGATGCATTACCAGATGAGATGGATTGGCAATATTATGCGTTGATGCTAAAGAATACTATTAACCACCGGAAGCGTTGACAGTAGACTTGCTGATTGAGAGACTAGAAAGTCACGAGCTGGAATTGAAGAAGACGCACAAAGTCAATCATTCATCATACCAGCAGAACTTGGATTTGTATTATCCAAAGAGCATGATGCCAAAGAACACATCTCCCAAGACTGCGTTTTCTGCTGAGAATGTCTTCACAACGAGCACAGAAAGTCAAAGCAGTGGATATCACAGAGGGTCTTCATCTAATTCAAACCAGTCTGATGCAAAGAACTTATTTCAATGCAACATCGATGTAGACTTAAAGAACGCTCAGAATTTCAGCGAGGAGTCTGCCAAACAACAGATGGTTTTTCTAGCATCGGTACTGGAATCGTATGAAAGCCTTGTAGCAGGGAAGATAGGCAACACCAACCTGACGAAAGAAGATTATGATCAGATTGATCCTGAGGAGATAGAACTGATCGACATAAGGTGGTGTATGGCCAGTGCAGTTCGTCGAGCACAGCGTTTCATGGAGATAACCGGGAGGAAGTCAATTGGTGGACCATCTACCAAGTTGGGCTTTGATAAGTCTAAGGTGACGTGCTTCAAGTGAAAACAGAAAGGTCACTTTAAGCGTGAATGCAGAAACGCGTATGCGGATGAATCTGAAAACCCGTTCAGAGAAGATTACTACAAGAAGGCGATTTATCATCAGAATAAATCAGAACCGCCAAGGATGAAGCAACTTGAAGATAACAAATAAAAATCTAGAGCTCTTGCGGTGATTCACGACGATGAAGGTTACGACTGGAGTGAGTTGTTACCTGAAGAGGATGCAGTTGGATATGCTTTCATGGCAAAAACTGAAACTATTCCTTGGAAAGATAACAGAACTGAAGAACAGAAGTATAATCACAGAAAGCTGTTAGCCACGAACAAATTGATCAGAATATCTGGTATTTTTTCTGAGGCAAAAAGAGCAAAGAGATGGGATCCAGACAGAGAATGTTATCTTGACCCCTATGGAAACATTGCTGTTGATCATAACACTCTTGATGTGGAAACCATAATCCAAGAGTATAAAGTTGAAGATGATTATTGGCAAAAGAAATGGTGGGGAAGCGGAGAAGATGAAGAGAAAGAGAAGAAGGAGAAAGAAGAGAAAGAGAAGTCAAAGAAGATTGACACTGGGATCATTGACACGACACAGGAGTTGAATGCTGAAAACATGGGAAAGATGGCTGACAAGGTGATGGCAGCTAAGACGCTAGAGGTAGATTCTAAGTCCGTCTTTGAGTCTAAAAGCCAAGTCAGTTCAAACACATCAACGACTGAGTCAGGTAAGAAGGTCAGTGGTGATGTTGACTGCAAAAATTGCATCAAAGAATGAAAGGTTTGTAGTACAAACACTTATATCAAAGGTAAGAAGATTGAGGATCTGACTACTAAAGTCAGAAGTGTTGAGGATCAAATTCTTGATCGTGATAAAATGGTGAAAGCTTCAACTGAACGATTAAAAGAATTAACTAACAAAATTGAAACTGATAAAATTGATCAAGAAAAGGTTAGGAAAGAAAATGAGAGGTTAGTTCTTGAAAATCGTCAGATTACTGAAAAATTTGAGAAGCTTAAAAGCACGGTTAAAGATAATGATGATAGAAACGGTAAAACATACAAAGAAAATTGCCAATTGCAATGTGTTTTGAGAATCAAAGAAGAATTAATCAACAAACAATTGGATGAGATTGCTAAATTGAAACTTCAGTTTGAAGAAGCCATGATTGAGAATGAGCGTATCAATTTGAAATTGAACAGTTACAGCTCTGCAAGCTTTGTTTTGCAACACATTATTCCCAACCCCATCGGGAAAGATAAAGCAGGCGAAGATGTATACTGTGATGGAACTGGGGTCGGGTTTCATCAAGTTCCACCACCAGTTCTAGACAATTATTCGAAAAAGCAATCTGGGTTGGTTAATCTTGAGGAAGAAAATTAAGTGAAACTTCCTGATTCAATTGATGTGACATTTTCTTCATCATCATCTGATGATAGTGTTCAAACAGAGATTGTTAAAGGCATGGCTGAAAGTGTTTTGGATAGTGATTCAGCTGAGGATGAAAAATGTTTTCTAGACAAGTACATTCTGAAACCAAAATCCAAAAACAACTTAGGTGATGAACCGGGTCTTGTGATGTACAAGATGGCTGGATCGGATAAGTTGTATTCGGATTCTGAGTTTCCTCTGGAGAATGTAAATGTTTCAAAATTGAAAAATGTGTTCAAAATGGTTGAAATCGATTTGTCTGAAGTAAAGAGTTTAAAACAAACAAAAAGGCAAATGAATTTTGAGAAAGATAAAGCTTACTACAAGAAACCTGTAGTTCCACCACCTTTTTATAACAACAATCGAAACAATTGGTCGGGTGGATATCAGGGTGGTAGGAGTTATCAGAAAAGGAGTTTTCAAAACAAAATGTTTGCTGAAAAGAAAGTGTTTGTGAATGGTTCGAGTTCACTTTCTGATGAGGAAAATGAAATCTTTTCAAAATCAAATGAAGAATTTTTTGCCAAGAGGGCCTCACAACCTCAGTCTGAAGGCACAAGTCGGGTAGTTGATACTCGTACATGTTTTAGATGCAACAAAGTTGGTCACATTGCAAAAAATTGCACCAACTTCAAGCCTAAGACTGAAGTTGTTGAGAATCGAAAGAAGAAGGTTGAAGCAAACGGAAAAGCTCCAATGGTTGTTGAGAAAATTTTGAAAAATGAAAAATCAAAAGTCAAAATTGAACCTGTTAAGAATGTGGTAACTAAAAATGACAAATTTTATAAACGGGTTCCATCATCTCAACAAACATGGAAGCCAAAAGTTGTTGAAAAATCAAAGGTTTCAGAGTCGGAAAAGCAATCATCTTCTACTACACCGGTAAAGATGGATGTTCCTTTGGATTATTATGAAAAATTGGAGAAACAATCTTCTACTCCTTCAGAGAAGAAGAATGTTCAAAAGAAAAATCAACCAACCGGTCAACTTAAGATAGATGAGTTTTCTTATACAAAAAGGTTGAGGTTGGATCAGATGAAAGTTTCAAAATGAATGATAAAAATTTTCCACCACTTTACACTGCTAAAACTCACATTAAAGTCAAGTTACCTGAGTCCAAAGAGGCTTGGGTGGCATCAAAATCTCACTAAAAGCTTTGGACTTGCCGGAGCTTCCTAGTTGGTAATTGTGAAGCATGAATCGGCATCTTTATTGAATTGTTTGTGATATGTGCAGGAACTTCCGAGAGCTATTTCACGATGGATTATGGATAGTGGAGCATCTCGACATATGACAGGGAAGACTGCATTGTTGTACGATGTTAGAAATTTCAATGGAGGATATGTGGGATTTGCAGGAATCAAGGTGGTATAATTGTAGGTGAAGGAATGTTATCCAATGGGATTGTTACGTTTGAGAGAGTTAATTACATTGCTGAGCTGGAGAATAATCTGCTGAGCATTTCGCAGATTTGTGACAGGATGTATACTACTCATTTCACAGACAAAGAATGTTTGATCTTGAAACCAGGATTTGTTATCCCTGAAGAATGGATTATCATGAGGGCACCAAGAGTCAATGATCTGTACGTGTTGGGCATGAGCGTAGCTACTACAACCATGGGTCAGGCTCATTGTTTTGTGTCTAGAGCAACAGAGAAAGAATCGAAGTTGTGGCACCGGAAGATGGGGCATATACATCTTAGAAAAATGAATCACTTGGTGCATAATGATTTGGTTCTTGGAGTTAATATCAAAGGTTTTCATCTGGAAGGGGAGTGCATTAGTTGCATGAAAGGCAAGCAGAAGAAAAAAGTCACACCCTAAAAAGCAAGTCAATTCAGTTTCCAGACCGTTAGAGAGACTACATATGGATTTGTTTGGTCCAGTAAACGTCAAAAGTATTACAGGGGATCTCTACTGTCTTGTGGTTACTGATGATTATTCCAGATTTTCGTGGGTATCATTCTTGAAGTCGAAAGATGAAACCTATGACAGTTTGATGGCGTTGTTCAGAAAGATTGAAAACTTGTACCAAAGGCGTATCAGAAGAATCAGAAGTGATAATGGTACCGAGTTCAAGAACAACAAGATGGAAGAATATTGTGATGAAAGAGGTATATTGCGTGAGTTTAGTGCTCCGTACACTCCGCAGCAGAATGGAGTTGCAGAACGTAAAAACAGGACGCTAATCGAAACGGCCAGGACGATGCTTGCTGATTCAAAGCTACCGATAAATTTTTGGGCAGAAGCAGTTTCCGCCGCATGCTATACACTCAACCGGGTTCTCACTGTGAAGAAATTCAACAAGACATGCTTTGAGTTGATCAATAATCGTAAATCGAACCTGAAGTTTTTAGAACCGTTTGGGTCTCCTTGTATAGTTCCAGAGCCTTTTGCTAAGTTTGGCCCAAAGAGTATCGAAGGAATATTTGTGGGTTACTCAAGTCCACAAAGACGTGTCTTTGTTCCTAGTCTGAGGCAGATCATCGAAGCACAACATGTTGAGTGTCAGGGGTATACTATGCCGCCTCAAAATCCTGGTGACTCATGGCGTTTTAATTACGATAAATTGAGGGATTCGTTTGACATGGAAGAAGAAAAGGAAGAAGAAGAAGATTTCTTTGACGAGTTGGATATTCTGAGAGAGTATGAAGAATTGCAGGAAAGGTTTCCAGCTGAGTATTCAAGAAGACCGCAACAAGCTTCAAATGATGATGAAGCAGGTCCAAGCAATGCTGGTAAACATGATGTTGTTCAACAAAATGAAGTTGCTCAAGATAATCAGTCGGCACAGAATGATAATCAAGAATCTGAGAACATGCCAGTATTTGATCATGGTGATTCAGATTCTGAGGGGGAGCAAATTCAGATTTCAAGTCAAACAAACCCAGTCAGTGAACAAGATGTAAATCAGAATGTTACTAATCTGGAAGGTGATGTAGATGTTCCAGGCGAAGTAATGCCACGAACTCTTTCATATCATCCAGAGGAATTGATCATTGGAGAATTGCAAACAGGCGTCCGCACTCGAAGACATATTGATAAAGGGCTTACATGTTTTTATACAAAAGTTGCTCCTTTGCAAACTGAATTCTCATTGAGTTGTTTTATCTCGCAGGTTGAACCAAGGACTTACAAAGAGGTGCTTACTGAAGATTCTTGGGTCAATGCAATGCAGGAGGAACTAAGCCAATTTGAAAAGCTGGGAGTGTGGAAGTGAGTGGATTTGCCTAATGGTCAAAGGAAGATAAACACCAAGTAGGTGTTCAAGTGTAAGAGAGACGATAGAGGAGTTGTGGTTCGCAACAAAGCTCGACTCGTAGTCCAGGGTTTCAGTCAGCAGGAGGGGATAGATTTCACTGAAGTATATGCTCCTGTAGCTCGATTAGAAGCAATCAGAATCTTCCTAGCATTTGCATCATGGAAAAACTTCAAAGTATATCAGTTAGATGTAAAATCGGCTTTTCTCTATGGGAAGGTAAAAGAGGAGGTATATGTCGGTCAGCCACCGGGCTTCACCGATCGACTTCACAAAGACAAGGTCTACTTGCTAGACAAAGCGCTGTATGGTTTACACCAGGCCCCGAGAGCTTGGTACGAGACATTGTCTCAACACCTACTAGCCAACAGCTTCATCCGTGGAAAAGTGGATGCCACTCTCTTCACCAAAGAGGTCGACGGACATCTTCTGATAGTTCAAATTTATGTGGACGACATCATATTTGGGTCAACAAATGAGGATCTATGCAAAGATTTTGAACGTGTTATGAAGTAGAAATTCAAAATGTCATCAATGGGTGAGATGAAATTCTTTTTGGGATTGCAGGTTGATCAACTACCTAAAGGAATTTTCATACATCAAACGAAGTACGTTCATGATATCTTGGAGAAATTCGGGATGTCAGGTTCTACTCCAGCTTCCACCCCATTAGCAACGAATCATGGGATAAACCCTGATCTCATCGGAGAGAAGGTAGATTAAACGATGTATCGTTCCATGATCGGATCGCTGATGTATTTGACAACTTCAAGACCCGATATTATGTACCCAACCTGCCTCGCAGCAAGATTTCAATCTAACCCGAGAGCTTCACATATGGTGATTGTGAAAAGGATATTGCGCTACCTGAAAGGAAGTCCATCGTTGGGGTTGTGGTATCCAAGAGAAGGCGATTTCACGCTCGAAGGGTATTCCGATTCCGATTTCGGATGCTGCAAAGTTAATGCTAAATCAACAACAGCAGGGTGTCAGTTTTTCGGATCACGATTGGTCACTTGGCAATGCAAAAAGCAAACCTCTGTGGCTTTATCCACATGTGAACCAGAGTATGTATCTGCTAGCAGTTGCTGCTCACAGATCTTGTGGATCCAGCAACAGATGCACGACTACGGTTTGCAGTTTCTAAACACCCCTATCTTTGTTGATAATGAGGCAGCAATTAACATTACTAAAAATCCAGTTCATCACGCTAAAACGAAACATATTGAGATTCGTCATCGCTTCATTCGAGATTGTTTCGAGAAGAAGTTGATACGAATTGAGAAAATCCACACTGACGATCAAAAAGCTAATTTACATACCAAAGCATTTGATAAAACACGTTTTCAGTATTTGCTAAAACTGAATGGTATGAAGCTTTTATCGGTGTTGGAGGAGATCATTGGTGTTGATGAAGGAGACATTGTAGATGATGTTGAGAAGCAATCTGCAATGGTTTGTCGATTTTTTACATGTTTTGGTATTTAGGGGGAGTATAGGGTAATTTTTCAGAAAATACAAAAACAATAAAAAATGAAAAAAAAAATACAATAACAATAGAAAACCAGAAAAGAGCTTGTGTAAAAAGGGAAAATGATAGTACATCGGCTTGACAGTCACGGTATGATAAAGAAATGGAATGTTTAAAAGGTTAAACAGTTTCGCTGATGATATGCCGATAGGTTTTTACACATTTAGTAGGTTTGTTCGGGATATAAACTTAAATCTTTACTTACTTATTTCGTGGGGAACACTACTTGGATATATAGGTAACCCCTAAAATTTCGTTTGAAAGATTTCTTTTTCTGATATACTAGGTTTTTATACTCAGTGATATCTGGGGTATTATTCCGGGACTTCTGCTGAATGGAAGTTCTGACCTAGTCCTCGAATAATACTTTCCTCAATGCTTGAAACATAGCATCACCCTCAGCATATATGATAAGACAATAAAATTGCTTAGCAATGCTGTTGTAAAAAAGATCCTCTAGAGGGGACACACCAAAGTTGAGTCATGATCTCTCTGCTGAACGGTAGTTCTGACCTGAGCTCTCATGATTCTTCATAAGTTATTAACCCTTACAGATATCATTTGTGTACTTACCTGTAAGACTGAATATTGGAATCTGGATACGGGAGTATATTCAAGAGGCGGGACACACGTATAAGTTTAAGTCTTTAAAATACTAAATCCGTATCCTGGACGGATTAAAAATTGTGTGAAAATTTAAAGTGGATCAGTATATTGACAATCTAAGCGAATTGTTTAATTCTGAGTATGTAATTGAAGCTTAACGGTACTTGTGATTTGTCAGATAGCTGATATGATTCCCTAACACGCTCATCAAAAATTTGTTTGTAAATAGTTTACTTTTATTGCATTTTTGTTCTGTATTTCATTTCTAGTTTAGAAGCTTTATTAAAATCCAAAAAGATTTTTCATTTCTGCTTTATTTTTGACAAACCAAAGTGGAGAGTTGATCTTCGGATTCGAAAGCTGAAAGCAGATGCAGGAGGTTTCTGAACTGGATGATGAGTCGTGAGCTGAAACATGATAAGATTGTGAAAGTTGAAACAAGTTCACTAAATTGAAACTTGTGATTTTTCAGAAAAATTGTTTGAATATGATGAACAAATGTCAGTGTGATTTGTCTCAGATTAACCAAGGTCATTAAGTTGGACTTGGTAGATTAATTGAGTAATCAGGGTCATTAACTTGGACCTGAATACTTAAGTGGATTTCTAACACTGAAGGTTAAATGGTAAGTTTTGATTTGAAATTATTTTTGTCATATATCTTATTTTTGGTTAGAAATTATACAGGAATCCCAATGGCAATGATAATGCAAAAGTTTGAATCAGAATCAGAGCCCTAGTCTACCGAGAGGGGGAGTATGTGAAAGGGGGAGTTAGGATTCTGGATCAACAATCAAAGGGGAGATTGAAAATGAAACTAGATTGAGTTTCTGAACTGTGTGAAGAAAGAGTTTTTGCATTGAGAAGACAGAGTTTGGAAAGAGACTAGGACTGAAGACTTAATGCTGAAGACTTCGTCAACATCCAAGGGGGAGTCTGTTGGTGCACTAAATGTCTGATGACTACGTCTTTATGAGTCTTAGGTATAGATAGGATTGTTCGGAGTTGAAAACAAGTTTAGAGGTTTTGGAGTGTAATTTCGCTCCAAATGACATTTATGTCATTAGGAGCGAAATCAGGATAAGTTTGTAATTATGTGATTCAGCTCCTAACAGCAATGTTGTTATTTCGCTCCTAGATGTCAAGTAGGTGATTCCGCTCAAAGATCACTTGGTGATTCCGCTCATAAGTGATCAAGGTGATTCCGCTCGTAATGTATCAGGTAGTTTGGAGCGGAATCAAACCGCCTATAAATAGGTGTTTGTCGATCTCATTTGTAACGTATGGAGCGGAAACATATCTTGGTGTAGGTGTCGAACTTCTGTCAAAATTCTTTCAGAAACACGTGTAAAGACTGGCAATTAGTAATAGAAAGAAAGATTAAAAGGAAACAAGTTGTTGTGACTCCGTTTACTTTGATTCCGCCTCTGTAAACGAAGATGAACTGCTTTTACTGACATTTAGGGTCACGCACACGGTCCAACAGTATAATAACCCATTTTAACATTAGTAATACCCTCCCCGAGATGGCATTCCAACTACTACGTCAGGCAGAACCACGATACGGAACCCTAGATCAATCGGGCAGCGTATCTAATACGTATCCAGGGGTTATGATACTTACAACGGAGCAGAACTTCGTTATTTAGGGGGTATTATGCCCGAAATTATAATTGCTATTCAGAATTTAGAGAGAAAGCTCAAGAGATGAATGAATTCGATTGAAGGCCGATGCGTGCAATTTATAGGGCTTGAATTCGGTTTCCTCGCGACCCGCATAAGGTTAGACCTCGGGCTACGCGGCCCGCGTAGTAGGGGGTCTAGGCCGTAGGTGATCCGGGTCATGGTATAGGTTTAACACGTGTTGCCACGTGTCAACACGGGGTGAAGCCTCGTCTTTGATCGCTCGCGGCCCGCGTAGGCAGTAGCCAAAGGTTACGCGCCCCTGGACAGCCTTATTTTTCTTGTTTTTATTTAATTTTTGTTGATATATAGTATTTTGGGCTCGGTTTTCACATACGGGGTGTATTTTGAGACATCTCGAAATATTTTAAATATTTTAGGGTGTCGGAAAATTTTATTTAGGAGGGTTGGTATTCTTTCCAATAGCTGCATCAATCATAACTTGGAGAACATCTTTGTCAATTTTGAGGTTCACAATTGTAGCATCATTAGCATGCGTCGCATCATTAATGGCGCGATTGACAGTTGTCTTATCCGAGTTTGTCATACTCGAGACTTGCTTCCTAACACCAAATGAAACAATTACTTAGTTGCAATCCAACAACCGCTATTCATCATCCTGATGACCTAACATATACTAACCATGGTATCATTAAACCATACAGGCTAATATAGTACGAACATTCTTAATGAATGTTATTTAAATATATATCAATTATACTTAGCCTAGGCCATAAAAGACCATCAATGGCATTTAAGGTTTGGACCTAGTCTATCACCTTTTTGACAGGGGATCAATTGTCACATCTGTCTTGATCATATTGATGATTTTGGATAGCTTGAAAGCTCGCCATAAGGATATTTGAGAAGAGTGATTCCTAATGGATATAAAGCATCCATCTAAAGTTGTTGAAGCAGTCTCTAAAGTATCATTGGCCAATTCTACCTCGCGTTATATGTCTAGAGTCCTAATAGGCGGATACAGCAGTTTACAACATTTATTGTCCACAATAGACTTCTCTGCGCCATAATCAAACAAATTCCCGCATAAACATCATTGATAAGGAAAGGTACTTGTTATGATGTTATCATTCTGCACTGCTTCCTGGGTGTTCATCTGGAAGAATCACGCGTTTGTTTTCTTGGCCTCTTCAGGCTTCCTTTGATTCTTAGGGCAGTTAGTCCTGATAAGCCCCTTCTCGTTGCAACCATAACAGGTTGCATCTTTCAACTTCTTGCAATCCGAGGTTTTATGTTCCTTAGACTTGCAGATCCCACAAGGTAGAGGCTGAGATTCAAATCTGCATTTCCCGAGGTGGTATTTCCTACAGATTTTACACCTGATCTTTTCACCCGACTGCTAGTTGTCCTTCTTAAACCCGGAACTCTTCTTATGATCAGAGTTCCCCTTTTCTTCTTATCGGGGCGATGAGAATTCTCATCCTCCCTTTTACGCTTTCCATCATCAGAAGCTTTGGCAGCCTTGTTTCTTACCACATCTAGTGTGAGAGAAAGTGACAGATCTTCCGCTGACCTGAATGTAGTAGGTCTCGATGCTTTCACACTTACCTTGATTTCTGGGCTAGACCCCAGACAAAACGAGCTATACACTTCGGTTCCGGTGTGATCAAGTAAGGAACCAATCGAGACATGGTATTGAAACTTGTAAGATATGCCTGACAATCTAATTTCTTCATGACCAATGTCAAGAAATCAGTCTCGATTTTCTCAACTTCATGTTGAGGACATAAATTTTCTTTGATAAGAGCAACAAACTGATCCCAAGTCAAGTTGTACAACGGGATCTTCCCTGTAGCTTGGATTAGTGACCTACACCAAGCTAGAGCTTCTCCTTTAAAAGATTGTGAAACAAACTTCACAATGTCTTGCTATGCACATCCACTAATTTCTTCATGACCAATGTCAAGAAATCAGTCTCGATTTTCTCAACTTCATCGAGCCACGTCATGCAATCGATGGCCCCCTTTTCTCCTGTGAAGTCTCTGGGCTTGCAGGAGATAAAATATTTATATGAACAGGTTTTAACATGTGGCTCTTGATTAAGCACAACCTGTCTAGACGGAACGCTCCTCTGATTCAATGAGTGATGAGAATCGTCCTTATGAGATACATGCGTTTGGGAAGGTGGTTTTGTATGAGGTACGGACTGGGTCTTGGTGCGTGTACCACTTGATTCATTATACTGAATGTCAAGAGCTCGAGTAACGACATTATCTATTAACGCCTGCAGTTCTGCAACCGCTATATTAACTCTGGTAGTATCATTATTCTCACTCGGGTGGCTGTTAACCTCATCTGATCCAGCCATGTAGCTTGATTGCTACATAATTATTGACAATGATTTATTCAGAAGTCTATTATGGAATTGTCATTTATGGCAATTTATTAACCATGGAAATTTTAAGCCATATTGGTTAATTCAATTTATTAAATTTTTATTATATTTTTATCCCGGTTATAAACTATTAAGGATATTGAAATGGCACAAAAGGCCTTGTCACGAGGACTGTTTTGAATTTATAAGCCATGATCCTATAGGATCGAGGCATTAAGGTTTGAACACAGTTCATTGCTTTTCTTGACAGAGAGTCAAAGACTACAACTGTCTTTTGTCTTTTAGGACAATAGGTATAGCCCGTAGGCATTTCATCACTAAGGGATGTTTATGATATGATCATCTTATCTGATGATTTGAGCCATGACTTCTAAAACACTTAGGCTAGATAAGAAATTTGGAAGAATCCAATATAAGGATGACTTATGTGATTTTATCGAATCACATTTGCCAGGAGTGCTAACATGTTTTCAGATGTTAACAAGGGTTTAAATCTTAAAAAGGTTTTACCATCTAGGCCATGTTTAATGACATATAGGCTAGGTTATACCTTCAAGATTTTCTTTCAATATTCAAAGGCAGATCAATTACAAAAGGAATGATTTTTTGATTTATTTTTATATGTTATATTCATACATATAAGGACAAATGAAACCTTAAATTATAATATTCCATTAAATGGAAAAAGTACATGAACGCCCTAAACGGGACTTTTAAACAAGAAATTTGTCCACATAGGAACTGAAAGATAAATATGTCCTTATAAGGACTAATAAAGAAATGAAATGCAACAAAAAGAGTTTCTTCTTCACTTTATTTCTGGAAATTTTCTCCTTGGTTCTCTGTGTGAGGTACGAATACTGAAGGTTTTTGGTGTGTAGTCAAAATTTTCTATTTTAGGAATCCTTGCAAAAGTGGAATCCAAGGATTCTATGGTTAATGAATAATACGAATCATGCATAAGGTCAGGATATGTATAATCCAAGTTTAGGATTCCAAGACGTGGAGGTAAGAAATATAAGTCCTTTGGGTCCATAGGTATTATCTTTGGAGCGGGAGCTTCAGGAACAACTGGTATTGTAGGATCGTGTACTGACCCGAGACGAGTCGATCAGAGGTGTTCTATATAATATGAAAGGCGGAAACAGACATATTGTGTGTAATTCAACAAGACATTCACTTATAACTGTCTTTTGATTGATATCTGAGCAATTACAAATCTGTAGACACTTCGACAGAGCTTCGCCATCGGAAAACACTATTCTAATTCCGTTTCAAATGACACGGACCTAGCCTCTATTTATAGACTGGTAATTCCGTTTGAACAAGACTCAAACGAAATTACTTTACATGCGGAATTACACATACAAATGAAAATACAAGTTTCAAACGAAATTAACTAGTTAATTCCGTGCGGAATTACTTGTTGACTCTTCAAGCAGAATTAGTCCTTTCAAGCGGAATTATCCATTTGACTTGATTTCTCGACCTTCGTGCCCTGAATAATGCAAGACTCGATACAAGACGAAGTCGACAGACGCATGCACCAACAGACTCCCCCTAGAATGTTGACGAGTCTTCAGTGTCGATTCTTCAACGTCTTCAGTCTTTATCAGTCTGATCGCTCTCTGAAGTATTTGACAGTGTAAAACTTCTTCAATCTTCTCTCTTCTATTCTCTTCAGCATCAACAGACTCCCCTCGAACAAATAATCTTTCCTCGAAGGTTGATCGCAATCAGTCTTTCACAAGATCAGGATCATGACCTAGCTCTATACTCAGACTCAGAATCCAGGCTATCCTCACAATAAATTTCACAAAATTAACATTTGACAAATTTATGCTCTTGATTATCAATTGTATACACAAATCAATAAATGATTTTAAAATGTTAATCTCTGATGAATCACTTGTATGAAAAACATTTTTTTATTAAAACATTTTCTTTTTTCAAACAGACTCCCCCTCACACGTTGTCATCATGTTTAGCACTTGGAATTTTGAAAATCAGCTCTCTAACATCAGTTGTCGAAAATCTTTTTGAATTTTTCAAAATTTACGCTAAAACACTTTGAAAATCTTTTTGGATTTTTATATAATAAAAATGCAGTAAAGAAATATTCACAGACACTATTTTTGTGAGTTTGCGTAAGAGGATCATATCAGTTTATGAGACAAATCACCAACACCGTTAAGCTTTAAACATTTTAGTTCTAAACGATTCACTTAGATTGTCAGTATACTGATCCACTTAAATTTTCACACAAAGTTCAACCGTTTCGAGATACGAGATTAATGTTTTAGAGACGTAAACTTATTCGCGTGTCCCACCTCAGAATATACTCCTGTATCTAGATCCCAATATTCAGTCTTACAGGTGAGTATACCACAGATGATATCTGTAAAGGGTTAAATTGCAAGGGCCTTGAGAGCTCAGGTCAGAACTTCCATTCAGCAGAGAGATGACGGCTTCGACTTTTGGTGGGTCCCCTTTAGAGGATCTTTTGTTTCAACAGCACATGATTAGCATTTTGCAATGTTTCATCATTTTTTGTACTGAGGGTGGTGCTATATTTCAAGAAAGCAGAAAGTATTATACGGGGACTAGGCCATTGTTTCGCAAAATCAGAAGTCCCGGGATAATACCCCAGATATCACTGAGTATAAAGACCTAGTATCTCAGAAAGAGGGACCTTTCAAACAAGATTTCGGGGGTTACCCATATATCCAAGAGATGTTCCCCACAACATAAGTAAGTTTGAATTTAGGTTTATATGTCTTCACAATCTACTAAATGTGTAAAAACCTACTGGCATATCATCAGTGAGACCGTTTATCACAATTTTCTTTCCAATTCTTTAGCATGCTGTGATCGTCCACTGATGTACTATCATTTCCTCTTTTATACAACAAAAACTCGTTTTTTCCTCGTTTTTATCATGTTTTTGGCTTTTTCAAATTATCTAATGTTTTTGGATTTTCTGAAAAAATCTTACTCCGCCTAAAATTCAAACACATTTAAAGAAATTTGAAAACAAACTGTACAAGTAATGTGACAACTGATATCAAATCACTTCAATTCGCCATCCACTTGGCATAAACAATCAGAACTCCCCCTCACAACAAACTATTTTCCCATTGTGATTTCAAAACACTTAAGTTTGTTTTAATCAAATGGTTTTTCCGGAAAATAAGTTTTGTTGATTTCATAAAAAAAAACCATATGTAGGTTAGGGGATATGATCATCACTTTGTTCTTTCAACCACTTGGAAAAAATATAACAGTTTTAAAAACAATCAACATCACCGCTTGTAGAAAATCAGATACAAATTAATGTCCCTGATTTACCACTTATAAGTAACAAACCAATAACCACTTGTAAGTCGAAATCACTTTCGTGAATTTCTCAAGAAAGATGCTGATACCTGCTCCTCGCTTACCAACCTGGGAGCTCTGGCAAGTCATACTACTCACTTATGAAAAACAGACATCCAAGCTTCACCAAACTTGGATGTTTCCTCCTCAGTTTCACTCGGGTAGTAAGATGCTTTCTTTGATTCATAAAAATCTTTAACCCCTTTGGCCTTTCCCTCGACCATTTTCCCAAAAATCTTTTTAACATTTCCATTAAACACTTTCTCAACATCAAATTATTTCTTCTCAAAATAGAATTGATTCGAGATCTCAACCTTACAAACTTTTGATTTAAAATTCTCATGTAACACCTGTGCCTCCACGGCCATCAAACAAATACCAAACCAATGAAATATTATATTTCATACTTGGGATTTGTAAAAATATGTGTATTATTTGCACATATCAATTTTTGTTCAATTCCAAACTCTAAATCGCTTTCTGGAAGGTTATACGCGCACCGATGCGTAAATATAACCAGTTTAATGCAACAAACACTCCGGAATAGTGACATAGGCTTAACATACCTTAAATAACCTTTACATAACTTAGAAAAAAGTTTTGAAGGCTTTGGTATGGCAAAAACAAGCTAATTCGCTTACAGGGACTAAACTTGACAAACTGCGAAAGTATGCCAATTTGAACTGTAACGAACATTCTGGAACATGACCATAAGTTAAACACACCTTAAATATCGTTTATATAGCTTAGAAATAGGCTTTGAGGGGTTCGGTGTGCTAAAATAAACTTTTGGGTCATTCAGGGACTAAAAGTGTCAAAAAGTGCACAAGTTTGCATTTTCACGCATAACTTACGTTCTGAATACATCCGGACATCCAAAAATTTATGCAAGCACAAAAATATTTTATTTTAGTGTTTGGCATAAGAAAAATCCATTCGTCGCGTCATTTGGATCGTTTTTCGCGCTTATGCGCATTCCGTCGTAATTAAGCGAACATCGCGTACGTACGGCTAAACGAACCAACATCCGACATATTTTTGAGCATGTTTCATGTCCACAATGTTTAGGCATCATTTTAGGGCCTTAAAGTTGGCTTTACGGGCCTTAGAAGTGTCGGGAATGGCCTTAAACACGTGTAGGGGCTGAAACTGTCATTTTTGAAAGTTATATGCTGATCAGAAGGGCCATGCGGCCCGCATTAGATTTGTCTGATCCTGAAGCGGGCCGCCTCAGCCTCCCAGAACAGATCAGAACGAACAGTCAGCATATTCCAGCTGTTTTAACCACAACCACACACTCACAACTGCACATTCAGCTCATTTAGACCCATTTTTAGCTACCATGAGTTTCCGACAAGTGTACGAATGAGATTCGAGCACGGTTTCCATGAAACGATCTTAACAGTTACCCGAAAACTATAAATACCCCACCCCACAACTTCAAAAACCACTAGAATTTTGATCTTAGAAACTCTAAGTTGAAACCATTGTTTCATACCTGAGATTCTTGGATCGAGATTAGCATTCGGGGACCCTTCGTAAGTATTCTTTCGTTCTTTTCTTTCTTTTATTGCTTTTCGAGTCAGAAAGTCAAACTTTGTTTGACTTTCAGCGTTGACCAGCTTATGGTCAATGCGAAGTTCGTTTGAACTTCGCAACGTGAGTGTAATCACGATGGTTATAGTCCCTTGGGACTATGCCTACTGATTACCACGTTGTCTAGGGTCGTAGGGTAAGCGATCTGATAAATCGCTTATACCTTCAAACCCGACCCATTTGGTCGATCATTAGGATCCGACCAAATACATTAGGTGACCATAGTATATAGGGAATAACCTTCCGAGGTTATACCTTATGGTCGCTTCGTTAAGTAGTTATATGATAGGTAGTTTATATGCCTTAGGTAAATTACCAAAATACCCTTTTCATGTATAATTGGTAATTAAGCATATGTAACCTAAACTTTTGTCACATAACTGATTATGTAACATGTTTAGGCATATAACACTTGTCATAGGACTAGTTAGGCGGTCCGAACGCGTTTCACGCGAACGACGCGTTAAAGTAGCATAAGCTACCTAAACGGGTCGTAATGGGTCGTAAACACTTATGTAAGGTTTCATTTAGTATGTAGGCTTTGTTAAACCATATTATACGAGTCTCCACACTCGTTTGGTTTACAAACCCTCATTCTATCCGATCTTCCGATTTAGGTCCGGTTTATTAACATAGTTACCTATATTAGGTGCCGTTTGATATCCGCGATCTCTAGCATTGTTTGGTTGTTACTCAAGCACTACTAAGCAATCTCAAGTGAGTACATAGACCCCTCTTTTACTGTTTTCCAAACGTTTTGGGGTGGAACACATGTGCCTACTTGTTACTTTCATGCTTTCATGTTTTCACATCATATACATGCTATGTTCAATAGTACATTGTTTTACATGATTTCATTGTTTTTATGCTATGTATGTCCATTGCGTGCATACTTAGTACATCGTTTTACATTTACATTTTATGCTATGTATGTCCATTGCGTGCATACTTAGTACATCGTTTTCATCACATGCTTACATTTTGTTATGACATTTGGGTTGTTTACAATGGAATAATACATTCATTAACATTAGCTACGCCGTTCGTTAGTAGGTAGTGGTACCATAGGAATTGACAACTCCCGTTCTTGAAATCCAGGGTATGGGGATTGGAAGGAATGACCGAATTCGATATACATAATTTAGATAAACCTTTAAGTTGTTTAAGGGTTTATCGCCGCAGTCTCAAGGCTTGGATGTATGCATTTTCACAACACCGCATAGATGTTCGTATCAGTATAGCATGCATTTCCACAAAACATAGTTTTGATTTAAACCAAGTTTTACTTCAATACTATGTTCTTGTGCATATGGTTTAGTTGATACATTTCACTAGCCATACATATCATTTTGGTTACATATTACATGATTTACATTGATCATGCATTTCCACAAGACATAGCTTTGATTTAAACCAAGTTTTACTTCAATACTATGTTCTTGTGCATATGGTTTAGTTGATACATTTCACTAGCCATACATATCATTTTGGTTACATATTACATGATTTACATTGATCATGCATTTCCACAAAACATAACTTTGATTTAAACCAAGTTTTACTTCAATGCTTTGTTTTGTGCATTTCATCTATGGTTTAGTTGATGCATTTTCACTAGCCATACATATCATTTTGGTTACATATTACATGGTTTACATTTGACACATAAACACTTTTGACATTGGTTATACATTACATGATTTACATTAGACATGAACATTTTACATTGTTGGTTTGGTTTGAGTAAGTGATTAAGTAACGATGCGTGTGTAATATGATACAAGCATGGTGGATACGCCACTGATACTTCCTATATATAAGTGTTTGTATGGTATTACATATCGTAGCGTTATTTGAATCATTTCAGTTTATGACATATAACATTTTATACAAATAACATACTTTTCACAATACATTGTTTTACAAACAACTTAACTTATACAAACTCATTTTACATGGTTATTCATTTAACCATGCATTATTCTCTTACTTATACGTATCATCTGAACTTATTGTTTTTCAAATGATTTACAAAGACAAATCAAATTACAAGGTTCATGACTAAACATTTTCTTAAACAGAAGTCATGAATCTTATTTTCACAAAACCTATGTACTCGCCGGCATTTTTATGCTGATGTACCTATTTTCACATGTGTTTCAGGAAATGAAGCATAGGATTGATCAAGATACACTTAGGCGGACATGGGCCTTAGTGACAATAAAAGATGCAAGACTAGTTATTTATGTTATGTTTCTTTGATTGTCAAGACATTGTAACCGTGTACTTAATAAAACATTATTTAATTTTCCATGTGTTATGAAACAATGATTCTGTTACAACACTCCCCGATGTTTCCGCCATGTTTTGTTGTTTTACGTGGTCGGGATGTGACAGAAAAGTTGGTATGAGAGCTCATGGTTATAGGGAATTAGGTTATTAGTAATACTTTGACCTAGTCTATAACCTTTCTAGGACCTTAACGCGAGTTTACTTGCGTTTAGTCATAAAACAATACCGTCACCTATCCTTAGGCGACAACCACAACAAGAACATAAATTTCAAAACCGCTTTGAAAACTAATCATCTGTTCTAGGATGATTGATTGCTAGGTTTTGAACTCTCTATTATATGGTTTTGAACCCCTTTGAGTTTTCAAGATCTCGTCAAGGTTTTGGGTTTTAAATAATGTGAACACGTGCAAACTGGAAGGGTGAATGCCTGTATTCTGGGTTTTCTGTCTAGGCAAGCACTTCGTATACATCTCATCAGACGCGAGACCAGTTGTGCTTACCTGGGAATTCTTGGAATGAGTGTTCACTTATAGGCGAGCATGTCTTCGCGATACATTATTTTTGACCCATTTACTTTGATTTGTCAGCATCTCATTTGTTTGCCTTAGGTAACAAACAAATGATCACAATTTTCATTCGTTACCATTTTGTATTGATTTTCCAATAACCTTTCACTTGTTTCCTTCCTATGACTTTCATTTCCTTCTAGAATGTCTATTCCTTTCAGCACTGGTCAAATGCCCGAGCGAACAGCCAAATTTGTCCAGCATATAGGTGAAGTGATTCAGAAGACTGTGGATTTAGGCATTGTCATGGCTCATCTCAACAATGAAGCCTCTCGTCTCGACAATGAAGCCACTCAAGAGCCACCAAAGGAAGCAGAAGTCAGGCTTGCACCAACATCAAGGAAGCGTAAGGCTTCAAGGAAACCCGCAGCAGTTGCACCTAATCAAGCGGGACCTAGCCAGGAAGCGATGCCACTAGCTAGGAAGCCGTACTTGGGAGCTGCCCCAAGATGCAAACGATGCAACCGTCATCATTCAAACCTCACACCCTGCTTCAAATGTACCTACTGTGGACGGAGGGGACATTTGATTAACACATGCCGCTTTGCTATCCAAAACAAAGCTGTTGCAAATCTTACTGCTACCCAACTCCAAGTCAACCCTACTCAAGCTCGTTTTCCGCCTGGTACTTGCTACAACTGTGGCGAGACGAGCCATTTCAGGAACAACTGCCCAAAGATAGTCAGTGCAAATCCAACCCTTGGATGAGCATTCGGCTGAACAAAGGATGTTGCTGTCTTATGCCTTTGTTTCTTTTGTTTTCGTGTATTGTGAAACAATATGTCTTGTTCATAAATAAAAGTTGTTGATCACAATTCTGATATACAAGTATAATAACAAGTGTTTATGGCATTTCCCTATAATACCTGCATTAAGGAACTATGTTCCTTACAAACTACTCTTGTGATTCTCTCTTTCAAATGATCGCTCATGAGTCCCTCGAAAATTTTAAGTACTCGTTTCATTCTAAGATACGAAGTACAGAAAATAAAGTGACATTATGAGTAATCATGCTTCAGCACATCTTTACCTTTAAATCCTTGGTTAGATAACTAAGGGTAATTTTCAAATCTCATACCCATTACGTTTTGATTTTTCAACATACACAGTACAAGTATTTCAAAACAATCTTCATGATCTCAAAACATTTCATATAGTTTGAAAACAATTTTTCTAAATGCAATGTCTATGTTATTTCAAAAACCTTGGCCATGTTATCAAAACCAACCTTCCTAATTTCAAAATATTTCATATAGTCTGAAGGCAATATTAACACAGTACATTTCTTATCAAGTGCATGATTTCGAAAAGCATCATTCATGTCTTTCAAAAACCTTATACATAATTTCAAAATTCATCTCGCATGATTTTAAAACATTTTTGTAAATATATCTATCTAATACACCTACTTTATGATTTCAAAAGTATTATATATAAGGTTTCAAAATCGTTAAACACATTTTTCTTAAAAGAACCCTATGCATAGTTTTCAAAAATATTTTTTTCTCATACATAGACTTAACCTTCAAATTCTGCTTCATATGTCGCCTTGACATATCAAGCATCTTAACTTCATAAGCATTCTTACTTCATGTTTTGACATAAGCACATCCAGTGCAAGGTTTCAAAACATCTTCAACTTCTAAAATCCATATGGGATCTTTTTATCTTCACAATTAGATCCTTGTGGATAATTATCATACAAATCAGAGTCCTTAATTGGATTCCTTATGTACCTTAAATTCGAACATTTCGGTTCCTTATAATCGAAATCGAATTTTTCTTTTAAAAATCTTTCTATCTTTATAGTTAGATTCTTGATAATGTTTAAAGTACCAAATGAAATCCAAGGAATGGATTCCTAGTGTGCTTTAAATACATGTGCTCTGTTAGCAGAACAAATTTCTAGATAAACAATTTTTGTGGTTATGTGACTATGTGTTTATTCATCTTATGTTTTCTTTTATGCATTTTTGTGTTTTTATACACTCGGGATATTCGTTATCCAAATCCTCGTAGAATCTTTCATATCTTTATATGAGGAATTCGTAGTAGGATATTCAAAAAGGTACTACCTTAAATCCTTAATGGGCTTCTATGTAATAGTTAAGACCCTTGGATTATATAGTACCACTCCATGATTCATAAGAGACCCTTTTAGTGGTCTAGTCAAAAAGATTGTTCCACAATTTGGTTAAAGAACGACATCTAGTGATGTAGCCGGACAGACTCCTTGATAGTCTATTTTATTGATTTAATTAAAAGGACTCTAAGGCGGTCTAGTCACCCTCATCACAGGATTGATCATTTGGTTTTCCCCTACACATTATAAAATAGACTGTGTGAACTGTGCAAGGAATTGTCTGATTATGGACGCGTACATAATTATGAAATTTAGTGCACAGAAACCCAGTAAGATTTATTATGTGTAAGAACCGATAGCGACAACAATAACAAAATGAGAACGATGTAATGGTGGTACGGTGGACGCACCAATGACGCTTCCTATACTTGTATATAAGTGTCCCTCTTACATTGCAAGCATAATGTTATTAAGGTTACTAGAAGTTCAGAACCCTAACCAATGTTGTTCGATCTTTTCAACTTGATGTTTTAAACTCTCACAAGTTTCCTCTAAATAAATTTCGGGACGAAATTTCCTAAAGTAGGGGAGACTGTAACACTTGTGCCTCCACGGCCATCAAACAAATACCAAACCAATGAAATATTATATTTCATACTTGGGATTTGTAAAAATATGTGTATTATTTGCACATATCAATTTTTGTTCAATTCCAAACTCTAAATCGCTTTCTGGAAGGTTATACGCGCACCGATGCGTAAATATAACCAGTTTAATGCAACAAACACTCCGGAATAGTGAAATAGGCTTAACATACCTTAAATAACCTTTACATAACTTAGAAATAAGTTTTGAAGGCTTTGGTATGGCAAAAACAAGCTAATTCGCTTACAGGGACTAAACTTGACAAACTGCGAAAGTATGCCAATTTGAACTGTAACGAACATTCTGGAACATGACCATAAGTTAAACACACCTTAAATATCCTTTATATAGCTTAGAAATAGGCTTTGAGGGGTTCGGTGTGCTAAAATAAACTTTTGGGTCATTCAGGGACTAAAAGTGTCAAAAAGTGCACAAGTTTGCATTTTCGCGCATAACTTACGTTCTGAATACATCCAGACATCCAAAAATTTATGCAAGCACAAAAATATTTTATTTTAGTGTTTGGCATAAGAAAAATCCATTCGTCGCGTCATTTGGATCGTTTTTCGCGCTTATGCGCATTCCGTCGTAATTAAGCGAACATCGCGTTCGTACGGCTAAACGAACCAACATCCGACATATTTTTGAACATGTTTCATGTCCACAATGTTTAGGCATCATTTTAGGTCCTTAAAGTTGGCTTTACGGGCCTTAGAAGTGTCGGGAATGGCCTTAAACACGTGCAGGGGCTGAAACTGTCATTTTTGAAAGTTATATGCTGATCAGAAGGGCCATGCGGCCCGCATTAGATTTGTCTGATCCTGAAGCGGGCCACCTCAGCCTCCCAGAACAGATCTGAATGAACAGTCAGCATATTCCAGCTGTTTTAACCACAACCACACACTCACAACTGCACATTCGGCTCATTTAGAGCCATTTTTAGCTACCATGAGTTTCCGACAAGTGTACGCATGAGATTCGAGCACGGTTTCCATGAAACGATCTTAACGGTTACCCGAAAACTATAAATACCCCACCCCACAACTTCAAAAACCACTAGAATTTTTATCTTAGAAACTCTAAGTTGAAACCATTGTTTCATACCTGAGATTCTTGGATCGAGATTAGCATTCGGGGACCCTTCGTAAGTATTCTTTCGTTCTTTTCTTTCTTTTATTGCTTTTCGAGTCAGAAATTCAAACTTTGTTTGACTTTCAGCGTTGACCAGCTTATGGTCAATGCGAAGTTCGTTTGAACTTCGCAACGTGAGTGTAATCAGGATGGTTATAGTCCCTTGGGACTATGCCTTCTGATTACCACGTTGTCTAGGGTCGTAGGGTAAGCGATCTGATAAATCGCTTATACCTTCGAACCTGACCCATTTGGTCGATCATTAGGATCCGACCAAATACATTAGGTGACCATAGTATATAGGGAATAACCTTCCGAGGTTATACCTTATGGTCGCTTCGTTAAGTAGTTATATGATAGGTAGTTTATATGCCTTAGGTAAATTACCAAAATACCCTTTTCATGTATAATTGGTAATTAAGCATATGTAACCTAAACTTTTGTCACATAACTGATTATGTAACATGTTTAGGCATATAACACTTGTCATAGGACTAGTTAGGCGGTCCGAACGCGTTTCACGCGAACGACGCGTTAAAGTAGCATAAGCTACCTAAACGGGTCGTAATGGGTCGTAAACACTTATGTAAGGTTTCATTTAGTATGTAGGCTTTGTTAAACCATATTATACGAGTCTCCACACTCGTTTGGTTTACGAACCCTCATTCTATCCGATCTTCCGATTTAGGTCCGGTTTATTAACATAGTTACCTATATTAGGTGTCGTTTGATATCCGCGATCTCTAGCATTGTTTGGTTGTTACTCAAGCACTACTAAGCAATCTCAAGTGAGTACATAGACCCTTCTTTTACTGTTTTCCAAACGTTTTGGGGTGGAACACATGTGCCTACTTGTTACTTTCATGCTTTCATGTTTTCACATCATATACATGCTATGTTCAATAGTACATTGTTTTACATGATTTCATTGTTTTTATGCTATGTATGTCCATTGCGTGCATACTTAGTACATCGTTTTACATTTACATTTTATGCTATGTATGTCCATTGCGTGCATACTTAGTACATCGTTTTCATCACATGCTTAAATTTTGTTATGACATTTGGGTTGTTTACAATGGAACAATACATTCATTAACATTAGCTACGCCGTTCGTTAGTAGGTAGTGGTACCATAGGAATTGACAACTCCCGTTCCTGAAATCCTGGGTATGGGGATTGGAAGGAATGACCGAATTCGATATACATAATTTAGATAAACCTTTAAGTTGTTTAAGGGTTTATCGCCGCAGTCTCAAGGCTTGGATGTATGCATTTTTCACAACACCGCATAGATGTTCGTATCAGTATAGCATGCATTTCCACAAGACACAGTTTTGATTTAAACCAAGTTTTACTTCAATACTATGTTCTTGTGCATATGGTTTAGTTGATACATTTCACTAGCCATACATATCATTTTGGTTACATATTACATGATTTACATTGATCATGCATTTCCACAAGACATAGCTTTGATTTAAACCAAGTTTTACTTCAATACTATGTTCTTGTGCATATGGTTTAGTTGATACATTTCACTAGCCATACATATCATTTTGGTTACATATTACATGATTTACATTGATCATGCATTTCCACAAAACATAACTTTGATTTAAACCAAGTTTTACTTCAATGCTTTGTTTTGTGCATTTCATCTATGGTTTAGTTGATGCATTTTCACTAGCCATACATATCATTTTGGTTACATATTACATGGTTTACATTTGACACATAAACACTTTTGACATTGGTTATACATTACATGATTTACATTAGACATGAACATTTTACATTGTTGGTTTGGTTTGAGTAAGTGATTAAGTAACGATGCGTGTGTAATATGATACAAGCATGGTGGATACGCCGCTGGTACTTCCTATATATAAGTGTTTGTATGGTATTACATATCGTAGCGTTATTTGAATCATTTCAGTTTATGACATATAACATTTTATACAAATAACATACTTTTCACAATACATTGTTTTACAAACAACTTAACTTATACAAACTCATTTTACATGGTTATTCATTTAACCATGCATTATTCTCTTACTTATACGTATCATCTGAACTTATTGTTTTTCAAATGATTTACAAAGACAAATCAAATTACAAGGTTCATGACTAAACATTTTCTTAAACAGAAGTCATGAATCTTATTTTCACAAAACCTATGTACTCGCCGGCATTTTTATGCTGATGTACCTATTTTCACATGTGTTTCAGGAAATGAAGCATAGGATTGATCAAGATACACTTAGGCGGACATGGGCCTTAGTGACAATAAAAGATGCAAGACTAGTTATTTATGTTATGTTTCTTTGATTGTCAAGACATTGTAACCGTGTACTTAATAAAACATTATTTAATTTTCCATGTGTTATGAAACAATGATTCTGTTACAACACTCCCCGATGTTTCCGCCATGTTTTGTTGTTTTACGTGGTCGGGGTGTGACATCTCAGCCCTCAATGGTGGAAAATTAACATCATCCATTGGAGGCACTGAGTTTTCTTCTTTTACCTCAACCTGTGGCTCCTCTGACTTTGTGGAATCAGATTCATCGCCGGATTTCACATCAAACTTCTTAACATCTTCATGAAACTTCTTAACAACCCACATTTGGTTATCATGCTTAGCTCTCTTTTTATAAAAACTTGTCTTTGAACACTCACCAACTTCATATGTTGAATTTTCAAAAATTTTAAATTTGTCAGTTGGTGGTTCATTTTTCTCAACAACTTTTTCTTTCAGTTTGTAAGAGACTACCTGTTTTGTCTTTGTTGCTTGTGAACAGTTCCATGCAATGTGACCCACTTTATTGCATTTGTAACAGGTTCTAGTCTGTTTTTTCTGATTAGCTTCACTCTTCATAACCTCTTGCTTATTGACAAGGAATTCTATGTTTGATTGCTTCCAGAATGAGCTTTTTGATTCCTCTTCACAGCTTGTTCCTGAAACAAATTTTGTATTTATTTTAAAAGTTTTTTCATGTTTATAATTTTCTGGTGGAATAAATCCAAGACCTTTCTTTTTGAAATTACCGTTATGGTTTGATTTCTTTTGAAAACCAGAACCAGAACCGTAACCTTTTTTCTAGTTTAAACGTTGTTGAACTCTTGAAGTGTATTTTTTAGGTTTTTCAATAAGATTTACATCTTTTATTTCAGAAATATTGATTTCTGTTAGTTTGAAAACCTTTTTGATCTTTTTAACTTGAACACTTCTTATTGGAAATTCTTTATCAAAATATAATTTGTCAGAATCATTCAAAGTGTATACCACTTCAAATGTTTCGTCATTCAAATTGAATTTTGACAACAAAAATTCTTTACTATAAACCCGTTTTCCCGACGACTTTGAACTCCTGACAGACAAACTCGAACTCCAAGACTCGGACATTGACTCGGACTCCTCATCCTTATCCAACACTTGATCGACCATCCTTTTTATTAACTCAGACTCATGATCTATGTCGGACGCTGTGAATGTGATGTCAATATTGTCTGGTAATACTTCGGTTATCTCGGACTCTAACTTTATATTGACTGCCTCTTTTACTTGTTCCTCATTTGGTTTTCTAGGTGAGTACCCTTCTTCATTGACTTTTCATAATCTTGAAATGCTTCAAAACCTGCAACAGTTGGATAAATTCGATCAATCAAATAATTAGAACTAGAATAACTTTGCAACAGTCTTCTAATTCTTTCATTTTTAATTTTCTCAGTCTCCAACTCTTGTTTTAGCTTGGCACATTTCTCAATGTAATGATTTATGGCTTTTTGCTTCGATATCATCACAACATTCATCATGGTCAATGCATCTTCTCTTTCAGAATTAGTCTTTTGTAGACCAGTTACTGTTCTGTTTAGCACATCATATGACTCTTTCACATAATTGAGATTAAACAATAATTGTTCTTTCATCTTTTCTTGCTCACTCAGTTTCTCATCTTTTTCTGTACATTGCTTGCAAGATTCTAAACACTATAAGAAAGGCTTGATGACTTCCACAATCTTTTCAACTTCGATGACCTTCTCAACCTCAATCACTTTTTCAGCTTCAATCACCTTCTCAGCTTCACCATTCTTCTCAGCAACATTAACTTCCTTCATCTTTTTCAACTCCTTTGCTGCTTGTTTCTTCTTTAATTTCTCCAAGTGATCTGCAAAATAAAATTGAAAACTTTCAGGAGATAAATGAGTTTTTGCAACATTAATATGTCTTTCTTCCTCATCATCACCACTATCATCAGTTGGTGATTGATCAAAATCTATTGTCTTCTCAGAACTATCATCTGAAGAACCAGAATCTGATGGTGTTTGATAAAAAATAGTTGCTCTTTCTGAACTTTCATCAGATGAAACAGACTCTTCTTCTTGATTCGAATCATCACTATCAAATATTTTATCTATTCCGTAAACAAATCAGGCTTTTGAACTATTTATGCAATCATAGCTACAACTTTTGAATCAGGTGGAATATATTTATCCCAGCTGAAGCCTTCTGCCACTTTTTCATCATCTTGATCAATGATACCATAATAAGCTTTCTTGTTTGCATCTTCGATCATTTTCCCATGAGCAGTTTGTGAATCTTTTTGTTGATGCGGTTGATGAGCAACTTGTTGATATATGGCTTTTCGATAGTAATCATCTTTTCCAAATGGATTCTTTGCTCCACTTGCTTCTTGATTTTTGCATTCTCTTTTGAAATGGCCTTTCTCCCTGCATCGAAAACAAGTAACTTTAGATTTATCAAAACCCAAAGTAGAAACATGTGCATCCAAGAAATCATTTCTTCCTGTAATCATTTTGAATTTTTCAGCTCTTCTCAAGACACTAGCTAAGCACCATTTGATGTCCATGAGCTCCATCTCTTCAATGTCTATCTGATTGTAATCCTCTTTCGTCAGCATAGGATTTCCGATCCTCCCTACAACCAAACCTTCATAGGATTGTGACACAGTTGCAAGTAACGCCATGTGATCTTTTGCAATTTCTTCAGAAAAACTTTGACCATCTGGAAGATTCAATGCAATATTGTACTGTATCACACAACCATTCCCACTTTTCGAACTTTGAGAATAAAAACTTGAAGTTGAACTCTTCGGATTAACACTTGGATATGAAGAAACTCCACTGCTGCTGTTTGAACTTTGATCAACATTTCCAGATGAGTTCCCAGCACTAAAAGCAGTTTGGATTTTCGGACTCATTTCAACCTCTTAAACACTGCCTTTGTAATACATCTTCACATCTTGTTGATTACTCGGATTATTCATCCTTGCAATCTTTTGTTGTTCAAGGTCTTGACCTTCAATCTTTTCAATGAACTGAGAAATCGTCAATCCATCATATTCTCCGGTGTTCTTTAAGATCATAAAAAATGTACCCCATTCTTTTTGAGGTAAAGCATCAGCTAATTTGTCAACCCATTCCTCTCGTTCTTTGGTTATGCTTAACAATGACATAGAACGCACTAAGTGGCAATATCTTTCAATCAATTTCTTTGTATCTTCCCCTGGCAGACTTGTGAATAGATCAAATTCTTTCTTAAGCAATGCCTTTTTACTCTTAATCATCTTCTCACTACCCTCAAATTTGATTTTAAGAGCATCCCAAATTGATTTTGAAGTTTTGTCATGTTGAAGCAATACAAAGATGTCTTCTTTAATAGCTTGCTGAAGTAGACTAATCATCATCTTTTCAACTTTGTACATGTCTCGTTCTTTATCAATGAATTCAGAAATTGTTTTCTCAACTTGCAAATCAGTACGTGGTAGTACATATTTTTTTAAAATACACTCCCAAGATCTCAAATGATTTGCTTGAACCCAGTTTTCAAACCGATTTTTCCAACCGTAATGCTCCTAATGCTCATTAGCTTCGGGGGTTTTTGCATAGTTCCAGTCTCATTTTCCAAGTTCATGTTTTGAGCAATGACAGCCGGAGTAGTCAGAGATGTGGCAAATGCGTTATAAAATTCTTCACTCATGATTCAGTAACAAGTTTCTCACACCAGACAATTTCAAACGAGATTAGATCTTCCAAACGAAATTACTTCAAACGAGATTACCTGCACACAAACTTTCACACGGAATTAAGAGTTTCAAACGAAATAAGACTCTTCAAACGGAATCACTGATTTCGTTTGAACTTTCAAAAGGAATATCTCTTTGAAACAGAATCACTTATTTCGTTTGAAGTTTTAAACGGAATACCTATTTGAAGCGGAACTACTAATTCCGTTTGAACTTTCCAAACGGAATTACACTCTGATGTGAAATACTCAAGCGGAATTACGTTTTTAAGCGGAATTAGGTGCAATTTCAAACGAAATTAGGATGATGTCAGCATATTTGATCTGAAGTTCAAGCGGAATTATCAATTTTAGCAGATTTAAGTTGAATTAAGGTTCAGTTTTCTCAAGGATTTGTTAAAACATCATTTCGCTTATGATATGTGAAATTCAGATCATTTTGACCGGTAAAACTTGTTCAATTGAGAAAAGATTGAGTAGAAGTAAGAAAACACAATGAAATTAAGCTGAAATCTGCAGAACTCCTCCTCCTGAGCTCTGATACCACTTGTAGGATCGTGTACTGACCCGAGACGAGTCGATCAGAGGTGTTCTATACAATATGAAAGGCGGAAACAGACATATTGTGTGTAATTCAGCAAGATATTCACTTATAACTGTCTTTTGATTGATATCTGAGCAATTACAAATCTGTAGACACTTCGACAGAGCTTCGTCGTCGGAAAACACTATTCTAATTCCGTTTCAAATGACACGGACCTAGCCTCTATTTATAGACTGGTAATTTCGTTTGAACAAGACTCAAACGAAATTACTTTACATGTGGAATTACACATACAAACGAAATTACAGGTTTCAAACGGAATTAACTAGTTAATTCAGTGCGGAATTACTTGTTGACACTTCAAGCGGAATTAGTCCTTTCAAGCGGAATTATCCATTTGACTTGATTTCTCGATCTTCGTGCCCTGAATAATGCAAGACTCGATACAAGAAGAAGTCGACACACGCATGCACCAACAGGTATGAACTCCTCCGGTGTTGGCTTCTCATTTGAAGTTTCAAAAGTCTTGGGTATAGAATTTAAAATATGGTTAATGGGTTCAAAAGGTCCTTCCACTATACTGGTCTTATGCTAATTCGAGCTGTAGTACGAAGCTTTGCATTCTTAAACTTTGGATTTGGAGAGCCTCCACAAATGGAAGCTTTGCTCGGTGACATATTCCTGAAGTACACAAATATTGAAAACAATGTACACATATAACAGGGATGAGATCATTCCTAGTTCAAGTCTAGACTCGGAAGTCAAGGAATGTGCTACTGTGTCATTGAGATTAAACACAAAAGGCTAGTGTTTAATTCACTCAATGTTGGCTCTGATACCAACCTGTCACACCCCGATATTTCCACGTATTACCGGTGGGCCCGATGGGGAGTATCGTGACGTAGTTGATATCATCATAGTCAAATAATCACAGTTCAATGCACAGTGGAAGTCTAAAGTATATATATTACAAACCTATTCAAAAGTAACATCAAATATTACAAACGGATTGTAAGATGGATCCACAGGCGGATCTTAAAATAGAAATATAAACACTGTTCAACAGACTTTAGACATTTAGAACTTGCAAGATTCCTTATTAACGCCCTGAGCTCCCAGCCAATTACGTACATTACCTGTTGTTTTGGTCAAAAATTACCTACGCAATTAAGTGATCAAATTAGTTGAGTGAGGTAGTGTGCTAGAAATGTGTCGAAAATATATTAATCAAGTTATTTGCAAAAACAGTTTCAGGATACGGCTCAGGATATAGAGTTGTATCTACGATCAAATAATGAGCAAAAATGTAAAGGGTGAAACGAGATGTACGAGGAAAGCCCTTAATCAATCTAGATCGCCGACACAAAACCTCGGGAGCTGACAATCGCAGCTGCCTTGTTCTTCTATTGCTTCAAATATCAGGATACAGTGCAGGATATGATGAGGATCGTCTAGGTGTTACAACGTAATTTGAGTACAAGTGTTTGTGTGTAGTGATTGCTAGTAACTAGAGAGTAAAGTGTGCGAAAGAGAGTGAGTGACTTAACCGGTCCGATCAATCTATTTATAGTTAAACGAAATCAACTAACTATCCTATTAAACCGGGAATCTTCGAATATTCCTCAAGTGAACGTTGTAGTCCACTTCTTCTGGGTTCAACGTCTCTCACATAACTGGTTTTCCCGAGTCTTAAGGAGAAGAGGTCCACTTGACCGTTAGGGACCCGCACCTTCTAATCTGCACGTGATTAATTCAGTTAATACCAGGATATCGCACCAGGATGTTACCAATATGCTGACCTGATATCCTGATCACAAATAAACAATCAAAAGCATAATATTAGTCAGGATATATGTTCAGAAAATGGCCCATAACAATTGTCCCCAAAATATATCTGTTGGTGTACCAATCCAACGGATATATTTTAAAACTTTATCTCACAAACCGAGGTTATTAAATTGAAGCGACGATCAAGATAGCATTATGTAACTTCCAACGCGCTTTTCACTCGATGGATATCCATTACGCCCCTATATCTTCTCTCTTCTTGTTTGATAACCAGATATCATCAACAGAATCTCCAGGTAATCACTCATCCCTTCCTCAATTCCTGTTAATTTTATTTTTCCTCCAATGGCCACTAGAGTCCACTCTCAAACCGGTGAATCGTCGGACTCCTTCGTTCAGCAAAATCTTCTCAAAAATCCCGAGAAGGAGATCTGCGCTTTTGATAACGCGGAGATTCCGGCGTTCAGAGCCTCCGGCGCGTTCCCCGACGGCACTATTTTTAGACCATTCGATCGATCAATTCGATCAGATGTTTCTTCTGCCGATTGGGTTTGTTTTCCAGCATACCCTTTCTCGCTAGGTCTTCGGTATCCATTTCCTGAGTTCATGATGCAATTCTTTCGAACTACTGGTATTTCCTTTGCACAAACCATGCCCATGGTTTGGAGAGTATTGATCGTGCTCAATCAAATCAAAAACCTTCACTATCCCGACCTCTGCATCGAGGATTTGCCGATAGCTTACCGCCTCCGATCACACGGTTCCAGTCGATTCTTGCTCTTTTCAACTTCTAGCAAACTCCTTATACTTAAGGCCACCAAAAACGAGGACGGATGGCAACGCGAATTCTTTTTCGTCAAACGAGACTCCATCTATGAGGGTGCTAGTCTTCCTGTGGAGTGGTTAACCACCGGTAGGATCATGAATATCCCCATGTGTTTTTAGACTCTTATCCTGTGCTAATTTCTTCATACTTGATTCTTTTGCAATGAACTTTAAGGAAGTAGCTCCCCCTACTTCGGAATTAGAAAAAAAGAATCGAAGCAGTTTACCAGTTACCGATAAGTGACAGGAGTTTTACCACACACATCCCAAGTTCCAGTCAATATTCATCATCTGAAATGTCTGGTAAGAGTTATTTTGGAAATCACTGATTAGTGTAATATAATATAATGAAGGGTAATAAGGATGTAGGACTCTTCCTTCTATTCAGCACCAGCCAAGATCCCTGAGGTTTTCGACCTTGATGAGCTGGATAGTTATTTCGATCACGTCCACGTTAAGAAGGAGCCCAGTCCCAAGGCCACGGCATCATCCAAGCCCAGCAGCTCCAAGGCTATCATCATTCCCAAGCCTTCGCCAGCTACTAAGCCCCGGAGTTCAAGTTCTCGTAATAGGAAAGACCCTAATTCACCTGCTATCTCTGATACGTTCCCCTATGAGAACCATGGATTCATTGAAGCAAGCGGATTCATGACTTCTTTTCACAACCAGGTTAGTATCCTCGAGCTATATCCTGCACCTTATGCTGGTTATAAATGTTTATTAAGACTAATACCTGTTCTCTTACTTTGCAGGGTCTTGAACGTCTGGTTCATTTATACCAGGAATCGTGTGGACTCAACAAGACGCTTGAGTCCAAGTTAAAGAAATCCGAGGTCACCATCTCTGATCAGGGCCTGATTGCAGCCGCCAAATCTCGGCATTACGAGGACAAGGTCAAGGCTATGATCCAAGAACACCAGGCCGCCCTCAACAAAGCTGCTCTTGAGGCCCAAGCCGATCTTGACGCTGCACATGCTCAACACGAACGGGATATGATCAGCTACCGGGAAGGTCTTAAAACTTCCATCGTTACTTCCCTTCTTCAGGCCAGGCTAAAGATGGCCCACGAAGCCAAGGCATTGGGCTTCGAATGCCCCTCTTGGGATGTCAATGGCTGGGAGGCAAAGCTAAGGAGTCTCGGCAGCAACCCTGTTAAACCCGCAGCTGAGGGATCTTCGAAGGCAGTCGAAAAACCAACTAGTGTTGAGAGGGATGTTCAAACTGATCCTGAGAAGGATGCCATGGAAAATGCCATGAACGAAGAAGGAGCTGCCACCTAAACTTATTTCCCTTTTATTTGAGAGTTTCGTTTGTTTGAACAATTTTATTTTCTTGAATTAAAACAATTTGATAACCATAGGTGGATGGGTTCTAGGTTTTAGGACGAAGCCTTTGGTTATCAGCTAGTATCGTCTAAATAATACCACCTTTTGACTTACTTGCTGTTCTATTTAATTTTTCGTCATGCATTACTTAGTTTAAATTTTAGCTTTGCAAAATTTGTGCAATTACTTTTTGAAAATATCCTGATCAATATACTCAGTGGTATCCTATGAAGACCGTTGTCAAATAGAACTTCTCATAATCCAAACAATTTAGACAAAGTTTCTAAGGAATAAAAGATAGTTTATTTTTCAAAATCCATTTTGATAACACTTGTTTGACCAGAGTATTTATTTTCAACCCAAGTATTATTTCCCAACCAAATATCCTGAAACGTATCCCGAAAACACATTTTGAGAACATATCCTGAAGATACATTCTTATCAGGATATTTGAGCCTTAAACACAGTTTCAAAAGTTAGACAACTTATGTAAGGTTCACAAAGGAAAGATCATACCAGGAATAGAGTGTAACCCTAGTACCGAACTTCAATCCTTTTGCAACTTCTTCAACTAAGATGTCCCCAGTCCGAAATATTTAGTACATTAGGTTTGAGTTTGATTCTTCAAGCCTTACACAATCGCCTTGCGAGGAATGTCCCCTGTGCATAAAGTCTTCAAACACTTAATTAATTTTTGAATTCAAATTCTAACTGTTTGGACAGTTCTTGTGTTACTGGGGTAAAACCCAAAAACATACTGGAGATAAAATCCTTAGTATCTTGGGGAAAATCCCATAGGTATCCTGGGGAAAATCCCAAATTTTCATGCGCTGCAGGCGAGAGTGTATAAACTCCAAGACTTAGAAAGGTGATAACCTTTAAACCTTAGAGAGTATGAAAAAACCCTTTCGTGAGAGAGGGTGATCAATCCTCATATACCTTTAGGATCCATGATATAGCCAACAATAACGAAATTGTCAGCCACTTTTACATGGTCTGGTCCCGCTATCTTGAACTATCCCTGGATAACTTGCGCTCCAGGCAGGGTGTCTAAACCCAATTCGAGAGAAAGGTGAATACCTTTAAACCTGAGAAGGGATCAGGATCCCTTAAACGTGAGAGAGAGGGCCAATCCTCTAATCTTTCGAAGTATCCTGAACGTATATCCTGGAGCTATATCCCGAAGCATATACTGTAAAACAACTGTAAGCTAAGGTGGGTGTTAGCCTGGCTAACACCCCTCCGATGCTTAAGTCAGTAATGGGTTTAAAACAATAAATAATATTAAAACTTAATAAAAGAGATAGAATCCATACCATCCGGAGTTAGAATTTAAATTCCAAACTCACTTGAAATAGAGCTTTAGATGTATAGCATTCCAGGATCTTGGTAGCATATCCCCCTCCATATTCTTGAGTCGGTATGCTCCTTTTCCTGATTCTGATTCAATCTCATAGGGTCCTTCCCGTTTGGGAGCCAACTTTCCATCAGCAGGATTAGTGGTATTCTGAAAAGCCTTCCTCAATACCCAATCTCCAACCTGGAACCTTCTAGTCCTTATATTCTTGTTATATGCTTTAGATATCCTCTGTTGATATGCCACCATCCGTAGTCTTGCCGCGTCTCTTGTTTCATCAATTGTATCCAATTCTTGGCATAGGACTTCAGGATTCTGCTCAGGATCCCGGAGGTTGGATCTCGCTGTAGGTATTACCATTTATGTCGGGATCACTGCTTCTGCTCCAAACACCAAGGAAAACGGGGTTTGGCCAGTTGCACTTTTCACCGTCGTCCTATCAGCCCACAAAACGATGGGTAGTTCTTCTGCCCATCTTCCTTTTTTAGCCCCTAGTCTCTTTTTCAGGTTGTTGACAATTATCTTGTTTGAGGATTCTGCTTGTCCAATTGCTTGAGGATGTACTGGGGTGGAAGTGATCATTTTGTTTCCCCAACTCTTGCAAAAGTCAGTAGTCCTCTTACTTATAAATTGAGATCCATTGTCACAAATTATCTCAGTTGGTACTCCAAACCTAGTCAGGATATTCCTTTTTATGAAGGATACCACTTCCTGATCTTTAACTTGAATGAATGCTTCAGCTTCGAACCACTTAGAGAAATAATCGGTCATTGCCAGCATGAAGATCTTTCCTCCTAGAGCCTTTGGCAATTTTCCTACTATATCCATCCCTCACTTCATGAATGGCCAAGGGGAGGCTATAGGATAAAGTGGCTCAGCCGGCTGATGTAATATATTACTATGTCTTTGACATGTATCACATCTTCGAGCATATTTTGCAGCATTTTTTGTCATTGTCAGCCAATAATATCATGTTCTTAATGCCTTTGAGAACAATGACCTGCCCCCAGTATGGTTACCACAATCCCCTTCGTGTATATCCTAAAGCACTTCCTTGGTTTCGGGATCCTCTAAGCACCTCAGATATGGTCCTGCAAGAGATTTCTTATACAAGACATTATTTATAATAGTGAATCGTGATACCTTTATTCTAAAGGCCTTAGGATTTTCATCTCTGGGACATGTCCTTCCTTGAGATATCTTATGATTGGAGCCATCCAAGACTTAGGATCCTCCTCAGGATATTTTTCATCAGGATCCTGAACACTTGCTACTTCCTTATCCTGAAGATCCGTTGCAGGATATAGGATATGTAATATCGGTATCTGGGTTCCTTCCGGTATCCTGACTGATGATCCTAGATTTGCCAAGGCGTCAGCTTCAGCATTATCCTCTCTTGGTACCTGTTCAAGTGTGAAAATATCGAAATATCCTGCTAATTTTTTGAGAATTTCGAGATACTCGATTAACTTCTCACCTTTAGCTGCATAGGTTCCATTAAAATGATTTGTAATTAACAAAGAATCAACATATACTTGCAAACTCTTGATATTCATACTTTTAGCCAATTCTAATCCTGCAATTAAAGCTTCATATTCCGCTTCATTATTAGTGGCAGGAAACTCACATCTAATAGCCTGGGGTAATATGTCCCCCTGAGGCGATTTTAGTAGTATACCCAAGCCTACACCTCTTACATTAGATGCGCCATCAGTATATAAGGTCCAGGATTCTAAGTTCTCTCCTAGTTGTTGTACTTCTAAGTCTACTTCATTTTGAATATCACTACTGAAATCAGCCACAAAGTCAGCTAAAGCCTGAGACTTTATGGCATTTCTAGGTTCATACACTAGATCAAAGGCACTTAATTTTACTGACCACTTAGCCATCCTACCTGACATCTCGGGTTTCCTAAGCACATTTTTAACAGGATAGTTGGTTTTAACATGAATCCTATGTGTTTCGAAGTAATGTCTAAGCTTTGTTGATGCCATAACTAGAGCTAATATCAGCTTTTCTAAGTGAGAATACCTAGTTTCAGCATCTAATAAACTTTTACTAACATAATAAACAGGATACTGCTGACCTTCGTGATCTTTTACAAGGACATCACTTACTGCATTCCCTGATACCACAAGATATAGGGATAATGGTTCACCATCCTCAGGCTTCATCAATAGGGGTACAGTTGAAAGATAGTGCTTCAAATCCTGCAAGGCTGCTTCATGCTTTGCTCCCCATTCAAACTTCTTATTCTTCTTCAGGATATCATAAAATTCCTTGCATTTTTCCGAGGATCTTGAAATAAATCTATTATGTGCTACTACTCGTCCTGTTAACCGTTGAACATCCTTCATATTTGAAGGTGATTTGATATCTAAGATGGCTTTAATCTGCTCCGGGCTTGCCTCTGTCCCTCTTTTAGTTACCATATATCCTAGAAACTTTCCTGCCCCCACTCCGAAATGGCACTTAGCAGGATTTAGCTTCATGTTATACTGATCCAGGATATCAAATGCTCCCTTAATATCCTGGAGGTGATCCTCAGCCTTTTTAGATTTTACTACCATGTCGTCGATGTACACCTCCATAGTGTCCCCCAGTTTGTCTTTAAACATCATGTTCGCCAATCTTTGATATGTTGCACCTGCATTTTTTAAACCAAAAGGCATAGCAGTGTAGCAATAAATACCTGTTGGTGTCATGAAGGCAGTATCCTCCTGGTCTGAAGGTTCCATTTGGATCTGCTGGAATCCTAAAGACGCATCCATGAAGGTTAACATCTCATGGCCGGCAGGAGCGTCCACCATTGAGTCAATGTGAGGAAGAGGAAATGGGTCTTTGGGACAAGCTTTATTTAAGTCTATGTAATCCACACAAACTCTCCATTTCCCGTTTTTCTTTTGTACCACAACTACATTCGCCAGCCATTTAGGAAACTTTACTTCCCTAATCATCTTGCTCCTTAGTAGTCTTTCAACTTCCTCTTGGATAATCATATTTCTCTTCGGAGCAAACTTCCTTCTCTTGTGTTGGACAGGCTTGAATGACCTGTCAATACCGAGTTTATGTGTTATAATATCCTTAGAAATACATGTCATATCCTCGTGTTTCCACGCGAATGTTGACATCCTGCATCTAAAAAAATTGGTCAATTGATCTTCAATATCCTGAGGGATATTGGTTCCCACGAGCACCGAGATATCCGGATTATTCTGATCCAGGACCACTTTCTTTACATCCTGCTCTGAAGCCTCCATGATATCCTAGCCTCGAATCTTTAATTACTATGCTGCACTAGGCTTTGTTGAGGATTTCATCGAGGAAGAATAACACTCCTTTGCTTCCTGTTGATCACTTTCCACCTTGACAACTCTCCAAGGAGTATGGATCTTGATGCATTGATGGTAGGTTGATGGAACAGCTTTCATATCATGGATTCAAGGCCTGCCTAGTATAATATTATAGCAGGATAGGGAGTCCATGACACAAAAGCGCTGCATTGAGTTAACCCCTTGAATATACACGGGCAACTTTATTTCTCCCACTGTATTCCTAGCTTCTCCGCTGAAACCAACGAGCACAGTGGACTTTGAAGTGATATCCATTGGGGATACATTCACCCTCTTCAATGTTTCCAGCTGAATTATGTTGACTGAGCTGCCATTATCCACCAATATCCTGCGTACAAAATGGTTAGCAACATATAAGGTTATTACTAAAGCATCATGATGGGTATCCCTGTCATCATTGTCGAAGGTGATGACTTTGTCTGTCGTGAGGGTTGACATCCTTGTCGGCTTATCTCCCCTTTCCGCTTTAGCTTCCTTCGCGTGTCTTTTTGCCGCAGAATATGATGTGCCGCATATGTCGGATCCTCCTGAAATAAAGTTAATTATTTTTGCATCTACAGGAGGCGATGCTGCCCGTTCAGGATCCTTCTCAGGATCCTGACCTTTATTCTTCTTTCTTCCCAAGAGGTCCTTCAGATATCCCTTACTCAAGAGATAGCTTATTTCCTTTCTCAAAGCAATACAATCTTCAGTAACATGCCCGAAATCCTCATGGAAGGCACACCACTTGGACTTGTCCTTCCAATCAGCCTTTTGTTGATTCTTTCGGGGCCACCTTGCTTTATCTCCTAAATCCTGCATAGCATACATCAGTTCAGGTATGTTAACAGAAAAACAATATTCAGACAACTCAGGATACTCCTCAGGATCCTCGTCTTCAACAACATTCATTTTTTTGCCATCATTTCTGCTATACGGTTTAGAACGGTATGGTTTATACGAGGATTCTGATTTCCTGTTGGTTGACTCATAGGTTGTGGACGAATTCATCCTCTCTTGCATATTTTTATCATCCTCCAGGCGAATGTATCTCAAAGCCCTGTTACGAGCTTCGTCCAGATTCCTGCGGGGGTTCATTACAAGATCCTGATAAAATTGAGAATCTTTTTGCAACCCCATCTTGAACGCTTGCACGGCCGTCGCAACATCAAGATGTGGGATATCCAAGGATTCCCGACTAAACTTGTTCACATAATCCCTCAAGGATTCCTGAGGTCCTTGAGTTATCCTGTAAAGGTCACTGGTTAATTTCTCAAAACTCCGGCTGCAAGAAAATTGACTATTAAATAAATTAACTAAATGAGCAAAAGAAGTAATTGACTGAGGAGGAACGTTTAACAGCCATTTTAAGGCTGATCCTGTTAAGGTGGAACCGAAACCCTGGCACAAGCATGCTTCTTTGAGGTCTGGAGGGATAGGGTTGATTTCCATCCTTTCCCTGTACTGGGCAATATGCTCCTCAGGATCCGTAGTTCCGTCATAGAGCTTCATGTTAGGGGTTTGAAATCTTTTTGGGATTTCAGCATCACAAATAGGATATGCAAACCGGGATATCCTGTGGCTGTCCAGGGATACTTCAGGAATTGGCTGAACCACTCCAGGTACACTGGATATCATGTCCTTCAGTTTTTGAAGCTCCCTGGAAAATGCTGATGTCATACCTGCATCCTGCAAAGATCCAACACCATTAGTAGCAAGAGTATTATTATTATTAGATACATTACCAGCTTGGGGGTTCTGGCCATATCCTGAAGCATATCCTGAGCTCCTCACAGTTGATACTCTTACCTAAGCAATTAAGTGATCAAATTAGTTAAGTGAGGTAGTGTGCTAGAAATGTGTGTCGAAAATATGTTAATCAAGTTATTTGCAAAAACAGTTTCAGGATATGGCTCAGGATATAGAGCTGTATCTACGATGAAACAATGAGCAAAAATGTAAAGGGTGACACGAGATGTACGAGGAAAGCCCTTGATCAATCTAGATCGCCGGCACAAAACCTCGGGAGCTGACAATCGCAGCTGCCTTGTTCTTCTATTGCTTCAAATATCAGGATACAGTGCAGAATATGATGCGGATCGTCTAGGTGTTACAACGTAATTTGAGTAAAAGTGTTTGTGTGTTGTGATTGCTAGTAGCTTAAGAGTAAAGTGTGCGAAAGAGAGTGAGTGACTTAACCGATCCGATCAATCTATTTATAGTTAAACGAAATCAACTAACTATCCTATTAAACCGGGAATCTTCGAATATTCCTCAAGTGAACGTTGTAGTCCATTTCTTCCGGGTTCAACGTCTCTCACATAACAGGTTTGCCCGAGTCTTAAGGAGAAGAGGTCCACTTGACCGATAGGGACCCGCACCTTCTAATCTGCACGTGGTTAATTCAGTTAATACCAGGATATAACACCAGGATGTTACCAATATCCTGACCCGGTATCCTGATCACAAATAAACAATCAAAAGTAGAATATTAGTCAGGATATATGTTCAGAAAATGGCCCATAACACCTGTCACTTAATCTTTTTAGAAAAAACGTCAGTTTACACTGGTAAATACAATTAACTGACTCTTTTGAAAACATTTCTGAAAATTGATTTAAATGCACAAGGCACAAATATCCTTTTATAACTTGGGACAATTATATAAAATAATATTGTATACAGATTTACACGTTTGTTATACATTCAGGGACGGATATAGAAACCGAATCAAGATTAACAGACACACCACAAGTATAGGGCCACAAGAGAGTGAGATACCGTTTTTCCTACACAACTGTCAGGTGTATGCCTACACCCCATGCTTAAGACGTGGCCATTTTATAATAAATGATGCCAAGGATATCCGGAACATGGTCATTAACCCCCAAAGGCTTTATTTCAAACAAGACAGATTAAAACGGGTTACCTCAATAATTTAATCAGAATTCGATTAAACATTCAATACCCGACCAAGCGGTATTATTATAATACTGTATCCCAAGCCTGTATAGGGAAAATAAGTTAAAAGTATTTACCTGAGCTAAAATGTAATTTTATTCTCAGCCGTATATTCAAATCAGCAAGCACAAGTACCTCTACTTGGGTTCTCAATCTGGAACGAAGGTTTTATTAACCTATTAGATTCCTAACGGGTCTTATTTAAGTTGTAACTTAGACCGGTTAGTTTTAAGGAAAGGTTTACGGTTCGAAACACAAGATTAAGCGAAGACCGAATTAGGATGTGATTTAGACCTGAAAAGTATGGAGACTTGTATAATATGGGTAAACTAAACACATTCTGAATTTTGAAGTGAAAATGATAAGATTTGACCCGTTTCGGTTAATTCATGTAAACTAGTTACATAAACCGTACCGAACGCGTAAAATTCATAGCAGGTAACCAATGAGTCATGAACATGTTTAAGCCCCGTAGGGGGTATTTTGGTCATTATAAAAGAGGTTAAATGACAATCTGAGGTTTTGGTCTAAAATGATCAGTAAAAATATTTATTTTAGTAGTTTATATCAGTAAGATATCATATATGTGTGAAATTTATCACTTATGGCCAAACTATGCACCATAGGGGCATTTTGGTCATTTCACATAACCCTTAAAAGCCAAATTTGGTAATCTGAGTTCAAAAACTTTTACTTACTATTAAAGTATAAAAATTTATTCATAACATCAGTAGGTAACAAGCTTTAGGTGCCAAATATGGTTTTAAACCATACTATGCGCCTAAATCGCATAAAAGTTGGTATTTGACGGTATTCGGGTTAAATTAGTAAATCAGAGATTTTGAACAGCCTTTACTGTTTAAAATAATTTATTTAATATATAAAATGAGTAGAAAAAGGTTTGATATGTAAAGGATGTGTAAAACTCATTTTATTAGCAAAAAGGGCACAACCGTCAATTACCGAGTCAATGCAAGAACCCTATGTTATGATCAGTTTAAAATTTAACAAAAATCTTCAAAAATCCCTAAATATTATATTACATCAGTGGGAAAAAGGTTTGGTGTCAAAATTCGGGTTTAAATAGGTTTTATGCCAAAAATGTCGTTTAATTAATAAAAAGGCTTCAATTTACGATATTGAGCATAACTCCTAATTTAGAACTCAAACTGATGTCAAATTTTTAGGACATGTTTATAAATCAGTAATAAAGGTTTTTGTCCTCTCACATTTTCAAAAATCTCGTTTTAATATCAAAAGGGCATAATGGTCAACTTTTAAGCATTTAACGGAAACATGAAATGAACTAGGATTTCTAGGGAACCATGTTGTATAACCTCATAGGGTTATACTAACATATAATATGGTCCTAAAGGAATCCTAAGGCCTAACTAAACTAAGCAAAATCGGGTCAGAACTGAAAGTCAAAGCAAAAGTCAACTTTTGCGACTTTCGGTTGCGAACCGAACCTAAACTTAGAATTGTCGGGTTGAGCATGCCTAGACATGTTCAATTAATATTTACCAAGTTATTAAAGTGACAAAACTGATTTTATTTCCTTTACATCATTAGTTATGAATTTTATTTAAAACCCGACCCGTTAGACTTTTATTTTAATTACTTTGACCCGATAATTAACTAAGCAAACGTGGTAATTAGGATGTGCCCTTTTGAGGGTTTAATACCTACCTAATTACGATCACGTATCCATGTTCGTTGCGAACCATGGCTTGATCGCTTAAAATTCAAAGCGTTTATTGCGAACGCTTGACTTTTCGGCTTTAGGAGCCAAACAATTAAACTAAGCACGAAAGGAGCACTTACAAGTGGTTCTTAGGACTGAAAAGAACTCAAAAGGAGGCTCCAAATGATTAGGATCCTCATATTTGAGATAGAGAGCAAGAACCCAAGTAAAATGGTGTGAATGTCCACTAAATTCAAGGCCCTATATATAGTTTTCGGGATCGCATAGGATCGTGACAAGTGTCGAAAAGTATAACCAGATCCAAACATGTGTAATATGGTTGTACAAATCAGTGGGCAAGCCCCTAGATTGAGATATGTGAGTATGGGAAACTAGTTTCAATAAAAACCAGCAAAAAAACAACCTGGCTGCATCTGCTGATGGGTCGTGGCCCGCGTAAGCCAGCCCATCAGGCTACGCGGCCCGCCTAGAAATCCAGCCCAGCCAAAACTTTGGCAGAATTGCTGAAATGGTCCTTGTCTTCATGTTATTGCCATTTTGAGACATTTAAGGACCGTTAACCCTAAATCAAGGCCCTAAAATGAAGTTAAAGTATAGGGAACATGAAACATGCTCAAAAATATGCCGGATGTCGGTTCGTTTGGTCATACGGTTGCGTTGTTCGGCTAATTACGACGAAACACGAACGGACGCGAAAAACGATCCAAATTACGCGACGAATGGAATTTTATCAAGCCAAACACTAAAATAAAATATTTTAATGATTACATAAATTTTTGGATGTCCGGATATATTCAGAACGTAAGATATGCGCGAAAATGCAAACTTAGGCACTTTTTAACGCTTTTAGTCCCTGTTGATCAAATAAGTTTATTTTTGCGCACCAAACACCTCTAAGCCTATTTCTAAGCTATGTAAAGGATATTTAGGGCATTTTTAACTTATGATCATATTCCAGAAGGTTCGATACCATACGAATCGATAGACTTTTGCAGTTTGACGCAAATAGTCCATCTAATGCGCAAACTTGCGCATATCATCGTTTAATAGCATCGAAGCCTTATCTAATCCATATTAGGAATTCTTGAGAGTATAAACATCACGATGCCTCGGGTTCGTAAAAAGGTCATTCAGAGGTATAATTAAACATATTGACGCTTTTAACCCCTTAAACTTGCAAAGTTGCGCGTAACGTCACTTAAAGGCATAAAAGCCTTAGATGGCCAATAATTGGCATTCCCGAGAGTATTATAAAACATCATGAAGCTCTTGTTTTGTTAAAAGGTCACTCAGAGGTAAGAATTAACATGTTGATGCTTTTAACCCTTCGTCGCGCAAACTTTCAAACTATTACGCAAACGGCACACTCGATCAACAAGTGGCTCATTTGCGAATCTGATTACCGTGTAACGTTATTCAGAGGCTTATGTTAAGCATGTTAACACCTCCAGTCCTTCCATAATCAAAGTTTTTGATTTTTTGAAAAAATTAGTCCCTTAAATTCAACGTTTGACTTTATTAGGGTTTATTACACGTGTCAATACATCATTGGACGTGATTTTTACGAGGTGTTGCACCGTTACCCAGTTTGCGCTTACGTTTATTCCATCCATTTGGTTTGCTCTTGCGAATACCATCACTTATGAGCAAATCAATACTTTAACTGGGATTTTTAATTTTGTGTTTCATTCTCCCGTTACTCCATTTGCGTTTACTTTTATTTCACCCATTATGGTGTTTAATCACTTAAGCTTAAACCATCCACATTCTTTTCATGGGATTATTTCCTTTCCATTAACCCTATGTTTACTACATCGGACGTATATGCGTTTATTATAAGAAGATCATGGTATATTGTGTTACTACTTACTTGGCCAAGGTAAGCAATTAACACATGGTACGCATGACCTTATTATAACTAATACATTACCTCCCATGTAAGTAAATTCTCGGTTTATGTCCATATCCTGATTTTATTTTGGTAAAACTTTTTTTTTTATCGTCCTTTAACAATTGTTAGGTTTACCATTTTTTGTCTCAAAACATGTGAAATGTTTCATTTTATAAAACTTTTATACAATCACATTCGTTATTGTGATCGTTACTTTTCCTCAATAGAATCTTATTGAGAATGCCTACTTGGATTGTCACCCCATTCAAGTTTTTAAATTTGAAATCTTTATATACTTTTTTTATTCATGATTGTGAATAACGTTTATTTCCCACTCAATTTCTCTTGGGACATCATCCTGGATAGGTATCTTATCCAGTTTTCCCAATTCTTATATTCTCGTATGCAACCATCATTCATTACATTATGTTGCATAATACATTTCATATAATAACTTAAAGTGTGCACCTAGGTGATTTTTTCCCTCATGGGTTTTCATTGTTGTTCAACCATTATTCTATATCATTATTTGATTTAGGTGCTTGGTGAGCATGCACTACTTGTCATACTTCGAACCATTTCGTCATCATGTCGGTAGATCATTAGACTCCCGCTATCTTCATATGCGAGCGTTATTCAACTAATACGTTAACAAAAGATTAGTACCGTTAGAATTTAATAAGTGTCTGCACTATTGTACAGGGTTTTCTACAATACTTATTAACATAAGTAATTCGCTAACTATACTGGTCTTTACCAATTTATTTAGGGTAACGTGCGTTCACACGATATCCCTATGTGTTGTTTACAACACTTTTAACCATGCTAGACCCTTAATATTCATAATAACTTACCGGACCATGCGACCAAGTCTTGAACCGAACACTTGAACCTTTAACCTTAAGCTCTGAATACCACTTGTAAGATCCATTCTAATTAAACATTGACTTTTATAGTAGTTTCTATACAAAGATATTTGCATAAACAAATGTGTAACACTCTAACTCGTTTTAAAGAATATTTTTATAAAAAGGATGATTTGGTCCCAGATTTTTTTATAAATAAATAACTTACTCGCCTGGGTTAACCAATAACCCAAACGAACCGACAACACGAAATATTACACTCGATCCACATTATACTATATTGAAGCTTTTAAACCCAAAAGCTTTGTCATGTATGATCATACTTAAACTTTCCAAAAGGATGATCCTATGAAGAAGGCGGTTTAGGAGTGTTCGATTCTTCGTGTGATTGGTCGTCTTTCCGTTCGGTTTCTGTGACAACTGTCAAAAATTTAGGTATCCGTACAATTAATTAACCATGATTAGTGCTTAATGACTGTGCTGAAATTTGTAATTAACTGCTTTCTGATTACTGCCACATACATACATGTGCATCATACATTGTTTAATGTCATACCAATATTGCATGAAAGCTTTATTGCCTCAAATGATGCATTAAGTACAGTTAGCACAGTTATCTGATAAATCAGGAAAATGCTGACAGAACTCAGCACATAGACAGACAGTGCATTGAGACATAGAATGAGCCAGAAACTAAGTACCACACTAGTATAGTGTGTAGGAAAGTAAGGATCACAAAACTGCCTTTCTAGTGATAGTTTAAGTGTCGGAAAGTGCCTAAAACTCACCCAAAATGCTGAATTCAGCAAAAATCAGCATTTAACCTATCTGAAATCATGCAGAAAAATGGTTAAATGGTACTGAATGCTTTCCTAAGTGTCGGGAATCAAAAGTGTCACAAAAAGGTACATGAAGCACACTAAACTGCAAAGTTTAGCACCTTAACGAACCGGTAACCAACCGAACAACCAGACACTACCCGAAACACCAAATTTACACTACAAGCTCTGTTTTAACATTTCCAAGCTAGTTATGGTCCCCGAACATCGTAACACCCCATACAAATATCTAATAACTAAAACACGTAACTAATACTTGGATTTCAACTAGTAAGTAACTAGTTTGGTTAAAACCAATCCTACTACCCCCCCTGTGACAACTGTGTTCTGTAATCATCGTATTATGTAAAACAATGTTGATTATCAATAAAACAATGTGCTTTGGTGTTATTATATGTGTAATTGTGTTTGATGATTTTACAATTTGATTCGATTCCGATTTCAAGCTTTAAATCGCTTTCTGGAAGGTTATACGCAAACTGGTGCATAAACGCAATCAGTTTAACGTGACGTACACTCCGGAATTGTGACATAATCCAAACATACCCTAAATATCCTTTACATAACTTAGAAATAAGTTTCGAAGGATTCGGTATGGCAAAAACATGTTTATTCGAACTTTAGAGCTATATTACGACAAAACTGCGAAACGAACGTTGGTGACCGCCCAGATAATATTTAAACCCAAAAATATTCTGTTATGATTAAAATTTTATTTTTAATCAGGTTCGTGTTGAAAAATAAATTAAAAACGCTTGAAAACGTTATTTTTCAAGTTTAAGCGCGCACCGCGTGTTTCTGCGCAACACAGTGCTTCTACTGCAAAACGCAGACAACACAGCCAGTCTCGGCAACTGAAATTTATTTTTATAGAATAATGAAAATAATTTAGAACGCTATAAACCGGGATTTAAACGCTAGATAAAATACCCAGTATCAAGTTAAATACCTATTTTTATCTATTTTACCATTCAAACTTACACTTTACCCCCTCCCCATTATGAATTTACGGTCATATATTGGGTGGCCCCACCAAATTTTTACAAGATCTCCAAATATTTCCCTTGATCTTTGCTAGATTGTTTATGACAAGTGTAATTGCATGCTTCACTTCAAATCCTCTACATCTTCTTCCATATCTCTACTAATATCTTCCAAGATCACAAATCACACTGCATCACCTTCTCTCCTCTCTCCCAAAACCGTAACCCCATCACTCCCACCCATCTTCATCTTTTGCAACTTAGTTCATCAAGATTCAACTCCATTCCAAGCATATTTCAAGTGGTTGTGAAGATCCAAAGGTGTTTCCAAGGTGTTTTCAAGTGATTCAAGCTCCCTATCATCAAAATCTCATCCCACAACCTACTTGAGTCTTGAAGGTATAACATTTATGTTTAAATCATACTCTTGATTCTTGGTTGTTCTTGATGATTTGAAGTTTCTCTTGAATCTTGGAATTTTCACAAACTTGAAATCTAAAATGAAATGGGTCTTGATACAAATAAAAAAATGGTGATGTTTATGTATGTATATAACCGTACATTTATATATATGTGTGTATGAGTTTTGAAGTTCGATTTTGATAATTACATGTTTAGGTTGTTGCTTGTTCTTGAATAATAGTTAAAAATGCAAGTGGTTGATGATCTATGTATGATATGATAAATGTTAAATTACGTCAGCAAATAAACATGAATAGGTTGCATATTTGATGCATCTAAACTCATATGAAATGTTGGTGATATGATAGTATGCTTTAGACACTTGTACATTAGGATACATGTTGATTTAAAGCTCAAGAAATGATAAAAAGTGATTGTATGACAAAAATGTTTTTGAACAGGTTATAAACACTAAAAATAATATTATTTGATATATTATAATGGCATGAAACTTTGACATAGGTTTGATAGCTTTTCATGTTGTACATATAGCTTAAAAAGTGGTAAATTATGTGAAATTTGCATGAATTATGTGCTTTATGTAAGACCTGCACTATCATGAGTATAACCACTATTTTATTCAGTAAATAACATGGGGTATGTTTAAATTTCAAGTCGTTTCGATTTGGGATGGTTCGGGTAATGTTTAATGCAAAACTATGCGGTAAAACGGTTAAAAATCGGCTTTTCGAAGGATTTTTATAAAACTGTTTTAGATCAGTAACCAAACTGATATTTTTTGCTACAAAAATAAGTAATTTAACTTATATTAAGTTTACTTGGTGTTTGGTTGGTCATACGTGACTTCCGGCGCCCAAAAACGTTACCGAATCGCTAAAATAAGTTTTTTTCGACATATACTAGAATGGGTTGTTCATGGGTAAATCTTAGGTGTTACAATGTGATATGTGTTTTATATTATGTGTATGGTGACATGTTTATAGTTGACAAGATTATGTTTGCTACGATATTTATATTATGTCACAAAAAGCGTATATATATAAATACACCGATATAATAAAAAATAATAACTTTTTGAGAAAAATCTCAAGATTATGTGAAAATTCTAAGTATCGGAGAAACTTATGTATTTTGTGGGTTTTTTATTATTAAATCAATCTTATTTAATTTAGGACGAATAAACAATTTGAGGGATTGTGTTAACATATAAAAACGCACCCAAAGGTGAGTACATAGATCCCCTCTTTTACATGTTTTTGATTGTTTTGGGGTGATTCATATGTATCAAAATGATTTCGATGTTTTAACGATGGTTTCAAAACGATTAAGATGGTTTATACAAAACTAATAACGATTTCGATAATGTGAACGAACTTGTTGGTTGTAGTTACATAATGAATGACATTAATTAATTTTAGCCGAACCGACCAGTATTAGGTTATGGTACCATAGGATCCGACAAATCTCGTTATCAGACCGCACCCATGGTTATGTGTGGGTTATGTGGGTAACGACTGAACCTGATGATTGTTAACTTACCCTTTGGTGGTTTGTTAATACGAGTTGAACTAGTTGAACGATGAACGAGTCACGAAGGTTTGAATGTTATTAGCGAGACGACCAAAAGTAGTTTTCACAATTAAAACGAGAACGATATTAAACGATTGTACGATTTTGAACGATTGAATGATTATGAACGAGTTAAACAAATGAACGATGATCTATAACGAGAACGAGTTAACGATGTCACACAACGATGTTTACGAAACTATATAAACCATACGAGTTTTATTACGAGAACGATTTACGATTTGGTTACTTAAACAAATGTTTTGAGTTAAGATTCATGGTATCGAGGTTTTATAAACTATAACCAATCTGTTTTGACTTGGTTATTCATTTTACAATACAAATGGCTTACAAAAACAAGGTTTTCTAATATCGATTAACAAGGTTGTACGAGTTATTTCAACGAATAAACGAGCCATGAATCTGACACTCACACAAAAACTATGTGCTCGCCAGCATTTCTTTGCTGACTTTGTTTTTACATATGTTTCAGGTGAAGTTGCTTAATGTTGATTGCGAATAGGATGCATGCTCACTTAGGACTGGACGAGACCTTAGTGATTTAATAATGATGATAGACTATGTTTGACTTGCTTGTTTAACTTTAAGACAATGTTTAATATTTAATAAAACGAAACTCTTTTGTATCCATGGTTTGAAACAATAATTCTGTTACAACACTCCCCGACGTTTCCGCCACGGTTTGTTGTTTTACATGGTCAGGGTGTGACAGAAGAGTTGGCATCAGAGCCAATGGTTATAGGGAATTAGGTTATTAGTAGTACTTTGACCTAGACTATAACTTTCTAGGACCCCAACGCAAGTTGATTTGCGTTTAGATTTTTAAAAACAAAACCGCCACCTTAGGTGATAACCACAACGAGGACACAAAATCCGAATCTGCTTCAAAAATTAATCATCCATTCTAGGATAATTGATTACTAGGTTTTCAACCCTCTGTTGTAAGGTTTTGAACCCTTCCAGTTTGACTCATTTTTGGCTTAGTGCCTTCTGAGTTTTCAAAATCTCATCAAAGTTTGGGTCTAAATAATGTGAACACGTGCAAACTGGAAGAGTGAATGCCTGTACCCTAAGTTTTCTGTCTAAGGCTAGAGTGTTCGTACATGTCACACCCCGACCGCGTAAAACAACAAATCGCAGCGGAAACATCGAGGCGTGTTGCAACAGAATCATTGTTTCATAACCATGGATACCAAAAAGTGTTTCGTTTTATTAAACATTGAATAATTACATCGTCTGGAAATCTAAATACACAATTTAAACATAGTCTATCATTGTTATTGAGTCACTAAGGCCTTGTCCAGTCCTATGTGAGCATGCATCCTATTAATCGATATCTTTCAACAATACCTGAAACACATGTGAAAACGAGGTCAGCAAAGAAATGCTGGCGAGTACATAGGTTTTGTGAAAATAAGATTCATGACTTCTGTTTAAGAAAATGTTTAGTCATGAACCTTGTAATTTGCTTTGTCTTTGTAAATCGTTTGAAAAATAATAAGTTCAGATGATATGTATAAATAAGAGAATAATGCATGATTAAATGAATAACCATGTAAAATGAGTTTGTATAAGTTAAGTTGTTTGTACAACAATGTATTGTGAAAAGTATGTTATTTGTATAAAATGTTATATGTTTAAATTGAAATGATTTAAACAACGCTACGTTATGTAATACCATATAAGCACTTATATATAGGAAGTACCAGCGGCGTATCCACCATGCTTATATCATATTACACACGCCTCGTTACTTAAATCACATACTCAAACCAAACCAACAATGTAAGATGTCTATGTGTAAACCAACTGTCAAATGTATTGGAATAATATGTCAAAATGTTCATGTCAAGATGCAAATCATGTTATGTATAACCATTGTCAAAGGTGTTTGTGTCAAAGGTGTTTGTAATGTGTAACTAAAATGATATGTATGGCTAGTGAAATGCATCAACTAAACCATAGGTGAAACGCACAAAACAAAGTATTGAAGTAAAACTTGGTTTAAATCAATACTATGTTTCGTGGAAATGCATGATCAAATGTAAATCATGTCCAAATGTTTACCCAATCGTTAAAACATTTTGTGAAATCATTCAAATTGTTCTTGTTGTTTTAATCGTTCAAATCGTTCTTGTTTTAATCGTTCAAATCGTTCTTGTTTTAATTGTGAAACTACTTTATTGTCGATTTTCTAATAACATTCAAACCTTCTTGACTCGTTCATCGTTCCAACTCGTTCTCGTTCTTAACAAACCCTTACCAAAGGGTAAATTAATAATTACAGATTCAGTCGTTACCCAAAATACCCACACATAACCATGGGTATAGAGAATAACGGGATTTGTCAGATCCTATGGTACCATAACCTAATACTGGTCGGCTTGATCATTGCTAATGAATGTCATTGGTTATGTAACTACAACCAACAAGTTTGTTCACTTTATTGAAATCGTTCTTGAAACCATTGTAATTGTTTTTGAAACCATTGTAATCGTTCTTGAAACCATTGTTATCGTTCTTGAAACCACATTGTAATTCTTTTTGAAACCATTGTAATCGTTCTTGAAATCATTGTTAAGACATTTAGCACATATGAGTCACCCCAAAACAGTTGAAAACAGTAAAAGAGGAGAATAATGTACTCGCCTGAGAATGCTTAGAGGTCTTGAACAACATCCAAACAAAGCTAGAGGGAGCACGGAATCAGTCGGCAATCTAAAACTATATAAATAAACCATACTTAAATCGGGAGATCGGATAGGATGAGGCTTGGTAAACCAAATGAGTATTGGAACTCATATGATATGGTTTAACAAGGCCTACATACTACATTGAGACTAACCTAAGTGCTTTCGACCCATCGCGACCCATTAAGGTAGCTTACGCTACTTTAACGCGTCGTGCGCGCAAAGCGCGTTCGAGACGTCTAACTAGTCCTATGACAAGTATTATATGCCTAAACGTGTTTAATCATGTTGTATAATCAGTTATGTACAAAAGTTTAGGTTACATAAGCTTAATTACCAATTATACATGAAAAGGGTATTTTGGTAATTTACCTAAGGCACATAAACTACCTATCATACAACTACTTAAACGATGTGACCATAAGGTATAACCTCGGAAGGTTATTCCCTATATACTATGGTCACCTAATGTGCTTGGTCGAATCCTAATGATCGACCAAATGGGTCGGGTTCGAAGGTATAAGCGATTTATCAGATCGCTTACCCTTACGACCCTAGACAACGTGGTAATCAGTAGGCATACTCCCAAGGGACTATAACCATCGTGATTACAATCACGTTGCGAAGTTCAAACGAACTTCGCATTGACCATAACTGGTCAACGCTGAAAGTCAAACAAATTTTGACTTTCGGACTCGAAAAGCAATAAAAGAACGAAAGAATACTTATGAAGGGTCCCCGAATGCTAATCTAGATCAAAATAACTCACGTATGAAACAATGGTTCCAACTTAGAGTCACTTAGATCAGATTCTAGTGGGTTTTGCAATGGGGGTGAATGGGTATATATAGTTTTCGGGTAACCGTTAAGATCGTTTCTTGGAAAATGTGATTGAATCTAGTGCGTACACTTGTTGAAATGTTGTGGGAACTAAAAATGGGTTCTTATCAGCTGACTAGGCAAGTGTGAGTGTGTGGTTGTGAATGTAACAGCTGCAATCTGCTGTTAGATTCATTTAATCTGGTCTGAGAGGCTGACGCGGCCCGCTTCAGGATACACCAAAACTAATGCGGGCCGCAAGGGGGTTCTGATCAGAAAATAAGTTTCAAAAATGACAGTTTTGGTCCCTGTTGTGTATTTAAGCCATTCCCGACACTTCCAACGCCCTTAAAGCCAACTTTAAGGCCCTAAAATAATGCCTAAACATTTTGGACGTGAAACATGCTCCAAAATATGTCAGATGTTGGTTCGTTTGGTCGTACGAACGCGATGTTCGCTTAATTACGACGGAATGCGCACAAGCGCGAAAAACGATCCAAAATGCGTGACGAATGGATTTTTCTTATGCCGAACATTAAAATAAAATATTTTAGTGCTTACATAAATTTTTGGATGTCCGGATGTATTCAGAACGTAAGTTATGCGCGAAAATGCAAACTTGTGCACTTTTTGACGCTTTTAGTCCATGAATGACCCAAAAGTTTATTTTAGCACACCGAACCCCTAAAAGCCTTTTTCTAAGCTATGTAAAGGATATTTATGGTATGTTTAACTTATGGTCATGTTCCGGAATGTCTGTTACAGTTCAAATTGGCATACTTTCGCAGTTTGTCAAATTTAGTCCCTGTAGACGAATTAACTTGATTTTACCATACCAAAGCCTTCAAAACTTATTTCTAAGTTATATAAAGGTTATTTAAGGTATGTTAAGCCTATGTCACTGTTCCGGAGTGTTTGTTGCATTAAACTGGTTATATTTACGCGTCGGTGCGCGTATAACCTTCCAGAAAACGATTTAGAGTTTGAATTTGAACAAAAATTGATATGTGCAAATGATACACATATTTTTAATAAATCCCAAGTATGAAATACAATATTTCATTGGTTTGGTATTTGTTTGATGGCCGTGGAGGCGTAGGTGTTACAGTACAAATCCACATAATCGGACCAGTCACTCTTACCTAGGAACACTTGGGGTGAGTGTTCACTTATAGGCGAGCATGTCTTCGCGATACATTATTTTGATTCATTACTTTGATTAGTCACTGCGTGTCATTTGTTTGTTCTAGGTAACGAACAAATGATCGCCTTCCTTATGTTTCTTCGATATTTTCAATACCTCTTTTGTTTTTCCTAATTGTCGACCTCACTCGTTTCTCATATTTCCTTGTTAGACAATGCCTCCTCGACGTGATGCACAATCTTTTACTGCTGAAGAAGTCGCAGCCCTTGTCTCTCAGCAAATGGCTGCTGTGCTTCTAGGCGTTGTAACCCAAATCCATGAGCTTTACAACAACAATAATAATAACAATGCACAATGTAATTTCAAGAATTTCAATTCTGCTAAGCCGCTAAAGTTTTCTGGGTCACAAGGAGCAACTGCACTCCTTCAATGGTTCAAAAGTATCGAGAACACATTCAGACATGTGCAATGTCCGGATGGGCGTAAGGTTGAATTTGCATCAAGTGTGTTTGAGAAGCGTGCTCTTACATGGTGGAACGGAGTGATGCACGATAGGGGTGCCGAAGTGGCATTGGCACAAACATGGGAAGAGCTTCGAGCTCTCATGATGAAAGAGTTTTGTCCCCGTCACGAAATTTGAGGTTTGTAATGAGAGTTTGACGATCTAAAACAAGATGGGGGAGAACACCGTGCGTATACGGATCGGTTTGAGGAACTCAGTCTTTTGTGTCCTACTATGGTTACCCCGTTGGAGAAGGCGATAGAGAGGTATATCGATGGTTTGCCCGATTCCATACAGGATATTGTGACTGGCGTCAATCCTACTACTGTTCGTCAAGCGATCGAGTTATCTGCTACCCTGACTGAGTCGCAAGTCAGGAAGGGTAAACTTACCTGCAAGGGTGATAAGAAGAAGTCGACCGAATCTGTCAAGGAAAAGGGTAAGGGTAAGAAAGGTGAGTCGTCGAAGAAGTCAAGAAAGTGAAAGGGTGCTCAGAACTTTGCAGTTACTGCTCAGAACCCTCAGAACCCACCAGCTTAACCGCCTGCAAAGAAAGTGTATGCTGGTACCGCACCTCATTGTGCTCGCTGCAACGGCCATCATGTTGCACAACAAGCTTGTAAGCAATGCACAACGTGTGGTAAGTTTGGGCATCTGGCCAACATCTGTCGTTTGGTCAGAATCAGATTGTTCAGAATCAAGCTCCAGTTCAGGGGAATGCTGCTAGATTCCCACCGGGTTCATGTTTCAATTGTGGAGAGTTTGGTCACTTCCGCAACAACTGTCCGAGGCTGGTGAATGCAAACACGAATGCTAATGCGAACCCGAATGCTAATGTCAACGCAAATGTGGATCCCGCTCGTGGGTGAGCGTACAATCTGAATGCTAACGAAGCGACGGCTGACAACGAGGTGGTTAATGGTATGTTTCTTGTTAACAATCGACCTGCATCTATTCTTTTTTTATTCTGGTGCCGATAGAAGTTTTGTTTCATTATCTTTTGAACCTTTGCTTGCGATACCTAGAGCTAAACTGAGGAAACCCTTATCTGTCGAAGTTGCTACTAGTAAACCTCTTGTTCTTGATTCTGTTATTCATGATTGTTAGTTAAACCTTGATAACCATCTTTTTTCCATTGACCTCATGCCGATCCAACTTGGGAGTTTCGATATTATCGTGGGGATGGATTGGTTAACCAAACATCATGCTGAGGTGGTTTGTTTCCATAAAATTGTTCGTATTCCTCTTCCGTCTGGCGATGTTCTGGAAGTTCGTGGCGAGAAACCATCTGGTGGATTGAAGCTTAGGTCGTGTACAAAGGCCCAAAGTTATTTGAGAAAAGGATATGTTGCTTTCCTGGCACATGTCACCGAGGAGAAAGACAAGAGCAAGAGTATTCAGGATATTCCAATTGTTCGGGATTATCCAGAGGTGTTTCCCGATGAACTGCCTGGTTTGCCTCCAGTTCGTCAAGTCGAGTTTCATATTGACCTTTTACCCAATGTCAACCCGATTGCGAAAGCACCTTATCGTCTTGCACCGTCGGAGATGCAAGAGTTATCAAAACAGCTTCAAGAGTTGTCTGATAAAGGATTCATCCGTCCGAGCTTTTCACCTTGGGGAGCTCCTGTCCTCTTTGTGAAAAAGAAAGATGGATCTTTTCGAATGTGTATCGATTATCGTGAGCTTAATAAGCTTACCATCAAGAATCGATATCCCCTACCTATAATTGATGATCTCTTCGACCAGCTGCAAGGTGCTTCATGCTTTTCCAAGATCGACCTGCGATCTGGGTATTATCAACTTCGTGTTCTCGAAGAAGACATTCCCAAAACTGCTTTCTGCATAAGATATGGGCATTACGAGTTCACTGTCATGCCTTTTGGTTTGACGAATACCCCAACTATCTTCATGGACTTAATGAATAGGGTCTGTAAACCTTATTTAGATAAGTTCATCATTGTGTTCATCGACGATATTCTCATTTATTCGTAGTCTCGAGCCGATCACGAGCAACACCTTCATTTGACATTGGAACTCCTAAAGAAGGAACAACTTTTTGCTAAATTTTCCAAGTGTGAATTCTGGCTTAGAGAAGTTCAGTTTTTGGGTCATATAGTCAACGAGCAGGGTATCCATGTGGATCCTTGCAAAATATCAGCTATTAAGGATTGGAATACACCAACGACACCTACAGAGATTCGATCATTTCTTGGTCTTGCTGGTTATTATCGTCGATTCATTTCTAATTTCTCAAGGATCGCGGTTCCACTCACTGCTTTGACTCAGAAAAATAAGCCTTTTGAGTGGGGACCTAAGCAAGAAGAAGCGTTCCAAACACTGAAACGAAAGCTCTATGATGCTCCTGTTTTATCTCTACCAGAGGGAAACGATGATTTTGTTGTCTGTTGTGACGCATCGAATCTAGGACTTGGTTGCGTTCTTATGCAACGAGGTAAAGTCATAGCTTATGCGTCTAGACAGCTGAAAATTCATGAGAAAAACTATACGACTAATGATCTTGAATTAGGAGCTGTGGGTTTCGCACTTAAAATCTCGAGACACTACCTCTATGGAACGAAGTGTGTGGTTTTCAAAGACCACAAAAGTCTCCAACATATTCTCAATCAGAAGGAGCTGAACATGAGGCAACGATGTTGGGTTGAACTCTTAAACGATTATGATTGTGAGATTCGCTACCATCCTGGTAAGGCGAATGTCGTAGCCGATGCGCTGAGTCAAAAGGAACGAGTCAAGCTTCATTATGTTCGAACTCTATCTGATATTCAATCTCGTGTCCTTCAAGCTCAACGATCTTGTGTGATCAAAGACTTATTGAAATATGAGCTACCGCTTCAACTCGAACTTAAACTCGAAACGAAGGACGATAGGTTGCTATATTTCAAGGATCGTTTGTGGATTCCGAAACAAGACGATCTTCACACCTTGGTAATGGACGAATCTCACAAGTCTCGATACTCTATCCATCCTAGTACAAGGATCATCGTACTCAGTTCTGGTGGCCTGGTATGAAGAAGGATGTTGCCTTGTATGTATCGAAATGCCTAACTTGTCTCAAAGTCAAGGCTGAACATCAATGACCTTCTGGTTTGCTTGTACAACCAGAGATACCGGTTTGGAATTGGGAGAACATTGCAATGGATCTCATCACTAAGTTACCGCGTACATCTAAAGGTTATGATGCTATTTGGGTTGTTATCGATCGATTAACGAAATCAGCTCATTTTATACCGATTCGCGAGGATCTATCTGCTGATAAACTTGCAAAGATTTATGTTGATGAGATTGTATCACGACATGGTGTTCCTTTGGATATCATTTCTGATCGTGATGCTCGGTTTTCATCTCATTTTTGGAAGACCATGCAATCTATGTTGGGAACCCAACTAAATCTAAGCACTGCTTATCAACCCCAAACGGATGGTCAATCTGAGGGAACGATTCAAACTTTGTAGGATATGCTTAGAGCATGCGTGATAGACTTTGGTGGTAATTGGGATTCTCATCTTCCACTGATCGAGTTCTCTTACAACAACAGTTATCATGCTAGTATTAATATGGCACCATTCGAAGCTCTCTACGGTCGAAAATGTCGTTCACCTGTCTGTTGGAATGAGATCGGTGAAGCTCAGCTTACTGGACCTGAGCTCATTCTGGAAACAACAGACAAAATCAAGAAAATCCACGATAATCTTGTGACAGCTCGAAGGTGTCACCTTGGAAGGGAGTGGTGAGATTTGGAAAGAAAGGAAAACTTGCACCACGATATGTTGGACCATTTAAGATTGTTGAAAGAATTGGAAAGGTTGCCTATCGACTAGAGCTACCTCCAGAGCTTGGAAATATTCATCCGACTTTTCACGTGTCCAATTTGCAAAAGTGTTTAGCTGATGCTGATCTTCACATTCCTCTCGACGAGATTCAAATAGATGAAACGATGCACTTTGTCGAGAAACCTGTGGAGATAGTGGACTGTACATTCAAAGAGTTGAAGAACAAACGGATTTGATTGGTCAAAGTTCGCTGGGAATCCAAATGTGGCCCCGAGTTTACTTGGGAATGCGAGGACCAGATGAAGACGAAATACCCGCATTTGTTTTCACAAGTTTCCTCTAAATAAAATTTCGGGATGAAATTTCCTAAAGTAGGGGAGACTGTGACAACTGTGTTCTGTAATCATCGTATTATGTAAAACAATGTGCTTTGGTGTTATTATATGTGTAATTGTGTTTGATGATTTTAGAATTTGATTCGATTCCGATTTCAAGCTTTAAATCACTTTCTGGAAGGTTATACGCAAACTGGTACATAAACGCAATCAGTTTAACGTGACGTACACTCCGGAACTGTGACATAAGCCAAACACACCCTAAATATCCTTTACATAACTTAGAAATAAGTTTCGAAGGATTCGATATGGCAAAAACATGTTTATTCGAACTTTAGAGCTATATTATGACAAAACTGCGAAACGAACGTTGGTGACCGCCCGGATAATATTTAAATCCCAAAAATATTCTGTTATGATTAAAATTTTATTTTTAATCAGGTTCGTGTTGAAAAATAAATTTAAAACGCTTGAAAACGTTATTTTTCAAGTTTAAGGCCGCACCGCGTGTTTCTGCGCAACACAGTGCTTCTACTGCAAAACGCAGACAACACAGCCAGTCTCGGCAACTGAAATTTATTCCAGTAATATTTTGGCAAGTTTATTTTTATAGAATAATGAAAATAATTTAGAACGCCATAAACCGGGATTTAAACGCTAGATAAAATACCCGGTATCCAGTTAAATACCTATTTTTATCTATTTTACCATTCAAACTTACACTTTACCCTCTCCCACTTATGAATTTACGGTCATATATTGGGTAGCCCCACCAAATTTTTACAAGATCTCCAAATATTTCCCTTGATCTTTGCTAGATTGTTTATGACAAGTGTAATTGCATGCTTCACTTCAAAACCTCTACATCATCTTCCATATCTCTTCTAATATCTTCCAAGATCACAAATCACACTCCATCACCTTCTCTCCTCTCTCCCAAAACCATAACCCCATCACTCCCACCCATCTTCATCTTTTGCAACTTAGTTCATCAAGATTCAACTCCATTCCAAGCATATTTCAAGTGGTTATGAAGATCCAAAGGTGTTTCCAAGGTGTTTTCAAGTGATTCAAGCTCCCTATCATCAAAATCTCATCCCACAACCTACTTGAACCTTGAAGGTATAACATTTATGTTTAAATCATACTCTTGATTCTTGGTTGTTCTTGATGATTTGAAGTTTCTTTTGAATCTTGGATTTTTCACAAACTTGAAATCTAAAATGAAATGGGTCTTGATACAAATAACAAAAATGGTGATGTTTATGTATGTATATAACCGTACATATATATATATATATGTGTGTGTGTGTGTGTGTGTGTGTGTATGAGTTTTGAAGTTCGATTTTGATAAGTACATGTTTAGGTTGTTGCTTGTTCTTGAATAATAGTTAAAAATGCAAGTGGTTGATGATCTATGTATGATATGATAAATGTTAAATTACATCACCAAATAAACATGAATAGGTTGCATATTTGATGCATCTAAACTCATATGAAATGTTGGTGATATGATAGTATGCTTTAGACACTTGTACATGAGGATACATGTTGATTTAAAGCTCAAGAAATGATAAAAAGTGATTGTATGAAAAAAATGTTTTTGAACAGGTTATAAACACTAAAAATAATATTATTTGATGTATTATAATGGCATGAAACTTTAACATAGGTTTGATAGCTTTGCATGTTGTACATATAGCTTAAAAAGTGGTAAATTATGTGAAATTTGCATGATTTATGTGCTTTATGTAAGACCTGCACTATCATGAGTATAACCACTATTTTATTCAGTAAATAACATGGGTTATGTTAAAATTTCAAGTCGTTTCGATTTGGGATGGTTCGGGTAATGTTTAATGCAAAACTATGCGGTAAAACGGTTAAAATCGGCTTTTCGGAGGATTTTTATAAAACTGTTTTAGATCAGTAACCAAACTGATATTTTTGCTATAAAAATAAGTAATTTAACTTATATTATGTTTACTTGGTGTTTGGTTGGTCATACGTGACTTCCGGCGCCCAAAAACGTTACCGAATCGCTAAAATAAGTGTTTTTCGACATATACTAGAATGGGTTGTTCATGGGTAAATCTTAGGTGTTACAATGTGCTATGTGTTTTATATTATGTGTATGGTGACATGTTTATAGTTGACAAGATTATGTGTGCTACGATATTTATTTTATGTCACAAAAAGCGTATATATATAAATACACCGATATAATCAAAAACAATAACTTTTTCAGAAAAATCTCAAGGTTATGTGAAAATTCTAAGTATCGGAGAAACTTATGTATTTTGTAGGTTTTTGATTATTAAATCATTCTTATTTAATTTAGGACGAATAAACAATTTGAGGGATTGTGTTAACATATAAAAACGCACCCAAAGGTGAGTACATAGATCCCCTCTTTTACATGTTTTCGATTGTTTTGGGGTGATTCATATGTATCAAAACGATTTCAATGTTTTAACGATGGTTTCAAAACGATTAAGATGGTTTATACTAAACTAATAACGATTTCGATAATGTGAACGAACTTGTTGGTTGTAGTTACATAACGAATGACATTCATTAATTTTGGTCGAACCGACCAGTATTAGGTTATGGTACCATAGGATCCGACAAATCCCGTTATCAGACCGCACCCATGGTTATGTGTGGGTTATGTGGGTAACGACTGAACCTGATGATTGTTAACTTACCCTTTAGTGGTTTGTTAATACAATTTGAACGAGTTGAACGATGAACGAGTCACGAAGGTTTGAATGTTCTTAGCGAGACGACCAAAAGTAGTTTTCACAATTAAAACGAGAACGATTGGAACGAGAACGATATTAAACGATTGTACGATTTTGAACGATTGAACGATTATGAACGACTTAAACAAATGAACGATGAACTATAACGATAACGAGTTAACGATGTCACACAACGATGTTTACGAAACTATATAAACCATACGAGTTTTATTACGAGAACGATTTACGATTTGGATACTAAAACAAATGTTTTGAGTTAAGATTCATGGCATCGAGGTTTTATAAACTATAACCAATCTGTTTTGACATGGTTATTCATTTTACAATACAAATGGCTTACAAAAACAAGGTTTTCTAATATCGATTAACAAGGTTGTACGAGTTATTTCAACGAATAAACGAGCCATGAATCTGACACTCACACAAAAACTATGTGATCGCCAGCATTTCTTTCCTGACTTTTTTTTTACATATGTTTCAGGTGAAGTTTCTTAATGTTGATTGCAAATAGGATGCATGCTCAGTTAGGACTGGACGAGGCCTTAGTGATTTAATAATGATGATAGACTATGTTTGACTTGCTTGTTTAACTTTAAGACAATGTTTAATATTTAATAAAACGAAACTCTTTTGTATCCATGGTTTGAAACAATAATTCTGTTACAACACTCCCCGACGTTTCCGCCACGGTTTGTTGTTTTACGTGGTCGGGGTGTGACACCCCCCCCCCCATGTCTACGGCCCAACAAGGGTCCCACAAGGTGGATTTTATTTCAATATTATATTGGATTATGTTCCCTTGTTATTGACACATTATACAAGAGTTAGAAGGTTGAGATGGTTATAAGAAAGACTTGTAGGATCTTGAGCTCATAACAACACATACTAAAACACACAGTTTCTCTCCTCTTCTTCTCCCTTGTTCTCGGTCGACCCCAAGTTCACACACCACCACCTTAATTCATCCATTCTAATATATTCCAAGTATATACAAAGGTGCTAAAGATCATACAAGGAAGCTAGGAGCTTTCGGAAGTGCAAGAACCTCTTTCATTTGCTTTTATCCACTTGTTTTCTACACTTGATCATCCCTAGCCTTTTGCTAGTGGTAAGAGTCTTGATCTTGCTAGTTTACTTCTAATTTAAGTGGTTAAAAGAAGAAGCATGCTCATAACTTTGAAGAACACTAAGAATCACAATATGTAAACTTGAACATAAGCATGTTTAATGATGAAAGTAAGTTGATTATGTGATGATTTGCTTGTTGAATGTTGTTTGTTCATGTATACGATGTAGATCATCATATGATCTTGCTAGATCATGATTAAAAACATAATCTAGCAAGATGAGAAAGTAGAAATATTGTAGGATGATAGATCATCCACACATGAATCATGAACTTGAAAGAATACCTTGATTTCTTGAAAAATAATGATCAAAGTGAGTAGTAACACTTGTAGATCTAAAGATTTATGGATGATTTCTAAAGAAACCAAGTTAAAAATATAAGTCTTGCTAGATCTTGGTTCTTACATAAACAAACTTTATTTTTGGTGGTTAAACAAGTGCAGGAACACTTGTGAAACAAGAAGAAATCATAAAGAAACATTTTTAGAAATAATGATCATAAGTTGTAAAGATCAATCTTTTTCAAGAATGAAGTTTTTAAAGAACTAATCACACTTTAAAGGATAACAATGCTTACTAATGACACTAGTAAATTACTACAAATTTTTACAAATGTTCAAGTTCATGAAGTGGTAGATTATTACTTGTTTTTGGCAAATTGGTAAGTAAAGGTTGTTTATTGTTGATTGTGGATTGAATGTGATGATTTCTACAAAAGAAAATGATATGCTTGAAAGCACGGAAACCTCCATTTTTAGGGGAAACTATGGCAAAATTTTCTAAAAATCTAAACACTTAGAAAAATATTTCTAAACAAGTATTTACAAGTGTATTTTAAACCATAAATTGTTACAAAAACTTTGCCATAATTTTTGGTTACAAAAATACAAATATTGGAGGTTGCTTTTCATAAATAAAAGTGACTAAATATGTATTTAGGAAATATATTGTCACACCCCCAAAATACCACATGCGGAAACACCGCGGGACGTGTGACGTACCAGGATCCAAGCCACCAATCACATTGAACCAATATTAAATATTTAAATAAAACATTCGATTCATTTCATAATATAAATCCAAGTCATACGTCAAACCAAAGTAAACATTCAGCGGAAGCATAAGATTATTCATTGTTCAAGAATTTCAAAACAAATGTACTAAACCAAGAATAAATATCCAAGAGTTGTGACCCATGACCACTCCAGCACTCCCAGATAGCAAGTCCCATGTCCAAGAATCTAACGACCTGCAAGCATGCAGACAAGTGTGTCAGACGACGCTGGTGAGTTCAAAGTTTGTTAACGTGTTTAGTTACCAGTTACCAGATTAAAACGTTTCACAAATTCATCGTTGTTAATCACATGCTTACCGCCGTTGGCACAAGATTATTTGCCTTAAACCCCAATGCCTATATCAAAGCAATGGTCAAGATGGGGTCATCACCTCCTCGGTGCGGTGTGAGGGTGCCAAACCTAAGTAGTGCTACTAACTAATACCCCATTGCCTTCCCGGCAACAATCGGTAGGAGGGACTTGAGTGATAGATATAGACATGTGTTAACCAACAACCCAGGTTTAACAATCCAGTCAAACCCATTACCTGACATTACGCATGCTTGGAGAAGAGCAGTGAACTCACCTTGGTTTGCTCGGTATGACTAGTTACCCCCACACACTCAATCAGTCAAAGCCTACGGTATTCATGTATGCGTAATCAGTTTCACATTCGCAAGGTTCACGTATGAATAAAAGTCATGGTGTTCGTTCAATCAGCGATTACCGAATAACACATATCAGTTAAATAAACTCATTAAATTCCACAATTTACATGCATGATTCGTAATAGTGCCTAACAGTTGGATGTGCCATACATGAAAACTAAGTCATGTCTCTTTGGTCATAGTTAGTCGTCATTAACAGTAAACATTATGATTTCATTAACATATTCAATCATCAACGAAGTCAACTTAGTCCACTGTCTGTTCACCCTATCGGTAAACCACCCATGATTCGTCATGATTCATGTCGACGAAAGACCCATGATCCGTCGACATAAGTGTTTCGTCGACCTGAGTGTTTCGCCGTCATAAGTGTTTTGCCAACATGTGTGTTTTGTCAACATGCATAACAGTTACACTATTTCCGTAATGCGCAGAGTCCCAATCATCACCTAATCATTACCCCTAATCATGCCACTAAGAACCCTAATCAATCAGATCGCATCATCGACAATTCATCAATCCACAAGAATTCGTTTTACAGTTGCCATGCTTTGTATACGTAAGTTTTTCTATGATTCGTACGACTAACCTTAAACATACAATCCAATCATGAATACTGTTAACACACAACAATCATCAAACAAGATACTCCAACTACCACTTTAAAACTATACATATTCATGATTGACATTGCCAATAAGAAATCAATAGTCTGCACATAACCTAGAACAAGAAATACATAATAAAAAGAGTGTTGTCGCACTCACCGGAGAATCAAAACGGAATAACAGCACTTGAATCAGTGAGTAGAGAAAGCTTTGAGTGAATGAAAGGTTGCCGTCGGTATGAGAAAGAGAAGGAGGTAATAGGGTTTCGTCGTTTGTGATCTTACGTAGGGTTTTGCGAATATGAGGTATATATATCTGGTTTATGCATGGGCCTTACCTGGGCCACGAGCCCACACCACGAAACACCATCTTTCGTCGTGGTGTGTGTGGCGAAACATCACTGTTTCGTCGAGTGAAGGAGATGGCAAAAGTTATAGGTTTCGTCATGCAAGAATAATACACTAACATATATCCAAAAGTCCACAAGTTCATTATTTAATCCAACTACAATTCAATACACCAATCATCTAGCAAACATGAACAAGTTACAATGCAACGAATCACGAAAACACAGTATGAAATAGGTGACGTGTCGAGAAGGACCTTGAAAGCTCGGGTTGTCACATCATCCCCAACTTGAAAAAAATTTCGTCCCGAAATTTGATAAGTACTCCGAAAGCGGCGAAGTGTCAAATTAGGATGACTGTGGATTTTCCCCAGGTGCCACATCATCCCAACTTGAAGGGGAATTTCGTCCCGAAATTCATTAGTTGTGTGAGACTTGGATTTGCCAGACTTGGACTTGTCATCTGGGAATAAATGTAGGTACTTGAGCTTCATCTGATCCTCGCGTTCCCATGTGAACTCCGGTCCACGTCTTGAGTTCCAACGAACTCTCAGGATGGGGATTCGACTATGCTTACGGACCTTGACCTCCCGGTCCATAATTTCTATTGGTTCCTCGACAAACTGCAACTTTTCATCGATTTTCAACTCTTGAAATGGTACCACAAGTGTTTCATCAGACTAACACTTCTTCAGCTGCAACACATGGAAAATATCATGAACGTTACCCAGCTCAGCAGGTAACTCTAACTTGTAGGCCACCTTACCAATTCGCTCCAGAATTTTGAATGGCCCAACATAACGTGGGTTAAGCTTGCCGCGTTTCCCAAAACACACTACACCCTTCCAGGGTGAAACCTTCTACATGACACGATCATTAACGGCGAATTCTAAAGGTTTTCTACGCTTATCGGCGTAGCTTTTCTGTCGATCACGGGCTGCCGCCATACGATTCCTGATCTGAACAATTTTCTTAGAGGTTTCAAGTATAAGTTCTGGGCCTGTAACCTGGCTGTCACCCACCTCAGCCCAATAGAGAGGTGAACGACATTTACGGCCGTACAATGCTTCGAATGGAGCTGCCTGAATGCTGGTATGGTAACTGTTGTTGTAAGAAAACTCTATCAACGGCAGGTGTTTCTCCCAACCCTTGCCAAAATCAATTATGCATGCTCGTGACATATACTCTAGTGTCTGGATGGTTCGCTCACTTTGATCATCCATTTGTGGGTGATAGGCAATGCTCATGTCGAGATGCGAGCCGAACGATTTGTGCATCGACTGCCACAAATCCGAAATGAAACGTGGGTCACGGTCAGAAATAATAGAGATTGGCACCCCGTGCCTAGAAACCACTTCCTTAAGATAGACAGCAGCTAGCTGTGAGAACTTATCTGTTTCCTTGATTGCTAGAAAGTGCGCTGACTTCGTGAGACGATCAACGATCACCCAAATTGTATCGTTCCTGTTTTGAGTTCTCGGAAAGCCCGTGGCAAAATCCATTGATATCTGCTCCCATTTCCACATGGGTATTTCTGGTTGCTGAAGTAACCCAGACGGTTTCTTGTATTCCACCTTGACTTTTGAACACGTCAAGCATTTACTAACATACGTCGCGATGTGAGCTTTCATCTTTGGCCACCAATACATGACTTTGATGTCCTGGTACATCTTATCCGAGCCCGGGTGAATAGAGTATAGAGACTTGTGTGCTTCGTCCATCACAAGCTCTCTAAGGTTACCAAACAAAGGGATCCATACTCGCTCCATGAAGTAGAGGATTCCATCCGATCTCTCTATAAGTCGTTTTTCCATCCCCCTTAAGTATTCTGCTTCGATGTTTTCTTCCTTCAACGCTTCTGCCTGAGCTGAACGGATCTGATCAGGAAGATTTGAGTGAATAGTGAGTTGTAAGGCTCGCACACGCTTTGGTTTTGTTTCCTTCCGACAAAGGGCATCAGCTACAACATTAGCTTTGCCTGGATGGTACTTGATGGCGCAATCGTAGTCGTTTAAGAGTTCTACCCAGCGACGCTATCGCATATTCAAATCATTCTGGTCAAAAATATGCTGAAGCCTCCAGTGGTCGTTAAAAATAGTGCATTTAGTACCGTACAGGTAATGCCTCCAGATTTTGAGCGCAAACACCACTGCTCCCAACTCTAAGTCGTGTGTCGTATAATTCCTCTCGTGAACCTTCAACTGTCGCAAGGCGTAGGCTATCACCTTCTCACGTTGCATCAACACGCAACCGAGACCCTGAATGGAAGCATCACAATATACCACAAAAATTTTGTTCCTTCAGGTAGAGACAAAATCGATGCACAGCAGAGTTTCTGTTTCAGCAACTGGAAGGCATCCTCTTGTTTCGTTCCCCACGAGTATAGAATGCCCTTTTGTGTTAACGAGGTAAGTGGTTGAGCAATCTTCGAGAAGTCTTTAATAAATCTGCAATAGTACCCAGCGAGACCAAGAAATTGCCGCACCTCTGAAGGAGTCTTCGGTGCCGCCCAATTTCTGATAGCATCAATCTTAGCAGGATCCACGTGTATTCCTGATTCATTCACAATGTGGCCAAGGAAGTGCACCTCTCGAATCCAGAAGTCACACTTAGAGAATTTCGCGTAGAGCTGCTCCTTCCTCAGGAGTTCCAAAATAAGACGTAGGTGCCGCTCGTGATCTTCCTTGCTCTTCGAATTGATCAGAATGTCATCGATAAACACGATAACGACGTCGTCGAGATACGGTTTGCATACACGGTTCATGAGATCCATGAAAACTGCTGGCGCGTTCGTCAACCCAAACGGCATAACTAAAAACTCATAATGTCCATACCGCGTTCGAAAAGTCATTTTAGGAACATCCTCCTCTCGGACCCTCATCTGATGGTAGCCCGATCTTAAGTCGATCTTCGAGTAGAAACTGGACCCTTGCAACAGGTCAAATAAGTCATCGATACGTGGCAGAGGATAACGATTCTTGATAGTCACCTTGTTGAGCTCCCGATAGTCAATACACATACGAAAGGACCCGTCCTTCTTCTTTACAAACAAAACTGGGGCTCCCCAAGGCGAAGAACTGGGTTGAATAAAACCCCTGTCCAATAACTCTTGCAGTTGATTAGAGAACTCCTGTAACTCTCCGGGTGCTAAACGATAAGGAGCTCGAGCAACTGGAGTCGCTCCTGGTGCAAGATCAATCTGAAATTCCACTTGACGGTGAAGAGGTAAACCAGGTAGTTCCTCAGGAAATACATCGGCAAATTCACATACAACTGGCAGATCCTCGATCTTTCTCTCTTCAGGCAGAGGATCAGTAACAAGTGCTAGAATAGCAGGATACCCCATTTGTAGACACTTCTGTGCTTGCATAGCTGAGATGATACCAACCATCGCACCACTACGATGCCCTTGAACTGATAAAGATTCTCCACTGGGGAGAGGAATACGTAAGATCTTCTGCTTACATAGGATCTCAGCCTGATACCTAGACAACCAATCCATACCCACTACTACATGAAAACTACCGAGGGTAACAGGAAGGAGGTCAATGTCAAACACATGACCCACAAGATCTAATTTACACCCAAAAGGACATGCAAAGCTTCAATCGTTTTGCCATTAGCTAATTCTACTACATGCTTAGCTTCTAAAGGTGTTGGGGTTAACTCTATTCGCTGACAGAACTCTAGGGACACATAACTCCAATCAGCACCGGAATCAAATAACACAGAAGCAAAAAGATTGTTCATAGAAAACGTACCAGTCAAGACATTGCCGTCGTTCCTAGCATCTCCAGCACCAATAGTAAATACCCTTCCACGAGCTCCATTGCCCCCATTGTTGCCATTATTGTTGTTCCGGCATTGTTGTTGTTGTTCTGACGGTTGTTGTTATCGTTGGCATTCTGATTCAGCTGAGGGCAATCCCGTTTAATATGACCCTCATCCCCACACTGATAACACCCCATCTTAAAGCCTTGATTCTGATGGGGCTGTTGCCTTTGCTGCTGCTGATTCTGTTGCTGGTTTTGCTGTTGCTGCCGCTTTGGGTGCAGAGCTCTACAGTCCTTTACCATATGGCCCACCTTGTCACACCTATGGCAAGCCCAAACACATGATCAATGATGATGATACCCACACTTGTTGCACTTTGGCTACCTACCAGCATAGGAGCCTTGATTCTGATTGCTGCCCTGGCCTTGGTTAACTGAGGACGACTGACTGAACCTACGGCTATTGCTGTTGTCAGGCCTTTTCTGAGATTGACTCGCACGGGTTGCTTTGTCAGCATCGTTCCATTTACTCTTGTTATCACTAGCAGGTGTGGTAGCTGTAGCAGCAAAGGTAGTAGCAGAAACACGTGGTGGCAATGTGCCACGTTTGACCTCTTGGTCAATAATCTTATGTGCCAAACGGATGATCTGGGGCAGATTGTTAAGGTTTGCAGCAGTGACATACTCCTTTACAGCTGGTGCTAGGCCCTTGAGATACAACTCAATTCGTCAATGTGGAGGTCGTGACAGGTTAGGGCACAAAATTGCTAGTTCATGAGATCATTTCGTGTAAGCTTCGATCTCGGATCCTTCCATCTTCAAATGGTAGTACTCGTTCTCGAGCTTCTGAATCTCGTCATGAGGACAGTACTCTTCCTGCATCAACTCCTTAAAATCATCCCAAGTTGTTGCATTAGCCATCTCGATGCCCAACATCTGCACCTGGGCATTCCACCAAGTTAAGGCACCATCCTCCAAAGTACCAGTAGCATACTTCACCCGGTCCCCCATGGGACAGTTACACATAGCGAACACTGACTCAGCTTTCTCGAACCATCGAAGTAGCCCCACAGCCCCTTTAGTCCCACTGAAGGTCTGTGGCTTACAATCCATAAACGTCTTGAAAGTGCAAGCAGGCGGATTGTTTTGATTCTGATTTGCTTGCTGACCTAAAGGACGAAAGGAAATACAACACAAGGGTAAGAGTTGTGTACGCGATACAAGAATAAAGAAGATTTGGCACATATCGTACCAGCGTGGTAGGCTGCTAATGCCTCAGCCACATGGGTGTTAATCAGATTTGTCAACTCAGCCTGAGTCATTGCAATGTGTCCACGTCCATGACCTTATCCACTCATGATTCTATATAAGGAGAGGGAACAAGTTTAAGAATCGAGATAAGGCAGGAGTCAAATCTCACGTTGACATCTACAAACTACAAATTTTACACCAAACAATAAGGCAGGACCCTTCTCGCACTCGTTAAGCCTCACTGGGACTCACATGCACCTCACATTATTATTATATGTGCACCCATAATAATAAGGCAATTTGCATACTTATCTCAGTGCCTCTTAACTTGCGCTAAAAGTTTCCCCCACATTCAAATAGTAAAACGAAAGGCATTACAGGATCAATAATCACAAGAGTCGAAGGGTAGTGCCACACTATCTAGCTCCACTAAGACATGCAGCACAGGTAATCACATCAAGGTATCAATATGTTGTTTAATGCAAGTCGTGTATGTGTAACTACTAAGCAAGTAATGCATAAAGTAAACAGAAGACGAACCTTGCAATCTGGAGCTGAGTGTCATGGTCGATTTTCGAAGTTGTTCGGTTATAGTCTGGTTTTATAAAACGTTTTAAAACCTAGTTCACTATAACCAGTGGCTCTGATACCAAACTTTCACACCCCCAAAATACCACATGCGGAAACACCGCGGGACGCGTGACGTACCAGGATCCAAGTCACCAATCACATTGAACCAATATTAAATATTTAAATAAAACATTCGATTCATTTCATAATATAAATCCAAGTCATACGTCAAACCAAAGTAAACATTCAGCGGAAGCATAAGATTATTCGATGTTCAAGTATTTCAAAACAAATGTACTAAACCAAGAATAAATATCCAAGAGTTGTGACCCATACCACCCCAGCACTTCCAGATAGCAAGTCCCATGTCCAAGAATCTTACGACTTGCAAGCATGCAGACAAGTGTGTCAGATGACGCTGGTAAGTTCAAAGTTTGTTAACGTGTTTAGTTACCAGTTACCAGATTAAAGCATTTCACAGATTCATTGTTGTTAATCACACGCTTACCGCTGACGGCTACAGATTATTTGCCCTAAACCCCAATGCCTCTATCAAAGCAATGGTCAAGATGGGGGTCATTAGTTCACTCCCGACCTCCTCGGTGCGGTGTGAGGGTGCCAAACCTAAGTAGTGCTACTAACTAATACCCCGTTGCCTTCCCGGCAACAATCGACAGGAGGGACTTGAGTGATAGATATCAACGTGTATTAACCAACAACCCATGTTTAACATTCCAGTCAAACCCATTACCCGACATTACGCATGCTTGGAAAAGAGCAGTGAACTCACCTTGGTTTGCTCGGTATGACTAGTTACTCGCACACACTCAATCAGTCAAAGACTACGGTATTCATGTATGCGTAATCAGTTTCACATTCGCACGGTTCACGTATGAATAAAAGTCATGGTGTTCATTCACTCAGCGATTACCGAATAACACATATCAGTTAAACAAACTCATTAAATTCCACAATTTACATGCATGATTCGTAGTAGTTCCTAATAGTTGGATGTGCCATACATGAAAACTAAGTCATGTCTCTTTGGTCATAGTTAGTCGTCACTAAGAGTAAACATAATGATTTCATTAACATATTCAATCATCAACGAAGTCAACTTAGTCCACTGTGTGTTCACCCTATCGGCGAAAGACCCATGATTCGTCATGATTCATGTCGACGAAAGACCCATGATCCGTCGACATAAGTGTTTCGTCGACCTGAGTGTTTCTCCAACATGTGTGTTTCGTCAACATGCATAACAGTTACACTATTTCCGTAATACGCAGAGTCCCAATCATCACCTAATCATTACCCCTAATCATGCCACTAAGAACCCTAATCAATCAGATCGCATCATCGATAATTCATCAATCCACAAGAATTCGTTTTACAGTTGCCATGCTTTGTATACGTAAGTTTTTCCATGATTCGTACAACTAACCATAAACATACGATCCAATCATGAATATTGTTAACACACAACAATCATCAAACAAGATACTCCAACTACCACTTTAAAACTATACAAATTCATGATTGACATTGCCAATAAGAAATCAACAGTCTGCACATAACCTAGAACAAGCAATACATAATAAAACGAGTGTTGTCGCACTCACCGGAGAATCGAAACGGAATAACAGCACTTGAATCAGTGAGTAGAGAAAGCTTTGAGTGAATGAAAGGTTGTCGCCGGTATGAGAAAGAGAAGGAGGTAGTAGGGTTTCGCCGTTTGTGATCTTACGTAGGGTTTTGCGAATATAAGGTATATATATCTGGTTTGTGCATGAGCCTTACATGGGCCACGAGCCCACACCATGAAACACCATCTTTCGTCGTAGTGTGTGTGGCGAAACATCACTGTTTCGTCGAGTGAAGGAGATGGCGAAAGTTATAGGTTTCATCATGCAAGAATAATACACTAACTGTTAGACCCAGTACAGGCTCAAAACAATCTTCTTTTCACGTAATATGGCAAGTGATTTTAGTAGATGTGAAAAAGATGTGCGGAAATGGAAATCAGACTTTCAAGAAACAAGACCTACAGAATTATCAAGTTTATATCACTTTGAAACAAAAATGGTTTACAAGGTGATTGTAAGATTATTATCTAATACAAACGAATCTTGAATTCTGTGGGGGAGAGAGCAATGGAGTTTAGATGCATGTGTGAATGTTAAGCTTCAAACTCACTTTGCTTCTCCTGGTTGAGCCTTCTATTTATAGACGGCTTGTATGAATAAACAATAGTTTATTCATACAATAATTCCTGCAAAAAGTAGCCAATTGACATATTCATTGATTCCAACGTTCAAGTTGGCTTTTTCATCATGATTTCATTTAATGTCAACTTGCTTCGGTAAGTGTGGCAGGACAGAGCCAATTTCAGACAAGTGGGTTATTTCATCAGAAATTCTGATAAACCACTTCATCAGAAATTCTGATGAACAAATCATTAGAAAATCCTTGATGATCAGAATCGTCAGATACTGATGATATTTCATCAGAAATATCATCAGATCCATCAGAAATGACCTCTTCTGATAATCCAATTCAGCTCTTGATCAACTTGTGATTCTTTGAAGTAGATGCTATGTATTCCGGTTGTCCCATCTGATCTTCTTTTTCTAGTTCGTGATCTTCAGGACTGTGATCTCTTCATAGACACAGTTGATTGTGTTTTTCTTCAATACTTACAAATAAAGTTTCCTAATAGTTTCCCCCTAAGTATTGTAAGAAAAAGAACTACCTCATAAACAGAAAAATTTCCAAACAGTGGAAAAATAATACTTGAAAATATAAACTAGTTACTGAAGTTAAAACAAATTACATAAAATATGAGAAGTTAAATAAATAGTTCTTTCAGTTAAGTTTCACTCTCTTATGCTTATCTCCTGTCTTTAGCTTCTTTTTGTAGGAGATGTATTTGTTGCAGCTGACATACATGTCTTTATACCATTCTCTTGCTTGAATCCATTCTTCAATCATCTGCTCAATTTCTTTTCTGCTTTCCTCCATGTTCTTTTCTATCTTCTGAAGATGTTCTTGTCTTTTGTTAATGGTTTTCAAGATATACCTCAGAGTTTGATTTGAGTACTTGCAGATGTCAACACTTCTGAACATAGCTTTGTTTTCATCCTAATCTCTGAAGATTACACCATAATCTTGTTCTTTATTTGCGTTTGTCAGTATGATGATGTCTCCAGATCTTGCATCTTCTACTATGTCTGAAGGAACTTTTGTCTTTGGTGATCTGACATATACCTTTTTGTTGTGTACATGCTCAAAATTTATGCATATATCAAAGTCTGAAAAAGCTATTCTTTCAAACAGCAGTATTCCAGCCTTTGATATGCCATTTAATGCTCTTCTGACTTCTTGATTATTTTTCTTTTCCTTTTCATAATGATCCTTCATAAACAGAATGTCTAAAGGATGCAACTGGTCAGCTATTTCTTCATCAGTCACCTTCTGTTCTTCTCCATTCTCCCTCTGAAGTGTGTATCTGTTTTGCACATCAGTTCCTCCAATATCATCAATTGCAATCTCTACTTCACTTACGTTTAGAATTCTTTTTACTGGATTCCAATTTTGTTTGTGAATGCTGCTTAGCCCTCTTTTTATTCTTTCTTCTCTTAAGCCCAGTTTGGTTGGAGATAGTGATCTTGGTGCTGTATCTTCTTTTGTCAGATAGTAGCTCACCAGATTGGTCTCAGGAAATATCATTACATCCCGTGCAATCTCTTTAACCATGATAGATTTGGTTTCAAAGATCTTTCTTTTAACAGTCTTTGATTTTTTTGTTGACTCTCCTTCTTGTTCCCATTCATTCATAATTTGTTTATTCATATACTTACTTATTGCTGAGTCATCAGATATTGTCGGATTTGGGACAGATGCTAGCAATTTCAAATTTGTAATAACTTGAGGTTTTGCAGTTGCTAACCTTTTCAGTATTTCTTCTTTTGGAACATTCGGAGGAGGACCCATCACTGTGGTTCCAGTTTTTGTGATTGGTGAGATTGATGATTGTTGAGGAGTTGACTTTGGAGTTTCTTGATGTGAGCTTTCAGTAGGAATTTCTTTCATGAGTTCTTGTGGATTCACTTTGGCTAGTTTTACAATATTGAATTGCATCTTCTCTACCAGTTGTTGCACTTCTTTTACCTGTTTTGAGTTGCTTTGTATGTTTTTCTGAATATTTGTGAATTCTGTTTGAGCTTTTGTTTGAATTTCAGCCCATTCTTTTGACAGCTTCTCAAGGGCATCTGTGATACAATTATTACTTGCCCTTAGAATGGTAACTTCTTCCAAAACTCTGTTTGTACTACTTGACTGCCTTGATTCAATCACTTTTGCAACTTGTGCTTTGATTTTTTCTATTTCTGTGAGAATCATTTGGATTTCTGATGCAGAGATGTTGGATTCTGGTGCATCTTCTTTCATCTTTTGAAGAGACTTTAGTGCTTTAGTGTTTTCTTCAGTTTGTTTCTTCATTTCCTTCACTGACTCTGACAAAGTCTTCATATCAGCCTTTTGACCTTGTATTTCTGACAGCAACATATCAAGTTTTTCTTCTACTGGATTTCTTTTGCAGACGTTGTAAACATTTTCCAGTATTGCTTCTATATTTTCTTGGTTCATGGGTTTTTAAGGGATAAGTGGAACAACAGATGTTCCTTCTAACATTCCAGCTACAAACACATTTGGTGCTGTTTTAGAGATGATAGGATCATTCTTGGCTAACACACTTGGTGCAGCTTCGAATTTACCAGAATTATCTCCACCAGTGATGAAAAACTCATTCTCATTCTGGATTTCCTTATTTCCTTAAATCATATCAATATATGATCCTCCATAAGTTTTTGAGGTAAATAAATTACCTTTAGCCAGATTTCCTTGATCAGTTTCCTGATCTCCATCTGTTGGGATCTCATCCTCTTCCTCATTTTCTGATTCAGAGTTGAGATTTATGGAACTAGTAACCTCTTGATCAACATTCGTTGTTCTGTATTCTATTTTGTAAGAAACGTTAACAGAACTTTCTGAATTTGTTTCTTCTCTGTGAGTTTCTACTAGAAAAGTGTTTAAAAGGGATGTACCAGCAATGTAAGATTCTTCATGATGAATGACTTTAGTGGCTTCAATTTCAACATCGTGTGTCTCTCCAGCAATGTGTGATCCTGCATCATGTGTTTGATGAATTTCAAATTCATGATGAATTCCTGCTTCATAAATCTGTTGACTTTCAGCATGCTTTTCTAGGTTTTCTGGTGATTTGGCTATCTCCAAGTTAGCTTTTTCCAGAATTCTTCTTTCTTCTACACCCTCATTTTCTGATGGTGAGGACTTCTCATCGTCTCCTTTTTCTGTTGATGAAGAGCAGTTCACAATTTCTCTGCTTGGTTCTTCTGTGGGAGAGGTTGATTTTATCAGAAGTTTTTCATGTTGTATTCTATATTGTGAGTCAGGTGCAATGAAGCATAACATGCTTTCTGGCAACACAGGGATATCTTTGTCTGATTCCCATCCATGATTTGAACTCCAGGCCTTCATTGTTTTTGATCTCAAGATGTCTTCTAAGATTGGAATCTCCATGTTTCTTTCAATAAATGCTTCGGAAATGAAAATTGAGATTAACCTTGGATATGGCAGATGAGATGTTATTCTTCCATTTCTGGTGATGATTGATCTTTTGAGAAGATTAAAGATTTCTGACCCATAATCAATCTTAAACCCATTTATGAGTCCAAACATGATCGTCAAAATAGCTTGATTGATTTGATCAGTTCCTCCTATCTTTGAGGTGAGACATTTGTTTAACACTTCCATCATCACTTGCCAGATGGCTGGCAATTCACTTCTTCTTATTGCTCCAATTTTGTTGATATCTCTTTTCTTGTATCCAAGCCCAATGATGAAGTCTAATAAATCTTCTTTGCTTGGGGCTTCAGTGTAACTACCAAGAATAGGCAATCCAAGCCATTCTCTTACTCTTGCTGGAGTTAATTCCACATAGACACTTCCCCATACATGAGCAGACACCCGATTTTCTTCAACTTCTTTAAAAGTGTAAACAAATTGCTGTAGCATCCTTTCTGGTATTTCTCTTTCTTTTGTCAGTGCTCCTGAGATTGGGCATTTTGTAAGATATTCTACCAGAAGTTGACATCTTTTATCATACTCTGAATACTCTGTATTCATCAGCAGATTATTTTCCTTCATTGGTAGAAATTCTGCTTCCTCGACAAACGGTACTTCATGTTGAATAATTGGAATATTGAGGTTAACTTTTGCCATTTTTAGTTTCTGTGAGTTAGGGTTTGAAATTTAGGGATTTTTTGATTTGTGGGAAAAACAGAGGTTTTTAGGATATGAAAGAATTGAGAGTATTGTGGGTGTATGAAGTAGAAGGAGTTGAAGGAGTATTAATCGTGGTATGAGATAATGATAAAGATATCATTAATTGTCTTTATAACCGTTAGATCGTGTATGCTGAGTTTTTGGTTCAAAAAATAACCATTGGATCGTGGGTGTTAAGACATTAATGAACTTGTTTATCATGGAATCGTGGTTAAGTCCTTTCAACTTGACTCTTCAATTTGTAGTTTCTTCAGTCATTTCTTGAAAGTGTTGCACTGATTTTTGATTGGAGAAAACTATCGGTTCTATGACACCTTTTCTTCTTTGTTGACCCCCTTTGATAAAAGGTCCAATTATCTTTCTTTATATGTACCCTCTTTTCTTCATAAGTCTGAAAGTCCCATTCTGATAAAATCATCAGAAATTCTGTTGACCATATGTATTCTTTTGTTTTGACTTCTGTTGACTTTTTGAGATGTAGCTAACAGAAATAATTAGTCTTTTTATCAGAATTTCTGAGATTTCCCCCTAAACTTATGAGTGCCTTTTTTTTTTTTTTTTTTTTGAGATGAGAGGGAATAAGGAAAGATCAGAAGACTTACATTTGTTTGTCTGGTAGCATCCAAGTTTCTTTGACTTTTCTGATATTTTCTAAAAACATTTTGTTATCATTGAAGTTTTATCAGAAAATTTTGAATAACCAGATTTTGTCCCATTTTATCAGAAAATTTTGAGTTTGATTTCTGATGTTCATTTTATCTTTCCCTATTTCCCAAAATCACAAATCAGAAGACTAGTAAGCAAACATATTAACAAAAGAAACTTGTACAAAGAAAACATATAAAACCTAATTAATATCTACTCCTTCACCATGTTCCATTTCCAAAAGTAACAATAGATCAGTTATCATCCCAGAGTTGTTGTTAGTGGGTACAAGCACGCTGAGACCCATGTTTTCTTGAAGTCTCATGTCAGCCCTTGGATAACTTGCAGGAATGCCTGCAAAGTCTAGCTGACTTGTAATTATCTTTGTTAGAAAACGATGATACATCAAGAATGGCTTAGCAACCTACATATTACTTACAAAATCACTCATCGGATAATGAGAGAAGTTGTAAGGTACCTTAAGTACCAGTGCTAGTATAGGCTCCATCAATTTCAGAGATATTTCATGATGATTGATGACCTTCTTTGAAAAACATGCACCCATCTGGGTGACCAGATATTGCCATGGCTTTTTAAAGCCATTTTTTGTTGATTGCCCGTTGTTGGTTTGGTGTGTGATAACCCATTTCCCTCTAGACATTTTCCTTTTGATACCTTGTGAACATCAGAACATCATTATCATCATTTAGTTGAAGAGCAGTCCTGATGGTGGCTTCATTTAACAGAATTTGTTGATTTAGCACCTCACTCTTGATGATCATTTGCTCCCTGTTATGAAACTCAGATAGTGTTGCATTTTTCCAGAAGATTTGAAGAATTTCTGGATGAACACATATGTGAGCAGTGAGGGCATAGCTCAAGTTGCTATTCATGAGCATCTTGAATACAACTTGACACTCTTCCCATTGAGGACCTTCCAGATTTGTCCTCAATCTTAGATTATGATATGGATAAAGAACAAGTGGAAAACATTTATCTTTGATGGAGTTCATTTTGTGAGTGTGTGTGAATATGTGATGAAGAAGAGAAGTGAGAATGACCGATTTTAACTAAAAGTGGTGAATATTTATAGTAAATATAATATTTGCTATAAATGGAAGCTACCAACTTGTGAATTTTCTTCACCGCACTCTTTTTTTTTAATGATTATCAGAGAACAGAAAAAAAACAGAGATATGTTCCTTCTTCACTACATATGCATTGATTTATCTAGGTGGCTAATTTCTGGTAATGTATCATTGTAGCCTACCAATGTGTCACTTCAACTTTCTTAAGCATGATGGGGTGTAATAAATGAAGGAGAGAGAAATATCTATTTTAACGAGTTCCCAGAAATTTTCTGTTTGAATGACGTTATCAGCACTAACATGGGGAAAAATATAAAAAAAAAATTCAAACACACAAAACAAAAAAAAAATTAAACAAGAAATATGAATGTGGATGTTGTCATGCAGTACTTTGTTTTAATGAACTATAATATTTCTGATTATCAGCATTTTTACTTATGGTTCACCAGAATTCTGATAACTTATCAGAAATTCTGATGAAGTTGTCAGAATTTGACAGATTTTCTGGTGATTTATCAGACCAAAGCAAATTATGTGATAAGCCTTTTAACAAAGACTACTCTTTTTTTTATGGTTAGACATCCATACCTTTAATGCATCCATATCCCATGATCCTTCCTTTTACTTCATTTCCAAAATTTACTATTCTACCCAGCTTTGAAACAAAGTTGCTGAGTAAGCTCCTGTCCCCAGTCGTGTGCTTGGAGCTTCCTGAGTCGCAGTACCAGATCTGCTGCACATGATGGTCCTTTTGTTCTCAAGTTTCTGGTAGTCCTTCAGAGAGTGCCATGAGGCAAAAATTTGCCAATTCTTCTTCTTCATCATCAGAAGAATCATCAGATAACCATGTATCTGTTCCAGCAATTAAGCTTACTTGTTGCTGCTTCTTTGCTTCTTCAAGCTTTTTCTCATAATCGGCAACATCCTTCAGCTTTTTGGTCTTGCATTCTGATGCATAGTGACCTCTTTGCTTGCACTTGTAACACACAACTTCAGCCTTCCCTTTATCCTTAGATCTAAACTCTTCTTTAGATCTTCCATCCATCCTTACTTTATCACTTCTCTGGTATCTCTGGTTACCTCCCATCAACCTCTACTCAAATGTTTTGGTGAGCAGTGCTATTGCTTCAGCAAAAGCTGAAAAGTCTGATGTTGCATCAGAAGTTTCAAGATTTTGACTGTTTGAAGGTTGTGGATCATTTGTTGTTGTTGATATTTGTGAGTTGGAGATTAGAGCTAAAGATCCCCCTCTTTGAATGGTTTCTTCAAATATTTCTTCCTCTCTAGGGATCAAGATGCTGTACAAGTCATGAAGACTCATGTTTCCTAGTTCTAAGGTTGATGATAAAGTCATGGTTAGACTTCTCCACTCTCTAGGAAGGGCATCAAGAAATTTTATGTTTCTTTCATCGTTTGATTTTGTTATACCAAATTTCTTTAGCTCGTTTAAAAGTTTTGTAAATCTTTGATATGTATCATTTAACCTTTCATTGGGTAAACTTTTAAACCTTTCATAAGATGAAACATTATGTGTTCTCTTGTTTCTTCTCATCCTTTCTCCTCCTTCACAAAGGTTTTCCAACTGATCCCATATTTCCTTAGCTGATGCACAAGCATCAACTTGTGAAAATATGTCATTGGGGATGGCCATAATTAAAAGTGACTTAGCCCTTTCATCCCCAGCCACCAGTTCCTTGTCTTCCGCACTCCAGTTTATTTCACTTTTAGGAGCGCGGGAGGCAGGGATTGCTGGTGATTGGTCAGTTGCTGGAATAGCAGGTATATCAGTCATTGGTGTATGTGGACCCCTTTCAATGGATTGAAACAGAGCTCGGTCATGACCATTAAGGAAATTGACCATCCTGATTTTCCACTGGGGGTATTCCTCTCTGACTAGAGTCGGAGGTTTAGACATAGAACCAATGTTAAAAGCATTATTCCAGGATTGAAAGCTGGCCATATTTAGAAAAAAGAAGATGAGCGATTGATCGTTTGAAAATAGTTTATTCAATCTGCTCTGATACCAATTGTTAGACCCAGTACAGGCTCAAAACAATCTTCTTTTCACGTAATATGGCAAGTGATTTCAGTAGATGTGAAAAAGATGTGCGGAAATGGAAATCAGACTTTCAAGAAACAAGACCTACAAAATTATCAAGTTTATATCACTTTGAAACAAAAATGGTTTACAAGGTGATTGTAAGATTATTATCTAATACAAACGAATCTTGAATTCTGTGGGGGAGAAAGCAATGGAGTTTAGATGTATGTGTGAATGTTAAGCTTCAAACTCACTTTGCTTCTCCTGGTTGAGCCTTCTATTTATAGACGGCTTGTATGAATAAACAATAGTTTATTCATACAATAATTCCTGCAAAAAGTAGCCAATTGACATATTCATTGATTCCAACGTTCAAGTTGGCTTTTTCATCATGATTTCATTTAATGTCAACTTGCTTCGGTAAGTGTGGCAGGACAGAGCCAATTTCAGACAAGTGGGTTATTTCATCAGAAATTCTGATAAACCACTTCATCAGAAATTCTAATGAACAAATCATCAGAAAATCCTTGATGATCAGAATCGTCAGATACTGATGATATTTCATCAGAAATATCATCAGATCCATCAGAAATGACCTCTTCTGATAATCCAATTCAGCTCTTGATCAACTTGTGATTCTTTGAAGTAGATGCTATGTATTCCGGTTGTCCCATCTGATCTTCTTTTTCTAGTTCGTGATCTTCAGGACTGTGATCTCTTCATAGACACAGTTGATTGTGTTTTTCTTCAATACTTACAAATAAAGTTTCCTAACACTAACATATATCCAAAAGTCCATAAGTTTATTATTTAATCCAACTACAATACAATACACCAATCATCTAGCAAACATGAACAAGTTACAGTGCAACGAATCACGAAAACACAGTATGAAACAGGTGACGTGTCGGGAAGGACATTGAAAGCTCGGGTTGTCACATATATATTTAGAAGACACCATGTGTGTGATTATTTGTATATCTTGTGTATTAGTTATACAGTAGAAACTCTATAAAATAATTCACTTTGGACATGAAATAATATAACTCTATTAATTTATCGAGTTTCTACTGTATTATTTTAGGACATGAAATAATATAACTCATTAAAATACCAAAAGTTACAATGCAAAATATTACCAAAATTCCAAGGAATAAGTATACACACTTTACACAAAATATTGGTGAAACCAAACAAAGGAATATAACCTACAAAACTATTCCGAAATTTATTCACAAATTATATTTTCGTAAATAATATTTTGGACACCAAGGAAACAAAAATGTGATTTTTTACAAGAATATGTCATATTTTTTACAAAGGAAAAATATATTATTTTTAAGAAATATATATTTTCTCGCACAAACACGAAATACAATATTTTGAGGTGAAATATTTATTTTCTCAGATAAATATGAAGTATGTCATTTTTAGAGAGAAATGAGTTTATATATTTTCCAAGTTGGACTTAAAAATATATTAATTTTTGGAACTTATAAGAGAATACAAATATTTTTGCCAAAAGAAAAATTATAAATAATTTTTCTAAATAATATTTATTTCAATATATATTTTGGAAGTATATATTGGTGGACTTTTATTAAATATAATATTCCGGAAAATTAATACGAAATTAACTATAAGAATACTTAACAATTACAAGATGATACGTATTCTCGTACGTATAAATGCACACCGGAATACGACCCTAATACATGGCAAAAATATACAAGTATAAGAATACTTAACAATTACAAGAAGATACGTATCCTTGTACGTATAAATGCACACCGGAATACGGCCCTAATACATGGCAAAAATATACAAGTATAAGAATACAAATACAAATACACCCATCCTTGGGAAGGATATACAAGTATAAATACTTGGGGAGTATTAAGTTAAAATAATTGTCTTAACAATTATTCCAAAATTTATAAATATAATTTAAGTTAAAATATAAATTATTTTAACAAATAATAATATAACTTGGAATAGTATCGAAGACACAAAAGAATTGTAAATCAAAGACAATAATACTAAGTCAAGGCACGACCCGCTCGTCTAATAGATCATAGTATGTTGTAGGTAGTCGTGTTTACCCGAAGGAGCTTGAGTTACGGTGACTGAAGACGCAAGACTATCAGTTCGTGACCCCCTTTTTCTTTTAACTGTTTTCAGTTTTATAACTTTGGGGGTGAAGTACATGTTACAACTGTTTACAAACGTTACTATTTGGTATGGTTAGCTAAGGAAGGGTACTGCTAGATCATGTAAGTGGTGGGCATGACGCTTAAGACCATTAATCCTCGTTGTAGGACCGAGGGACATGAGTGATAGATCTATTTGGGTGTAGCGAGCCCCGCCCATGTTGGACCAGGGTTTGGCCCATGAGTTGACTATGTCTTACAGCCAGAAGCCCGGTGCAAAGTCTGCTAGGTTTGAGCCTTCCTGCATCACGTCACACATATTAATGGCCTTGCAAACCAATAATGATCTGTCTTTCCTTGTTGCTTTCATACCGGGATTTACAAACTTACATACATACTTACAATGATTTCAAAGGTTTATTCATACACACAAACAAACACACGAACTCGCTCAACTTTTGTTGATGTTTTCAAAATACATGTATTTCAGGGAATTAAAAGTGGATCTGACGGGCGTTGGATGTTTCAAGTTGCGTTAAGAATAAAGGATGTCATCCGCTGTTATAGGGTTTGGTTAGTGTGTCTTATTCCTGGACGAGACACATCTACCAAAGCCTGATTTTATTTAGAGTCTTTTGATGAGTCCTTAGTGAACTCAAAACAATTCGTATGGTTTGTAAAACTTAAAGTTGAAGTCTATGATTTCAAACAATTATGTTGTGATGTTTTTAAACTTAATTTATGGATGACCATCTATGGTTTTTATCATATAGATGTTGTTATGATTGAATGCAAAGATATTAAGAAAGTCACACCATAATCACGCTTTCGCAAAAGTTAGGGTGTGACAGTTTCCGCCCTAGTGAAAGGCTGTTATAAACACTAAAAACAATTAGTGTTTAAGTTATACGGTCGAACTATTAGTAATCGTAACATTTGAATGAAAACATTATGCACATTTTTTTGTCAGCCTCCTTACCCGGCCGGGTCAAATTGTCACCCGGCCGTGTCCGCTGAAAACGTTTTTTTCTTTTCAAACTACTCTTTTGGTTTGTAGTTAATTATCCAACCGACCCGTTATGAGACATTTCGCATTCTAAAATATGCCTCCCACTATATTACCAACATTCTAATTATTTCCATCAACCACAACTCGATTGTGGTTGTTTACATTAGACAAACCTTATCTTTTTCATGATTTCTTCCGGTATGATGTTTTACCTGAAACGACCCGTTAGGAGGCATTAAGCCAAAAGGCTTACGCCTCCCACTTTTATGTTACCGGATGGTTCATCCCACTTATAAGAATCATTTTTCTTTATTCTACCCTTAAGGGTAGTTTGCTCGATTTATCATCCGGGGACATTCTAGTCACTTTAGCCCTTTTTTACAGTCGAAAGACCTTTAAAGGTTTAGATTAAAACCAAGGCCATTTTGAACTAGTAATAAAATTATCAAACATTTTGATGTCAGCAGTTATTTTATTGACAAAACATCAGCATAATCTGTAATGAACCATTTCATAAAAATATATAAAAATGACCCAAGATCATTTATAGTGTTAACCAACTTCTGACCAAAAATCATGCAAAAGTAAAATTGTTAAGGCCTCGAAGCAATTTTTGCAAGTAGCGGACTTGCTTGCTGTCAATAAATAATTTATTGACAAACATCCGCGAAAACCACGTCAAACAACTTTAGAAAAATCTATAAAAATTACCAAACATCTTTTATGATATTTAACAACTTCTGGCCAAATATCATATCAAAACTCAATGGTTAAGAACTCGAAATATGTTCTGCAAGTCGCGGACCTGTTTGCTTTCAACAACTATTTTATTGACAAAACACCCGCAAAACCACGTCAAACGACTTTAGAATAATCTATAAAAAGTTCCAAACATCCTTTATGTTGTTAACAACTTCTGACCAAATGTCAAAACTCAATGGTTAAGACCTCGAAATAGTTTCTGCAAGTAGCGGACCTGTTTGCTGTCAACTGCTATTTTATTGACGAAACACCTGCAAAACCACATCAAACGGCTTTAGAAAAATCTATAAAAAATATCAAACATCCTTTATGTTGTTTAAAAACTTCTGACCAAATATCGTGTTAAAAATCAATGATTAAGACCTCGAAATAACTTCTGCAAGTAGTGGACCTGATTGTTTTCAACAACTATTTTATTAACGAAACACCTGCAAAAACCATGTCAAAAGAGTTTAGAAAAATCTATAAAAATTTCCAAACATCCTTTATGTTGTTTAACAATTTCTGACCGAATATCATGTCAAAACTCAATGGTTAAGACCTCGAAATTACTTCTGCAAGTGACGGACCTACTTGTTGTCAACAACTATTTTTTGACAAAACATGATATGTGGTTCCTCACCATTTTACTCGTTTGACCCGTTATGGTTGACACCATAGGGTCACATTTTAACATTTTCTCATTAATCATTAAATACTTTCCATCACCTAAGTTGTTATTCTATTCTAGGAGTTGTAAGGTTTACTTACCTTGCGTCCGTTCGAGCTTCCTCGCGCCTTTAATCCATTTGAACCATTCCTCTCCAAGCTCCCACCTAGTTTGTCAAGTGTCAAACTATTATATAATATCCATAATATGGGTAGATTAGTCATCCTACATCATGACCATCACCTTATGGACTTATATACTATCTTTTATTTCATCCAATTCTATTATGGGTTAAGTCAAACTGCCAAATGGTATATGCAAATGAATTAAAAAGTTTAATAAACTCATTTAAACATTTTATCAAACACTTGGTAGGTATCATTTTTAATCTATCATATTAGCTAACTTTATCATAAAAAATTACCATATTTCTTCCAATTCAACAAATTTATATACTTAACAACATCAAGTTAACATAAAATTTCAAGCATCATAAATTAATTCATCAAATTATGACACTAGTAATTGGGATTTTCATCTCATATGCAAAAAAAAAAAAACCCATTTCACCATATAATTAGACATTCATCCGAACACCTAAATTATTCAAGTTCCTCGCATATTCTTGTATACATGATGGTTTCAACATCAATATAACATCGATTTCCTTATATCATACAAAACTCATTTCATGTCAAGTATGAACATATACTTAAACCTCTAAATTTTTCAAGTATTTTACACCTACAAACTAGTATGATGCTTATGAACATCCGTACATAATCAATTTCATCATATCATCAAAACCCATTTGACATAAAAATTCATCATAATGAAATTCACCACATATCTTATGTATAAATGATGTTAGTGGCTTGAAATCTTTAATCATGCAAGCCAAACACTCAGATTTTATCTTGATTTCTCTAGATTCTTCAAATTAGGTTTTTGGTGTTCTTCCCCTTTCTCTCTCTCCCTTTGGTCGACTAAAACACACACCAGTGTGTGTGTTTTCTATTAATTTAGCTTTTAATCATTAAAGTTCTATTTGTCCAACTTTAGCCCCTTGAGTTTAGCTAGTTACTTATGTTTAGCCTTAACCCATTTACCTTTTAGTATTTCACTCATCATATAACTAACTTAGTTACTTTTATTTCATGTCATACTTAAAAATATACTACTTAATAAAATCGGGTTCCGGGTCGTCATAGAGTATAACCGGCCCGATTTAATTCAAGTCTCGGTAGCCCGAGCCTTTTATAAATTATATTTCTCTAAAAAGCATTCATTCACTTTTTATTTAACATTAGATTCATTTGTTTGAATCCTAATGTTTTTCGGGTTAATATTTACCACTAATAGCATTTTACCCGCTCATCCTTAGCTAATTTAGTTTAGTTAACAAATTCATTTTTTTGGATGTTATAGACCTGGAGTGTAAAGATTATTAGTGTGCGGATCAGATCATATTATTAGTGTGCGGATCAGTTAAAATTGCCAGTGTGTGACCTATACTGCTAGTGTGCGACTGATTTAGTTTGCGACCTGATTCATCCAGTATACGAGTTGGCTTAGTATACGAGTTGGCTTAGTATACGAGTTGGCTTAGTATACGAGTTGGAGTAGTGTGCGACCAATTTACTTAGTGTGCGACTTGGCCCAAATCACAAGTGTACGGCCCAATATTAAGCTGTGTGCAGCCTAAATTAAGTAGTGTGCGACCCATATTGAAGTGTGCGACCTCACAGTGTGTGATCCACATAGAGTGTATGAGTATGTGCAAAGGTGGAATTTTAACCACCTGACATGTACAGTTTTAAACGTATTTAAGTGTAGAATTTGATTTGCAAACAATCTTGGCAAACTGACTGCACGGTTAGACTTGTGTGATTTTTAGGACAAAAAAGGCACGAAAATTCCTAAAAAGACCCACATAGAGTGTGCGAGTATGTGCAAAGGTGGAATTTTAACCGGATTTCATGTACGGTTTTTAACATATTTAAGTGTAGAATTTTTATATGTAGACAATCTTGGCAAACTAACTGCACGGTTAGACTTGTGTGATTTTTAGGACAAAAAAAGGCACGAAAATTCCAAAAAAGTGCTTGGACATTATATACCATTGGACTCGAAATTCCGAGACAAGTCTAACGGTACGATTTGGTAAAAATAGTTTTCGGTCAGTGTTTGTGCGGTTTGAACGCTCTGGTTCGGTAAGACACACGTTTCCAAAGGATCACAGTTTAGCATCTTAAAAATGTTTTCTTAGAAAGATGTGCTTGAGCAGAAATTGGAAGGTTTCAGATACTTTCCTGGTGAATCTGTAGAAGCAGTAATTGGTCGGTTTGCTGAAATCCTCTCTAAAATAAAGATGCCAGTGATTGTGGTGTCTACTCGTGTGAGCAACACAAAGCTTTTGGATGCTCTAAAAAGTATTCCAGATTAGACAAACTGTAGTGGGTTTAGAAATGTTAATCAGATAGTGTTGACAACCAACTGTTACTATTACAGAATGAAGCCTGATGAGCTAATTTCACTTATCAAATCATATGATAAGGCCGAAAACCAGAAGGCTCAAGACAACACATCTGCTGCACCTTGCTCATCCACTCATGTTACTCCTGCTGCTCCATTGCCTGCTGCAGTTTGCTCGTCCACTCCTGCTGATTCATTTCCAAATTCAGAATCAAGTTGTTGTGTGGGTTTTCAGATTCATGACTTCACTCCTACTCCTACTGAGGTATGTGTAAATAACATTTTTTGTACTACTGCCTATAGAGAGAAGGTAAGCGGGTATTAAGAACAGGCAAACTCTTTAATTATGCAACTCCAATTATCAGATTAAAAAGAAAATCAATGGATACAAGGATATGGTGGAGGCGCAAAAGCTTGATATGCGCCAGTTGCATAATGACTTGAGTCAAGTGTCGGCATCTCCACTTTAAAGAACTTTCTGAAAAACTAACTCCTGAACTTGATTCACTAAAATCAACTTTTGAAAATACAGAGTTTAATTTTAAGAAATTTGATGTTTCAAGTGAAAAAGTTGAGAAGATGATAATAAGCAGTTACAGTTCAATAAGAAAGAAGTTAGGAATAAAGGTTTGGTATTTGTTTGCATTCCTCCACCATACAATCACAACTATACCTCTTGTCACACCCCAACCGATGGCGGAATCATCGGGGCGCGGCACTAGGCGAATCAGATTGCTCAAAAGAATCCATAACAACTATATTGCGACAGTATTTAATGCGTTCATTATCCCATACTAATAAAAAATTACAATCACATAAGCCATCATGAATTTCCTGTTCTCTCAAACAATTCAAATACGACAACCTAGATTTTAGGTGTGTTTCTAGACTTCCTAGCTTGATTTGATGTAGACTGCGACTAAACCTGCAACATACGTTAAAATAATGTCAATACAAAAGTATTGGCGAGTATACAGGTTTTGTCACACCCTGGCTTTGCGGAAGCGTGGTTAATTTTGGTGTGACTTCTTAATACCATAGCTTAACCATAACAAAGCTATATGAAATAAAATCATGCAAGATCATCCGTTTGATTAAGTTTTAAAACCAGAGTAACATACCATTGTCTTAGAGACTTACGACATCGTAACATAAAACATTGTCTTTAACAACATAACCATTAACATGAAATAAACGCAGTTTAAGATTTGTGACTTGTCCAGGAAAGAGTCACATTTCCTAAACTGGGATGACCTTGGAACCCTTATGCAGCGGGAAAACATAACATACCGTGCCAGATCTTTAATTTCCTGAAATACATGTAAGTTGAAAAATCAACAATAATGTTGAGCGAGTTCATGTGTAAGTGAGTATGTAAAACACTTGTAAGTATAAACGTTCCCTGGTATGTAGCAGTGTAAGGAAAAAGAGATTACCAATGGGTTGCAAAGCCATTGATATGTGTGAAGTGCAAGTAGGAAGACTCAACCTAGCAGATTTCGTGTCGGGTACAAAGTCACTCCAAGGTCCGTTCTGTTGGGCCTCTTAGAGGTCCGTTCTGTTGGGCCTAGAGTTGGGCTCGCTACACCCAGATAGATCTACCGCTTACGTCCCTCGGTGTTTCTGCCTACCCACTCACAGGATCTAAGTAGTAAACCTCCTTACATTAACCATACCATGTATAAAGTACTTGTAATCAAAGTAACATGTATTTAACCCCCGCAGTTAAGAAAACTGAAAACAGTTAGAGAAAAGGGGGACATGAACTCACAGTGAAGCGTCTCTACCAAGTATCTCCTGCTCACGCAGCTGTGCGACGACCTACAGGTGCTAATTTCTATTAGACGGACGGCCGTGCCTTAGCTTTATAGTTTAAGTCTTTGGGAAATAGTTAGACAACTATTTCGTGTTTACATTCTGTATATACTTGGTAGTTAATCTCCTTCCCAAGGATGGGGGATTCAATACATGTGCGTCCATAAATATTTCCGTAAGTGCGTAAGTTACGTTTAACAATCGAGTGGTAATATAATCACCGGTGTAACTTATATATTTATGGTGAAAGCGTTCGTATTATTTTGGGATCGTTAACGTTCGTATATATTATTTTTACTCTAAAAATAATATTTATGTATTTTCACAAAATAATCATAAACCGTGTGTGAAAAATATATATTTATCACGTTAAATTTTGTGAAAATCCCCCCTTCGAATATTTAGTAAATAAAGTCATGGCGGAATTTATATTTCGAAACATGTCAAAAATAATTCTAACACTTGTAGTGTAAATAGTTCTAAGTGTTAGGTTTTTGGAAAAATTTCGCCAGAGTTTCCTCTGTAACTGGAGGTGGCCACACTTTCAAGCGTATCATTTTCTTTAACAAATCAACTCAACAATTTTCTTTATTTGATCAGAACAACTTTTCTCACAACAACTAATCAACATATGTGTAACTTGCCAAAAATTACATGAACTTGCAGTTTTTCCCAAAACTGTGGTGTAAACCCCTTAAATTTAGTAGATCTTCATATAAGGTAATTTGATCTTGTAAAAACCTCGTTTTTAGAGAAAATCCATCTTTACAACTTCCCGTCATCTTTTACAAAAACTGTTATTTTGTCGGATCTTTTCATTTCACAAGTGTTTACACACTTGTGGTTTATAAAAATCATGCTTGTTAGTGTAAGATCCATCTTTTAAAATACATGATTTCTTTGATACGTGGTTCTTTGAAAATACCACTTGCAGATGCGTAGATCTGCTAGTTTTAAACACATTTTCACAAGTAAAACTCTTTTACACAAGTTCATGATTCGCGTGTGGTAGAGTTTCACCTTTTAACCCTTGTATTATTCAAAACAAGCTTATGTTAAGATCCATGATCTTACCAAACCGGGTTAAACGATGATCCGAGCTACCACATCGTAGATCGGGCCTAAATAATCATTCATTCAAAATACTACAACATTTACACAACTTATGAGCTATTAACCACCATTTATAGTGTTTTTAGTGAACTTTAATGCTTCAAAATGCAAGATTCCGAGTTTTTACCGATAAAAATCCTTTTAACCACTTTAGATTAGTTCAAGAAGGTGTTTTAAGCATTATACCTCTAGCTCGAGGCTAGGGAAGAATCTTGACGAAAATGGCGTGGATAAAAGCAAGATAAAGAGGTCCTTCGAACTCCGAGTGCACCAAGACTCCTTGTATACGACCCTCGACACTTGTATGATCTTGTGATGTGAAGATGGAAGCCGAAAATGGATGTGTGGGGAGGGGGGTGTTCGGCCGAGAATGAGCAAGAGAGGGAGAGAGTGTGTTTGTGATTTAGGAAAGTGATTATGATCATGTGTGTAACTCTTGCATCTTATAGACAAACCAAGTGTGTTTTACCCAATGGTTAATGTGTAACCAAGATATTAAACATGATTAGATTATGGCAATCTATCAAGTACAAGGTATGTCCCCTAGGGGACCGAATTCGGTCAAGAGGGGGGGGGGGGTCCTTGGTTCGATTTCAACTAGACACTAAGTATATAGTTAGGTTAAACCAAGTTAGTTAAGTGTTTAACTTAGTTACTAAAGTGTAGTGTGTTACAACGGGTGTTAGGGTACTCAGGGACCCTAACTGGCTCAGAAAAAGATAAATAATGAAAATAATAATATTTTCATGTTCCGGGTAAAGTCCGGTTGTTCGGTTGGATAGTAATCCGTTAAAGTGCTTAATAAAGCTTTAAAGTGTCGTTATTACATTTTTTAGTGACACAACTTGTTCCTGACACTTTGGAAAGTGTCTAGTAATATTTTTCTCATGTTTTGGCACTTTATTAGTTAGCTAAAAGCTGAATTATTATGTAAAGTGCTGAATTTTGTACTTAGAGTACGTTTTAGGCACATCCAGTCATAGTGACTTATCCCTAGAGACGCAGTTCCACAACCCTTATATCCCTACACTCACTACTAGTGTAGCAAAACATTTCAGGCTCTTACAGGCCTTAGAGGCAGTGTTTGCCTGATGCTGGCTTAATCAGCATGTTCAATAGGTTATCCGTTATAGTGCTACTGTGCTTTTTGTGCATCACGGTTGTCACTAGGGTTCAGCATGTAAATAATGTAGTGACGATAAGTAAAGTATGATGCAAGTAAGTACATGTATCAGATATCAAGTAGCAGTTCATCAGCTAGTTCAAACAAGCACAGTAATTAAGCAGTAATTAATTACTAATTAAGTCGTACGGATACCTGGTTTAGTGCGGGTTGTCACATTCTCCCCCCGTTAAATAAATTTCGTCCCGAAATTTAAGTTCTGCTTGTAGATGCAGGGTTCTTAAGAAAAAGGTGGGGGTATTTCTCTTTCATCCGGTCCTCACGTTCCCAGGTGTATTCAGGACCATGTCTGGCATTCCAACGAACTTTGACGAGCTTGACACTGCTCCGGCGGGTCTTGTTAACTTTCCAATCTGTGACCTCAACAGGTTCTTCAACGAAGTGGAGCGTGTCGTCAACATGAATCTCGTCGGTGGGAATGGCAACGGTGACTTGAGTTGGACTTTTCTTTAGATTGGATACGTGAAAGGTGTCGTGAACACCATTTAGTTCAGCAGGTAGGTCCAACTTGTATGCTACTAGTCCTATTCTTTCCAGAATTCTGAAGGGACCAATGTAGCGCGGATTTAACTTCCCACGCTTTCCGAAGCGTGCCACACCCTTCCAGGGTGAGACTTTCAATAACACCATCTCTCCAACTTGGAAATCCACATGTTTCCGGTTTGGATCCGCATAGGCCTTCTGTCTGTGGCGAGCTGCTTCGATGCGTTTAAGAATCTGCGCAATCTTGTCTGTCGTCTCTTGGACGATTTCGGGACCAGCAAGCTGCCTATCACCTGCGTCAGCCCAACATAAGGGTGATCGGCACTTGCGTCCGTAAAGGGCTTCAAATGGCGCGACACCAATACTGGTGTGGTAGCTATTGTTGTATGAAAATTCGACCAAAGGTAAATGTTCATCCCAGCTACCGCCCAAATCCATAACACACGCTCTCAGCATGTCTTCCAAAGTCTGTATCGTTCGCTCGCTCTGGCCGTCAGTTTACGGATGAAACGCAGTGCTCAGATTCAATTGTGAGCCAAAGGCTTCTTGGAAGGATTGCCATATCCTTGACACAAACCTTCCGTCTCTATCAGAAATGATTGAGAGAGGCACTCCATGGCGCGCGACGATCTCTCTCATGTAAATTTCAGCCAATTTGCTCGTATTATCCTTCTCTCTGATAGGTAAGAAGTGTGCTGACTTCGTTAATCGATCCACTATTACCCAGATAGTGTCATGGCCTCTTGGCGTTCTTGGCAATTTCGTAATAAAATCCATTGAGATTTGTTCCCATTTCCACTTGGGAATCTCAGGTTGTTGCAGAAGTCCTGAAGGCTTCTGGTATTCCGCTTTAACCTTAGCGCCCGTTAAACATTTGCTCACGTACACAGCAACATCGCCTTTCATCCTAGGCCACCAATAATAATCTTTGAGATCCTGGTACATCTTATCCGCTCCAGGATGGATAGAGTACCGTGATTTGTGAGCTTCATCAAAAATAACTTTCCTTAAACCACCAAACAGAGGAACCCAAATCCTTTTCTCGAAGCATAACGTTCCTTCCTCGTTTGGCCCCAAAAACTTCTCCATCCCACGGAGATATTCTTCTTCAAGGTTTCCTTCCTTGAGAGCTTCCTTCTGCGCGGCACGAATGCGCAAGGAAAGATTGGTTCGTATAATCATTTCTAAAGCTCTAACCCTTATGGGCTTGATTCTCTCTTTACGACTTAGGGCATCGGCGACTACATTCGCCTTCCCTGGATGATACTTAATCTCGCAGTCGTAATCGTTCAGCAACTCAACCAATCGTCTTTGCCTCATATTCAACTCCTTCTGGTTGAATATATGCTGTAGGCTCTTGTGATCTGTAAAGATTGTACACTTCGTACCATAAAGGTAGTGTCTCCAGATCTTTAAAGCAAAAACCACTGCGCCAAGTTCCAAATCATGTGTGGTATAGTTCTTTTCGTGCACTTTCAGTTGACGCGATGCGTAAGCAATAACCTTTTGGCGTTGCATCAACACGCAACCCAATCCTTGGCGTGAGGCGTCACAGTATACCACAAAATCATATGTACCTTCCGGTAGTGCTAAGATTGGTGCATTGCAGAGCTTATCTTTCAGTATCTGGAATGCTTCTTCCTGTTTGATTCCCCAATCAAACTTCTTATCCTTCTGCGTGAGGAGCGTCAATGGTTGAGCGATCTTTGAAAAATTCTCAATGAATCTTCGATAATAGCCAGCCAAACCCAAGAATTGCCGAATCTCGGTTGGCGTCTTTGGCGTTTCCCAATCCTTGATCGCCTCGATCTTTGTTGGATCCATGTGGATTCCATCTCCATTTACCACGTGCCCAAGGAATTGCACCTCTCGTAGCCAAAACTCGCACTTAGAGAATTTGGCATACAGCTGTTCCTTCTTCAGCAGCTCTAGAATGGCTCTAAGATGCTGCTCGTGTTCAGCCTTCGTCTTTGAATAAATTAAAATATCATCGATGAATACAATCACGAACTTATCCAAGTACGGCTTGCAAACTCTATTCATTAGATCCATGAATACCGCAGGTGCGTTTGTCAGACCAAACGGCATAACGAGGAACTCGTAGTGTCCATAACGAGTTCTGAAGGCTGTCTTCGGGATGCTCTCTTCTTGTATCCTTAACTGATGGTATCCAGATCGAAGATCGATCTTTGAATAAAAACTTGAGCCTTGCAGTTGGTCAAACAGATCATCAATTCTTGGCAGAGGATACCTATTCTTGATCGTCAGCTTGTTTAATTCCCGGTAGTCAATGCATATACGAAAACTACCGTCCTTCTTTTTGACAAACAGGACCGGAGCTCCCCAAGGCGAGAAGCTTGGTCGGATAAAACCCTTGTCTAACAACTCTTGAAGTTGTGTCGACAGTTCCTGCATCTCAGACGGAGCAAGTCTGTAAGGTGCCTTAGCCACAGGCGCGGCGCCTGGAACTAGATCGATGTGAAACTCTACTTGCCTCTGAGGTGGCAGTCCAGGCAAGTCTTCTGGGAAGACTTCTAGATACTCCCTCACGACAGGGATGTCTTCGATCTTTGGCTCAGCAGCCTTTTTATCCACAATGTGTGCCAGAAAAGCAACACATCCTTTCTGCAAACACTTCCTTGCTTTCAAGCAGCTGATAATCCTCAATGGCGTCTCACGCTTCTCTCCATGAACAACAATGGTCTCACCATCATCGGTTGGGATACGAACAACCTTTTCGTGAACTATCTCAGCTTTGTTGCCTGATAACCAATCCATTCCTACCACCACGTCGAAGCTTCCCAACTGGACTGGTAGTAGATCTAGAGCGAACTCACGTTCTCCTAATTCGATCACACAACCTCTGATAACTTCATTGGCTTCTACTAACTTCCCATTGGCCAATTCGATTGAGTAGGGAATATCTAACTTATTAGCGGCTAACCCAAGCATATTCTTAAATTCTAACGACACGAAGCTATAATCGGCACCAGTATCAAATAAAACGGATGCATAGCGTTGATTTACAGGGAACGTACCAGTAACAACATTGGGGTCCTGGCGCGCTTCCCTAGCTTCGATTTGGAACACTCTTCCACGGGCTTGGTTTAACTCTGGGCAGTTCTTCTTAAAATGCCCGATATCACCGCAGTTATAGCATCCAAGTCTTTGCCCGTTTCCACCTCCATTTCCAGCTTGGTTGTTGTTTTGGTTTGCATTGCCAGCTTGGTTCGCAAAGTTGCCTCGATTCCCGTTTCCTCCATAGTTTCCTTGTGAGCGATTACCACCACGATTATTATTCCTATTCCCAAATCCTCCCTGGCCTCCCTGACCAGCAGTGGCCCAACAAGTGTCCTTCGAGTGGCCACGTTTCCCACATGCTTCGCATACTTTTGGCCCGCAATGACCAGAATGGTGGCGCTGGCAGGTGTTGCATTTGGGCTGGGTGCCCATATACCCTTTTCCTTTCTTTCCTCTACCAGCTGTAACCTGAGCTGGCGTGTCTGATCCTCCTTTCTTAACCACCACGCTGGCGCCCTGCTTGAAGTTCGAGAACTTCCTTTTGTTACCTCCTGATGACTCGACGTGAGTCTCTGCCTTCTTGGTCTTGATCTCGTCAAACTTGTTCAGGCGAATAGCCTCCTCAGTGAGAGCTACGCTCAAATCGATTGCCTCAGTAATGGTCGCAAGCTTGGATGAGGTTACCATGCTTATGATTTGAGGAATGAAACGTTCAATTCTCTTGAACTCAGGAGTGACCATGTAGGGTACCACATGCGATAAGTCATGGAACCTTTGAACGTATTCTGCTATCTTTGGACCGTCCATTTTCAAGTGCCAGAACTCGGTCTCCAATTGCTGGATTTCTGCGCGGGAACAGTACTTTTTGCGCATGAGTTCCTTCAGTTCGGTCCAGGTCAGCGCGTAGGCAGCAGCTTCGCCAAGTGTCTGTACTTGCAGATTCCACCAAGAGAGGGCTCCATCCAAGAATAGCCCTGAGATATAGGTGACTTGCTGATCCAGCGCGCGCTTGCTCATGCGAAGAACAGATTCGGTTTTCTCAGCCCAACGAACAAAGGCGACAACACCTCCTGTGCCATCAAAGTTTACGGGCTTGCAGTCTAAGAACTGCTTGTAGGTGCATCCATGAGGTGGATTATTGTTGTTGCCAGTGTTGCCAGAGTTGCTTCCACTAGTCCCTCCTTGAGAGGCGGCGTATTGTGCAATGGCAGCAGCGATAATTTGCTGGAGTTCTGCCTCATTAGTAGGCATGTGTGTCTCACGTCTCGGCGGCATCTTCTAAAAGATGGTCTACGTTGGTCAGGTCATAATAAGTAGAGTGTACGTAAGTATACAACAATATCAACACATAACATCTCATGTTATCAATCACATAACATCTCATGTTATGAATAGATCACCCATATTGATAGCTTCTGCAATGGTTGAGGGCTTTGAGGTAGTAACCATACCCCTGATCTGGGGTGCAAGTGTCCAAATGAATCGTTCAATCCTTTTGAACTCCGGTTTGACTAAGTAGGGGGGGCGACCCTAGATAAGTCGTGCGATCGCTGGACAAGTTCAGGAATTTCTGGTTCGTCCATTTTCAAATTCCAGAACTCCACCTCAAGCTTCTAAATTCCAGTCTTAAAGAAACATTTCTTCTCAATCGTTTCCTTGAGCTCGTCCCAGCTTAGTGCATAAGCAGCGTCTGTGCCAAGGGTCTGAACCTGGAGGTTCCATTAAGAGAGTGTGCCATCTAGAAATATCCCCGAGATATAGGTAACACTCTGTTGGGGCGAACAGTTACTCATTCTTAGAATGGAGTCGGTCTTTTCGGACCAACGAACAAATGCAACGGCGCCTCCTGTTCCGTCAAAGTTCAAAGGCTTGCAGTTCAGGAACTGTTTATAGGTGCAGCCAGTTGGAGGGTTATTTCCAGTAATGCCATCGTTGTACTTAGAGCGGAGGGCTTCATGTCGTGCATTTATCTGTGAGATGCGTTCTTGCAGCTCGGCTTCTGTCCTTGGCAACGTACTGGTGTTTGTGTCACGTCTGGGTGACATTCCCTTTTGTCGAAGTGGTGTGAAGCGGGTTAGACAACGTTTCAATTGTCTATAAGGTGTATATAGCAACATAAGCCATCATGTAATCACCCAATTTCACACGCAAATATACTCACTGTATGAGTGGGGAAGTAAATTTCTGAGCCTTCACATAGGCTTGCCAATTTGGCTTGTTGCTCGTAATAGAATGAACTCGAGGCTACATCGCCTTGGTCATTCGTGTTTAAGTTATTTCCTGCTGCATTGGTTATCATTAGCTTGACCCGCAGAGTCCACCAGGATTCCTGTGCACTACAAATCGTTATTACATGGGCCCCCGTAATAATAAATTGTCTTGCACAGTTACCCCAAATTTTCTCTCGTCTAAGCAGATGATCAATCAAGGAGCAACAGTAGGTGCATTGGCATGAACAGGGTCATGCTCCAATGCGGGGTCAGGAGCAGCGCCTGGCTCAGGGGCCACGGCCGGCTCCGGATCAAAACTCCATCTCAAGATCAGCTGGATCAACAAACAGAGGGGGGTTACAGGATCCTCCAAGGGCTGGTCTAAGTGTATGAACTCAAGGTCGTGGTCTGGATCAAAACCAGGTGGAAAAGCAGGATCAACCTCAATATCGTGATCAAACTCAAAGCTGTGGGCGGGATCCGGTGCAGCTGATGATGCCATATCAGGGTCGGCGTCGTGTGAGTGGTGCTGCATTCCCTGTATGTGCGAAGATGCGGATGTCAGAAACTCAAATGAGTCTGGGATAGGGGAATGGACATGAGTTTCCCCTACAGGAGCGTCCGCATGCAGTAGTCTAATACCAGCAGCAATAGGGCCCTGCCCTCGAATGGGTCCTCCTCCAGTAGATCGTTATCGTCGTCAGAGGCCACGTCGGGGGGGCATATCATCAACAGGATAAGCGGCAAGGGGGCAAATTCCCAACAAGATGGCCATTAGTAGGCTCTGCTACGACTTCAGGCAGCGCAAAAGGGCTGAAAGTCGTCATTGTCTGTGCCGGTAGTATCGGAAATGTACACCTCGTGCTTCGATGAAACTATGTCGTCTGATACTATAGCCATGGGATTCGTAGTGTCCATCTTTCTAGTACTTGATGAAAGCATGACGTTTGTAACACAAACACATATACGTATAATAATCATTCATATAATCATATAAACATGTTAGTCAATCAAATAATTCTCCTAGTTTCACTAGCCAATTTCTCCCAGTCTTTAAGACTGCTCTATCCTCCACCTCGACCTCTTAGATCGAGCCTCGGTCCCCTTGACCGAGCCTCAGCCTTCATGACTGAGCCTACTCTTCCTAGCCTCACTAGCCAACTACCTCGGTCACCTAGACCGAGCCTCGATCCTCCAGACCGAGCCTCAGCCCTCCAGGCTGAGCCTAAAATAAATCAACGTGCTCAACTACCTCGGTCACCTAGACCGAGCCTCGATCCTCCAGACCGAGCCTCAGCCCTCCAGGCTGAGCCTATAAATAATAAAATGTTCTCAACATTTGTTTGTAAAAAGTTTTGGATCTGGACTTAAGTGGTATGCAGTAAAAATGTTTTCGTGAGAGCCCTAGTGATCATAGTCTAGACTCGAGAAAGAATCCTAGTTCGCTATGATCAGAGCTCTGATACCAAGCTGTCACACCCTGGCTTTGCGGAAGCGTGGTTAATTTTGGTGTGACTTCTTAATACCATAGCTTAACCATAACAAAGCTATATGAAATAAAATCATGCAAGATCATCCGTTTATATTAAGTTTTAAAACCAGAGTAACATACCATTATCTTAGAGACTTACGACATCGTAACATAAAACATTGTCTTTAACAACATAACCATTAACATGAAATAAACGCAGTTTAAGATTTGTGACTTGTCCAGGAAAGAGTCACATTTCCTAAACTGGGATGACCTTGGAACCCTTATGCAGCGGGAAAACATAACATACCGTGCCAGATCTTTAATTTCCTGAAATACATGTAAGTTGAAAAATCAACAATAATGTTGAGCGAGTTCATGTGTAAGTGAGTATGTAAAACACTTGTAAGTATAAAAGTTCCCTGGTATGTAGCAGTGTAAGGAAAAAGAGATCACCAATGGGTTGCAAAGCCATTGATATGTGTGAAGTGCAAGTAGGAAGACTCAACCTATCAGATTTCGCGTCGGGTACAAAGTCACTCCAAGGTCCGTTCTGTTGGGCCTCTTAGAGGTCCGTTCTGTTGGGCCTAGAGTTGGGCTCGCTACACCCAGATAGATCTACCGCTTACGTCCCTCGGTGTTTCTGCCTACCCACTCACAGGATCTAAGTAGTAAACCTCCTTACGTTAACCATACCATGTATAAAATACTTGTAATCAAAGTAACATGTATTTCACCCCCGCAGTTAAGAAAACTGAAAACAGTTAGAGAAAAGGGGGACATGAACTCACAGTGAAGCGTCTCTACCAAGTATCTCCTGCTCACGCAGCTGTGCGACGACCTACAGGTGCTAATTTCTATTAGACGGACGGCCGTGCCTTAGCTTTATAGTTTAAGTCTTTGGGAAATAGTTAGACAACTATTTCGTGTTTACATTCTGTATATACTTGGTAGTTAATCTCCTTCCCAAGGATGGGGGATTCAATACATGTGCGTCCATAAATATTTCCGTAAGTGCGTAAGTTACGTTTAACAATCGAGTGGTAATATAATCACCGGTGTAACTTATATATTTATGGTGAGAGCGTTCGTATTATTTTGGGATCGTTAACGTTCGTAAATATTATTTTTACTCTAAAAATAATATTTATGTATTTTCACAAAATAATCATAAACCGTGTGTGAAAAATATATATTTATCACGTTAAATTTTGTGAAAATCCCACCTCCGAATATTTAGTAAATAAAGTCATGGCGGAATTTATATTTCGAAACATGTCAAAAATAATTCTAACACTTGTAGTGTAAATAGTTCTAAGTGTTAGGTTTTTGGAAAAATTTCGCCAGAGTTTCCTCTGTAACTGGAGGTGGCCACGCTTTCAAGCGTATCATTTTCTTTAACAAATCAACTCAACAATTTTCTTTATTTGATCAGAACAACTTTTCTCACAACAACTAATCAACATATGTGTAACTTGCCAAAAATTACATGAACTTGCAGTTTTTCCCAAAACTGTGGTGTAAACCCCTTAAATTTAGTAGATCTTCATATAAGGTAATTTGATCTTGTAAAAACCTCGTTTTTAGAGAAAATCCATCTTTACAACTTCCCGTCATCTTCTACAAAAACTGTTATTTTGTCGGATCTTTTCATTTCACAAGTGTTTACACACTTGTGGTTTATAAAAATCATGCTTGTTAGTGTAAGATCCATCTTTTAAAATACATGATTTCTTTGATACGTGGTTCTTTGAAAATACCACTTGCAGATGCGTAGATCTGCTAGTTTTAAACACATTTTCACAAGTAAAACTCTTTTACACAAGTTCATGATTCGCGTGTGGTAGAGTTTCACCTTTTAACCCTTGTATTATTCAAAACAAGCTTATGTTAAGATCCATGATCTTACCAAACCGGGTTAAATGATGATCCGAGCTACCACATCGTAGATCGGGCCTAAATAATCATTCATTCAAAATACTACAACATTTACACAACTTATGAGCTATTAACCACCATTTATAGTGTTTTTAGTGAACTTTAATGCTTCAAAATGCAAGATTCCGAGTTTTTACCGATAAAAATCCTTTTAACCACTTTAGATTAGTTCAAGAAGGTGTTTTAAGCATTATACCTCTAGCTCGAGGCTAGGGAAGAATCTTGACGAAAATGGCGTGGATAAAAGCAAGATAAAGAGGTCCTTCGAACTCCGAGTGCACCAAGACTCCTTGTATACGACCCTCGACACTTGTATGATCTTGTGATGTGAAGATGGAAGCCGAAAATGGATGTGTGGGGAGGGGGGTGTTCGGCCGAGAATGAGCAAGAGAGGGAGAGAGTGTGTTTGTGATTTAGGAAAGTGATTATGATCATGTGTGTAACTCTTGCATCTTATAGACAAACCAAGTGTGTTTTACCCAATGGTTAATGTGTAACCAAGATATTAAACATGATTAGATTATGGCAATCTATCAAGTACAAGGTATGTCCCCTAGGGGACCGAATTCGGTCAAGAGGGGGGGGGGTCCTTGGTTCGATTTCAACTAGACACTAAGTATATAGTTAGGTTAAACCAAGTTAGTTAAGTGTTTAACTTAGTTACTAAAGTGTAGTGTGTTACAACGGGTGTTAGGGTACTCAGGGACCCTAACTGGCTCAGAAAAAGATAAATAATGAAAATAATAATATTTTCATGTTCCGGGTAAAGTCCGGTTGTTCGGTTGGATAGTAATCCGTTAAAGTGCTTAATAAAGCTTTAAAGTGTCGTTATTACATTTTTTAGTGACACAACTTGTTCCTGACACTTTGGAAAGTGTCTAGTAATATTTTTCTCATGTTTTGGCACTTTATTAGTTAGCTAAAAGCTGAATTATTATGTAAAGTGCTGAATTTTGTACTTAGAGTACGTTTTAGGCACATCCAGTCATAGTGACTTATCCCTAGAGACGCAGTTCCACAACCCTTATATCCCTACACTCACTACTAGTGTAGCAAAACATTTCAGGCTCTTACAGGCCTTAGAGGCAGTGTTTGCCTGATGCTGGCTTAATCAGCATGTTCAATAGGTTATCCGTTATAGTGCTACTGTGCTTTTTGTGCATCACGGTTGTCACTAGGGTTCAGCATGTAAATAATGTAGTGACGATAAGTAAAGTATGATGCAAGTAAGTACATGTATCAGATATCAAGTAGCAGTTCATCAGCTAGTTCAAACAAGCACAGTAATTAAGCAGTAATTAATTACTAATTAAGTCGTACGGATACCTGGTTTAGTGCGGGTTGTCACAGGTTTGATATGTAATAGTGTAATAGATAAAGGCTGTGAATTTCCACGTATATAAACGTAATACACGTCGTATATACTCACAAAACTGATACTACCAGCTAAGTCCTCGAGCTGTGATTGCGATTGCTAAACTAGACCCCGTCGGGTGCAATAGTACTATACTAGTCACGGCGGGACGTTGCGAGTATAAGTCCTAGCACATATGTAACTAGCATCACGTATAACTATGCACGTAAGTCATTCGCAAGTGATAAGTTGTTTAAGCATTTGATGTAAATCGATTTGATAGCAACGTATGATACACCCAAAAGTGCAAAAGCAAAAAGGGTTCAAGTATACTCACAGTTGGTGTTCAGCAAGTAAACACAACTTGGTTGGATTGAAGGGAGCGCGTCCGAGATTAGCCTGATTATAGATGGATAGCGTCAGCGTTGAATAGTGCGATAAACGGTGGCGAATGAACCAAGTGTCGGATGGTAATCTGATCGGATAGCCAGTCGATCGGGTGGCAATCCGTTCGGATGGACATCCGGTCGGATGACCATTCGATTAGATTGTCACTTTGTTTGGTGAAGAGGTGTTTGTGTATGATGGTTTGCCTTTTGAAGTTTTCGTTGTAGCATTTTGAAAACAGAGAAGTATCACTACCCTTCAGATCGGTCGATCGGTCGAAGGTTCGATCGGGTGACAATCCGATTAGTAGGACACTTTAGTGAGAACAAGTTCACAGCAGTTTGTCACTCGATCGGATTGCAATCCGATCGGGTGGCAATCCGTCTGGAACCGTCTATGTATTGAATTAGTCCCAACATCACATGGTCGGATGGTTGTTCGATCGGGTGGCAATCCGATCGGACGGCAATCCGTTCGACGTTCAGAACTTGAAAAGTTGAATTTAAAAGTTTAAGTGAGGAACCAAGTGCAAGCCGATCGGACAGCTGTCCGATCGGGTGGCAATCCGATCGGGTGGTAATACGATCGGATGGCAATCTGTTCCGACAGCCTTAGATCGTCCTGTCACTTGATTATTTTGAAAGTTTGCGGTTTTCTTGAGACGGTACGACATCGTGCTAAAAAACAGAACCCCATCAACACCCAGGCGATCCGATCGGGCAGGAATCACCCTAATCTGATCTGTCAGCTGTTCGAGATGATGGTTTGCGTTTAACCGAGATCGGTTGTCTCGTTGATAGAATACAGATCTTGAACCAACACATCAACAAGAAGGAGTAGAAGATCAGAACAAGCTCCGATTGTATCGGTTTTAGTGCATTGAGTGTAAAAGAGTTGAAAGAAAGTTAGAAAACTATCTTTCAATCCTTTTAACCATGAGTTTGTGTAGATCTATGCGAAAACGTTGTTTAATCATGTGGAAATCCTTCATATCTGAGTTGTTCTTGGTGGAATGATGCCAAAACTTGAAGCTCATAAGAACTCCATGATGACATCATCCTAGAACACCTCAAATCCGTTGATTTCATGGTTAAAGTTAAGATTCAAAGGGCAAATTAATGAAGTAGTGTGTGTAGATCGTAGAAGTACAAGAATTGAGGTAGAAAACTTACAAGAATCGCGAGAAATCGAGAGAAAATAGCCCCAAAGCGTGCTGGTCGAGTAGGAGCTGTCACATCACTGTTCAAGTGATGTGACAAGGGCTATTTATAAGTGAAGAGGAGAAAAGGGGAAGGGAGTGCCATGGATCGGATGACTGTCCGATCGGGTGGCAATCTGATCGAGTGGCAACTCGATCGGATGGCCACCCGATCGAGTCGTCACTCGATCGGTGGTCTCCGGCGAATGGCGTTTCGATGGTTTGTTTTATTCGTTAAGCTTCGCGATAATTTGGTTACACATTTTCATACCCATATGCATATATTTATTATAATTAGTCACATATGGTTGTATAAATATCCACATTTCAAAGTTGCGATACAATAACCGGGCTTCGTTTCGAATATGCGTTCTCTACGATGCATCACGGCTATCAAGGAGGGTAGAATAGGTCCTCACTCAACATCATCGTGAGCGTTAGTGTGTGTGATGCGATGTGTTATAGCGATAAGGTATGCGTAATATGTGAAAATACTGCGAAATAGCGTTGTATGCAATATAGCTACATTATGATCCGAATCTCTGGTGCTAGGCGTAACGACTATAACGAGTGGTAACAACGCACGAACGTGCGGGTTGTTATAGTATCCCCTACTTTAGGAAATTTCGTCCTAAAATTAATCCATAAGAAGGGTTGCGAGGATCGATGCGAGTGGGAGTAACGATTAAGAGCGTCAAAATAAGCGAGCGATCGATTGAAATTCGACAAGCGAGAGTGTTGCGATGACTGGCGATGACAGCGAGTAAAGCGATTCGTATACAAAAGATGGCAACACACAAAAAGTGATCCAAAAGCGTCCTGAATTCTCAAAAATTTGATTAACTCGAAAAGGTTTGAAGAAACTTGTTTATGGAAAATCTTCCCATAGTGCGGCGTTAAACTGTTTCGATGTTCACACCAGCACTATGAGTGGGGTTTTATTAGGTTACTAAAAGATTTTAGTGTGTAAAAACCCATTTTACGAGATTTTCCCATCACGCGGCAGTAACTTGAGTCGATTGTCACCCCATCGTTACAAGATAATCTCGTTTTGTACAACGGTTTTGATCAAAATTTTAGAAAAAGTTTTGTAAGAAAAGGTCAGTTTAGACTTTTGGTAAACAAAGCTTTTTAATAATATCAAGAATTTAAATTTTAAGGTCGGCCCCGCATGGCACTTTTCCACGAAAGTTCGACAATATGGCTAAAACGCTTATATATAGGAAGTACCAGCGGCGTATCCACCACGTTTTAACCATATGGCTTCCGTCTCGTGAGGCGGTGTCATACGTGTCAACAAAGTACAGTCAGATTTGTGATGACTAGATCCAAACGAGAAAGGGTTGGATCAAGTCTTGAAAGGCAAACCGAGTGATGAGTCGTTTTCAACTCAGTTTCGTGACACGAGCGAGTGCGATAGGCGGTAAGCGGGATGCGAAAAATTTGATAGTACAACACAAACATAATATGCAAAGATGGTGGCGACAAGCTTAAAGCGATAAGCGACGAGCGATAAGCGACGAGCGATAGCGACAACCGTCGAGCGATAGGCGACGATCGATGCGTTGCAAATGATAGGAAATATGCGATTTGATTAGATTAAACGACACCACAAGTTTTAACTAACATTAGACCCCAGATGGCCTTTTTCCACGAAGTTCTGCTGATATGGCTAAAACACTTATATATAGGAAGTACCAGCGGCGTATCCACCATGCTTTAACCATATGATTTTCGTCCCGTGAAGCGAGGTCATGTGTGCTAACTTAACACAGACAGCACGGATATTGGTAGAGCGATAGCGATAGCGATTACATTAAGCGATACACGATGAGCGATGTGGCAATATACAAGCGACAGAGCGACATACAAGCGATAAAGTGATACACAAACGATAGAGTGATACCCACGATATGCGATAGCGCGATGCACATAATAAGCGATTGAGCGAACACACAATAAGCGATTGATATTGCTAGATAGATTCTAGCGTTAATGCGATTGCGAGCGTGTTGACTTACAAAAAGTCTGGCGATTACACGCTTTGAGTTGCGATTGAGATTGTTACGCCTTGCGATGTAGTGTAGTGTGTCGAAAATAGAGTTAATACTATACTTGGTCTAATAACGTTCAACTTGTATGGCACTTTCTTCACAAGTCATTGGTTGGCATGGCGAAGCACTTATATATAGGAAGTACCAGCGGCGTATCCACCATGCTTCAACCACACGCCTCTGCCCCGTGAATTGGTGTCGCACTGTGTTGACATGGTCGAGACGCTTATATATAGGAAGTACCAGCGGCGTATCCACCATGCTCGACCATGCTTTTAACGTTATGGCGTCATTGAAACTTATTGCGATCTCCGTGCACTGATCACAGTAATCCCGTGTGCACCCGTGACTAATTTGATCCTTGCATGTTTATCGTACTTTATCTCAAGAACGCATGGTATGGGTAAAACACATTATATAGTACATAGTGCTAGTATATAGTCTGTGCGCGAGTGCGAGATAGTGAAAGATAAATAGGGTCCACATTGTGTCGAGAAATAGAACAAGTTCAACATGAAAAAGAAATTAACGGCGAAAATCATATCATTACAACAACATTGGAAGCATAACTAATGTTGCTGTGGAGGACTTCTACGGAGACTGCGGTTGTTGCTGAAATGCCTCAAGTCTGCGGCCCCGTGCGGTAGTGCTGGCTAAGATGACCATACCAGTTGCAATTTGCGCAAAAGCGACAGTTAGCTTCTGGCGGGTGATGATACGTACACATGAGACACGGGGGATGAGTTCCGTTGTAGTCGCGCTTCGAGTGAACTGGAATTGCTTGGAGAGGTTCTGGCTGCGACAGTTCGGTTGTTGAAGAGTTTGGGCTCATGGTCTTTCATTTGCGGTTGGACTGAGCTTCCTGAAGCGGTGCATTGGCGTCAAAGGATTCGTCCGAGGACTCACCTGAAGAATCGTTGGTAGAATCGTCGGAGGAATCGTTGGAGGAATCGTTGGAAGAGTCGATGACGATTGCTTGATGAGCTTGTTTGACAGGATTCTTGGAGAAAAATCCGTCCAAGACTCGTTTGTCATTGATTTCTGTGGCCAAGCGGTAGGTTTCTTCGATGGTAGCAGGTCTTGCAGCTTCGACAAAATCGCCCACACACTCAGGCAAGCCGCGAATGTACTTCGTGGTGGCTTTTTCTGAAGTGTTGACTTGACTGGGGCAGATCATGCTAAGCTGTTTAAACCTTGCAGTGTAGCCAGCATTGTCACCTTCGACTTGCTTGATTTTCCAAAATTCGTCTTCTAGCTTCTAGACTTCATGGGGAGGGCAGTACTCTTTCTTCATGAGCACTTTCAGCTCATCCCAAGAGAGAGCGTAAGCTGCGGAGATCCCATGTTTGTTACGTTCGGCTGTCCACCAGTCGAGTGCTTGCGATTGAAATACTCCGGTAGCGCAAGTAGTACGAAAACCACCGGGACACCCACTCTGACGAAGGGAAACTTCGATAGAATCAAACCACTGGAGTAGTTGGGACACACCTCCTTCACCCGTGAACTCCATCGGGTCACAGGATTTGAAGTGTTTATAGAGGAAAACTGTTGCGGCGCTTCTGTCTAAGAGTCTTCCGGGATTCGAGAGTTGCTGAGAGAGTGCACTTGAGTGAAAATTTGAGGAATGACCTTGGCCACTTCCTTGGCCACAAGCGAGGCAATCCTCTTTTTGGCGCTTCGTTTGGCTCTTCTCCTAGCTGTTTGTCTCGAGGTAGAGTCGTTGGAAGGCATCTAGATAGAGGGAGATTTGGAATGAGATTCGATCATAATGATTTTGAGTTTTTGCGATGCGATTGAGCGCGATCAAAACTTGTTGTAGGTAGTATAATAGATTTCACATAGGGACCACATATGAGACATGAGATTCCTAAGTTCCCACACAATTGATTTGTTTGTATATATATAATTAGTTGTAGCTTATACTCGTACACATACATGTCGGTATAGAATGCGCGAGGACGCGATGCAGAGAGTGAGAGTGAGAGCGAGTAATTAGACATTAGTCTTGTTGCGAACATTCGGTTTTCGTTTCATATTGCGATGGATGTGCGATTCGTGCGTTTATAAACCAGGGAGCGAAAATCGATAAATCGATAAAGCGTAAAGTTTTAAATTGTAAACACATAAGCGTAAATAGGTTCCATAAAGCGTAAAAATCGGCGAGTCGTATGCTAGAAAAATAGATAGAATGCCTCGGGTGTTTAGGCGTCGACTGCCCAAGGTAACCCAACTATACCCAACAAGTTTGTGCATGCGCGTTGCCCTAGAAGACTTATGCTTCCACTGGGATGCAGCTCATGGCACTCGTCTTCTTAGTCATCGCGTGGCTCGAGTTATCGTCATAGTCGAGTCCTTGGTGAGAGCTTTTTGAAAACCATTTCGTTGAGAGTGGAACGGTTTATTAAGATTCGGGTTTCACCCCTGACTTAATAACTTCGCTCCTAATTGTGGTTGTGCTCTTCGAATAAATTCGGGAGTTCCACTGGATTTTGAAATGGAGACTTTCGTTGAGATATGGATGTCACCCCTAGCTCAACGGAAAGTTCTCGTGCTAGAAAATGCGCTGAGTGAGCGATCTTATCGAGAGTTCTTGGTTTTCACGCCTGATCTTGACTGGACTGCTCGGTTGTGTTATGCGAGTATTTTCAAAAACGTGTGTATTGTGTTGGCCTTAGGAAAGGCTAAGTAATATTCCAGCCTTAGGAAAGGCTCCTCGCGTGAAGTTGTAGTATGCGGTGTTCACGCGATGTTGTAGTCTTTGGCGAATTCGAGTGAGAGTATCAAGTAGGCCCGTGCAAATCCTACTGGGTTCGTACGAGTCGGATCATTGGTACCTAGACTATAGACTAGGTCGTTTCTAAGACATCGACCCGGACTAGGCCAAGTCTGGCCTAATTCCCTATAGTTATGGCTCTGATACCAATCTGTCACACCCCAACCGATGGCGGAATCATCGGGGCGCGGAACTAGGCGAATCAGATTGCTCAAAAGAATCCATAACAACTATATTGCGACAGTATTTAATGCGTTCATTATCCCATACTAATAAACAATTACAATCACATAAGCTGTCACGAATTTCCTGTTCTCTCAACAATTCAAATCTGACAACCTAGATTTTAGGTGTGTTTCTAGACTTCCTAGCTTGATTTGATGTAGACTGCGACTAAACCTGCAACATACGTTAAAATAATGTCAATACAAAAGTATTGGCGAGTATACAGGTTTGATATGTAATAGTGTAATAGATAAAAGCTACGAATTTCCACGTACATAAAAATAATACACGTCATGTATACTCACAAAACTGATACTACCAGCTATTTCCTGGAGCTGCGATTGCGATTGCTAAACTAAACCCCGTCGGGCGCAATAGTACTATACTAGTCATGGTGGGACGTCGCGAGTATAAGTCCTAGCACATATGTAACTAGCATCACGTATAGCTATGCACGTAAGTCATCCGTAAGTGATAAGTAGTTTAAGCATTTGATGTAATTCAATTTGATAACAACGTATGTTACACCTAAAAGTGCAAAAGCAAAAAGGGTTCAAGTATACTCACAGTCGGTGTTCAGCAAGTAAACACAACTTGGTTGGATTGAAGGGAGCGCGTCCGAGATTAGCCTGATTATAGATTGACAGCGTAAGCGTTGAATAGTGCTATAAACGGTGGCGAATGAACCAAGTGTCGGATGGTAATCTGATCGGATGGCAATTCGATCGGATGGCAATCCGATCGGATAGCCAGTCGATCGGGTGACAATCCGTTCGGATGGTCATCCGGTCGGATGACCATTCGATTGGATTGTCACTTTGTTTGGTGAAGAGGTGTTTGTGTATGATGGTTTGCCTTTTGAAGTTTTCGTTGTAGCATTTTGAAAACAGAGAAGTATCTCTACTCTTCAGGTCGGTCGATCGGTCGAAGGTTCGATCGGGTGACGATCCGATTAGTAGGACACTTTAGTGAGAACAAGTTCACAGCAGTTTGTCACTCGATCGGATTCCAATCTGATCGGGTGGCAATCCGTCTGGAACCATCAAGGTATTGAATTAGTCCCAACATCACATGGTCGGATAGCTGTTCGATCGGGTGGCAATCTGATCAGACGGCAATCCGTTCGACGATCAGAACTTGAAAAGTTGAATTTAAAAGTTTAAGTGAGGAAGCAAGTGCAAGCCGATCGGACAACTGTCCGATCAGGTGGCAATCCGATCGGGTGGTAATCCGATCGGACGACAATCCGTTCCGACGGCCTTTGATCGTCCTGTCACTTGATTATTTTGAAAGTTTGCGGTTTTCTCGAGACGGTATGACATCGTGCTAAACAACATAACCCCATCAACACCCAGGAGATCCGATCGGGCAGGAATCACCCTAATCTGATCGGTCAGCTGTTCGAGACGATGGTTCGCTTTTAACCGAGATCAGTTGTCTCATTGATAGAATACAGATTTGAACCAACATATCAACAAGAAGGAGTAGAAGATCAGAACAAGATCCTATTCTATCGGTTTGAGTGTATTGAGTGTAAAAGAGTTGAAAGAAAGTTAGAAAACCATCTTTCAATCCTTTTAACCATGAGTTTGTGTAGATCTATGAGAAAACGTTGTTTAATCATGTGGAAATCCTTCAGATCTGAGTTGTTCTTGGTGGAATGATGCCAAAACTTGAAGCTCATAAGAACTCCATGATGACATCATCCTAGAACACCTCAAATCCATTGATTTCACGGTTAAAGTTAAGATTCAAAGGTGAAATTGATGAAGAAGTGTGTGTAGATCGTAGAAGTACAAGAATTGAGGTAGAAAACTTACAAGAATCGCGAGTAATCGAGAGAAAATAGCCCCAAAGCGTGCTGGTCGAGTGGGAGCTGTCACATCACTGTTCAAGTGATGTGACAAGGGCTATTTATAGGTGAAGAGGAGAAAAGGGGAAGGGAGTGCCATGGATCAGATGACTGTCCGATCGGGAATGGCGTTTCGATGGTTCGTTTTGTTCGTTAAGCTTCGTGATAATTTGGTTACACATTTTCATACCCATATTCATATATTTATTATAATTAGTCACATAGGGTCGTATAAATATCCACATTTCAAAGTTGCGATACAATAACCGGGTTTCGTTTCGAATATGCATTCTCTGCAATGCATCACGGCTATCGAGGAGGGTAGAATAGGTCCTCACTCAACATCATCGTGAGCGTTAGTGTGTGTGATGCGATGTGTTATAACGATAAGGTATGCGTAATATGCGAAAATACTGCGAAATAGCGATGTATGCGATATAGCTACATTATGATCCGAATCTCTGGTGCTAGGAGTAACGAGTATAACGAGTGGTAACAACACACGAACGTGCGGGTTGTTACACCTCTATTCCTATAACTGAAGAGGAGATCACCAACATGCCTGCAATGGCTTATGGTGGGGTTAAGGGTCTGAAAGTTGAGTCTGTCAAGACCTCAAAAGTTAAAATCTCAAAGCCTAAAAGGAATGAAACAAAGACAACCGAACTAGCATCTACACCTGTTTTTGTTAAATTAAAGAAATCTCTCTTAACAAACAGAGACATTGAGTTTTGAGAAAAATGCATAGGTTGATAAACACTTTCAGGTTTTAAATCCGAATGAACCGACTAAGCCTACTACACCATCTGACAACAAATGTGAATCACCTGAAGCAACTGATTTGAGAAATTAGAATCAGTTGAATCTCGTGAATACAACTGTGATTCTTCTGGAGTAGCTAACTCAACAGCAGAGAATTCAGCAGAGCCACTACAAAAGGATTGTAACTCAAGTGGTTCAGCTGAATCAAGCACTGAAATAGTGATTGAGCCCACAAAGTCGGAAATTGAAACAACAAGGCCAGTCCCTGATTTTAAGTGTGTGAATGTTACTGATGCTTCTACTTCATGTGCAGATGAGGTAAAAGTAGAGGATTGGGTTGAGGGGGATGATATTGTTTGCCAAAAAAGCTGACAATGTTTGTTCAAAAACATCAAATTTGTCTGTTAATGCTCCTTCATATGTGAGAGAGGTTGTTTCTGAGCCAGCTTTGAGAGGCCCATCAAATCGATATGTGCCTCCAAAGCCAACAGTTAGAGATGAAAATGGTAAATCTAACACTGTTTTAAAAAAGAAAAACAGTGAATGTATTAGCTGTTGTAAACAGGGACATATGAAGCAAAGCAGAAAGTTTTAAAAGTTTGCAAACAAATCATCCAACAGATCCTATAACTCAAATTCTTCATTGGTTGGATCGAATGGATCAGGAAATGCTCCTTATGTCAAGAAGCAAACATGCTACAACTGTGGCATACCTGGTCACATTGCAAGGAATTGCACACATTGTCCCTATGTGTCATATTATACACAACATCAGAGGGTTATACCAAGGGATAGATCTTATTCTAAGCCAATGAAGGTTGAAAAACCTAAGGCAATGATGAATGAGTATCCCAAGGTTAAATCATCTGATGGGGATTGGAATGCTGCGAAAGCACATTAGAAACAATCAGAAGGTTGTTGTTCATATTTTTGTTCTTCTTGGTATTTTTTAGTGTTGTTGATTGTTTGAAATACAAAGTGTTTGTGTACCAGATGATACTTGATATCGTGTGCACCTGTTCATTAATACAAACGGCTTATTTTTCATCTTCTACAGCTTTTCTTGTCATTCCATGACTTGTTTAGGTGTTTGTGATATCTGATTGTAGTTTTCTGGACTTACAATTGGTATCAGAGCCTAAGAAGTCTTTCAAAAGGCTCGGTTTATCATCATATATTACTGAAATTTGAAGAAAAAGGCTTTTTGCTGTTGGCAGATTCGAAGAACTTGTTGTTTCAAAGAACAGTTTTTAACATCAAGAACAGTTAAAAAAATTCATATTTGAGCTATTTTAGTGGTTTGAAATTTGTCTTTGCTGATTTTTCGTGATTATTGTTGAAAAAAATCAACTGAAATTGAATTTTGAATCAATTCCTTGATTTTCGAGATTTAATTTTTTATTGGTTTCAAAAAATACAAGTGTACGGGATCACCAAATATAGCTGTGTTCGGGTTCTTTACTTGGAGTGTGCGGATTTGGAGTTTGCGACATTATAACTTATTTAAATACTAAACTTCAGTGTGTGGGCCCAAACGTTAGTGTGCGGTCCAAACTGAAGAGTGTGCGGCCCAAATTATACCAGTATTTGTGATATTCGATTGTGCTTTTCTAAGTGTTTGTGTACCAGGCGATACTTGATATCATGTGCACTTGTTCATCAATACAATCGACTTGTTTTTCATCTTCTACACATTTTCTTGTTAATCCGTGACTTGTTTAGGTGTTTGTGATATTCGATTGTAGTTTTGTAGACTTATAATTGGTATCAGAGCCTAAGAAGTCTTTCGAAGGGCTCGGTTTGTCATCGGATATTGCTTGAAGATCGAAGAAAAAGGCTGTTTGTAGTTTCAGATTCGAAAAATATTGGCATTTTCAATTTCTCTGTTAGTTCTACCAGACGAGTTTTATTCTCGTGTGCAATCTAATCAATTTGATTGTTCTTGTTCTTGTCACTTTCATTAGTTTTCCCCACTTTTGATCATGTTAGTGATATCCGATTGACAATTTCTGGACTTGCAATAGACAAAGTCTTCTAATGAGTGAAAATGAAACTAGTAGTAACAACCAACCACCAAAACTCATGCATATAAATGATTACTCGGGGTGGAAGGGAAGATTTCATAGTTATGTTCTTGGTCAAAATACAGAATTGTTCGAATAATTAACGACATCAATGTTCTCAATCATCTTCATTTTTCAATAACGAATTGCTTGGAACCACTCGGAGGTATCCTTTAACCGACTAGGTCTATTTTCTGAAATATTTTGTATGCCCTGTCGAACCGAAAGAAAAAAGTTCAAGATAGTGCAAGAGTCGGCAAGATAAGATGTTAATGATTCATATTGTAAGGGCAATGAAGTGCGAGAAATATGGAATTTGATGTACTCATGCATCATAATGCACAATATAATTTTAAAGCATGGCAGGAATGCAACATCACCTGATTACATGTTGGACCCTACAACATATATAGTCACATACCGTGAGGTAATTTATGAGTTGCGGGAAGAAGAGACACCTTACACTTTGATACGTTCTTGTGGAACAGTTGCTACCCTACCTAGAACATTGATGATTAGTTTCATTTAATAGTCAATTTTTATTGTTATTATCTCAGGTTTGATTTTTATTTCTTTTCAACGTAATTATGGTTTATTATTATTGGATTTTTGTCTTTTTACTTAGTAAAAATGCCTTGGGGTATTTGCGCAGACGCCCCTACAAAACTTGGGTACTTAATTAAAGAAGTTTTGATGTGACATAATTTTGTTAGTTAGTTTATGTAACTATGTGTCCCCTTCTCCCTAAATGTGGGTTAGGCTAAACTTAAGCCTTTGATGTATTGTAAAATACATCCTTTATTTGTGTATAGTTTGTATAGGTTTCCATTAGTTATAGTTTAGTTTTCGTTAGAATTTGCGTACTTTTGATCCAATTGTGTTTTACAGGTCTTTGGCATTTGAAACTGCTGGAAATTGCATAAAACGAGTTAAAATATGGAAAAGTCAAGTCCTGGAACGTGTTGGAGAGCTCGGGTGCTGAAACAGAATTAAATTACTGGAAAAAGGCTTTCTGGCGCCCCGCGATACAAGTAGAGGAGTCTCTCGTGGGTGGCGAGAGACTTAAAAATCTGAAGTTGTCCTTTACAAGGTGGCACCCCGCTACCCATAGCCACATCTCTCTCGCACCTTGTGAGAGAGTGATTCTGCCAGATTTCTTCAAGTTGAGAAAGGGTTTGAGCAGCAGATTATCTATAAACGTATTTAAACATTGAAGAAACCCTAACTTATGAATTGGAAAACTTTTGGGTGATCTTGGAGCTGCGGTTGAAGCATTTTTGAGCATTTAAAGTTGTCGGTTGAAGGTTGGAAGTTCAGAGAATCATTCGGGTCGTCTCCTTAACATCCGGGTGTTTTCACTTGTGTTTCTTATTCTACGACTATGTTTTGTTTCTTTGAAAATGTAGGTCCCGTTTTTCCGGTGAGGATCGATAACGAAAACCTATCCTTGTTTATCACGAACACGGTAATGGGTGCGGAATCCCCGTGACGGTGCAAACCAAACAAAGTGTAAAACACACGCGTAACCAAAGATATTGAATCTTTTGGTTACGCGTGTGTTTTACACTGTGTTTGGTTTGCACCGTCACGGGGATTCCGCACCCGTTACCGTGTTTGTGATAAACAAGGATAGGTTTTTATATCGGATCCACCGAGAAAAACGGGACCTACAAGTGGTATCAGAGCTTTGACTCTTTTCCTTGTTTAAAACCAAACATTGTCGTGTTTGAAACAAGTTGTTTTAAGTGTTTTTCAGATTTTTGTTTTTGAAAGATTCATATTTTCTGGAAAAATACTTCAAAAATCAGTTGGATATTGTGTGTTGCTCAAAAGTTTTATCAAAAACCTTGTTAAATTGATTGTTTACGTGTTAAACCGGGTTTTTAGTAAAAGTTTTAAGCGAATTCGGGTTTCGGAAAATTGTTCGGTGACCGGAGTCTTCAAATATTCATCGTGTTCTTCAGTAAACTTCAAAGTGTTCTTCAAATCATTCACTTTTTGATCTTTGGTAAACTAACTGTGCAGGTTGTTGATGATTTAAAAAATTATATCTTGTTTGAATATTGTGTACGTCAAATGATGGTTTGTTGAATATTGTGACCAAAAGTATGATGAAAAGTTGAATTTGTGTCTTGTGTCAGAGCATAGATAAGGCTTCTTTGAATATTTTGGCTAACTTGTCAGAAGAGGATAAGGGTCCTTTCTGTTTCGTCGGACCTTCAACTTTCCCGTTTCGTCGCACGTAACAAAACTGAATTGGACTTCACCATTGGGCTTCAAGTGTTTCGTCGCTTAACACTTCAATATTTAAATTGTGTTTCGCCGATCTTCAATCAGAATCTGTTTCGTCGGTTTATTAAACATTTAAGTTTTGTCATAATAGTCAAACATCAGTCATAAGATTCATCGGTCATTTATTAATTCAAATTTCCTTATCACTTGATGATAATGACTGTTGACATTTAATGCAAAATTCAGATTGCATGTGATGGTTATAGGTCCAATAACAATTCAGTATTGTGAGTAGGAATCAAATTTGTCGGCCCATTTGATAATAATTAAATTGCATGTGAGTGGGCTTCAAACTAAATTGGGCTTCATCCAGCTTTGTCGTCCAGTCCAATTTCTGTTTCGTCGATCATTACAATCATCAACAGGTTTCGTCTCAATAATTATATCAAACAGTTTCGTCGTACATCAAGATCTCACATCTGTTTCGTCGCCAAGAATTCAAGATCTGTTTCGTCGATCATATCTCAACATCTATTTCGTCGTTCATTATCAAACAGAGTGTTTCGTCGTGATCATTTGTTATTTTTAACAGAGGACTTCTAAAAGTGTTTTAACAGTTTGTTTTTAAGTGTTTGACCAGGTTTTTCACTTTCATATATCAAATATGGCTTGTACTAGTCCTTCGGATTGGAGCATGGAACCGAGACCAGGTGAAGATCAAACTTCGGCAGCCGTTTGGGTAAGGAATGTTTTTGGTGAGACATCTATAAGTGCAACTCAATGGGCTTTGGTATCGAATCAAAATCAAAGCATTCAGAATCTTTTGCTTAGCGAGAGTGAAACGGGCAGCAACAATCGCCCGCCAAAGCTGAATCACATGAATGACTATCCATCATGGAAGGGTCGTTTTCACACATATGTTTTAGGGCAAAACACAGAACTTTGGACGTGTTTCACTACTGAATGCAACCTTGCCCTCGAAGCAGCAGCATCAACTGTAGCGGGTTTTACTAATGTGCTTGAAGACGACAAGAAAGCGTATGATCTAGAGAAAAAGGCGTTTGCTATTCTCACTCAAGCACTTCACAAAGACATCTATCGTCAATTCGGCTATTGTACAAGCACGAAAGCTGTATGGGATGCATTGGTAGCGAGAGGTGAAGGGAATGCAGCTACAAGAAAGACACAACATGATCTGTTAAAGAAATAGTTTGAATGTTTTATGTTCAAGGAAAATGAAACACTTAGCGAGATGGCAACTCGGTACTACCATTTGATTAGTAAGATGTACTCATACAAGGTCAACGCATCACAACAAGAGATGGTTGCACGGTTTGCTGATGCTCTACCTCCAAAGTGGAGCCCATTCATTGAGCTTTTAAAGCATACGGGCGTTCTAGATGCTGTCAATGTTAATATCTATGAATTCATTCAGAAGTTGGAGCACAAGAACGAAGAGGAAATTCAGAAAGCTAAAAGGATTGCACCTCCTCAAAACACAGAAATGTATTTGCCGGGTTTTGGTCCTTCAGCTAGTTCTAGTTCCATTCAGCAACCGAAGCTTAAATCGGCGTTTGTATCAAATACAAGCTCATCTCCATTTCCACAGTTCAATCAAAGTGCTTATGTTTCGCAATCTAAACCCCAACCTCAACCTCAAGTTTCCACAACACAACCTCAATTCAATCCAAGTGTCAATTGTGGTCCGGCCATACAGTTGGGAAACGGTGATCAAACAAGAACTGCGTTTTATGCTGAAATTGTCAAGAATGTCAGCGATGGTGAATCTTCAGGAAGTTATTACAGTTCAGAATCGGACGTCAAGGAGGGAATGGATTCCGAAGCTGATAATTTGTCGAATGATGCTAACGAGAAATCTGACTTGATCAAGAAAGTTGTTGTTGCTTCAAAAGAAATGGAGAAGATTCTCACTGAAGATGGATCTTTCTCTTCTCAGACTGCCTTTATGGCTAATGTCACAGCTTCTACAAGTCAGGTACAATCTGAAACTCCTAGCATATGTAGTGATTGTGCTGATATGAAACATGAATGTGCTGAATTGAAACGTGAATCTGAAACAGTTCATAGTCACAATCAGAGTTTGGTTATTGAACTGTCAAAGTGCAAAGAGGCAAATATGGCTTTAGTTAGAAACGAAAAGGATTTTAAATCTGTAATTGAAACTTTAAAGAAAAGTGTTTCCGAAGTGACCAAAACTGTTTATCATAAACAAGTTAGCATTAACGATTACATTAACATTGTTGAGGAAACCAAAAAGGAACTAGCCATTGCCAAATACGAGCATGATGCAATCAAGCTCAAGTTGGAGAGTTATTCTAGCTTCCGATTTGTGCTCGATCACATTATTGACGTTCAACAACTGAAGGGAAATGTGAGAGGTGTTGGGTATAAGAAATGTCCGCCCCCTTTGAGACAAAATTATACTCGAATGCCCGATGAGGAGGAAATGCCACGTTTTGAGCCAACTGTACCTCTTGATTATGGGGAAGTTACAACTGGCTTAGGGTTCAAAACGGACAATTCATCGGAGGGCTCATCTGATCGGAAAGAAAAGTCATCATGTGCTTCAAATAAAAGTCCTCCAACCATTGAGGACTATGATTCGTCCGATGATGAACCAGATGTGAGTGATGAGGATAAATCTCTTGAGAAGAACAAAGGAGTAGAAGTGCCTTTTGAGAATCACATTCTGTGTGATCCTCCTACTCCTGCTGTGCAATCAACTGGTGCTAAACAAGAGATAGATCCTATCACTAAAATAGTGTCTACGGTTAAAAGTGAAAACGTGTTGTATACTTTAGTCGGTGATGACAAAATTTATTCAAACACAGCTTTTCCAATTAAAAATGTCAATCAATCTTTGATTGATAAAGTGTTTGAAGATACTACCAGTAAGTTTTTGGAAAAGGGGATCCCAAGAGTTTCAGTAACTCAGTGTGATCCGATTCCAAAAGCTGAAGTTAGAAGAAAATTTGGAAATCAAAAATCACCAACGAAGTAACAACCTATCGCTTTTAAGAGTAAACAGCAACAGCAGCGAGCTCAAAATTCTAAAGGTTCACAACCGAAGGTTGAGACCAAAGGAGCTCGTTTCAAGAAGAAAAACAATGATGTTAAATTTGTAGCATCCAATGGTACTGATAAAATTAAGACTTTTGAAAACAAATCAAACACCGATTTTGTCCAACAAGTCAAGATTTTAAAACGTAACGCTCAAAACAATTACACCCAACACACAAACGGGTGTGATGAAGGAACAAGTACCTCTGGGTGTACAGGTTCAACACGTGAAAGTCGAACCGGATCTCCCAAGTTTGTTGAGAGGAGATCGTGTTTCAAATGTGGGGAGTTTGGACACATTATCAAAAACTACACAAACTCTCCAAAACCAAATTTTGTTGAAAGAGCCCCCTCTGAACAAGGTCACTCACAACGTCGTCCTGTTTCTCCAAAACATGATAAACGCACTGTTAAAGAACAGGAAACGAAACAATGACGTCAAAGTGTAAAGAAAATTGAAAAAGGCATTAAAACCGGATGTAAAATTTGTTAAAAGGGAACCAAGTTCATCACAACCGTTAAAACCAAAAATTGTAAATGATATACAATTCGGTAAACGGAAACAGGCTTGGAAACCGAAAACAGGTGAGGATTCAGGAGGAGGCTTGCAATTTAAAGACCTTCAAGAAATTGAAATTACATTTCTTGATCCTCAGGAGCAACCCAAGTCTATGAAGGCTTGGGTCCTCATCTCCAACTAATCTCTGAGTGAGTGTGCAGGAAGTTCTAGGAGGAACTATCGATAGTCATCGGATTGTTGATAGTGGAATGTTCATGCACAAGAACGGCGACAAAGAAATTGTTGCCTTTGATGGAGAGAAAAAGAAAAGAAGACAGAATTGTCTGTCGAAAGAAATTGAAAGCTTCGACAAAATGAAAATCAATTCAAAGTTTGATTGTTAAAGACTTTAATCGGGTCCCCAGGATAGATTCAATCAAAATGTACGCACCTGCAGCACGTTTGATGTTCAAAATCAACAAGATGAACGTGCAGTGTACATTTCTTCGCGGTGATTGAAGAAGAACAGGAAACGAAACAATGACATCAAAGTGTAAAGAAAATTGAAAAAGGCATTAAAACCGGATGTAAAATTTGTTAAAAGGGAACCAAGTTCATCACAACCGTTAAAACCAAAAATTGTAAATGATATACAATTCGGTAAACGGAAACAAGCTTGGAAACCGAAAACAGGTGAGGATTCAGGAGGAGGCTTGCAATTTAAAGACCTTCAAGAAATTGAAATTACATTTCTTGATCCTCAGGAGCAACCCAAGTCTATGAAGGCTTGGATCCTCATCTCCAACTAATCTCTGAGTGAGTGTGCAGGAAGTTCTAGGAGGAACTATCGATAGTCATCGGATTGTTGATAGTGGAATGTACATGCACAAGAACGGCGACAAAGAAATTGTTGCCTTTGATGGAGAGAAAAAGAAAAGAAGACAGAATTGTCTGTCGAAAGAAATTGAAAGCTTCGACAAAATGAAAATCAATTCAAAGTTTGATTGTTAAAGACTTTAATCGGGTCCCCGGGATAGATTCAATCAAAATGTACGCACCTGCAGCACGTTTGATGTTCAAAATCAACAAGATGAACGTGCAGTGTACATTTCTTCGCGGTGATTGAAGAAAATGTGTTTGTTGAACAAACCAACCGGGGGTGCGGATGCCTTGGCATGGATTGAACAACCGCACACTACTTCTCAAGAGAAAGACAAAGACCTTCGCTGATGCAATGTGGAAGACCAGCCGGACCCAAAGGTTTCTGATCTTGTTGCTGTGAAGAGATTTCGAAGTAGCTACAAAGAATCGACCTTGAAATCCACACAGGGTGGATATCTAGTTTGGGAGAGCACTCAGCTTCCTGGCAATGCACGAAGCAGTTGCAGGATACGGTTTTAAATTTCTAATCTCTCCAATACTTGTCGATATTTAAGCTATTTTTTTTTAATTATTATCTCGTACAACACTCTTTGGCCAGACAATGTTGTCATGGTCCGCACCGCTTACCGACGTGCCAACTCATTTTTCCAAAATTCGATAAATCATTTCTGATTCAAAATTAATTTTGGTAAACGGCATTGAGGTAAAACATGAGTTAACCAACATCGGGAAATCGTTTTTGTAAATATCCTTTGTGTTTTTAAAATTTATCTTAGTTTGTTGATTTTAGGGGGAGTAAATCCAAATTTGAAAAATTCAAAAACATCGAAAAATTTCAAAACTCAAAAACATTGGAAAAACAAAAATGAGTTTCCTGGCAAAAAAAAGAGAATATGATAGTACATCAGTGGTCTGTCTAAACCTCTTTAAACTGAAATGCAAAATGAAAAATGTTAAGCAGCTCTATATAAGATGTATCGGTAGGCTCACAATCATTTTAAAGTGTGTAGGGTGATATAAATCTTAAATCGACTGAAGACTAGGTGGGAACCGCACATTGGCATATGGTCTTAGTACCGAAATTTCGTTTGAGAGATTCCCGAGGTTCTGAGATATTCGGTCTTTATGCTGTCTTATCATCTGGGTATCATGGTTGTTTCTTTTACCGAAACAAACGGAGACGAAGTCTAAGATCTTCCATGATACTATACATACGTGTACATATTGCATTCGACCTCAATAAGTGAACAACAATCACATGTCCCTCAAAATAAGTGATAATGTATCACATTTATCCGGGAGTCAAGTTCGTCTCTCTGCTGTACGAAAGTACTGACCTGTTCACGGACTTGCTCCTGTGCCCTCATGCATCGAAAATCAAGTTCCTCATCAATAAGTGATTTTATCACATAGGGCTTGTTTTCAATCAAAATAAGTGAGTTTCTCACATCTTTTATACGGACAAATGGATGATAAACAGTATACTCACTGGTAAGATGAACTCTCGTGCATACCTTGATACGGGAATGTGTCGTGTGTGGATGAACACCGGTCGGTAAGTATAAATCATACCTTAACGTATCCCCTCGCCATGATTACATCTGATAAGTTGAGCTTATGTGGACAACAATACCGATAATTGTTATAGGATGCTTATCTTAATGTGAACTAATTAAACAAAAAGAGCGTTTTGGCGTGACCGTACACTGATATGATTCTCTTACCCTCGAAACTCACAAAAAAAATGTCTGTAAATATTTATTTACTGCTTTCAGTTTCTGCATCTTTGTATATATTTATTTATTGTTTTCCGTCTTTACATTTGAAAAATGAAAAATTCCAAAAAGATTTTAGCTACGTTTTAATATAAACTTTATAAAAGCCAAAAAGATTTTGCTTCTAGTTTATTTTTGATTGACCGATGTTGGAACTCGAGTCTATCCTAGCCAAAATCCTGATTATAAGCCGGAAAACAATTGCATCTTCATAAACTGTCGAAGTTAACAGATTTTGAAAGTTAAAGGATTAAAATTAATTATTTTCTAAACTTTCAAACTGTTGTCGGTCGGTGTTTGATTGAGATTTGATCTCATATGTGTCATTTGTTTAAATGTTAACTATATTCCAAGCGGTTGTTCTCATTACGCGTTTAGATTTCTTGTGTGTGCAGATGCTAAAGGCGAGGAAAACATGTTCGATGACAAGCTTTGGAATGAAGACACGAAGTAAAGGCACTCAAAAGAAAAAAATGATCGAGTTGCCACTGATCCCTCATCAACACCACAAGGATCTAAAGAATTGAAGATCAAAAGATTCACGGGCATAACTCAATGGAGAGTTCATTCTAAGGGGAAGTTTATTAATACACTACCTGAATGAAAAAGGGAGTTTGTTGATACACTTTCTTCTTACGACGCGTGAAGACTTTGAAGATCCTCCGACACGAAAGACACAGAAGACGAACCATCACGGGTAGCGTCCAAGGGGGAGTTTGTTGATACACTTTGTGTGGATGCGGCTCGGTTCGACTTAGTTTCGACTCGGTTAGGTCCAACTCATGCCCGACATCACGACATTCCTCAGTCGTGCGCCCCAGAGTTCGACACGCGAAGCACGGAGCGCCGTAAGTAAAGTCCCGTTTACACATCACCATGACATCATCATTGTGATGTCATGGTGATGTCACAACCTTTGTCCTATGTTGAAATTGTGCAAACATTTAAACAGAAGGTAATCTGGGCCGATTCTTTTCTTTTGGGCCGAAGACTTGAAGTGGACTTTCACTTTCAATTTGGGCTTTAACACAACTCGACGAAACAAGATGTTAGATTAATGTATGTCGACGAAACAGAATGTCTTTCGTCGACTTTAGTGTTTCGTCATGTCCTCTTTCCGTTTCGTCATAGTCTGGTCTGTGTCTGTTTCCTATAAATACCCCTCATAGTTTCTGTGTGAAACTGATGAGTATGAGAGAGCTGTGAGACTTAGTGAGAGTCTGTAAACATTGTTTGTATATGTTTGGGTTGTACTCATCCCTAATCAATAGATATTGAATCTTTGGTTACGCGTGTGTTTTACACTGTGTTTGGTTTGCACCGTCACGGGGATTCCGCACCCGTTACCGTGTTTGTGATAAACAAGGATAGGTTTTCGTATCGGATCCACCGAGAAAAACGGGACCTACAAGTGGTATCAGAGAAACTATGAGTACAACCCAAACATATACAAACAATGTTTACAGACTCTCACTAAGTCTCACAGCTCTCTCATACTCATCAGTTTCACACAGAAACTATGAGGGGTATTTATAGGAAACAGACACAGACCAGACTATGACGAAACGGAAAGAGGACACGACGAAACACTAAAGTCGACGAAACACATTCTGTTTCGTCGACATACATTAATCTAACATCGTGTTTCGTCGAGTTGTGTTAAAGCCCAAATTGAATGTCAAAGTCCACTTCAAGTCTTCGGCCCAAAAGAAAAGAATCGGCCCAGATTACTTTCTGTTTAAATGTTTGCACAATTTCAACATAGGACAAAGGTTGTGACATCACCATGACATCACAATGATGATGTCATGGTGATGTGTAAACGGGACTTTGCTTGCGGCGCTCCGTGCTTCGCGTGTCGAACTCTGGGGCGCACGACTGAGGAATGTCGGACGTCGGGCTTGAGTCGGACCTAACCAAGTCGAAACCAAGTCGAACCGAGCCGAGTCGCATCCACACAAAGTGTATCAACAGAAAATACTTTGTTTATGCTTATTTCCATGACTTTGATTGGCTAGATTTCATTAACTACCTAGACAAGATGAATGGTTGCATAAACTTTGGATTTTTATTATGAATTTATGATATTTATGGATTTATTTATGTATTGTAGGCGATTTGATTATTAGCTAGATGTGTATGCATAATTGATTGTGTTCGAATATTTTTTATTGCTTTACATAATTCTTGGTGACGGTCTTTATCACAAAATAGAGTTGTGTTAGGTTCTAGATTTTGGTGACTGTTGATATCACATAATAAATCGTGAATCTTTAGGGTTGAATACGTAATAGACCTTAAAAGCAATATTCTGTAATCTTAAAAAATCAAGTGTTCTACTAACTCTCAATAGCTGAAAGGTGCGAGGTTATTGTTAGGTTTAAGCGATTAAACCGTAAGGTGGGTCCTTCTTAGGAAGTAAACCTAATAGCTGTTGTCTAACAAGTCTAGTTAAGAACCCAAATTTATCCTTGACTTGAGTCCCGAAACGGAGAGAGTCTTGTAGGGTACTTTCATAAATCATTAAAGGTCCTGACAAGGAGTCTAATTCACCGGTGAGTATAACAGCCTTTAGGGTGCCCTAATGTACTCTTGAGAAGGGTTAGGAGGCTTAGTTGGTAACTCGAGAGGTTTAGCATCCAGGATTCGAGTCTAGGTAGTGTTTCCACCGTCTGAGTAAAAACCTAAAGTAATTCGTTCAAGTTAATTTAGTTAATTAATTTAGTTTAATTGTTTTCTTAGGATTTTTAGAAACCCCCCCCCCCCCCTCCCATTAGACAAACAAAATAGTTTAGTCTGTGTCAGTCTAGTCTAGATAAGGTAATTAGTGTAATTCAATAGAATCTCGTGGGTTCGATATCCGGACTTACAGTAGCTATACTAGAGTCGATCGGTACACTTGCCGGTTAGTAGTTTAGTGTGTCTTAGTGAGTCTAGAGTATTACTTAGAGTCTAGAATTCGGTTAATTTAGTTAATTTTATAAAACTACTTTTTATCACATCAAGTTTTTGGCGCCGTTGCCGGGGACTCTTGGCAATTGCGTTGATTACTTAGTTTGGACTTCATCTGATATCATTACGTGCTATTTGTGTGTTTTCTAGTCATAGGAGTCTAAATAGTTCTAATGTCTTTTTATATTAGAGTCTTTGTTAGAGTCGACTTACTTGTTTATTTTCGGTTTTGAAGTGAATGCCCCATACACGTTCACCGGGACCACCGAAGCCGCCGATCTACAAGTTTGCCTTCTCGTCTTCTAGTTTAAAGGTTAGTAAATCTTCTACTTCATCTTCAGCCACTTCTGACTCTACACTCCAATCTAAACCACCAGCCTATGACTTCACCCCGAAGTCGTCACCCCACAATTCCCCACCACCTTCCCATTCCCGTACACCTAGTCCTACACCCAATAACCAAATGACCAATCGAACCGTTTACTAACAAGCCACCACCGGCTTCACCGGTGCTAATTCACCCATCACCCTTCCCAACATTGCTAATGATAGGTCCTGGCAAATCCCGTCCTACATCATGACGGCCATTACTAATTCATGCCAATTTCACGGTCGTGATGATGAGGATGCTCCCACCTACATTAACCGAATTACCCGCCTTTGTAGCACCTTCTTTGTTGAGGGTGTTAATCTAGATGCCCGGTACCTTCAGGTTTTCCCATTTTCTCTCACTGGTCGCGCAGCCGTCTGGTTCGATTCGCAGCCAGTGGGAACTTTCACCACCTGGGCAGGTTTACGAGATGCTTTCTTAGCTAAATATTTCTCACCCGCCAAAACATCTCGTCTACGCGATCAGATCCATTCGTTCCGGATGGAGCCTAATGAGCCTTATCAACTGGCCTGGGAGATACTCCATACCTTGATTTCTCGTTGTTCTCAGCATGGGTTGTCGGATTGGGCACTCGTAGAAAAATTCTACAATGGTCTTACCCCTGAGATCAAAGCTCGGTTTGATACTTCTGCTGGAGGGCAACTCTTGGGTAAGAAAACGGTAGTTCAGTGTAATGATCTTTTTGAGAGTTTTGCCCATTCTGATATGGACTATAGCACTACCAGCAGGACTTCCATTCCTGTGACTAGTACCGCCTCGGCCGGTCGAGGGGTAAACCAAGTTGTCTAGGATTCATCGGTAGCTGCTGCTCTAAAGAGGATGGAGAAAACTTTTAAATAAGAGCTTAATGGGATTAAGAAAAAGGTCGATAGATGTGAGGTTTGTAGGGGAGGCCACGATACGATAGATTGTCCCACACTTACACTCGAGCAGGTAGAGTACATTGCAAGTCAGTCTAGGGGTCCGTTTAATAATAATAATAATTATTATTATTATTATTATTATTATTATTATTATTATTATTATTATTATTATTATTATTATAACTCCAACTGGCGTAGTGGCAATAATAATAGTTTTCGCTCTTCCGGTAATCCTCCTGGTTTTCCATCTGGTCAGTATCAAAATAGGGGGCCCGGTCTATACACTAGTGGAGGTTCAGGTCAGGGAGGTCAATTTGGTAGTTCAGGTTCGGGTGGTCAATTTGTTAGTGGGGGGTCAAATCAAGAGGGTCAGGCTAGTGATAAAGGTTCAGAGGGTAGTCTAAGTAGGATTGAGGAGATGTTTGCTCAGTTAATGGTGACAGATCAGGTTACTCAGAAAACCTTAACCGAATTTGGTAACTTCGCTAAAAATCAAGAGCATATAAATAAAAATCAAGAGCTTCAGAATAAAAACCAACAATCCGCACTATTAGATCTTCAGCGACAAGTAGGGGGTATAGCTAAATAGTTACAAGAGAACCCACCTGGTCAGTTTTCGGGAAACACCTACCCAAACCAGGCTAACCATTCAGCTAAGGCTATTACTACCCGTAGTGGGAAGAGTTTAGGGGAAGTAGTTAGAGAGAGAGTAGAGATAGAGGATGAGGAAGAGGTAGATGAGGAGATGGAGATGGAAGCTCCCGGTAAGGTGCAACATAGGCTAGACCCAGCAAGTACCGCACACATCGAGGAGCCTCAAGTAGAAAAGAGTGTTGAAAAACGTCCCATAGGGGTTAGGCCTTCACCGTTAGTTGATCATTCACGCGTCCCTTACCCCGCCCGCCTTAAGCATCAAAAATATGCTAATGAATATGGGTAATTTCTCGAAATGTTCAAGAAACTAAAAATCCACCTTCCTTTTATCGAAGCCTTACAGTCCATGCCGAAATACGCCAAATTCCTTAAGGACCTTCTCAAACGTAAGGATAGAATAGGTGAGCTTTCAAACATTCCGTTGACCGGAGGTTGTTCCGCGGTGGTATTGAATAAGCTACCGGAGAAACGAACCGACCCGGGCACATTCACCATTCCATGCTTCCTCGGGGGTGCCGTTACCCCCGCCCATGCCTTAGCCGATTTAGGTGCTAGCATCAATTTGATGCCATTCTCTCTTTATGAGAAGCTAGGGTTAGGAGAGCTTACACCCACGCGTATATAAGAGAAATTGCTTATTAAGGTAGATAAGTTTGTGTTTCGTTTAGACTTCATGGTTTTAGACATGGAGGCCGATGAGAGAGTCCCAATCATTCTTGGCCGTCCATTCCTTCGAACTGCAAAGGCAGTCATCGACGTCTTTGACGGTAAGATTTCACTTCGTGCGGGCGATGAGATAGTTACCTTTGAGATAGATAGATCCATGCAACATCCTAGTGGTAGCGATGATTCTAGTGGTCCATGTCACTCCATTTACTTCCTAGATTCGTTCATCTCGTGCGTTGATAGGTGCATAGATTTCATTAGTGGAGCCGATCTAGTTAGTGAGGAAGTAGTTGAAGATGAGTTTGTTGATGAGCGTGAGGAGGTAGATTCAACTTGGGTTCCCGAAACCTTAGAGCTTTGTGAGATTAAGGAAGAGAGTGACAGTAAACCCGTAGATACTCCACCCCTAGAGCTTAAGGTCCTCCCGTCACACCTAGAGTATGTTTTCTTAAGAGAAAATTCGAGTATGCCCGTCATTATCTCTTCTAAATTGACGGAGGAAGAGAAGGGGAAGTTAGTTGAGGTGCTAAAGGAGCACAAGGAGGCGATTTCTTGGAAGTTGTCCGATATTAAGGGGATTAGCCCCACTTTTTATACCCACTTTATTCTTATGGAGGATGAGTTTAAACCGGTGGTGCAACCTCAAAGGCGCTTAAATCCCAACATGAAAGAGGTAGTTAGAAAAGAAGTGTTGAAGTTAATTGAAGCCGGCTTGATTTACCCCATATCCGATTCTTCATGGGTGAGCCCTACTCAAGTTGTCCCTAAGAAGGGGGGATGACTGTTGTCGTGAACGAGAAAAACAAGCTCATCCCTTCTCGTATGGTCATCGGTTGGCATGTGTGTATTGACTACCGCAAGCTCAATGACGCCACCCGGAAAGACCACTTCCCACTCCCATTTATCGACCAAATGCTAGAGCGTCTCGCGGGGAAACAATTCTATTGTTTCCTTGATGGTTTTTTCGGCTATTTCCAAATCCCTATCGAGCCAGAAGACCAAGAGAATACGACTTTTACATGTCCATATAGCACATATGCGTACTGACGCATGCCTTTTGGACTATGTAACGCTCCGGCTACATTCCAACAGTGCATGATAGCTATTTTTCAAGACATGGTTGAGAGCTTTATGGAGGTTTTTATGGATGATTTCTTGGTATATGGCCATTCGTTTGACCAATGTTTAGGTAATCTAGCGAGAATGATGAAGAGGTGTGTTGAGACGAAGTTGATGCTTAATTGGGAAAAGTGTTACTTCATGGTTATGGAGGGGATTGTCTTAGGGCATAAGATTTCTAGAGCTGGTATAGAGGTAGATAGAGCCAAGATAGATACTATTCGTAGGCTTCCTCCATCGACTAGTGTTAAGTCCATTCGTAGCTTCTTAGGTCATGCGGGTTTCTATCAGCGCTTTATTACGGATATTTTCTAAAATTACTCGCCCTATGACTCGTCTCCTTGATAAGGACGTCCCATTTGTCTTCGATAAGGAGTGTCTTCAAGCGTTCGATTTCCTTAAAGAGAAACTCGTGAGTGCACCCACTCTTATATCACCCGATTGGAGCTTACCGTATGAGCTCATGTGTGACGCAAGCGACTACGCGGTCAGGGCGGTCTTGGGTTAAAGATGGGAGAATCACTTTCACCCGATCTACTATGCGATTAAAACCCTCAATGACGCCCAAGAGAATTACACTACTACCGAGAAGGAACTTCTATCCATTGTCTTTGCTTTTGATAAGTTCTAATCATACCTTGTGCTTTCCAAGACCATAGTTTTCACCGACCATGCGGCTTTGCGCTATCTTTTCCAAAAGAAAGATGCTAAGCCCCGTCTCATCCATTGGATCCTACTCCTTTCCGAGTTTGACATAGAGATTAGGGATAAGAAAGGAGCAGAAAACATAGCGGTGGACCACCTTTCAAGATTAGAGGATCCGAGTAGGGAGGAGATTCGTGAGGAGGCGATAGGAGATACATTCCCTCATGAGTCCATAGATTTTGTATCGGCGGAGAAAGAAGGGTTGCCGTGGTTTAGTGATATGGCGAAGTATCTTGCTAATGGGTATGTGATGAAGGATATGAATGCCCAACAAAGGAGGAAGTTGTTTAGGGATGCGAAGAAGTATATATGGGATGATCCTTACCATTTTAGGATAGGAGTAGATCGCATTCTTAGGAGGTGTGTTAGCAAGGAAGAGGGGTTGGATATTCTTAGGCATGTGCATGAGGGGTTGACGGGAGGTCATCATGGCGTACACACTACCGCACAAAAAGTCTTAGATTGTGGTTTCCTTTGGCCTATGGTAATTGAGAATGCTTTTGAATTCGTTAGGACGTGCGATACTTGCCAACGTACCGGCAATATTTCATCCAAGAATGAGATGCCTCAAAATCCCATTCAAATTCTTGAAATCTTTGACATTTGGGGCATTGACTTTATGGGACCTTTCCCCTCCTCGAGTGGGAATAGGTACATCCTCGTGGTGATAGATTACGTTTCGAAGTGGGTTAAAGCTCAAGCTTTGCCTACAAACGATGTCCGGGTGGTGGTGAAATTCTTAAAGAAATTGTTTACTCTTTTCGGTATACCCAAAGCCATCATTAGTGACCAAGGATCACATTTTTGTAATGCCGTGATGGAGAAGGCATTAGAGCGTTATGAAGTTACTCACCAGTTGTCCACCGCGTACCATCCACAAACGAACGGTCAAGTAGAGAATGCAAATAGGGGAGTGAAGAGAATATTGGAGAAAACGGTAGGCAAGAGTCGTAAGGATTGGTCGGATAAGCTTGGTGATGTTTTGTGGGCATTTCGTACCACCTACAAAACGCCTTTAGGGACCACACCATTCATGATAGTCTATGGCAAAGCTTGCCATCTCCCAGTTGAATTGGAGCACCGAGCGCTTTGGGCTCTTAAAACCGTCAATCTTGATCTTACTCCCGCAGCTAGGAGGAGGTATTTCCAAATCCATGAGTTAGAAGCTCTTAGAGATGCAGCGTATGAGCGTTCGTGGAATATTAAGGAGAAAACGAAAGCTTTGCATGATAGGAGGCTCAGGGGGTTGAAGGAGTTCAAAGTTGGTGATAAAATGCTTCTTTATAATTCGAGGTTCAAATTATTTCCCGGAAAGTTGAAGTCGAAGTGGACGGGACCTTATGTTGTGAAGGAGGTATTCCCGTATGGCGCGATTGAGTTATTTGATGAAGTTACTAAAGGATCTTGGAAGGTGAACGGCCATAGATTAAAGCATTATTTAGGTGGGTCGATTGACAAGACCGAGAGGGAGGAAACTCCTCTCGAAGACATTCCAAACACCACCGTTTAGTGGCTTGAGTGATCTCAAGTGTAGAGTTTGTACCGTTTGTATTTTCGTTTATTTTGCTTATTTTTTCGTAGCTAATGGTTGTTTTCGGTTGTGTTTTGGTCTTTGTTTTTGTGTGGCGAGTCATTTGCAGGGATTCATTACCGAGGATGTGCAGGGATTGGCGAGACAAACGAGTTTCCAGGTAAGTTCCAGTGTTAGAAAAATTTTGGGTTGAGTTTTGGGAGGTTTGGTAAGGTTTCAAATTTTTTCTAAGGAATGAAACCCATTAAAAAACGAAAGCATTTCTTGAAAATGGCTACTAGCGGGGCGCGAGGGACCTAAGTCCCTTTATCGTGGCCCATCAGAAATCAATGGATCCGGAACTCTACTACTTGCTGGCGGCCCGCGAGATAGACCACCATGTCTGTCGCGGGGCGCCAGAGTCTGCAGTGGAAGTTGTATTAACCCCAAATTGCAACCATTTGACCTAACTTTCTTTCTCCCATTCCGCCGAAACCCTTCCTACACCACCATATACCACCGTGAATCAGCCATTTTTAACCAAAATCACACCCTAATTCTCCTATAACCATCCTACAACCGATTTCTACCATCATACACCCACTTTTAACCACAAAAACGGGATTTTTCTTGGGGTTTCAAGTGGATTTCTTGTAGGTTCTCTTGCTTAACTCGAATCCAAGGTATGTATTCTTGTAATTTGTGTACTATGAGTCGTTTATTTCAGTTCTTAGTTAGTTGGTGTTAGTTTTAGTGTTGAGTCTTGTTTTAGTCAAGTGTCTGGTCATTGTTAGTGGTAGTTTGAGGTTGCGGGGCGGTTTGGTTTGGGTATTTCAGGACATTGCAGGTTGCGGGTGGCTTGGTTTGGTGTATGCTACATATGTTTATGATACCATGATCTAGGGCTTGGAAAAATTGAGTGTGGGGATTCGGGTTGGTTATTTTTTAGATGAACTTCAGATTCCGTACATACTTTTGACCCGTTTTCACCAATGCTAACATAAAGTTTTAAACTTCAATTCATTTGACACTCAATGTTGGTTTGTTTTGGCACTTGGGATTTAATTGAGGACAATTAAAGTGCCGGGAGGAGGTAGTGTACATTAAGTCTTGTATTTTGAGTCGAGTTTAGGTACATTGAGTCGTAGGTTTAAGTTTGGTCGTGGGTTTACTTATATGCACGTACAGGTACAAAACACTTCGTCCGTACTCAATCTCCATTCGGGAGAGATTGTTTATAACTTATGATTTTGTAAACGCTAACCCAATTTTGTTTTTCATTTATTTTCGGTTTTAACCGCGAATGAAATGCTATACGGTTATGCCATTTTCTTAAAAAAAATTCAAAAATCCAAAAAAATTAAAAATTAAAAAAAATACCAAAAATAGTTCGTTACTAATAATCTGCTTTGCTTTGTCTTGTCAATCTTGAATTTTTTTGCAGAATGTCAGGTGAAGGTTCATCTAGCACAGCTGGTAGGAAGAGAGGTCCAGCTACTCGTCAAAGAGGAGAACCGGCTCAACAGCAACCAGTGCAACAACCACAGTATGTTAGGGTGGTTGAATATAGTGGACCGGGGGGTCCCTCATGGTCAGAGTACGAGGCTTTTGGATAGCCCTTTGTTGCAATTTGAGAGGGATTCGGGTGAATCTCAAAGGTTGGGTACTTTGGATTCGGTAGATCTGCTACTGTTCAAGAGGATTGACTGGGGGTTGATAGATCGCCTGAGGGCGAGAGCTAGAGTTAAGCAGTTATTGGGTCCGAAGTTTAGGAGGGTTTTAGATTGTGATGCAAGGCAATACAACAAAATTACTTTGGAGTTCCATTCTACTTTTGACTATAAGTAAGGGAACTTTAATGAAAAGGATGCGGTTTTCTTTACCTTGGGTAGGCAGTCATATGAGATGACGATTCCATAATTTGCAGTGGCTACACAGTTTTTTACACGAGAAGAGGTACAGACACCTGAGTTTCTAACAAGTTTGCAAGGGGTGTTCAAGAAGAAGCCTCAGCACAGTGTTCAGATTGATGAGTTGGTTAGATTCTGGGGTACTATATCGAATGTTTCGTACTCTACTGGTACGGTTGTGAGTGATATCATTGATCCGGTTCATCGATACATCCACAAGATTCTTGCAGCTACGTTTGTTGGTAGGGGCAAGGAGATAATAAGGTGAATCAATTTAGTTTGTTTTACTTTATGTGTATGGTTGAGAGGAGGCCGGCGAATTTGGCTAATGTATTCGCATTGTCGATGAGGAGACTTTGGAGAGGTGGCGGGTGCTCGTGTGTATTGTGGGCCGTTTGTGACTTGGTTGGCTGAGAGCTTAAGGGTTTTTCAAAGGTATCTAGCGGATAGGATGAGAGAGGGCCCAGACCCATGTTTCATGAGTGTTAGGGATCTACAGTCTGCAAGGATATTGACATAAACTGATCCGATTGAGTGGGAGCCCATTCATCAGGGTCCACAGGTTCAGCCTCCTCCTGATTCAGGGGCTGCAGCAATTATGCAGGGGGCATTCCTACTCGTTACCAGAGGCCCCGTACACGACAGGAGATTCCAGCTAGGCAGTACCCACTAGCTCCGCCACAACCCGATCCACTTACTTTGGATTCTTTATATGATTCAATGTAGACAGGTTTCGGGGATTTCCGTGGGTATGTTGATGAGCAGTTTGGTGCAGTTAGGCAGGTGATGGAGGAGAGTCGTAGAGCTCATTTGCAGGGTCAGCAGAGGTTGGAAGATGGTTGAGGCACATGATGGAGGGATTACGTCTAGGGTTCTCCATTATTTTCGACAGCCGCAAGTAGGACCCAGTGCTATGCAAGGAGTTGAGCCATATCAGGTCTATGAGGAGTCTGAGGAGGAGTCAGATGGCGAGGACTAGTGTGAGGATAGCAGCATGTGGAGTTTGATGCAGTATCTTTTGTTTTTCTTTTATGCTGTTTTTGCTATATCCGGTCTGTACTCCTAATTTTTGAATACTTGGTTACTTGGTTGGATGGGTTGGGGTAGATTGGATGACTAGTAGGTGTGTTGGATGTTTAAAACACTTTTATCTATCGTATGTTATGTTGGTATGTTTATTTTGGATGTGATAGGTATGGTGTTGGTTTGCCGCTTCCGTTAGCGTGAGAGAATTAGGAATTGTTTGCTGAGCGTTTTTTGGATTGGAGGGCATATGTGGAATTGACCAGTACTTTGACAGTCTCGCATATTCAGCTAAGTCGTTTCACTTGTATATTTTGTATTTTTTTTTTATTTCGTTTTTAGTTTTTAGTTTTTATTTTTAGATAGTTAGTTTGAGTCGTATTCTCGTTCTTGCATTAGGGACAATGCAATCTTTAAGTGTGGGGATAGGATACATAGTACATAGTAGTAGTCGAGTCATAAAATTTGAAAAATACAAAAAAATTAAAAAATAGAAAATCCAAAAAAAATTGAAAAATCAGAAAATGTCTTTTGAATAAAGAAGTTTGCAAAATTGAAGCGGAAAATGATAGAAAAGATGGGGTTTTGTTCGGGTTCAAATAATGATAATATGATATTAATTAAGTCGAGCTTGTGTATAGTTTGGGATATGTGAATAAGCCCGGTTTGGTTTTAGGTCCCTTTGGTTTAATGTTACCTTAATTGTCTGTCTACTAGTGGGTACTCATCTGGGAAAAATGGGAAATTGAAATCGCCAATAATAGTATAAAGAATGTCATTATAAGCTAAAATCGTTAGAATTTTTTATCATGAAAAAGAAAAGGAAAAAAATAGAATAAACGAGCTAGAAACTAAGAAAGTAGCGCAGGCCTACGTAATCTTGGTTGGGGATAGTGACTCTGACCCGGAATGCCTCTGGGATGTGTGAAATCAAAATTGCAACAAAATTACCGATGCCTATTGTAATCTCTTTCGGGGATGATGACTCTGATTGGGAATGCCTCTGGGTTAGGTAAAACAACATCTAAGCTCAAAAGAAAAAAAAAATGAAAAAAGAAAAAAATGAGAAAAAAAATTGGTTTTAAATTCTCTTGATTTTGGTATAAAACAGTTAGGAATTGGTCTAGTGATCGTTCCTTTTGTTCTATAAGCTTGAGGTGGGATTAGGTGGATTGTGGGTTATAGTGTGAGACCCTAGGTAGATTGACCGCACTTGAATTAAATTTGCACGATAAGGGGCTTAGAGCTAGGTTTGGGTTTAAAGGGACATTTATATTTGCAATCGCGGCTAACACAAGTTTTGATTTTAACAAGTATAAACAGTTTTGACCCGAGTATTTATCTATCTCTGACTCCGTATGCATAGATTCTTTTTCGAGGACGAAAAAAGAGTAAGTGTGGGGATATTTGATGTATTGTAAAATACATCCTTTATTCGTGTATAGTTTGTATAGGTTTCCGTTAGTTATAGTTTAGTTTTCGTTAGAATTTGCGTACTTTTGATCGAATTGTGTTTTACAGGTCTTTGGCGTTTGAAACTGCTGGAAATTGCATAAAACGAGTTAAAATATGGAAAAGTGAAGTCCTGGAACGTGTTGGAGAGCTCGGGTGTTGAAACGGAATTAAATTACCGGAAAAAGGCTTTCTGGCACCCCGCGATACAAGTAGAGGAGTCTCTCGCGGGTGGCGAGAGACTTAAAAAATCTAAAGTTATCGTGGCGCCCCGCGACCCATAGCCACATCTCTCTCGCGCCCGGCGAGAGAGTGATTCTGTCAGATTTCTTCAAGTTGAGAAAGGGTTTGAGCTGCAGATTATCTATAAACATATTTAAACATTGAAGAAACCCTAACTTACGAATTAGAAAACTTTTGGGCGATCTTGGAGCCGTGGTTGAAGCGTTTTTTAGCATTCGAAGCTGTCGGTTGAAGGTTGGAAGTTCAGAGAATCATTCGGGTCGTCTCCTTAACATCCGGGTGTTTTCACTTGTGTTTCTTATTCTTATTCTTTGACTATGTTTTGTTTCTTTGAAAATACTTTGTTTATGCTTGTTTCCATGTCTTTGATTGGCTAGATTTCATTAACAACCTAGACAAGATAAATGGTTGCATAAAGTTTGGATTTTTATTATGAATTTATGATATTTATGGATTTATTTATGTATTGTATGCGATTTGATTATTAGCTAGATATGTATGCATACTTGATTGTGTTCGAATATTGTTTATTGCTTTACATAATTCTTGGTGACGATCTTTATCACATAATAGAATTGTGTTAGGTTCTAGATTTTGGTGACTGTCGATATCACATAATAAATCATGAATCTTTAGGGTTGAATACGTAATAGACCTTAAAAGCAATATTCGGTAATCTTATAAAATCAAGTGTTCTACTAACTCTCAATAGCTGAGAGGTGCGAGGTTATTGTTAGGTCTAAGCGATTAAACCGTAAGGTGCGTCCTTCTTAGGAAGTAAACCTATTAGCTGCTGTCTAACAAGTCTAGTTAAGAACCTAAATTTATCCTTGACTTGAGTCCTGAATCGGAGAGAGTCTTGTAAGGTACTTTCATAAATCATTAGAGGTCCTAACAAGGAGTCTAATTCACCGGTGAGTATAACAGCCTTTAGGGTGCCCTAATGTACTCTTGAGAAGGGTTAGGAGGCTTAGTTGGTAACACGAGAGGTTTAGGATCTTACGATCCCGGTCCGTAATAATCAATCTTCAAATAAAATCCATAACTAAAACAACCAAGATTCGAGTCTAGGTAGTGTTTCCACCGTCTGAGTAAAAACCCAAAGTTATTCATTCTAGTTAATTTAGTTAATTAATTTAGTTTAATTGTTTTCTTAGGATTCTTAGAAACCCCCTCCCCCCCCCCCCCCCCCCAATCAAACAAACAAAATAGTTCAGTCTGTGTCAGTCTAGTCTAGATAAGGTAATTAGCGTAATTCAATAGAGTCTCATGGGTTCGATATCCGGACTTACAGTAGCTATACTAGAGTCGATCGATACACTTGCCGGTTAGTAGTTTAGTGTGTCCTAGTGAGTCTAGAGTATTACTTAGAGTCTAGAATTAGGTTAATTTAGTTAATTTTATTAAACTGCTTTTTAGCACATCAGCCTTATGAGAAAAAGTAGAGTGGTGATTTAACTGATTTAGTAGCTAATGAGGGATATATTTGTGAACAACATGATATCAAGTTTATAACCAACAAGAACACTAGATCGAAGAATATCACTATCAATGAACTGAAGTTTACAAACTTACAACGATTCGGACAACACAAATCTCACAAAACCCACCCTCACTACTAACAGTTTCTCAACACGATAATCTGCAACACATTCACAGGATCCTACAACTATCTCACTGATTCAAGATGAATCAATGAAGAAACCCTAGAAAACCCTAATGAAATCTAGAGAGAGCAAACAAGAGAATAAGTGACACAAAATATCTGAATAATGAACTCTGTTAGGTGACTTTGTCTTTTATAATAGATCCATAGCCGGGTTGTTAAATGGTAACAACACCCGGTCTTTTAGGAACAGCAACAAGCCTAGTCTTCTTGAATCTACCAGCCTAATATATCTTTAGCTTCCAAGCCCAGTGCAATCAATAAGTTCAAAAAGCCCAATAGAAGTCCAACAAAACTTAGCGTTTATTACATGTAACAAAACAAAAAATAAAAAAGACAATTAATATCACATTAAATCATATTAAATATTAAACTGGATTATTTATTAATATGTAATTTTAACAATATTCAGTAAAACAATATGAGAAAGGTTAAGTTTCTCACATATCTATAAATTTAAGTAAATACAACGATATTTAAACACAGGGCCGGCTCTGAGCATGTGCCGGGTGGGCGACGGCTCAGGGCCAAAAACGTGAAAGGGCCCGTAAAAAATTTTAAATGTTATATATATACACGTATATATTTATATAAATAATACACAAATTCAGCAAAGATTGCAGTCTATTCCAGTGGCAGCCGGCTTGCCTTTTAATGCGTTGGTCTCGGGTTCGAGCCTCTCTTTAACAGTATTTTTAGATATGTTTACCTTAATAAGCAACTGTTTTTTCACTCTGTATGATGGTATATTTTCATATTTGATGCTGCAACTATTTGTACCTATTGGTGATATCAAACATTCAAGCATGAGACAACCAAATTCACTCAAGTTTTCTTTTTCTTTTCTCAAATTCACTTAAGTTTTCTTTTAATATTATTGTTAATGTTAATTATAAACATTTTATTTTGTTTTCTTTTAACTTCTAAAATATTTTTTTACAAATTATTTGAAAATGACGTTAATATGTTTGATTCATTATAGTACTTGTAATATGGTATTAATGTATGTATAATGTTTTACAAATTTCTAAATTTACCGTTACAATATAAGTTTTATTAGAAGCTCACCCAATTTGGTTTAGTCCATTACGATACCCGAATCAATTCGGTCCAAAGTAAACCCAAAGTAGGCCCTCGCCAATCTATTTAGTACTTCAACTGGCCGAAGTTTGCTTGAGTTTTTTGAGTGCCAATCGGCCCAATCTGTTTAAGTGGCTCAAATTTGATTCAGATTTTGAGTGTCAATATTGTTTAACAATTAGACCGAACCCACAGGGCCAAATATTTAAACATTTAAACCCAATAAACATAAACATCAGCGTCGATTAAGGTGGGACGGGAGCTACAAAAAACCCAGCGACGCAAGACTCAGTGAGGCAACAACAATAGCAATGACGTGAGATTTTGCAAAAGATTTGATCGAATTATTGAGTGACGCAACAACCCTAAATTCTTGTTTTACTAGGGCGGGTAGGGCCCGTTCATTTTAACTCGCACAGGGCCAATAAAAATTTTAACCTTTACGGAGACGGCCCTGTTTAAACATTATTCTTATCTAAAAAATTGTGACTCACAAATAGACTTCAACACATAAGTAAATAAAGTTTTACACTTTATTTAAGGTGTGTACAATATTAAAAAAAAATCTGCGATAATATGTCATTAATGTCTTTACACTTCCAAAGGCGAAGATTCAGAATTAAAATATATTGCATTAAATAAACCATTTATTATTTTATACTCATTTTTAAGTGACGTAAATACGGCTAAAAATTGAAAAATGATATATTATCTTGTAGTATCGTTATCTTGAAGCTCCTTCTTCTCCTATAAATAAACTTCATGATCATAACATTCTCTTCACCAAAATCTCAAAGTTCTTGAGTTTCTTTGTAATAAAAAACGATGAACAGATCGGTTGCTTTCTCCGCGTTACTTTTGATCCTCTTCGTGTTCACCATCTCTGGTGATCATTTTTATCCGTTATTTGTTGAATATAATGGTATTTAAATTTTTTTATAGTTTTATGTTGCATAACACGTTGAATATTGCGCAGATATCGCAAGTGTGAGAGGACAACGATGTAGGAGAGTTAGCAAGACTTGGGCAGGCCCATGCCGTTACGACGGCTGCAACAAGCAATGTAGATCATGGGAGACTGCAGCTGGTGGAGCTTGTCGGACGGGTACGTGTCTTTGCTACTACAACTGTTCAAAGGCTGAAAAACTCGCTCAAGACAAGCTTAATGCCCAAAATCTTGATCGCGATGCCAAGAAAGCTGTTCAGAATGTTGAGCATCCATGAAAGGGTCGGTTTCTTTAAATAGATACTCTAATAACACAAGTGGGAATAAAGTAGAAAGTGTATGCTAATCGAAACGTTATGAACTTGTGTAATAAATGGAATAAATATGATAATAAGTTACTTTAATCAGAAATGAACTCCAGAACGTGTGTTGTATTTAATGGTAAAATATATTATATTTAAAAAGGTGAGTTTAGCATTGTCCTTCATATTCTACGACGCTTATCAAGCTTTAGCCGAAACTATAACTGCGAAAATGAAAAGTTGTTCTTTTCAAATCGGTTTACAATCAACTGAGTTTAGGGTTGTTGTCCTCCATCACTACATCGATCAGATCTTTGGTTTGTTATGGCACATATTGATTTTGTATACTACTTTGCATTAGTGAACGTATCTTTAGCTCTAGTTAGATCCATGGAGGTACAATTCTTCAATTCGTCATCTGAGTCAACTTTGTTTGGTTATTCAAGAATATTCATAAGTATTTAATTCTGGAAAGTAGTTCTCAATAATGTACACATCCATTAAACATAATCATCTTAAGAATAACGATAACATTTAATGTATACAATCAATGATGCAGATCTTTTAACTAAAAAAATGAAACGAATTTTTTTTTCACGTAAGTGTTACATGTGGTGTAAAAATATCATTATGCAATATGTAACACAGTTTGCACAAGTTTTATATATGAAACAAAAAATGGGTAAAACGGAGTTTTGAAGGGCTTAAAACTTTTTTTTCTTGTGAATCTAATATATACATACATACATACATACATACATACATACATACATACATATATATATATATATATATATATATATATATATATATATATATATATATATATTTATGTATGTGATAAGATCAAGAGAAAACCCTCTTGTGTTTTGATACTTCACGTGCAAGTGTTGTCGCCATTTTTTTTTAAATTTTCTTTCATTTGAACCATCATCTTTTTTCATTAACTTCATTTTCATAATTAAAATCATATAACTTGGTACACACTAGATGAAATTGATTAAGAACCAAACAACATGTGGGACAATAAACTCTCGATAAACATGTGGTTGCGCTTTAAAAAAAATAAGTAATTCGGTTAGTTTTTCATTACATTCCCAACCTGTGTTACATAACTTTACCCTTAGCGAGATTATCATGGAAAACTTCTAAAGTTCCTCTTTGTCGTATCATTTTTTAAACATTTTCCACGCCGAATTCTACATAGTAGGTAGATCCCAATTCATACTAATTTTTTTTTTATTTCAGGTACATCTAAATTTGGTGCTAAAAAGATTCTTGTCTAGTGGTACTAAAAGTTTCACCTAAAATATTTTTGAAACATTCTTTTATCTCATTTATATTTTCAACCACAAGCACGCCTTACACATTCAAGGGAATGATGTGTGTAACACATCAATTATGAGAAATATCTTAATTTAAAATTTTTATCCATGTTTGTATTACGTTCGACTATCTATACAATAGAAAGACAAATGTAGAGAAAGTTCAAATTCGCCAGTAAATACTTGAAAAAGGGGCTTTCTATGTATGCATCGTTCACTGTAAAAAAACAAGAAGAAACTTCATAGATTTTGAAATATGAATAATAGACATGTTTAGCTATCTAAGTGTATAGGAAAAGGATCAAACTGATAGAGTAAGCAACATAAAGAGCAATTAGTGATGTTTTAGCCGATACAACAAGAAACTGCTTACACTTATGTCATGACGCAAGACAAACGTTAGGTATCCACGTATGTAATAGAGTTGATCCACTAAGGTATTGAGTACATGTGTAGGATCAGATCCATCCTAACGATAGTAAGTCTTTTCCAAAAGTTCTTTACAATATTAATTTCTATCTGATATGAAAATTAGATAATTAACTTCAAGAAAAATGCCAATGCGAAATGTCTATGTCTAATTCTTCTCAGGTGGGAGAAACTTAGATAAAACTAAAATAAATCAGATATATAATCCAAACTTAAGATTAAAACTTGAAACTCATTTTAATAACTTTTTTTCGTTAACTCCCGAAGTTGTAGCTGCTCAATAGAAAAATATGTTAACCCCTGACCAAGTCTAGTAAAACATAGCGCTTTGGTTTAGGATATTTTTAGGTCAGGGTTTTTGTGAATTTTCAGGCTCGCCCGAGATATAGTGACACCACAATTCCAGAAACTTTAATTCTATTTTTTAACATTCGGCTCTTGTAAATTGCAATCTTTACGTTTCTATATATAAATGCAAAGGAAGAAAAGTTAGAATCGACTGACTATATATAGAAATTGTTGTTGACTAGGCGTCATGGCAATAATAACAATATGCATGCATGTTGCCGCAAATTTTGAATTTTCATTCGGTGTGTTGAATCACATTTTAGTTGTAAGATCTAATGAAAACTATACGATATACATTATCACTCTTTTGTTTCCACAATTTACATGGATATTGTTGTATCAATGATGTTAGGATGATGGGGGTGGGATGTGACAACCGGCAAAAATATTGGCAATCCCGTACAACATAAATGCTTGATTAAATATTTAATTTCTCTCGTTATGATTTAATTACAGTATGATTAGGTCGTGAAAAGTCTAGCAATCATAGGACATGGGTAAATATGTTAAATAGTATGAATACAATCACCACGTGATGAGAAAACTGCAAACTATGTCCTAATATGTTGGCAAAATGCTGAAAATAACATTCGCCTGAACACACTATTCGTGCCAGCAAGTTCCGAAAACTGTCTGAACGAGCGACGAAGGGCATGAACGCACTTGGTAGATGGAATACAAATAAAAATTGCTAATTAGGGACACTAAACACTAAAACACACTAACTTTCCAGTAAATGCACTTAACTACACTTTGTCCATTCTGCGCCAAAATATAACCAAAATAAAATGTCCGCGACACTAGAATCTATCATTTTAGTGTCCGTAAGACTTATAACAATACACCTTAACAAGGCTTGTGGATACTAATGAAATATTCGAATCACAAGTTTCCGGTACTATCTAAGTTAGGCTAAGTTTGTGGAATTGATCCGCGAAACCTATTGCCCAGCTCACGAGGTGGAGATAGTTGAATCTGACTTTCTCAAGCTTACCATGAAAAACTTCGACTGTCGAACTTATGTCTCTGATTATAACTCTCTTTCAAGGCTCGTATCATATCTGATCACCCCCAAGTCGAAGCGCATTGTGCGATTCATTGGAGGATTAGCTCTAGACATCAAGGGGATGGTTAAATCCTCAAAACCTACGACATTCAGATCGGTTGTTGATCTAGCGATGTCCCTCACTGAGGATGAGATACGGGCAAGAGCCGCCAAGTTTGATGATGACAAGAAGCGCAAATGTGATGACACTCTGCCAAGAATTCTAAGAAAGGCAAGACTGGTTCGAACCATAACCAGTCAAAGCCAACTAAGGTAAAGCCCGAATGCAAAACCTGCGGGAAAAAGCATTTTGGGAAATGCTTGTTTAACCAGCCCAAAGGTTGTTGCATCTGCAAGCAGATGGACCACAACTCTCACGAGTGCAAAGATTGAAAGAATGCCACCTGCTATGGGTGTGGCAACAAAGGGCACATCAAGACTCATTGCCCTAAATATGCAAATGACGGGAAGAACAAGAACGCTGGCCGCGAGAAGAGCAATTCTTGAGCCTTTTGATTTGCTGCATGAGAAGCAGTTAAAGTCATAAATATCATTACGGGTCTATTTCCCGTAAATGATTTATTTGCTAGAAACTTGTTTAAACTCTGGAGCTAGTAAAAGCTTCATCAACTCTAAATGTAATAAATTTCAAATTCTGCCCTTTTGAGGTGTAAATATTATTATCAAGTGGCCAATGAAAATGGTTTCACAATTCATAATAGATATAATATATCCATCATGAATCAATCTATCTTTGAAATTCTTTTATCTTTAAATCTTGCGGGATTCAATATAGTTTTAGGCATGGATTGGTTAAACTCATGATCAAGTCTATACTGCCTGTGATAAGAAACTTATCGAAACTAAATTCCCATCTGACGATATACCTACTTTTGTTGAAGATCAACACTATGGATTGCCCGAGAAAGATTTTATGCTTAAGGCATCCAAGTGATTGAAAGGAGTATGTGTCATCTACATGACACAAGAAACTTTTGACAGACTGGAGTCGAAGGCTGAAGACCTTTTTGGTGGATGGACATGAAGGTCCATAGCCACCTATGAAGCAAATTGCATGACATGTTCGCAAGTGAGTCGAACACCATAAGACCATGTAGTCTGCATCAATGAGCTAGAAAATCCCACATAGATTTGGGAAATAGTAACAATGGAATAAATCTCCAAGTTATCTAAGATAATTTGTGGCAATGTCGCCATGTGAATCATAGTCGACAAACTTACTAAGTCGGCGCTTCTTGTCAATTAAGGAAAATTTATAATTCCGACAAGTTCAGCTATACAAAGACAACATCGAGTCTCCTTATGGAGTATCGTTGTCTATAGTAATGGATTGAGATGCTAAATATATTCTTAATTCCAGAAAATTTCCAACAAAGCGCTTAGTACGCTCTTAAATTTTAGTACGACTTACTTCTCAGACTGACGGGTAGAGTGAGCGTACCCTCCAAACTCAGAAAAACATGCTATATGCATGCATGATACACAAGAGAGTGTAGAACACCCATCTGTTGGGCTAAAGTTGGTGAAGGCCAACTCTTTGGACAATAGATTGTCCTAACTACAAGAATCTTACTTTCTAGATAGATTCGAGTCTACCCATGATAGGCAGAAGAGTTATATCGATAAAAGGCGAAAGCCTCTCAAAATTCCAAATACGGAAAATAGTACACTATTAAAAGTCTTAATTTGAAAAGACATAATAAGGGCAACTGGGCCCTACATATATTGACCATTCGATATAACAGAATGTGTCGGTTCAATAGCTTCTAGATTTGAGCTACTAGTAAAGCTAAGTGGAATCCATAGTGTATTCCATATCTCTAATCGGAAAAGTGCTTAGCTGAAAGCACTTGTCATGTTTCGCCATGACGTTTAAACATGAGCTTAAGGTTTATTGAAAAATCTTGTCCTTTATGAAATTCAAAAGCTCTGTAGAAAATAATTTTCCCTCGTAAAAGTGAAACGGGATTCCCACTGTGGCCCAGGATACACTTAAGAGGTTGAAATCTGATATGAAATGGAACTAACCGTATTACTTTGAACATATCTCGAGGACGAAATTTCCTTTAAGGGGGTGACGATTTAACACCTCGAAAATTTCATCCAATTACGTGATGACACGTGTCAAATTCTCCAACTAATCCCGTCTACGTGGAGGATTAGGATGAAAGGTTCTCGAAATGGAAGCTCTGTACCAAGGGTAGAGGAGAAGAGAAGCAAGCCACCTTCCCAAAACGTTAACTGAAATGTATCTTTCAATCTCCAACTAATCCCGAATCTGGGAAGGAGAAATGAAATTTTTATTGAGCGTTAGCAAAAACGCGTTTCGGATCTCCGACTAATCCCAAATACGAGGAAGGAGAGGGACTAAATGTGTCAAATGGCCAAAAATTTAAAGTTCAGGGGTTATTTTGACAAACTGCAAAAGTCTGCACAAACCCCCAGCATACGGACCATGTGTACAAATATGAACATTTTAGTATTCAATAAAATCTTGTATTTTATTGATGAGAATGCAAAATTATCAATCGTTGCGAAATTTCGAGTATTTTCGTGTTCGATAAAGCGTTGTACGTTATTTGCGAAACGCGTAACCGTACAACCGAACGAACCAACATCCACGACATTTTCGGACAAAATCCAAGTTACATATGCCTTAACACCTTTATATAACCTAAATACTAGGTTAAAAGGGGCTAGAAGTGAAAAAAACGTGTTAATTCAAGTCAAGTGGGCAAATCTACCAAAAAGCAAAACTTGGCCCCTGACCACAGCTTGCAGACCGTATGCGCACACCCTTTACGGTCCGTAGAGGTTGCCCAGCTCATCAGTTTTATGTCTGGCCTCCAAGTAAACCTCCAACTCGGAACTATGGGCAATTGGGCTGCACTAGACACGTATTAGGACACTTGTAATGATCTCTAAAGGTTCCCTAACACCTGTAATGATCATGTCAATCCTCTACAAGTATAAATAGGTGCCATTTGCAACATTTTCAAATGCACCATTCTTAAAATCATTCCTCTCTTCTCCTTGGAAGTTCCTAAGATTATAGGAGCTTCCCACTGAGTTATCTTCAGTCTCTTGGACCACTTGTAAGTGCTCCATCCTTTGCATTTTCGTTTTATAGGCTTTTTAAGCCAAAAGTCATGCAATTTCGATAATTTCTTTGACTTTCGGTTTAGACCACTATGGTCCAGGCATTGTTTGAGACGAACATGGCTACATGATCGTTATTAGGTAGGTGTTAATCCCTCAAAAGGGCACCTCCTGAAGATCACGTTAACTAGGTCTATTGACGGGTCAAAGTTTTATTGTTTAAAAAGTCAAAGGGTCAATTTTTGTAAATGTTATAATCTGGTCATATGTATGTTATAAATCATGTTTTGACACTTAAACAAGTTGGTAATTAATGTTAGAACATGTATGAACATGTTCAACCCGTCAATTCCAGTTTTAAGGTCGGTTCGCAACCGATAGTCGAGCAGTTTGACTTCTACTTTGACTTTCGATTCTGACCCGATTTAGCTTAGTTAGCTACTGAATTAAAGTTGCATTAGGGTGTAAGGAGTGGTGAAACACTTGAGAGTGGCAAACTAAAAAATCAACCAATGAGAGTGTGCCATGTCAAAGTGGTAAACTATGCTCAAAAGTGTTGGCAATGGTTAGACACTTGGTGAAGTGGTAAACTATTTAAAAAAAAGAAAAAAAAGGTGTGATTGGTTGAGATTGGAATGGACCCCACCCCACACTACCCTCTCTCTCTCTCTCTCTCATACCTCGCTTCACCACTTCGGCAAGCCTACACCGAGCGTCAATGAAACCGCGTGGCAAAGGGTGTCGGCGGCGGTGTTGGCATGCGGCAAAACCCTTTGCCACACCCATTTGCCGCACCACTCCGGACACCCTAATGATTGTAATATAATGTAGCATAACCGTCTGAGGTTATATTACATGATCATAATCAGATTATGAGTTTATATGCAAGTCTCTATATTATGACAACTTTGACTGAAATGCCCTTTTTGCAATAAACAAGGTTTTAATCAACAACAAACTTGCATATGATTTACCTACTGATATGTTTGTATAATTAACATATTTTGATATTTTGAAACAGATCATAACCTGAGTTTTGATTAAAGATCGTAAGTTACGTCATATGATGACTAAAACACCCTTTTCGCGCATAGTATGATTTTAAGCCATAACCATCAATCAAAACTTAATACCTACTAATATTATAACATATTTAAAGTGTTTTCACAGTAGGTACTTGATCATAACACGGATTTACATACAAGTTCTTAAACTATTTCGCATAATGACTAAAATGCCCTTATGGTGCATATTTTAATTTTAAGGGTCAGTATTTAGGGAAAACGGTGAAAAGTGTGAGAACGGTGAGAACGATTATGGTGTTGACACGTGGCATTGATACTAAATTAAACTAAGGGGTAATATTTTCAAAAAAACTCACTCACATGAACTAGGTGTTCAAATAAAACGCCATAAAAACACCCAATTCAGAAAAATGCCATGAAAATACCCAGTTAAAAACGTCATAAAACACTCAGTTCCGAAAAACGCCATGAAAATACCTAGTTAAAACGCCATAAAAACACCTAGTTCAGAAAAACGCCATGAAAATAACTAGTTAAAACGCCATAAAAACACCTAGTTCAGAAAAACGCCATGAAAATACCTAGTCTAAAACGCCATAAAAACACCTAGTTCAGAAAAACGCCATGAAAATAACTAGTTAAAACGCCATAAAAACACCTAGTTCAGAAAAACGCCATGAAAATACCTAGTCTAAAACGATAAAAAAACACCCAGTTCAGAAAAACGCTATAAAAATCCAGTTCAATTTTTTTCGAAAAGTATATCAATAGTGTATTCATTGGAAATATAAAAAACGCGGAGTTTTATGGTGTAATTTTTGTCGAAAAATAATTACGTATAAAAAAGTTATTGTCGTTTAAATATGATGGGGGAAATGGCATGTGAATAGCATATGCACCTTTGTTTGGATCTTCCTATTTTACCATTTCCTAGTAGTTCCAAGGCCCTTATTATTTACAAAAATGCCACCGCATCAATCTCATCCACAAACTACTAAGATCTTGTGGCTGAGAATCGTTCTCACCGTTCTCACACTTTGAGATGTTTTCTCCTTATCCTGTTCCTTAATTTTAAAACCTTCATGGGCATATAAGTTGATAACCTACTGGTGTTACAATTTATTTAAACATAGAACTTGTTTATGACTCATCTGGTTACCCGATATCACTTATACGCGTACGGTTGAGCTTATGTAACTAGTTTACGTAAGTTTACCGAAACGGGTCAATTCTTATCATTTTCGCCTCAAATTCCAGAATGTACCTCGTTTACCCATATTATACAAGTCTTAGTACTTGTTGGATTTAAACCACATTCTATTCGGTATACGCTTAATCTAGCGAACCTATTCTTAAGTATCGGGTCATATCTAAAGGCACTAACCTTTGGCCTGTATACATTCTAACAGATAGCTAAATCGGTTCTTTCCAGACTATAGAACCCCCTAGATAATCGGACTTGAGTTTAGTTCTTGTATATATGGCTTTTATCATATTTGAAAACCGGTAACAGTTGGAAGCTAGCTAAAAGGTAAATACTCTTAACTTATTTTGTTTTTAAACTTGTGGTATGGTGAATATGCCACTTGGAGCGGGTATTACATAAATGGGTCGCCTATGATAACCCATAAATGTAAGAACTCGGTTTAATTTGTTATATTTGATAACTGAAATGATTGGTGGTTATTGGTACCCTGTCCGGACGTCTCGACTCATATACTGTTATGGCCATACGGAATAGCGTGCAATGGTAGGCATACCGACTATAAGACACGTTTTATTCAACTTTGGCGAGTACCGTAATTATTATAGCACTGAATATGACCGGGTTTGATATACGGTTCCCATCATATGACAAATATGTAAATCTGGTGACAAGAATAAATCTCATGAAATATTAAATGATTACCTATGGGATTTCTCTACTTATTAAAATCATTTTTGAAAATCCATTTTCAAAATGAGTCAGTTAATTGTATTTACCAGCGAAAGCTGACGTATTTTCAAAAGACTAAATTGCAGGTACCAAACCTTGACTGTTATGCTGGGAATCCGGATCGGCTATGATAAAAGCAATGGAATTTACAACACCTAGCTTAAGGCCTATGATGTCTAAGCTTCTTTTCGTCTCGATCCGCCTGTGGGTTGTTATTTGAACAATCTTTGTATTTGAATGTTAAACACTTTCAATGTAATGAATGTTTATTTTTACTCCTAATACTTCCGTTGCATTGTTATTAAATTAACTTGTGATTGTAATTGGTATCCAACCGTCACGATTAGACCCTTTCGGGCACACCGGAAATTAGGGTGTGACAGGTGGTGATGGTGAAAGAAGAAATGGAAAGGGAAAGAATGTAAAATAGTAAGAGATGAAGTGTATTTTAAATCTTTTCTTTAATTAAGTTGGTCAAATGACTAAACTGCCCTTAACTGGTCAGACTTAACTCAAAATTTTAACCTGGTTAGTGCTAAAGGACCTAAGGTATAATGAGTTTTCCAAATAAAGGATTGTGGCTGTAATTATTTAAGTTAAAGGACATCCAATACAATCCGATACAAACATAAAGGATGGAAACTATAATTTACCCTTATTTTTATAGACTACACAATTAAGGTTAAAACTCATAATTAAAGAATAAGCATGTGGGTTGCGACTCCCGCCGACTGCCCTTACTGTCGTGCCACACCTAAGGGTATCAAGAAGTCTGCAACCCAACAATCTCCCACTTGGAGGCTTCTAAGACACGATCAACTGCACTCCATTGTACTTCTGTAATTGTCAATGGAAACACTAAGCTCTACCTCTAGTTGCCACCAGCCTTCTCATCAATTAACCTGAAAGCGCGTTTAAGCTCCCACTAAGCTTCAACTCATTAGTTACTGCCCGTGACTTGTTCCCTGCCCCTTCCGACTCCCACTTAAATGAATTGCCAGATTGTTAGAAAATCTAAGAACTAACACTCTTCATCATATGCAGGTAATTCACTTTAGAGACTTTTGCCGCTGGAATACGTGTTCTCTTAACCCACTGTCTTCTAGAAACTCTGACAGAAGCACTATCCAATCTCCCACTGCCACGAAAACCGTTGACTGGTTTCTCTGAACCTTTCCTAATACGTTCAACATGAATCTAACCTATGACTCTGGGTTTATCTCCTACAAATCAAACTTTTTTCTACCCCTGAGATTTTGTGAACCAGATTTTGGACTTCTTCTCAACTGGGATAACCTCTCCCTTAGGCGGTACACCGACCATGTACAATGAGCCTCGTACAACCACTAGATTTCCCTTAATTACCTTTCAGTATCCACAACCGAACTTAACCTCGCGACCATGATCATCCTGTTGCCCGACTGAAATAAGCATTGTTCTCAAGCTTGGAATAACCATTACATCTCTCAAAGTCCAAGTACATCCGACTATAGTAACTAAGTCAATATCACCCATGCCCGTAACATCTAGGACTTCATCATTTGCTAGTCGTACCTTACCAAAATCCCCAACTTTCAGATTCCATAGTGCTTCACTGTCGTGGGTAGCGTGAAATTAAGCATCTGAATCCATAACTTAGGAATCCACACTGCTCTCCACACTACAAATCAAAGCTTCATCATCTAAGTGGTCTACTATAGCGTTAACTTATTTTCTATCAGATGGACATTGATTTCTGAAATGTCCAACTTCTTTGCAGTTCCAACAGGTTACATCATTCTGAGCCCTAGACTAGCTCCTCTTTCTGTTCTTGCTCCCACTACCTATGTTGTTCTTTCTTCCTCTGCCAACATGCATTGATTCACCCGATGATCCACCTAAATTTCTTCATTTGACATCTTCGCCCAGAATAAGATCCCACATATTCACAAACATGAACTTACTCGTATCTGAAGAGCATGTAACAGCAATTGCTGTTTCGGACCAACTATCGGGTAATGACGACAATAACAATAGAGCTTAGACCTTGTAATCAAACTTAATATTCATAGACACCAAACGAGACAAGATTGAGTTTAGGTTATTGATGTGCGATGTTACTGAATCACCTTCCCTCATCCTAGTATTCACAAGCTCTCGAATAAGATAAACCTTGTTCGCTGCAAAAGGCTTCTTATACATGTTTGATAATGTTGTCGTCATTCCTCTAGATGAGGTCTCCTTCTGGATATTAAATGCAACATTCTCCGATAGAGAAGCGTTTCACTGCTCTGGCTTTCTTATCCGTCCTATCCCATTCTGCTTGGGACATTTTTTTCAGGCTTTTCATCCTCGAGCGCTACATCTAAGTCTTTTTGACAAAGTAGTGCTTCAATCTGCATCTTCCACTAGCCAAACTTCTTCTCATCAAATTTATGTATCATGATCTTACCATCTTTAATATAATTGGAAAAATCATCTCAAACAAACGAAATTACCCCACTAACCAAACCAAAACTACCCGGTTAACTGCCTGATAACCGCTAATCTGCACAAACCCCACTAGAATGAAAAAAAAAAATCGAAGCCAATAACTCTAATCTGAAACTGAAATACGAGAATGGTTCTAAAAATACAAAAACAAAAAAAAAAAACTCAGATGATGCAACAAGACAAGAGAAAATATTTTGGTCAACGATGGGAATTCCAAGCAACAACTATTGCTTATCTCTTTCCTTGCTTCTAGATATGGACAAAAGAAATAAATGCTTTGCACTTCCTTGATTTGATAATAATCAAAGGCTCAAACTATCTACACATTGGTGTAGATAGCCACCATAAAAAGTGATTTTTTGTCTTATATGCACATCATGCAGTGTTGAGTTGTGGTCAAATTGTGGCGTTTTGGTCCGGTCAACTAGACAAAGACTGGCGGGTCTGTTGACCGGACTAAAACGCCGAGCTTTGGCCGTCTTTTGGGTCAACCAGACAAAAGACTGACCGGGTGTCTGGTTGACAGGACCAAAACGAGGCCAAAGCTCGGCGTTTTGGTCCGGTCAACAGACCCGTCAGACACCCGTCAGTCTTTATCTGGTTCACCGGACCAAAACGCCATGATTTGGTAACAGCTCGACACTACAGGGTATGCATACAAAACAAAAAACCATTTTTTTAGTGTGCATATAGGCACATTGGTGTGCCAATAGGTACACCCAAATCAAAACAAGACAAAATAAATGTCTTTTAATTCCCTTTTATCGCACTTCTAGATATGGACAAAAGAAATAAATGCTTTGCACTTCCTTGATTTGATAATAATCAAAACAAGACAAAATAAATGTCTTTTAATTCCCTTTTATCGCAAATCACTAACCAGCAAACGGTCGAACAATCTGGGTTTATGGGTGGCTGCCAGTAGAAATCCTAATTTGACTCGGACATTTTTCTCTCGCTTTGTGTTTCTTTAATGTGTAACAAGTCTCTTGTTAGGATCGAGCACACACACGAATACGAACACGTCACCGAAAGCAATAAACGAACACGGAGATTTACGTGGTTCTGTCTAAACTAACCTACGTCCACAGTTGGCACCTAGGATATTTTTATTTAAATTTTAAAGATTACAAGTTTTTTTTTTTTTTTGAACGGCAAATTTGGATCACTGACGGACTACTGGAGTATCATCGTGCCACCAGAGGAACCACCTGATCATATCCATCTCCACTAGGCATAATGCCACACCAATTCAGAAGGAAACCCAATAAATATGGGAAAACCCCCTTGTGGGAATCGAACCCAGGACCTATTGGTCCCAAAGCCTTATCCCACCATCAAGATGCCACTAGGCTATAAAGCCATGGGCTTTAAAGATTACAAGTACAAAGATTATTTTTATAGACAACACAATTAGGGTTAAACCCTATAATTAAATAATAAGCTCGTGAGCCGCGACTACTCACTGGTTTCGAAGAGTCTACAACCCAACAATATTCATTTTTAAGTGACGTAAATACGGCTAAAAACTGAAAAATAATCAATTATCTTGTACATGGTATCGTTATCTTGAAGCTCCTTTTCCTATACATAACCTTCATGATCATAACCTTCTCTTCACCAAAATCTCAAAGTTCTTGAGTTTCTTTGTATTAGAAAAATGATGAACAGATCGATTGCTTTATCCGCGCTTGTTCTTATCCTCTTGGTGCTCAATGTCTCTGGTGATCATCTCTATCCGATATTTGTTGAATATGACGGTATATATTAACTTCTTTTACTGTTTTATGTGGTCTAACACGTTGCAAGTTGCGCAGATATCACAAGCGTGAGAGGGCAACGATGTAGGAGAGCTAGCAGGACATGGGCAGGGCCCTGCCTTTACGACCAATCGTGCAACCGGCAATGTAGATTATGGGAGATTGCAGCTGGCGGAGCGTGTCAAACGGGTACATGTATCTGCTACTACTACTGTCCAAAAGCTGAAAAACACACTCAACACAAATCTAATGCCCAAAATCGTGATAGCGATGACAAGAAAGTGGTTCCGAATGTTGAGCATCCATGAATGGGTCGGTTTCTTCAAATAGAAAGTTTTAGTATCCGAATGGAAATAAACGTAGAAAGAGTTTACTAATTGTCACATTATGAACTTCTTAAAACATGTATGACGTTGTTATTATAGCATTTTCTAGTGATATGTGTAACAAGGTGATGCTTTTATGCTTTCCATGCATAAGGGTTTTCCACTATGTGTAATAAAGACCGGTTTTTTTTTTTTTTTTTTTTTTTTTTTTTGTAATTTCATATAAAGAAATACGATAACAAATATTCAATGGTAAAAAATAGGGTCAGAATATACTAGTAAGTTTATTTGGGTAGAAAAAATAGAAAGTAATCTTATCCATCAATTGAGTAATCAAGTGTTTGGATTAAATAGATAGAATTGAACAAAAACCCGGAGGCGCATGAGTTTGTTAGGAGTACTATAATCTATCTAAGTCAATAGTTTTTCTCTCCTTCAGGTCATCCCCGATTTTTAAAACGTTAATAACTTTTTCATACGATAGTATTTTTTTTTATAAAAACTGCATCATAAAAACGAGTATTTTTTATCTATAAAACAAGTACACTATTGCTATAGTTTTGAAAAAAAAATTGATAATCTGGATGCGTAAAACGCAATAAACTAAAAACAAAATTTTTTTTTTTTATAAAACGTAATAGATTAAAAAACACAAAAAATGTGATTTCTTTAAAACGCAGTGGATAAAAAAATACAAAAAGAAATGATTTTTTTGTAAAACGCAATAGATTAAAAACACAAAAAAAAAATTTCTAAAACGTAATTGACCAAAATAAAAAAATATATATATGTTTTCCTAAATCGCAATAGAAAAAAACACAAAAAAAAATGTGTTTTTCCTAAAACGCAATCGACCAAAAACATAAAAAATGTGTTTTTCCTAAAACACGGTCGACAAAAAACACAAAAAATGTGTTTTTCTAAAACGCGATAGACCAAAACACACAATAAAATGTGTTTTCCTAAAACACAATTGATAAAAAAACACAAAAAATATGTTTTTTCCGAAATACAATGGAATAAAAACACAAAAAAGGGTTTTTTTATTGATTTATAAAACGTAATGGACCAAAAACACAATTGCGTTTTATATATTAATTACGTTTTACAGCTGCATTTACAAACAACATGGAAAAACGAAGATACGTTATACATTTACAATTGTTTTTTTTTTACAAAAAATACTATGTTATACAATTGTGTTTTACATAACAGCAACTTTAAATCTTAATTCCCACAAAATAAATAGCAATAGAACTGTTAAAAAACTCACACTTGTATACTAACAATTAAAAATAACCACTCGTGTATTAAAAAAGGACAATACACCTTTAAATTTGCTTATCATTTCTTATTCACATTTGCTCCACTATAGCAGCTTCATTTCTCAACAAAAAAAAAAAAAAAAGATACTCCATTTTCGAGATGGTGGTGGTGGTTACGACGACAAGGCATTCATCAACTCCATTTCTCTAAAAAATACTATATTTCGAGATGGTGGCAGTGGTTACGACGGCAAGGTATGCGGTGGCGGTGGCGAAGGTCGCCGGAGCCTGTGTTACGAGTCGAGTGGTGGAGGGGTTGGTGGTGGTAGAGTGGTGGCGGTGGTGGCGGTGGTGGTGGCGATGATGATGGTGTGGTGGTGGGATGAACTGTAAGGTTCTGATGGGTTTTATTTGATTTAGGGTTATATGAGACTAATTTGGATGGACTAAAATACTCTTCCTTGTGATTTTTCAACATTGCCATGTAGGTGTCACTCTATTATTGTTTCTATACTTTCTACCTAAACCAAACTTCCTATTCGATCCTCACCCTAGTAAAATATTAATAAAATTTTGAAGTTAGTTCATTTTAAAATGGTTTGGTATCGGTTTAGAATCAACATTACGACAAAGGTGACATGAACCGAATATAAACTTAATGTGTTTTGGTTTAGAATCAACATGACGACAAAGTGGACATGAACTGAATATAAGCTTAGTGTGTTTTAATTTAAATGTATACTAGCAAGGTGTCCGCGCGATGCGGTGGGGTGACAATTTGCATTGCGGTATACATTTTTGTTAGGTTATCAACTCAGTTGTGATCTATTATAACTTTGGTTAGTTTTCTGATTCGTATGATGTTCTACAAATTTTTATTATGTTTATTGTTTTCTTAGGTTTTTTAGTTAGTGGCACCAATTGATCTATCTATATCATAAGCCTTACACATATCAATAACATAAGAAATAGGAGCATAAGTCATTTGTAGCATTGTTACATAAAATTAGAAACATAAGAAAACTTAAAACATAAAAATAAATGTTTAACGATAGAAGCAAAAAACAGTCTCTCTTTGCAGTATACGTACCCAACCAAAACTTACACCAATGTGATATTAACAAGACCAGCCAGCAAAGACCACATATGTTTAGCATTTTAATCAGTCGTCGGATCTCCCTCTCCATCTTTCTTACTAATCCCAATCACTCTAGTTAAAATAAGATTTCGTATTACTTAGACACTACGGATTTGTAAAATTATATTTAGATTATTATATGAATTTGCAACAATTTCAACATCTAAAAAAAATCATTTTCCCAAAAGAAAAAAGAGAATATATATTTCCAAATTATAGTTAAAAGCCCTAACATGGAAGCAATCCCAGAGTACACATCATCTGGCTTTTCTCCTTGAATCTGATTTAACAGCAACTGCTCATAGCTGAATATCTGTCAAAAATTCAATGGGTAGCACGAAATAATAAATATAACTTAGAAATAAAAATTATATTCAAACATATAATTTATTAATTTCAAATAATTTTCAAAGTATCAAATCACTAAATTACCTTGTCCCTTCCAACCTTACATATGTTTATCCATTATTCACAAAACTAAAAGGGTTCAATTTCTATTGCGAAGAAAATGATTCAAGATGATTACTTAAACGGAGAAAATTTAAATTAAAAAAAAACAAGGATATGTACCTACATATATCAGTGAGATAACATGTTGAACAACAATATCCAATTCCCCTTCGTTGTAATTAAAACGAACCTGTGACAGCTAGGTTTAATTGTTACTCACAATCAGGTGATAAACTACCATAATCTTATCTTGAAGATGATGATAATGATGGTTGTGGTCACCGTTGGTTTAGCCTTTGACCTTCGTTGGAACCCTAGTCTCCTACACCAGAGTGCATTAGAGGTGGTTGAATCATTTTCGGGAAGCTGTAACAACCGGCATTCGTCACAATCGTCATTACGCGGACCAATCTAACAGTCGATGGAACATACAATCGAAATAGGACTTACCAGAGCTAGTCAGAGTCTTCGCCGAAACCCTTGCCACCATCGCCGGAGGAAGCGGCTAGGGTTTTCTGTCATTGTCTTCCTCCTCGTTTTAACCTTAGAATCGGTGAAGGTTATGTGGCTCTTGAGGACCACTACCGTCACCACCGTATGGAAGGTTGTAACCGAATCATTACCACCGCCACTCGCCTGCTTAATCCATTTTAATCGCGCCGGAGTATGGCTGGCGCCGCCGTAGCACCACCACTGCCACCCTCAGATTTCTCTCCTATATCGCTCTTGCGTGTTCTCCCTTTTTGTTTCTCTTTCTATCAATTGAAGTGGTGAGAGAAAGCATAGATTTCGGCTCTAATTTGGTAACCTTATTTCAAAATTTAAAAGTTACAAAGATGGAGCCAAATGTAATTTACATATTTCTTAACATGATAGATTTAATGCGTTGTACATCAAAACAAGGGTTTAAAATCTAATTAAGATGAAGGGTTAAAATGTAACTATTGTTTAAAAAGACTAATTTACCCTTATTTTAGGGGGTGTATATATAAATTAAAAAGGAAAAGTTCTTATTTTTTGGGTATCTTAAAAGGAAAAAGATTATTAGTTGTTATTTTCTTCTTTAATCACTTGTACATTAAAGCATTATCTACTTGTACCTTTTAATCTGTGCGTCGATATTGAACAAGACAACTACCGAAACGTCGACAAAAATGTGTAGGTCGTCATGCTATCTTTGGATTTTTTTAAACAATATAGTTTATAAGATATGTCAAAAATGCGTGAAAAAATTATAAGTTTGTTGTGGAGGGGTGAATTGCAACTAATTATCTATAATGTTGTTAAAACCTTAGGGATTTAAGTGTAATAAGTTTAGGAGCTAAAAATAAATAATGTTTAAAATACCAAACTACCCTCATTTTAGGGGTCTTTCTATACATAAAGGGGGGAAAATTCGTATTTTTAGGTATTTTAGAATGTCCATGCCTCATTAATTATAATATATAGTATAGATAAACATAAACTTAATAATATCTTGAACCAAGATTCGGTTTCTTAAAAGTAATCCAGATTAAAGAATGGGAAAATCACGAAAATAGCCAAGTCAACGTCGTTTTTTTTTTTCAATTTTGGCCAACTGACACGGCTCCCCAAGCCTTTACACGAATTCCAACCCGGCTCAAGACATAACTTGAGAACTTTTCTCAAATGCCACTCACCTTTTGACACCTCTCATGGTGCAGTGCCACTCATTCCTGTTGCAGCCTTTACCCTTTCTCTCTCCTTTTTTTTTTCATAAATGCAAGAACAGCTATCATCTCTCTCCTCTTTCTCTCTCTCTTCTATTTGAACAGCCTATCACCCCTCCCACGCTCTTTCTGCATCCTTCTACCACCTGCATATTTTTCCTTGAATAAATTTCATATATGTTGATCATATTTCCTTAAATTTAATGACATGGCAAACAAAGTAAACTTGGAAACAATAACCGATTATGGAAACAAACATCCTTTTCAACTCATCATTTCGATAACATTAACCCAATTTCCCATCAAACATTTGATTGAGGGGTCAACCAATGGGCAAAACGAACCCCTTCTCGTTTCGCCGGAGCAGCAGCAGCAGCATAACCAGGCGGCGGAAGACGACCAAGAAAGCCGCCGAATCGCCGTTTCTTTTGTCGGAGCAATCACCGTCTCCCAACTACGAGGTGGTTTCGACGGCGAAACCGGTTGCTACGATGTCCAAAGTTAAGAAGAAGGCAGGTGGGGCGAGGCTGTGGATGCGCTTTGATAGCTCCGGTGAATCCGAAGTATTTGAGTGTGATAGATCGGACAAGAAAGTTGGTGGTGGTGTAAGGTGGTTGCGAGTCGGAACCTCTGATATGTTGAAGGAACTCGAAACCTGTGACGGCTTGAGCACTCGCCGGAAACGGCTCGATGATGGTGGAGGTTAGTCTATTTGTGGGTGACGGTTGGATTGTATTGTATGTATAATACAATTAGGGTGGTGGTGGTGCTCGGTCAGGGTGGTGGTTAGTTGCAGGGTGGTGGTGCTCGGTGAGGGTGGTGGTGGTTTACGGTGGTGGAGTGTGGTGGTGCTCGGTGAGGGTGGTGGTTGGTTGCAGGGTGGTGGTGCTCGTTGAGGGTGGTGGTGATGCTTAGTGAAGAAGAACTCTACTGAATTGGGTCAAACAAAGTGGATGACAGACTTTGAAGTTTGATTGACAATAAACAGGGAGATGACAAAGAGAGAGGGGGGGGGGGACTGAATGGAATGGACAGAGGTGCAGAAAAAATGCAGCTGCACACGTGGCAAAAGGTCATTGGGCGTGAGAAAAGATCTTTTAAGCCGTGTCGGAATTCGTGTAAAGGCTTGGGGAGCCGTTTTAGTTGGCCATTATTGAAAAATTGACCAGTCAATGGCTATTTTGGTGATTACCCCTTAAAGAATTGAGCTGGGGAAAATTCTACACTATTGACAATTGTGTGAACCGTTCAAAGAAAAAGTCAATTGTGTGCGGGTTCAATCATGACCCTAACATTCTATTATTGTCTTATCATGTCCTTTAGAAGGTAGATTTTACAAAACAATATTACTATATATGGTCTCAAAATCATAAGGCTGCTCGGTATGTTTCCCGTCTCCACCCCGGCGCCGCCACGTCACCACCGTCCTCCCACGCCGCCCCCTCTCCGTCCCGTCCTCCCCGTCCGAGTTGTGCCGTTTGCGACAGACCAAACAGGTGGGCCTCCCCCTCGGCGACGCCAGTCCTCCCACGCCGCCCCCTCCGTCTTCATCCCGTCGCCGGCTTCCCTCCGTCACCATACCCACCAGCCTAAGTGTTCCTATACGGTTTTTTAACTTGTTTGAGCTTCTAGGAAGTCTGTTGGTAAAAAGCAGACAAAATTTGAGTTTGCTAATCAAAGGAGCAAACTCATTTTTTATAGCTTCATCATGTCGGTGTAAACACGGAGCTTGCCAGGCCCGAGTACGTAAATATCTAGTGTATTTTTTTGAGGGTTTTTTTTTTTCCAAAATGGTGTTGGTGGAAAAACTATTTACCAAAATGTGTGATTCGAAAAATAATTACCAAAATTGGTGTTTTTCTATATTTCTTTATTTTTCACTAGTATGTTATAATTCTTCTATTTTGATTTAATCAACCTATCGCATTTATATTCTTTTCTTCCATCTAACTCATTTTATAGATTTTTTAACTAATTTTATTAATTATTATTATATATATATATAGTGGAGGGTTCAAATGAGAAGAATTTTTTTGTAAGAAGAGAAAAGAAGAAATTTCAACCAATAAAAATGCTTCATTTCACTTCATTTAATATTTACATTTAATTTTAATATAAGGGTATATGGGTAAACTTACAAAAATCATTAATTTGTATTCTTCCACTTTAATAACTAACTAAATTAAATTTGTAACTCATTTTCAAAATATATACTTTTTTCAAATTAAAAAAACAAGTTAATTTCAAGTGTAGAATAAATTACTACTTGTGTAGGATAAATTACGAGTTGTGTATGATATATTTCGAGGTGTGTAGGATAAATTTCGACTGTGTAGGATAAAATTCTATAATGTGTAGGTAAATGTAGGAAAACATTGATATGTGTAGGTTTTGTAGATTATATGTAGGATAATTAATGATTTGTTTGACTAATTAATTAAAGAGTTAAAAATTAATGACATGAGTTATAAATGAAATAGTATTTTACTAATATACCCTTTATTCTTTTTCTTCTCACATTAAATTTCTTCTCAAATGAACCTTCCTATATATATATATATATATATATATATATATGTATATGTATCAATGAAACTCATGTTAAAACAAACTGAGATCGTTGAATTCATTTTATTTTTAAATGCTAATACCTCAAATTTACTGTTTTAATTTAATGTTTTTGAGAGTAATTTTTCATTTACTATTGTTCATGTAGTTGATTACCAATTCAAATGAAAACCATAATATAGTATTTCCTAAAGTTACATAAATTTTATTAACAATCAGTGGGCAAAATATTTACGTAGATTGATTGGTTCGTAATTTTATTGGCCAACTCGATACTTTGTTATTATTTTTTACTATCAACTTATTTTTTAATAGTCACGAACAACATTTATTTCATTCAGTTAATGTCTACATGAACACATGTCTCGTTTACAAAAAAGAAAAGCATATTTGTGTTTGATTGTTTGTTCGATTAAAGTTAAGTAAATGAACATGAATGTGCTACTTTAGTGATCGTTTACATCTATAAAATTAGAACCATAAAGGTAAAAGGAAATAAAAGAAAAAGCGTTATGAAAAAAGAATTATATTTTGGTCGGTTAAAAAGTAAATACAGTATAAAGAGTAATTATTTGGAGAAAATAAATTAAAAACACATTAGGTTAATTGAAAAATATGAAAAAAAAAATATAATAGATTAGTTAATAATAAAAAAATAAAAAATAACACTCACTTTAATAATTTTTTTAAAAATCATCAATTTTGGTAAATATTTTTTCCACCCTCGTCAATTTGGGAAAAAAAAAGTCATTGCAAAACATCTATTTTGATAATTATTTTTCAAATCACCCATTTTGGTAAATAATTTTTCCACCAACACTCTTTTGGGAAAAAAACTCTATTTTTTTTTTATCATCGACTACCCTGAGTAGTAGTAAACTCCCTAGAAACAAAACACTTCAAAAGAACCTCTTAATAATATTTATTATTTTAATACACCATGAATTAAAAAAAAAAATCTATATTTAACTCGTTATATAATCCCCATGAAATTCTTGTATCACAACATCACCTAAGTTGAATCTGTCTGGTTTGAATCCTAGATTCATCATTTAGTGAAGAGTAAACTGTCATTTTGGTTCTTGGGGTTTAGCCAGTTTTGTCACTTTAGTCCAAATTTCAAATCTTTTGTCATTTTGGTCCATGTGGTTTCGTTTTTTTTGCCATTTTGGTCCAAATTTCAAATTTGGTCAGATTCCCCAACTTAAAACCTTCTATTTTGTCTTTATTCTCAGGGGCATTTTGGTTATTTTAGAATTATTATAACTCAATTTTATATATATATATATAATACCTTAAACAATTATATATATATATATACACACACACATACAGACAACTCTCTCTCTCTCAACTTTCTTTCTCACTCTGCTCTCTCCCTCTTTGAACTACCCCCACCCCCACCACCACCCCCACCACCGCATCATCCCCACCACCACCATCCCACTGCCGCCAACACCACCATCCCACTGAAACCCCAACACCACCATCCAACTGCCGCCACCTCTGGACAACCACCAACACCACCATCCTCTCAAAACCCCAATAACCATTATCCCCGACGGCTTCAACCACCATCCCCGACGGCTTCACCTCCACCCCCGCACGACCACCACTGCACCACCATCATCCCCACCTCATCTTCTTCCCTTCTCTCTCTTTCTCAAATCCAGACAAATATATATACCTTAGATAATAGGGAAATTGGTCGAAGGTGGTTGCAGATCCGGTGGAGGGTTAGGGTTTTGACATTTTTGAGAGGTTGTTGACGGTGGAAGCGGCGGCGACGGGGAAACTAAACCCTCTGTTAGATCTCTCTCTCTCTCTCTCTCTCTATCTCTCTCTATAAGCAACATGTTTTTTGGTTGTTAACGTCGGGGAAACTAAACCCTCTGTTGAAGGGTTTCAATTGATGGTGGCTTCTCCGTTAGCTGATCTGTCCCAATCGACGCCGATCCAGGTGCCGGAATAGATTTCTACTTCTCCGGTGTAATGTGGTTGAATGATTCTCTGTAGTCTGATTCCGGTGCTTACATGAAACTGGACTTGATTTGTGGTTTTCTAGAATTAAAATGAAACTGGACTTGATTTGTGTTAGAGAGAGAGAGAAGAGAGAGAGACAGATGGGTGAAACAGATGACGATGATTCAGTGTTGATGGGTGGGTGTTGATGGTGGCGGTGGTGGAGTTCTGGTGGCGGTGGTGTTGCTCGAGGGAGAGAGAGAGGGAGAAGAGAGAGACAGAGGGTGTTTATGAGAGAGAGACAGTGTGTAGTGTGTGCAGTAATGTTGATGTAGAAGAAGACAATGAGTAGGTTGACTTAGATGGTTTTTAATCAGTTGTGAGTTATAATAATTCTAAAATGACCAAAATGTCCCTGAGAATAAAAACAAAAATAGAAGGTTTTAAGTTGGGGAATTTGGGCAAATTTGAAATTTGGACTAAAATGGCAAAAAAACGAAACCACAGGGACCAAAATGACAAAAGGTTTGAATTTGGACTAAAGTGACAAAACTGGCCAAATCTCAGGGACCAAAATGGCAGTTTACTCTTCAACTCTGGTTAGATCCATGGATGCACAATTCTTACCATTTGATCGAGTAAACTTCGTTTGATTATTCTACAATATTTATTTAGTTAAACTCGTGTATGAAGGCAAAAGTGATTCTTCAATCGTTTTCTGATGCGACAAAGCTTTATTTTGGATGGACTAGATGAAAAGATCACTATGACCAATTGACCATTGTTAAACCATTATAATTTACTACTTTTACGATGAAGATCACAAGAATTGTGTAGAAAATATGTAGTTTATCTTTATTAGTTTTACGATGATTTTTTATTATTTTGTTAACAAGTGGTGTATTTAGAGGGAAAAAACCACTATTACAACATTTTGCTACAAAAGTGTTCAAGACAATTATGAAAAAAAAAAGATTTTTAGAAGGCAAAGCCATTTAACTTTGGAAAGAAATTAATCAAACAACCGTATTAAAGCATAAAATATACATTAGTTGTTGTATATTAAAGGTAATCATCTCAAGAGTGACAATAAACGATTAATGTACAACAAATGATGCGCATCTGGACCTTTTAACAGCCCATGTCTATTATCAGCATCAAGCCCATCAGTATTAAGTCATTAGAGTGTCCATATAACATATGTAACAAAATATAAAATGATCAACATTAAGCGAGTTTATAGAAAATGACAAAAAAAATGCAAAACAATAGAATTGTATGTATGTATATTTTTAACAACCCCCACAATTCTATTGATTAAAAACATCAAACAATTGCAATTCTTTGCACAAAACTTGATGGTCATTATGTAAAACACCTTTAGTAAAAACATATGCAATCTGATTTGCTGATTTGATACCAAGACACTTTAAGACACCTTTTGAAATTAAATCTCTGAAGAAAAATAGATTTAACTCAAAATGTTTGGTCCTATCATGGAAAACTTGATTTACTGCCATGGATATAGCAGCACGATTATCACAAGTTAAGCTAATAGGAAGTTTCACATAAACTTCTAACTCACTCAACAAATTTTTTAACCAAACTGTTTCACATGCAGCAACACACATATACATGTATTCAGTCTCAGCTCAGCTCAGCTCAGCTGAAGACTAAGACACAGTGTTCTATTTCTTACTTTTCCAAGATACCAAGCAATTAACAATAAAAACACAAAAACCAGTCATAGATTTTCTAGACACTAAACACTTAGCCTAGTCAGAACCAACAAAAGTAGACAAATCAAAACCACTACTTCTACTAAACTGTCACACCCCCAAAATCCACCTGCGGAATATCACCGCTTGGAGGCGTGACTGACTAGGATCCAGCCACCAATCATATTGAACAAGCATGTAAGTAAGTATAAAAATCCAACCAATACAATTGGTGTCCAAACAAAATATAGTTTAAGTTGCAAGCGGAAGCATAACGATTAAAATCCAAAACCAAATATAAGTTCAAATGTTTCAATGTTTAACATGGCACACAATCATCCATGTCCCACAACGACTCTTCCCCATGCAAGCTCCAGCTAAGTACCTATTGACCTGCAAAGCATGTAGTAACGAGTCAACAATAATGTTGAGCGAGTTCACAGTTGGGTGTTTGTTTTAAGTTGTTTCGAAAACAGTTTCCTTTAACTGGCATCCTGCCGTGGGGCTTACCCCATAGTTGAAAACGTGTTTTGTTTATTCCCGTTTACTCTGGCAATCCAGCCGTGGGGGCTACCCCATGTTTAGTTATCTGGCTTTTCGGCCGTGGGGGCTACCCCATGTATGTACTACTAGACTCGTTACCATATCGACTGTAGTCATGTTTATGTGCCCTGAACTGTCAATGTCTATCATCATTGACGTGCCCAGATCCATTAGTTCACGTCCGTCCTCTGCGGCACGGTGTGAGGCTTGTCAGACCTAAATAGCGCTATCTAACTAATGACCCGCTCGCCATTGGCCCGGCGATTAAGTCGATATAAAAAGGAGGGACTTCGTGATAGAGTTTTGGTCTAGTGAAAGTTATCTGTCCACGAGGACGAGGAATTATATTCCTGAACCAGTACTGTCCTACCCAAGAAAGGACGAGGAATCCATGTTCCTTAAACCCATTCCCAACCCCTGGGAATCCCATGCTTTGTAGAAAGTGTGAACTCACCTTGGTTTGCTCGGTATGCTAAACTATGTGCTCGCAAACAATCAATCAATCAATCAAGGCCTAAGGTAATGCATTTACACACAGTCAGTTCATGTGGGTCAAGTTTCACATACAATCTATGTCACAAAGTGCTTGGCAGTTAATCTCATGTATCACGTAAGCAGTAAGTCAATATCATGCAATTCACACAATCTAATGTAGTTAACCAATAACACACTTTAACAGGGTTAGCAAGTTTAACTGGATTAACATATACCAACAAGGTTACACAGTTAACAAAGTTAACATCTAACAGAACTAGTAAACTAACTGTGTTACATGCTTAACTTAACTGAGTTAAATTGTTTAACAGAGTTAACACACCTAACAGGAATAATAAACTAATAAAGTTAATCAACCAACTAAGTTAACAGAACTATTACTTTACAGGTTTACCAAACTAACCGAGTTAATTAACAAACTAATAGAATTAGTTACTTAACAGAGTTATCAACTAACTGAATTAATAACTAACCGAGTTAACAAAGTAAAAGACCATTAGACGAAACCCCCCTTCTTTTGTGGCGAAAACACTTTGTGTTTTCGTCTGGGACTTGTGTTTTCGTCTGGTCTTCGTCCCGTTAGTGATTTCGTCATGTAGGGTTTTCATCATCACAAACACAAATCACACAGAACTCTAAGTGATCATCTAGCAGTTACATCGAATTCATCATACAATCATTTAACCAGATCGAACCTAACAATTCATGCACTCATTGATATCACCAATCAACATAACAGTAGCATCACAACACTTTACATTTGTCATGAAACCTAGTTTAATCATTCAATCATAATAACCCTAATATACTAGCCGAATAGGATAAGGTGATCACATGTAACTAGCTGACAATTCCTATGCCATCACATGCAAAACATTAAATTTGGCTGCACCTTCAATACAATTCACATGCACAATCAGCCATATATTCATTAATATGCCAATCATCAATCCAACAACATCATAATGTTTATCATTTATCAGGAGTTCTAACCTATGCCTACATCAACTGACAATTACGATCACTTTATTTCAAGCATTAACGAGCACCATTAACAACATTCGCAAGGATCTAAACATTTGTTCATCCATCAGATCATATAATCACAACACTTCGTAATAGCAGTCAATATATAATACCACAAACAATTCATGCTGATTTCGAACAAACATTTATCAATAGTAGATTACTAACCTAATCAAAGAAGACACTAAATCAATCGATGAGTGAAACTCGAATACTCACGTCTGCCGTTCGGTTTCAAGGAGAGCGAGAGAGAATGTGAGAGGTTAGGGTTTCTGTAAGTTATCGACTTCGTGCACTGTTTAAAACCAAACCCTTATCCGATCGCTACTGGGCCGAAGCCCATATATTGTTTTCGTTGGCCCCTTAATTGACGAAAACACTTGGTGTTTTCGTGAGAGGTGTGTTTTCATGAGCTCTGTGTGGGTGTTTGACCTAATAGACTTCATTCATTTTTTTTATTTATAAAAAACATCCAAATATTACAAAGCATAACATTAACCTACACATTAATAATGCACACCAAACATATCATAACAATCACAATACGATTTAACGTATTACAAACGTGTACGTATTACAAGCGTGTACAGTTGTGAAACAAACAAGTCGTGTAAACAATCAACTAAAACAATTAACTTGCAATTAATGCGAAGATGGAAATCTTGGAAGCTCGAGTTGTCACATTATCCCCAAGTTGAAAGAAATTTCGTCCCGAAATTTGATACGTACCCACTGAGGAAGCCAGTTAAGTTGCATGTTTTTCCTGGTTTTCCTGGGGTGTCACATCCTTCCCCCGTTGATCTGGAATTTCGTCCCGAAATTCCGTAGCTTCAGCCTCAGTAGTGGTTGTACTGCTTGCGAATAGTTGGGGATACTTTTGTTTCATCTGATCTTCGCGTTCCCAGGTGAACTCTGGGCCACGACGTGAGTTCCAACGAACTCGAACGAGAGGTATTCTAGTGCGCTTGAGGACGTTAACATCCCGGTCCGTGATTTCAACTGGTTCCTTGACGAATCGTAACTGCTCGTCGATAGTGAGCTCCTTCAAAGGAACTATGAGGGTCTCATCTGACAGACACTTCTTCAGATTCGACACGTGGAAAACGTTGTGAACTGCACTGAGTTTTGTTGGTAGGTTCAGTTTGTAGGCCACTTTGCCTATTTTCTCGATGATTTCAAAAGGTCCGACGTATCGTGGGTTAAGCTTGCCTCGTTTACCAAAACAAACCACACCCTTCCAGGGTGAAACTTTGAGTAGCACTCGCTCCCCAACCTGGAGCTCGAGTGGTTTCCTGCCCTTATCGGCGTAGCTTTTCTGACGGTCACGAGCTGCCGCCATTCGTTGTCGTATCTGAGCAATTCTTTTTGTTGTGTCTACCACAAGTTCTGGGCCAGTGATCTGACTATCCCCCACCTCTGCCCAACAAAGAGGTGATCGACACTTACGCCCGTACAATGCCTCAAACGGAGCAGCTTTAATGCTTGTGTGGTAGCTGTTATTGTACGAAAATTCCACAAGTGGCAGATGCTTTTCCCAGCCGTTGCCAAAGTCAATTACACATGCCCTAAGCATGTCTTCAAGGGTCTGGATGGTGCGTTCAGACTGCCCATCCGTTTGCGGGTGATAAGCTGTGCTCATATCTAAACATGAGCCAAAGGACTTGTGCATTGCTTGCCACAGTTCTGAAGTAAAACGTGCATCACGATCCGAGATAATAGAGGTGGGTACCCCGTGCCTCGAGACAACTTCCTTAAGGTATACATCTGCTAGAGTGGAGAACTTATCCGTTTCCTTGATAGCCAAGAAGTGTGCAGACTTTGTGAGTCGATCCACGATCACCCAAATAGTATCGTTACCACGCTGAGATCTAGGAAGGCCAGTAACAAAATCCATGGAAATTTGTTCCCATTTCCATTGTGGTATCTCTGGTTGTTGGAGTAGGCCTGAAGGTTTCTGGTATTCGACTTTGACTCTCGCACAAGTCAAACACTTGCTGACGTAAGTTGCTATGTGGGCCTTCATGCTAGGCCACCAGTATGTAGTTCTGAGGTCGTGGTACATCTTATCCGAACCAGGATGTACTGAGTAGCGAGACTTGTGTGCCTCATCCATCACAAGCTCTCGTAGGTTGCCATAGTGTGGGACCCAAATGCGTCCTGTTACGTAGTAAGCACCGTCTTCCTTTTGTTCTAATCGTTGCCTTGAGCCGCGTAGGGCTTCAGCCCTGATGTTTTCTGGTTTTAATGCTTCTACCTGAGCGTCTCGTATCTGTACAGGAAGACTAGATTGAATAGAGAGTTGTTAAGCTCGTACGCGCTTAGGCGTAGTGTCCTTTCGACTGAGGGCGTCAGCCACAACATTGGCTTTGCCTGGGTGGTACCTGATCGAGCATTCGTAGTCATTCAGTAGCTCGACCCATCATCGTTGTCGCATATTCACTTCCTTCTGTTTGAAGATATGCTCGAGACTCCTGTGATCGGTGTAGATGGCGCACTTGGTACCGTATAGGTAGTGTCTCCATATCTTAAGTGCAAAAACAACAGCTCCCAGCTCTAAATCGTGTGTAGTGTAGTTCCTTTCATGAACTTTAAGTTGGCGTGAGGCGTAGGCTATGACCTTATCCCGTTGCATCAATACACAACCAAGACCCTGAATTGATGCGTCGCAGTAAACCACAAAGTCGTCTGTGCCCTCTGGCAATGAAAGGATAGGTGCACTGCAAAGTCTATCCTTTAAGTGCTGAAATGCTAGTTCCTGTGCATTTCCCCATCGATAAACAACGCCTTTCTGCGTTAGTGAGGTGAGAGGCTGTGCAATCTTGGAAAAATCCTTAATGAACCTCCTGTAGTAACCTGCCAAACCCAAGAATTGACGAATTTCCGTTGGTGTACGAGGTGCAGGCCAGTTCTTAATCGAGTCTACCTTGGATGGATCAACGTGAATCCCATCCTTGTTTACCACATGGCCTAGGAAATGGACTTCACGAAGCCAGAAGTCGCATTTCGAGAACTTTGCATAAAGCTGTTCTGTTCGAAGGAGTTCCAAAATAAGTCATAGATGCTGCTCGTGTTCCTCCTGACTCTTAGAATAGATCAGGATGTCGTCGATGAAAACAATAACGAACTTGTCAAGATAAGGTTTGCACACTCTGTTCATAAGGTCCATGAAGACTGCCGGTGCGTTTGTTAATCCGAATGGCATGACCAGAAACTCGTAATGGCCGTAGCGTGTTCTGAATGCTGTTTTGGAGACGTCCTCGTCCTGGACTCTCAGTTGATGATATCCCGATCTCAAGTCAATCTTTGAATAGAAGCTCGACCCTTGCAGCTGGTCGAATAGGTCATCAATACGTGGAAGAGGATAGCGATTCTTCACAGTCACCTTGTTGAGTTCTCGATAGTCGATACACATCCTGAAGGTACCGTCTTTCTTCTTCACGAATAGCACTGGAGCTCCCCATGGCGAAGAGCTAGGACGAATAAAGCCCTTATTCAAAAGTTCTTATAGTTGCGTGGACAGTTCTTCCAATTCTGATGGAGCTAGGCGATAAGGTGCACGAGCTATAGGTGCTGCTCCAGGAGCTAGCTCGATTTGAAACTCGACTTGTCTATGAGGCGGAAGGCCAGGTAATTCCTCAGGGAATACCTCAGGATAATCGCGTACAATCGGAAAATCTTCTATTCTCTTCTCTTTCTTCGATGTGTCAGTAACGAGAGCCAATATAGCAGTGTGGCCCTTTCGTAAACACTTATGGGCCTTAAGGAAGGGGATGATGCTCACAACAGCACCACTCTTGTCGCCACGAATCATAAGGGGTTCATCAGCTGAACGAGGAATACGGACAATCTTTTCGTTGCAAAGAATCTCTGCTTGGTGTTGGGATAACCAGTCCATCCCAATGACAACGTCGAAACTACCCAAAACGATAGGAAGGAGGTTGATAGAGAAAGTGTGACCAGCAAGAACAAGATTACAACCCTTGACTATATGTGTGACCTCTAAACATTTGCCATTAGCTAACTCTACAGTGTGCTTGGTGTTCAATAGAGTTGGGGTACGCTTAAGCATTTGACTAACTTTTAAGGACACGTAGCTAGTATCGGCACCCGAATCAAATAAAACCGTAACGTAAAAGTCGTCGAGAAGGAACTTATCCGTCACAACATTGGGATCATTCCTCGCTTCACCCTGGCCAATAACGAACACACGACCCCTTGCACCATTGCCGTTGTTACCCCCGTTGTTTCCATTCCCCTGGTTGTTGTTATTGTGGTTTTTGTTCTGGTTCCGGTTCAGTTGGGGACAATCTCTCTTGAAATGGCCTTCAGCTCCACACTGAAAGCACCCTTTGTTGTTAACTTGCTGCTGCTGCTGCTGGCGCTGATTCTGTGAGGCTTGTTGTCGCTGACGATTCTGGTTTGCGGGGTACAAACTTCTGCAATCCTTTGCGGCGTGACCTGGCTTGTTGCACCGATGACAGTTACTCCTGGTGCATGGCCCGCTGTGGTGTAAGTTGCAGCGATTGCATTTGGGGTGATTTCCCTTGTACCCACCATGACTTTGACTACCAGATGATTGCTGACTAGGGCCCTTGTAGTCGTCAGTCCTTCTCTGCTGAGACTGAGATTGAACAGAAGTCGAACCCTTGCTTGAAGCTCCATCCCATTTCCGTTTGTTGTCAGTAGGAGCATCCGAAGTAGCTGTAGCACTTATGCGCTTTGGTAACCTGTTCTGTTCCACCGCCTGATCAGTGAGACGATGAGCCAATTGAACAACTTGCTGAATGGTGGCGAGGTTAGCCGAAGTCACATGACTTTGGATCTCTGGCACTAAGCCCTTAAGGTATAGTTCAATGCATTTGATGGGAGGATCCACCATTGTAGGACACAGAATAGCAAGCTCATTCGATCTTTTCGTGTATGCTTCAATTTCCGACCCCGTCATCTTGAGGTTGAAGAACTCGACTTCCAGTTTGTGAATTTCATCACGATTGCAATACTCCTCTTTGATCATTTCCTTAAAGTTGTTCCATGGGGTGGCGTTAGCAGCAACCAACCATAGCATTTGAACCTGAGCGTTCCACCACGTGAGCGCTAAACCCTCGAGAGTACCGGTAGCATACTTCACCCTGCGTGCCTCAGGGCATTCACACATCTCGAAAACAGATTCGAGCTTTTCAAATCAGTGGAGGAGTCCAACGACCCCTTCAGTGCCACTGAAAGTACTGGGACGACAGTCCATAAAGGACTTGAAAGTACACACAGGAGGCTGAGCGTGTTGACCTGTCGTGTGCGCAAAAGTAAACAAAATTTAGCACAAGTGTTGGTTTACGAGAGTAAGATCTAAAGATCCTAGAGTAAGTTGTGATGGCAGGTTATACCTCCTGCCTGGGCAGCTGTGAGTGCTGCAGTAACTTGTTCAGTGATCAAAGCCGCTAACTGGGCTTGAGTTAGGTTAACGCGTCCACTCATGATCTTCATATCAAAGGAAAACATGAGTGAGAGAGGTTCACGAAAGTGCGATGACAGAAGAGAGTAAGCACAAATGTGTTTTCAATCAATAGTTGTTACGTTCATCTAAGCATACCATGAGCAAAGTTCTATGTAATCTAGCAAGTAGGCAATGTAAACATAATTCATATCACCTAGAATGTCGAGTCTTGCACGTGGAGCAAAGCGTCGTTGTGGATCGTTGAGCACTGTTCAGGTTATAGTCTGGTTTTAACAAAAACTTTTTCCCTTATTAAAACCAAGTTCACTATAACCAATGGCTCTGATACCAATCTGTCACACCCCCAAAATCCACCTGCGGAATATCACCGCTTGGAGGCGTGACTGACCAGGATCCAGCCACCAATCATATTGAACAAGCATGTAAGTAAGTATAAAAATCCAACCAATACAATTGGTGCCCAAACAAAATATAGTTTAAGTTGCAAGTGAAAGCATAACGATTAAAATCCAAAACCAAATATAAGTTCAAATGTTTCAATGTTTAACATGGCACACAATCATCCATGTCCCACAACGACTCTTCCCCCTGCAAGCTCCATCTAAGTACCTATTGACCTGCAAAGCATGTAGTAACGAGTCAACAATAATGTTGAGCGAGTTCACAGTTGGGTGTTTGTTTTAAGTTGTTTCGAAAACAGTTTCCTTTAACTGGCATCCTGCCGTGGGGGTTACCCCATAGTTGAAAACGTGTTTTGTTTATTCCCGTTTACTCTGGCAATCCAGCCGTGGGGGCTACCCCATGTTTAGTTATCTGGATTTTCGGCCGTGGGGGCTACCCCATGTATGTACTACTAGACTCGTTACCATATCGACTGCTGACTGTAGTCATGTTTATGTGCCCTGAACTGTCAATGTCTATCATCATTGACGTGCCCAGATCCATTAGTTCACGCCCGTCCTCTGCGGCACGGTGTGAGGCTTGTCAGACCTAAATAGCGCTATCTAACTAATGACCCGCTCGCCATTGGCCCGGCGATTAAGTCGATATAAAAAGGAGGGACTTCGTGATAGAGTTTTGGTCTAGTGAAAGTTATATGTCCATGAGGACGAGGAATTAATTCCTGAACCAGTACTGTCCTACCCAAGAAAGGACGAGGAATCCATGTTCCTTAAACCCATTCCCAACCCCTGGGAATCCCATGCTTTGTAGAAAGTGTGAACTCACCTTGGTGTGCTCGGTATGCTAAACTATGTGCTCGCAAACAATCAATCAATCAATCAAGGCCTAAGGTAATGCATTTACACACAGTCAGTTCATGTGGGTCAAGTTTCACATACAATCTATGTCACAAAGTGCTTGGCAGTTAATCTCATGTATCATGTAAGCACTAAGTCAATATCATGCAATTCACACAATCTAATGTAGTTAACCAATAACACACTTTAACAGGGTTAGCAAGGTTAACTGGATTAACATATACCAACAAGGTTACACAGTTAACAAAGTTAACATCTAACAGAACTAGTAAACTAACTGTGTTACATGCTTAACTTAACTGAGTTAAATTGTTTAACAGAGTTAACACACCTAACAGGAATAATAAACTAATAAAGTTAATCAACCAACTAAGTTAACAGAACTATTACTTTACAGGTTTACCAAACTAACCGAGTTAATTAACAAACTAATAGAATTAGTTACTTAACAGAGTTATCAACTAACTGAATTAATAACTAACCGAGTTAACAAAGTAAAAGACCATTAGACGAAACCCCCCTTCTTTTGTGGCGAAAACACCTTGGACAAAAACCCAAGGGTTTTCGTCGGACTCAATGCTTGACGAAAACACTTTGTGTTTTCGTCTGGGACTTGTGTTTTCGTCTGGTCTTCATCCAGTTAGTGATTTCGTCATGTAGGGTTTTCATCATCACAAACACAAATCACACAGAACTCTAAGTGATCATTTAGCAGTTACATCGAATTCATCATACAATCATTTAACCAGATCGAACCTAACTATTCATGCACTCATTGATATCACCAATCAACATAACAGTAGCATCACAACACTTTACATTTGTCATGAAACCTAGTTTAATCATTCAATCATAATAACCCTAATATACTAGCCGAATAGGATAAGGTGATCACATGCAACTAGCTGACAATTCCTATGCCATCACATGCAAAACATTAAATTTGGCTCCACCTTTAATACAATTCACATGCACAATCAGCCATATATTCATTAATATGCCAATCATCAATCCAACAACATCATAATGTTTATCATTTATCAGGAGTTCTAACCTATGCATACATCAACTGACAATTACAATCACTTTATTTCAAGCATTAACGAGCACCATTAACAACATTCGCAAGGATCTAAACATTTGTTCATCCATCAGATCATATAATCACAACATTTCGTAATAGCAGTCAATATATAATACCACAAACAATTCATGCTGATTTCGAACAAACATTTATCAATAGTAGATTACTAACCTAATCAAAGAAGACACTAAATCAATCGATGAGTGAAACTCGAATACTCACGTCTGCCGTTCGGTTTCAAGGAGAGCGAGAGAGAATGTGAGAGGTGGTTAGGGTTTCTGTAAGTTATCGACTTCGTGCACGGTTTAAAACCAAACCCTTATCTGATTGCTACTGGGCCGAAGCCCATATATTGTTTTCGTTGGCCCCTTAATTGACGAAAACACTTAGTTTTTTCGTGAGAGGTGTGTTTTCATGAGGTGTGTGTGGGTGTTTGACCTAACAGACTTCATTCATTTTTTTTATTTATACAAAACATCCAAATATTACAAAGCATAACATTAACCTACACATTAATAATGCACACCAAACATATCATAACAATCACAATACGATTTAACGTATTACAAACGTGTACGTATTACAAGCGTGTACAGTTGTGAAACAAACAAGTCGTGTAAACAATCAACTAAAACAATTAACATTCAATTAATGCGAAGATGGAAATCTTGGAAGCTCGAGTTGTCACATTATCCCCAAGTTGAAAGAAATTTCGTCCCGAAATTTGATACGTACCCACTGAGGAAGCTAGTTAAGTTGCATGTTTTTCCTAGTTTTCCTGGGGTGTCACATCCTTCCCCCGTTGATCTGGAATTTCATCCCGAAATTCCGTAGCTTCAGCCTCAGTAGTGGTTGTACTGCTTGCGAATAGTTGGGGATACTTTTGTTTCATCTGATCTTCGCATTCCCAGGTGAACTCTGGGCCACGACGTGAGTTCCAACGAACTCGAACGAGAGGTATTCTAGTGCGCTTGAGGACCTTAACATCCCGGTCCGTGATTTCAACTGGTTCCTTGACGAATCGTAACTGCTCGTCGATAGTGAGCTCCTTCAAAGGAACTATGAGGGTCTCATCTGACAGACACTTCTTCAGATTCGACACGTGGAAAACGTTGTGAACTGCACTGAGTTCTGTTGGTAGGTTCAGTTTGTAGGCCACTTTGCCTATTTTCTCGATGATTTCAAAAGGTCCGACGTATTGTGGGTTAAGCTTGCCTCGTTTACCAAAACGAACCACACCCTTCCAGGGTGAAACTTTGAGTAGCACTCGCTCCCCAACCTGGAGCTCGAGTGGTTTCCTGCCCTTATCGGCGTAGCTTTTCTGACGGTCACGAGCTGCCGCCATTCGTTGTCGTATCTGAGCAATTCTTTCTGTTGTGTCTACCACAAGTTCTGGGCCAGTGATCTGACTATCCCCCACCTCTGCCCAACAAAGAGGTGATCGGCACTTACGCCCGTGCAATGCCTCAAACGGAGCAGCTTTAATGCTGGTGTGGTAGCTGTTATTGTACGAAAATTCCACAAGTGGCAGATGCTTTTCTCAGCCGTTGCCAAAGTCAATTACACATGCCCTAAGCATGTCTTCAAGGGTCTGGATGGTGCGTTCAGACTGCCCATCCGTTTGCGGGTGATAAGCTGTGCTCATATCTAAACATGAGCCAAAGGACTTGTGCATTGCTTGCCACAGTTCTGAAGTAAAACGTGCATCACGATCTGAGATAATAGAGGTGGGCACCCCATGCCTCGAGACAACTTCCTTAAGGTATACGTCTGCTAGAGTGGAGAACTTATCTGTTTCCTTGATAGCCAAGAAGTGTGCAGACTTTGTGAGTCGATCCACGATAACCCAAATAGTATCGTTACCACGCTGAGATCTAGGCAGGCCAGTAACAAAATCCATGGAAATTTGTTCCCATTTCCATTGTGGTATCTCTGGTTGTTGGAGTAGGCCTGAAGGTTTCTGGTATTCGACTTTGACTCTCGCACAAGTCAAACACTTGCTGACGTAAGTTGCTATGTGGGCCTTCATGCTAGGCCACCAGTATGTAGTTCTGAGGTCGTGGTACATCTTATCTGAACCAGGATGTACTGAGTAGCGAGACTTGTGTGCCTCATCCATCACAAGCTCTCGTAGGTTGCCATAGTGTGGGACCCAAATGCGTCCTGTTACGTAGTAAGCACCGTCTTCCTTTTGTTCTAATCGTTGCCTTGAGCCGCGTAGGGCTTCAGCCCTGATGTTTTCTGGTTTTAATGCTTCTACCTGAGCGTCTCGTATCTGTGCAGGAAGACTAGATTGAATAGTGAGTTGTAAAGCTCGTACGCGCTTAGGCGTAGTGTCCTTTCGACTGAGGGCGTCAGCCACAACATTGGCTTTGCCTGGGTGGTACCTGATCGAGCATTCGTAGTCATTCAGTAGCTCGACCCATCGTCGTTGTCGCATATTCAGTTCCTTCTGTTTGAAGATATGCTCGAGACTCCTGTGATCGGTGTAGATGGTGCACTTGGTACCGTATAGGTAGTGTCTCCATATCTTAAGTGCAAAAACAACAACTCCCAACTCTAAATCGTGTGTAGTGTAGTTCCTTTCATGAACTTTAAGTTGGCGTGAGGCGTAGGCTATGACCTTATCCCGTTGCATCAATACACAACCAAGACCCTGAATTGATGCGTCGCAGTAAACCACAAAGTCGTCTGTGCCCTCTGGCAATGAAAGGATAGGTGCACTGCAAAGTCTATCCTTTAAGTGCTGAAATGCTAGTTCCTGTGCATTTCCCCATCGATAAACAACGCCTTTCTGCGTTAGTGAGGTGAGAGGCTGTGCAATCTTGGAAAAATCCTTAATGAACCTCCTGTAGTAACCTGCCAAACCCAAGAATTGACGAATTTCCGTTGGTGTACGAGGTGCAGGCCAGTTCTTAATCGAGTCTACCTTGGATGGATCAACGTGAATCCCATCCTTGTTTACCACATGGCCTAGGAAATGGACTTCACGAAGCCAGAAGTCGCATTTCGATAAGTTTGCGTAAAGCTGTTCTGTTCGAAGGAGTTCCAAAATAAGTCATAGATGCTGCTCGTGTTCCTCCTGACTCTTAGAATAGATCAGGATGTCGTCGATGAAAACAATAACGAACTTGTCAAGATAAGGTTTGCACACTCTGTTCATAAGGTCTATGAAGACTGCCGGTGCGTTTGTTAATCCGAATGGCATGACCAGAAACTCGTAATGGCCGTAGCGTGTTCTGAATGCTGTTTTGGAGACGTCCTCGTCCCGGACTCTCAGTTGATGATATCCCGATCTCAAGTCAATCTTTGAATAGAAGCTCGACCCTTGCAGCTGGTCGAATAGGTCATCAATACGTGGAAGAGGATAGCGATTCTTCACAGTCACCTTGTTGAGTTCTCGATAGTCGATACACATCCTGAAGGTACCGTCTTTCTTCTTCACGAATAGCACTGGAGCTCCCCATGGCGAAGAGCTAGGACGAATAAAGCCCTTATTCAAAAGTTCTTGTAGTTGCGTGGACAGTTCTTCCAATTCTGATGGAGCTAGGCGATAAGGTGCACGAGCTATAGGTGCTGCTCCAGGAGCTAGCTCGATTTGAAACTCGACTTGTCTATGAGGCAGAAGGCCAGGTAATTCCTCAGGGAATACCTCAGGATAATCGCGTACAATCAGAAAATCTTCTATTCTCTTCTCTTTCTTCGATGTGTCAGTAACGAGAGCCAATATAGCAGTGTGGCCCTTTCGTAAACACTTATGGGCCTTAAGGAAGGGGATGATGCTCACAACATCACCACTCTTGTCGCCACGAATCATAAGGGGTTCATCACCTGAACGAGGAATACGGACAATCTTTTCGTTGCAAAGAATCTCTGCTTGGTGTTGGGATAACCAGTCCATCCCAATGACAACGTCGAAACTACCCAAAACGATAGGAAGGAGGTTGATAGAGAAAGTGTGACCAGCAAGAACAATATTACAACCCTTGACTATATGTGTGACCTCTAAACTTTTGCCATTAATTAAAAACTTGGTTTTTAGACCTTGTTTAATCTTTTCTATTTTTGATAATGAATTATAAGTGACCACAATATCATCTACATAGACTAACAACACTATAAACACATCATTCACACTTTTAATGAACAAAGAAGTATCACATTTACTTTGAACAAACCCTACATCAAGTAAAACCCCAACTAATTTCTCATTCGACATTCTTGGGGCTTGTTTAAGTCCATACAAAGACTTATTTAATTTACACATCTTAGACATGTCATTTGATTGATAACCCTCAGGTAAAGACATTTAAACTTCTTCATGCAATTCACTATATAAAAAGGCATTGTTCACATTTAACTGATATAAAGTCCAATTATTCTAAATAGCTAATGCAACAATACACCTAACAGTAACTAACTTAACCATAGGAGAGAAAGTTTCTTCATAGTCAACCCCCTCTTTTTGACTAAACCCCTTAGCAACTAACCTTGCCTTAAATATTTCTATGTCACTATTCGATTTACACTTTATTTTATAAATCCATTTACAACCAACTATACTTCTATTCTTAGGTCTATCAACAACATCTCAAGTATGATTTCTATGCAATGGATGAATTTCATCATTAATTGCTAAAAGCCAGTTGGGATTTTCAATTGCCTCTCTATAACTATTAAGTTTAGTTGTTTTAGAAAGATTAGAGGCAAAGCAATTATTTGCTAGAGTTAATTTTGAGAAGTTAACCACTTTTTCAATACCATATTTCACCTTCCCATCTAATACAAAATCAATTAATTTTTTTCAGTAAAACAGAAGTTCCGGTAGACCTTCTAGGTAAACCATACACTTTAGAACTTCTTGTGTCACCCTCAGAAGTAGTATGTGCTTCATCTGTGATAATCACAGCTTCTACCATGTCAGTTGATTCACGATCCTCATTTGTCTGCAATATATCAGCCCTGACAAATAGATGAGTCATGAATCTTTGACGGCTGAACTTCCTGTGTTCTCACATCAGCCTCTACTTGACCCCTTCTATCATCATTGGGATCACCCACAGTCTGAGTAAGTTCAGAGTTATCATACAGATCAAAAAAGTTTAGAGCATTAAAGACTTTTAAAGGATTTCAATCATAATTTTCAAAAACAGACTGCTCCTTAAAAGGAAACACTGTTTTCATAAAATTTAACATATAACAACCCTCAAGAAACACCCTTAAATGCTCATAAATACATCCCGTATGTGAGAAACGGACCTGAACAACCTTAATATTATAGAAAAACAAATAAAAATAAATAATCGAGCTGCTCGCGGGCCGCGACGGACGAGGAGGCCTCCTTCGCGGGGCGCGAGGCCCCATTGCTTATAGGTCACCTGAGCCGCCACGTGTCAGACACGCCTCAGAACCTATTGCCGCCTTTAGGGCCCTCGCGGGGCGCGAGAACCATCCGAATCAGCTATAAAAGGAACGATGATCAGCATTTCCAATCCGTTCAAATTTCTAAATTCTCTCACACTTTCCATAGGCTGAAGCTATAGCCTAATACCCCCTAATTAGCAAAGCTCTGCCTCGTTGTAAGTATTATAACACCCGGTTCCGTATTAGATACGCTGCCCGATTGATCTAGTGCTCCGTAACGCATGTCGATGCCCTGCCTGACTTAGTCGTTGGAGTTCTGTCTCGGGGAGATATAGCTAATGTAAATTTGGGTTATTACACTAACACGTGTGCATTGTTTAAATTAATAGATTATAACCAGGAAGTCACACGGAAATACCTAAATTAGCAATGTGAGTTTATCCTCTTTTTATAAATTCATTTTGTAAACTGTTTTTACAAAACCTCAATTATTTAACATGATAATTAACAGTGATTTAGTATTTGTAATTCTATAATTATCGTCGATATGTTGGGGTTTTGTATACAAAATTCGTTACTCCACTGTGAGTAGTAGCATGACCACCAATCATGGATTGACAGTGCCGTGGGTGTTAATTAAAGTAGAAATATAAGCAAATGTAATTGCGAGATCGCCCTCAGTACTGTAAAATGATAAAACTTGTTTTGATTAAACTGGGATTCACTCACCAGTATTTCTTGCTGATAAAATGTTTTAAACACGTGTTTCAGGTAACTTAGTGTGAAGCCAATAGAAGCTAGCTGAAGAGCACTGAAGGCTTAGAAAAGTGCTATAAAAGTTACCTAAATAAAAAGGAGAATTGTTTTCAATAATTAGGGTTTATCCCTATAAATATATTACAAATGAAAGTCGGATTTTGTCACACTTATTTATCATAAATGTATTATTAGAAAAACTTGGGTTTTATTCCATTTATCTATTTTAAACATTTTGGTGTTTAACTTTGATAAAAATATTTCCTAACTACGGTCCTGATGAAACTTTCCGCTGCCAAATTAATAAACACCGATACCATCTGACCGGCTCGCGGCTCCCGCTCCCGGGTGGGGTCGGGGGCTGTGATAGAAGATGGTGTCAAAGCTATGCCACTGATTTAAGCCCTTTAGGTGTTCTTCTAATACCTAAACCTTAAACGTTACTGTTAGGAAATTAATATCTTATGTGTTATCATGCGAACATAAAATCCTAATATGTCCATTATGACTTTTATGTCATTAAATGAATTTTGAATTCCCAATATGTGTTACCCTTATCTATATCTTACAATTATTGATATGTTTAAAATTATATATATATATATTAATAATGTTATGCCTTATAAATTTTTATGATATATTATATATATCATACATTTATATGAATATAATTCAATATAAATTTTATAACATTATAATAATATTACGATATTAACATTAATATCTTAATATTAATATAAAGATAACACAATTCAGATATGATACTTCGAATATATCATAATATGAATATTAAGATAATACCATTCATATATTATATCTAAATGATTTTATGTCATTTAAATTCTCAATATGTGTAACCCCTATTTGTATTTTACAATATGTTGTGCTATAAATATATAAAGGGGATATATTCATAATATATTTATGTTAAATTTGATGATAGATATCATCCCCATATATTTATGTGAATACAATTCAATATAAATTATAATAATATTGTAATATTAACATTAGTATCTTAATCAAAGATGTGAGATAATACCCTTTAGGTATGATGTCACTGAAATATTATAATATAAAATATTATTCGATGCAAGTAGTATGATTTATGATATAGCCCAAAATTTTACTCGACTTAAAATATCCTTATATTTTGTCAAAGTTTTGACAAAACATGTAATTATATTTATTTTGTTAAATATAATATCTCAGCATACTTAAAACATGTTTATTGTTTAAATACAATATTACAACAGAATTTTCATAATGATACTATGAAAAGATTATATATTATTACATATGCTTTCATTATAATTTATAAGCACATGTACAGTTACATACACATGAAAAGTGTGCGAAAAATATATAAGTATTCTATATTTCATAAATTATATTAACAAAACAAATAGTATTTCATACATAAAATAGAAATGTGTACAAAGATATTTGGTACTGTATAACTATAAAATTTAAAATATATATATATATATATATATATATATATATATATATACACGTAACACGTATATATCACAAAGAAATAACTTAAGAATTTTATCATTAAATAGTTTAACTCACTTCTTAAACTATATTTGATTCATATGTATGTATATTCTAATATAAGAATAATACTTCATTACTTAATACGATAAGGATCAAATTTAGAAACGCCAAACTTTGTATTATCTATTATGATTCTTTAAATAAATAAAATTGATACATTAAGAATCAAGTCCTAATATTTTCAACCAATATGGTTCAACCCTCTGGTTAAAATTATTCTAAGGAATCCATAAGAATTATATATTTTGATTTAATTTAGTTATTCACCCTTTTATTTCAAAATAGTATGTTCAACAGAAATTCATTTCAATTACTATTGTTATTAGAAGAAAATCAAGTTATGAGAATAAACAGAATAATTAATACCATTAGTTATATGATTGAACTCTTATAAATAATTTGGTATTATATTACAGAAAATTTGAAAAATTATACGTATACATGTATAGGATAAAAATTTCTTGATAATATATACAATATAATAATCAAATATTTCAGTAGAAAAGCAAATTTTTGTATGTAACAGAAGAAACAGATCTACCTGTTTACCTACAAATTATCCAAATGATTTTCCAAACTATTAACCGCAATTAACCCAAAAGAAACCAAGGACACCTGGGTTAGCACCAAGGGAAGAATAGTAGAATCAATGACTGGGAATCTCAGGATCTTATATAAACCTTTAATTCTAGCCATAATCACAACCACAATTCCCACCAAACATCCCGAATATTTATCCAATCATGAGCCCTGAAAATATAAAGCCATTCTTAGTAAAACACCAAGCCCATAGTCTAGAATAAGAGCTCGTCAGTAACTACGATAACAGGAAATAACACATAATATATTATATATATACTTCCCTTATATTTTGATAAAATATATAGTGAAAAGAAAATGTTAATATATATATATATATATATATATATATATATATATATATATATATATTTATCAATGCATCATATTGATAGGTGTGATTATACTTGTGCTAAATGTAATTTGAGCGACAAAATGTGCTTGTATAATTGCTTAATTCTGTGATAATAATATCGGAATATGTTTGCAATTCAGATGTCAAAGGAAATAACTTGTAATCAAGAAATTCAGGCTAGTAATGAAAACTCTTTGGATAAAAGCACTATAGAAAATATAATAGCTCAAGGAATATCGAATGCCATACCTTCGATTATTGAAGCTATTAAAATTTCTATGCCTATAAACGAAAATCCTACTTTACGTTGTAAGCATACTCATCACTTCAAACTTAGCCTTATTATCAATGGAGACCATGATATTCGTATCAAAACACCATCCTCCAAGCGAAAGAAAACCACAATCTATAGTTACTCTTATAAGAAATTCCGCTCTGACAAAATCGATGAAAACCAAGAAGCTGGATCGTCAATCGCGCAACCTATCTGCAACAACTATAATCAGAAGAGTTCAAAAAGACGCCATTCTAGGAAAACACACCGCTGTAGTTTTTGCAAGAAAGCTGGACATGTAGAGGAAGAATGTAGAAGGAAAACTAACAGCTGTTTTAACTGCGGAGATCCAGGTCATATCCGTCCCTACTGCCCGAAATTATCCAAGGCTCCCGACAACAAGGCTATGAACCCAGATGAAGCTAAAGAAAACGCATAAATATTTATGACACCGGAGGCAACAACAACTTCTAAAATAAGCACCTTTAGGTTTTGTCTGTACTAAAGTATTAGTTCACTTTTGATTCCGAACAAAGTTAAAATAAAAGGTCTTTATTTTTCTTTCATAAAGCCAACGCTCGTTTGTCTCATCTCTTGACAAATTCATATGTTGCACAGGCATTGCTTATTACGCATGTGATTCCACTTCAAAACATTATCTATTCACGAGTTCGAATATTATGTCGTTGTACTCATTTTAAATCTTGATAACTTGGATTATTGCAAAAACGTTGACTTCTGATATCAAGTCAACAGATTTCTTGGAAAAATCCTTTTCTTTTTAAGAATACTTACTAGATTTCCATTAAAACCATTTCTTGTCAATACATATATCCATTGTTGGAATATGTCCAAACCAAGGTCAATTGTTTGAACTTGTTCACAATATACATTCAATTCAAAATTCCATATGATGAATTGAGATCATCATATTGGAGGTAATCTCAATTAACTCTTCATTTGTTTGAACCATAGTAAACTTGTTTAAAGTCTTCAACTTCAATGAATCATTTGTTAAAACACGACACCTTGCGGTGGCGATTTCTTTGAAACTTGGACTCATTTCATTTTCATACCTGAGGTACGAATTTATCTATCTTCTGTTGATTCATCATCCTAAAGATAAATCTTAAACACAACTATGTGTTAGGATAAGGGTACATAAATTCATATTATATTCCAATGTACCTCCAACATTTCTTTCATCTTTAATCAATCCTACGATAATCAATTGTTCCTTTATTTGAACATCCTATCTTTTGAATATCCAGATTCACTTCATTGAAACTTTCATTTAATTAAAAGAACGGTTTTCGTTCGGTCACCATAATCATTGAATTCTTTCAATCATAACAACATCTTGTGATGTTTGTATAAATTTGTGGCCCGAGCTAATCATAAACCCTGATCATATCAATTCGTACGTCGTTCGTTCGACTCATCATTCAAGTAGTCTTGATACAATTATGTATCAGGACAATGATACACTAAATTCTATTGCATTTTCGGTGTATCCCTCCCATTCAAATAAATGTCATTGTTTTCTGATTTGGTAGTTAGCAAATCATTTTTCATACTTCTATTTTCAAATTGAGATTATTAATTCAGAATCTCCCTCAATTGATGATCAAAGAAAGTTCTATTTTGGCATTGAATCCTATTGTTTCTAAAAATCGGTTACCTTCGATTCTCATGTCTCGATTAATTTATGAAACTCAGTCACTTTGATAATGGTATCATTTCATTTTTTTCAGTAACACTGATTCCTGAAACTAATTTTATTGATGTTATGGGTCATTTTCTGAGCATATATATATCCTGACTAATATTCTGCTTTTGATTGTTTACTTGTGATCAGGATACCGGATCAGGATATTGGTAACATCCTGGTGCGATATCCTGGTATTAACTAAATTAACCACGTGCAGGTTAGAAGTTGTGGGTCACTAACGGTCGAATGGACCTATTCTCCTTAAGACTCGGGCAAACCAGTTACATGAGAGACGTTGAACCCGAAGGACCAGGTCTACAACGTTCAAGTAGGGAATATCCACCGAATCCTGGTTTAATAGGGTAGTTTGTTGAATTTCTTTTACTATAAATAGATGGGGAGGATCAGATTATGGCACGTAATTTTTCACACACTCTCTTTCGCACACTTTGCTCTCTAGCTTCTAGCAATCACTATACACAAACACTTGTACTCGAATTACATTGTAACACCTAGTTGATCCGCATCACATCCTGCACTGTATCCTGATATTCGAAGTAATAGAAGAACAAGGCAGCTGCGATTGTCAGCTCCTGAGGTTTTGTGCCGGCGATCTAGATTGATCAAGGGCTTTCCTCGTACATCTCGTGTCACCCTTTACATTTTTTCTCATTGTTTGATCATAGATACAACTCTATATCCTGAGCCGTATCCTGAAACTGTTTTTGCAAATAATTTGATTAACATATTTTCGACACTCGTTTCTAGCACACTACCTCACTTAACTAATTTGATCACTTAATTGCTTCGGTAATTTTTGACCAAAACAATTTGGCGCCCACCGTGGGGCAAGTGGTGCTATTTTTACTAAAAACTTTAGTAAAATCATTACTCGGTTTTCTATTGTCAAAACTTTTTGCTACATTGTTTTCAATGGCCTCGAGATCAAACATGAGCTCTTCCACCATGTCTTCTACAACCTCTGCAACAATTGGTTCGGTGCTTCCACCTCCTCCTCCAAGAATGCAAGCCTCTTCACAGGGAACTGAAAGTCATGTGGCTCGGGATGTTATCCCTGCTTCCAGTGCCCAGGGATCTGGTCCTGTTTTGGCTTCTAATGACGAAATTCTGAATTTGTTTGGTATTGTACAGGAACAGATGAGGCAGCAGCAGGAAACTAATCGGATGCTGATGAGAGAGATACAACTCTTGAAATCTGGCCCAAGTAGGGGACATATTACCCCAGGCTACTAGATGTGAATCCCTTGCTACTAATAATGAAGTAGAATATGAGGCTTTAATTGCAGGATTAGAGTTGGCTTAAAATATGAATATTAAAAATTTGCAAGTATATGTTGACACCTTGTTAATCACTAATCATTTTAATGGATCATATGCAGTTAAAGGTGAGAAGTTAATCGAGTATCTCGAAATTCTCAAAAAATTAGCAGGATATTTCGATATTTTTAAACTTGAACAGGTACCAAGAGAGGATAATGCTGAAGCTGATGCCTTGGCAAATCTGGGATCATCGGTGAGGATACCGGAAGGAACCCGAATACCAATATTACATATCCTATATCCTGCGATGAATCCTCAGGATAAGGAAGTAATAAGTATTCAGGATCCTGATGATGAGTATCCCGAGGAGGATCCTAAGTCCTGGATGGCTCCAATCATGAAATATCTCAAGGAAGGACACATCCCAAAGGATGAGAATCCTAAGGCCTTTAGAATGAAGGTATGACGATTCACTATTATAAATAATGTTTTGTATAAGAAATCTCTTGCAGGACCATATCTGAGGTGCTTGGAGGATCCTGAAACCAAAGAAGTGCTTCAGGATATACACGAAGGGGATTGTGGTAACCATACTGGGGGCAGGTCATTGTTCTCAAAAGTACTAAGAACAGGATATTATTGGCCCACGATGAGAAAAGATGCTGCAGAATATGCTCAAAGATGTGATGCATGTCAAAGACACAGTAACATATTACATCAGCCGACCGAACCACTTTATCCTATAGCTTCCCCTTGGCCATTCATGAAATGGGGAATGGACATAGTAGGAAAATTGCTGAAGGCTCTAGGAGGAAAGGTCTTCATGCTAGCAATGGCCGATTATTTCTCTAAGTGGGTCGAAGCTGAAGCATTTGTTCAGGTTAGAGATCAAGAACTGGATACTATTGATGAGACAAGAGACGCTGCAAGGCTAAGGATGGCAGCATATCAATAGAGGATATCTAAAGCATATAAAAAGAATATAAGGACTAGGAGATTTCAAGTTGGAGATTGGGTATTAAGAAAGGCTTTTCAGAATACTACTAATCCTGCTGATGGAAAATTGGCTCCAAAATGGGAAGGAACCTATGAGGTTGAATCAGAATCAGGAAAAGGAGCATACCGACTCAAGAATATGGAGGGGGATATGCTACCGAGATCCTGGAATGCTACACATCTAAAACTCTATTTCAAGTGAGTATGAAATTTAAATTCCAACTCAGGATGGTATGAATTCTGTCTCTTTTATTAAATTTTGATATTATTTACTGTTTTGAACCCGTTACTGACTTAAGCATCGGAGGGGTGTTAGCCAGGATAACACCCACCTTAGCTTACGATTGTTTTGCAGTATATGCTTCGGGATATAGCACCAGGATACACATTCAGGATACTTAGGAAGATTAGAGGATTGGCCCCCTCTCTCACGTATAAATTCAGGATACTTAGGAAGATTAGAGGATTGGCCCCCTCTCCCACGTCTAAAGGATCCTGATCCCTTCACAGGTTTAAAGGTATTTACCTTTCTTTCGAATTGGGTTTAAACACCCCGCCTGGAGCGCAAGTTATTCGGGAATAGTTCATGGTGGCGGGACTAGTTCATGTAAAAGTAGCTGACAATTTCGTTACAATTGGCTATATCCTGAATCCTAAAGGTATATGAGGATTGATCACCCTCTCTCACGAAAGGGTATTTTCATACTCTCTAAGGTTTAAAGGTTTTCACCTTTCTAAGTCTTGGAGTTTATACACTCCTGCCTGTAGCGCATGAAAATTTGGGATTTTCCCCAGGATACTAAGTATTTATCTGCAGTATATTTTTGGGTTTTACCCCTATAACACAAGAATTGTCTAAACAGTTGGAACTAATGTTCAAAAATTTTCTAAGTGTTTAAAGACTTCATGCACAGGGGACATTCCTTCTAAAACGATTGTGTGAAGCTCAAAAGATCAAAATTGGGCTAAGTGTCTCGGACTGGGGACATCTTAGTGGGAGAAGTCGCAAAAGGGTTTGGAGTTTAATACTAGGGTTACGCTCAACTCCTGGTATGATCTTTCCTTTGTAAACCTTACATGAATTGTTTAACTCTGATTAAGGCTCAAAATATCCTAAAAAGGATATATCTTTAGGATATGTCTTCAAAATGTGTTTTTGGGATACGTTTCGGGATATTTGATTGAAATATTTGGGAAATGATACTTGGATTGAAAATTAAAACTCTGATCAAACAAGTATTATCAAAACAGGTTTTGGAAAATAGACTATCTTTTATTCTTTAGAAGTTTTGTCTAAAATTGATTGGATTTTGAGAAATTCTAAAGGTCTTCATAATATATCACTGAGTATATTGATCAAGATATTTTCAAAAGATAGTTGCACAAATTTTGCAAAGCTAAAATCTACACTAAGAAATGCATGACAAAAATTAGAGGGCAATAGCAAACCAATTGAAAGATAAAATTATCTGAAATAAGCAATACCAGTTGATAACCGAAGGCTTCATCCTAAAACCTAGGGCCCATCCACCTTCGGCTATCAAGTTGTTTTAATGCAGAAATAGAAACTGTTCGTAGGACAAGAAGTAAAATTGTTCAAACATAAGCATAACTCTCAAATTTAAGGGAAATAAGTTTTAGGAGGCAGCGCCTTCTTCGTTCATGGTGTTTTCAGTAGCATCCGTCTCGGGATCAACCTCAGCATCCCTCTCAGCATTAGTTGGTTTTTTTATTGCCTTTGAAGATTCTTCAGCTGCAGGTTTAGCAGAAGTGCCCCCGAGACTCTTCAGCTTTGTTTCCCAGGCATTGATGTCCCAAGAAGGACATTCGAAGCCCAGTGCTTTGGCTTCATGGGCCATCTTTAGCCTGGCCTGGAGAAGGGAAGTGATGACGGAACTTTTAAGGCTTTCCCAGTAGCTGATCATATCCTGTTTGTGTTGAGCACGGGCAGCATCAATATCGGTTTGAGCCTGGAGAGCAGCTTTGCTGGGGGCGGCCTGGTGTTCTTGGGTCATAGCCTTGAACTTGTCCTCGTAATGCCGAGATTTGGCGGCTGCAATCATACCCTGATCAGAGATGGTAACCTCGGCTTTCTTCAACTTGGATTCAAGCGTCTTATTGAGCCCACCGGATTCTTGATATAGATGAACCAGACGTTCGAGACCCTACAAAGTAAGAGGACAGGTATTGGTTTTAATAAATACTTATAAGCGGTATAAGGTGCAGGATATGGCTCGAGGATATTAAACTGGTTAAGAAAAGAAGTCCTGAATCCGCTTGCCTCAATGAACCCGTGATTTTCATAGGGGAATATATCATAGATAACAGGAGAATCAGGCTCTTTCCTTTTACGGGAACTTGAACTCCGGGGCTTAGTAGCTGGCGAAGGTTTGGGAATGATGATGGCCTTGGAAATGCTGGGCTTGGATGAGGCCGTGGCCTTGGGACTAGGTTCCTTCTTAATCTGGACCTGATCAGAAATAACTGTCCAGCTCTTCAAGGTCGAAAACCTCAGGGATCTTGGCTGGTGCTGCATAAAGGGAAAAGTCTTCCACCCTTATTACTCTTTATATTACAATAATTAGTAATTTCAAAAGTAACTCTTACCAGACATTTCGGATGATGAATATTGACTGGAACTTGGGATATGTGTGGTAAAACTCCTGTCACTTGCAGGTAATTGGTAAACTGCTTTGATTCTTTTTTTTGATTCCGCAGTAGGGGGAGCTACTTCCTTAAAATTCACTGCGAAAAGATCAAATAAGAAGATGTTAGCACAAGATAAAAGTTTAGAAGTACATGGGGACATTCATGATCCTACCGGTGGTTGACCACTCCACCGGAAGACTAGCACCCTCACGAATGGAGTCTCGTTTGACGAAGAAGAACTTGCGTTGCCATCCATCTTCGTTTTTTGGTGGCTTTAAGAATAAGGGGTTTGCTGGAAGTTGAAAAAAGCAGAAACTGACTGGAACTGTGGGATCGGAGGCGGTAAGCGATTGGCATATCTTCGATGCAAAGGTCGGGACAGTGAAGGTTTTTAATTTGGTTGAGTACGATTAATACCCTCCAGACCATGGGCATGGTTTGGGCAAAGGAAATACCGGTAGTCCGGAAGAATTGCATCATAAATTCGGGAAAGGGGTACCGAAGACCTAGCGAGAAAGGGTATGCCGGGAAACAGACCCAATCAGCAGAAGAAACGTCAGATCAAATTGATCGATCAAACGGTCTGAAGACCGTGCCATCGGGGAAAGCACCGGAAGCTCTCAATGCTGCAATGTCCGCGTTATCAAAAGCACAGATCTCCTTCTCGGGATTTTTAAGAAGATTTTGCTGGATGAAGGTCTCAGATGATTCGCCGGTTTGAGAAAAAGTTCTAGTAGCCATTGCAAGTAAAGGAAAATAGATTGACAGGAAATGAATAAGGAGTAAGGAATTACCTGGAGACTCCGTTGATGATATCTGCTTTTCAAACAAGAAGAGAGAAGATATAGGAGCATTGTAGATGTCCATAGAGTTAAAAGCGCGTTGGAAGTTGTATGGTGTAATCTTGACCGTCATCTCGATTTAATTGCCTTGATTCGCGAGACAGGGGTTTTGAAATATATCCGTTGGATTGGTATACCAACAGATATATTTGGGGACAATTGTTATGGGTCATTTTCTGAGCATATATATATCCTGACTAATATTCTGCTTTTGATTGTTTACTTGTGATCAAGATACCGGATCAGGATATTGGTAACATCCTGGTGCGATATCCTGGTATTAACTAAATTAACCACGTGCAGGTTAGAAGTTGTGGGTCACTAATGGTCGAATGGACCTCTTTTCCTTAAGACTCGGGCAAACCAGTTACATGAGAGACGTTGAACCCAAAGGACCAGGTCTACAACGTTCAAGTAGGGAATATCCACCGAATCCCGGTTTAATAGGGTAGTTTGTTGAATTTCTTTTACTATAAATAGATGGGGCGGATCAGATTAAGGCACGCAATTTTTCACACATTCTCTTTCACACACTTTGCTCTCTAGCTTCTAGCAATCACTATACACAAACACTTGTACTCGAATTACATTGTAACACCTAGTTGATCCGCATCACATCCTGCACTGTATCCTGATATTCGAAGTAATAGAAGAACAAGGCAGCTGCGATTGTCAGCTCCCGAGGTTTTGTGCCGGCGATCTATATTGATCAAGGGCTTTCCTCGTACATCTTGTGTCACCCTTTACATTTTTGCTCATTGTTTGATCATAGATACAGCTCTATATCCTGAGCCGTATCCTGAAACTGTTTTTGCAAATAATTTGATTAACATATTTTCGACACTCGTTTCTAGCACACAACCTCACTTAACTAATTTGATCACTTAATTGCTTCGGTAATTTTTTAGCAAAACAATTATAACCATTGAATTCCAATTTTCCCATGATATCTTTATTTTGATTCTATCTCAAACACCTTGATAACTGTTTTTTACTAACTAGAAGACTTGATATAACTCCAAGGAGATATCGTAGCTCAAATCTCGAGGAAGAGATTTAAAACAAAGTGGGGAGGATATAACAACCCTCAAGAAACACCCTTAAACACTCCTAAATACATCCCGTATGTGAGAAACAGACCCGAACAACCTTAACCTTAATGAAAAATAAAAAAAATAAATAATCAAGCAGCTCGCGGGCCGCGACGGACAAGGAGGGCTCCTTCGCGGGGCGTGAGGCCCCATTGCTTCCAGGTCACCTGAGCCCCCACGTGTCGGACATGCGTCAGAACCTGTTGCCGCCTTTAGGGCCCTCCTGAATCAGCTATAAAAGGAGCGATGATCAGCATTTCCAATCCGTTCGAATTTCTAAATTCTCTCACACTTTCCATAGGCTGAAGCTATAGCCTAATACCTACTAATTAGCGAAGCCCTGCCTCATTGTAAGTATTATCACCCCTGGTTACGTATTAGATACGCTGCCCGATTGATCTAGTGCTCCGTAACGCATGTCGAGGCCCTGCCTGACTTAATCGTTGGAGTTCTATCTCGGGGAAAGTATAACTAATGTAAATTTGGGTTATTATACTAACACGTGTGCATTGTTTAAATTAATAGATTATAACCAGGAAGTCACACGAAATACCTAAATTAGCAATGTGAGTTTATTCTTTTTTTATAAATTCATTTTGTAATCTGTTTTTACAAAAACTCAATTATTTTACATGATAATTAACAGTGATTTAGTATTTGTAATTCTATAATTATCGTCGGTATGTTGGGGTTTTGTATACAAAATTTGTTACTACACTGTGACTAGTAGCATGACCGCCAATCATGGATTGACAGTGCCGTGGGTGGTAATTAAAGTAGAAATATAAGCAAATGTAATTGCGAGATCGCCCTTAGTACTGTAAAATGATAAAACTTGTTTTGATTAAACTGGGATTCACTCACCAGTATTTCTTACTGATAAAATGTTTTAAACACGTGTTTCAGGTAACTTAGTGTAAAGCCAATAGAAGCCAGCTGGAGAGCACTGAAGGCTTAGAAAAGTGGCTATAAAAGTTACCTAAATAAAAAGGAGAATTGTTTTCAATAATTAGGGTTTATCCCTATAAATATATTACAAATGAAAGTCGGATTTTGTCACACTTATTTATCATAAATGTATTATTAGAAAAACTTGGGTTTTATTCCATTTATCTATTTTAAACATTTTGGTGTTTAACTCTGATAAAAATATTTCCTAACTACGGTCCTGATGAAACTTTCCGCTGCTAAATTAATAAACACTGATACCATCTGACCGACTCGCGGCTCCCGCTCCCAGGGTGGGGTCAGGGGCTGTGACATAACAACTCTTGAAAAATTTATAGTTTTAGAATCCAAACTAAACAACTTATAACCCTTTTCTCATGAGAATATCCAATAAACACACTTTTCTGCCCTACTTTTCAATTTATCATTTTCATTTTCATTCAGAAGTGTACAAAAACTCAAACACCCAAACACTCTCAAATGATCTAAGAAGGGTTCAAAATTATAAACTAACTCATATGGAGTTCTACCATTCAACATAGAAGAAGGTGTCATATTAATAAGATAAGCAGCAGTCAGAACACATTCATGCCAAAATCTAACAAGCAAATTACTTTGGAAAAGCAAAGCTCTATTAGATTTAACAAGTGCATGTGCTTTCTCTCAATAATTCCATTCTTTTTAGGGGTATAAGCACAAGCAGTTTGATGCGTTATTCTAGTTTGACTACAAAACATACTCATTTGATTGTTTACAAACTCTGACCCATTATCACTTCTAAAACATTTTATTGATTTTTAAATCGAGTTTGAAGTATACTAGCAAAATTTTTAATGTTCTCAAAAACTGTAGTTTTATTTTTCATTAGACAAACCCAAACTACCCTAAAATACTCATCAACTATAGTTATTTCACCAGATCTGAACCGGCAAACCCTCTGTCTACCAAGGCTCAGAGCAATCTTCTTTAATCAAAACTGAATAACCAGATCTACATAGATCTACACAGATCTAACCCAAATCACCAGGCCCGGAACCAGCAGAACACAAGAACTACGAAGACTCCAAGAAACCCTAAACACTTTACCGATCTGACCACATCTAAACTAGATGTCAAGAAATACACCAAAAGATACAAAGAGATATGAAATCCTAGCATGGATACACTCAGAAGGAAATGAAACAACGGAAGCAACAACCCATAGAGCAATCAAGGCTCTGACACCATGTCAAAACTGGTATCAAGAACAATAGTACCGAAACCAAAGTTTATTAATCCCAAAAATATCAAAACAAAGAAGATACAACGAACTGACCGAACTCACAAATCTCTCAACACCTTTAGTAGATTATCAATGTGATAATCAGTTATGACCAATAAGAAGTATACAACTCTGTGAATCAAAGTGATTCACAGAAAACCCTAATTGCCAAAAGAGAGAAGGAGAACAATAATGCAAAATGAATAAAGTGATCAAGTTAGGTGCAATATTACCCGGTCACTTTATTTATAGTGACTCGGGTCTTGAATAGGTTATCCGGTAAACCTGGATGGTTGTTATAACATCCAAGCCTTCAATTCTTCTCAGCAGCCTAAGCCCATTCAATAAGTTATCTGGTAAACCCGGATGGCTGTTATAACATCCAAGCCTACAAGTATTCTCAGCAACCCAAGCCCATGTCCTTTTACTCTTATCAGCAACAGCCCATGTCTTTTATCAACATCAAGCCTATTAGTCATTAGAGTGTCCATATAACATGTAACAAAATATAAAATGATCAACATTAAGTGAGTTTATAGAAAATGACAAAAAATGCAAAACAATAGAATTGTATGCATATCTTAAACATGCATCACTTTGATAGGTTTGTTTGTGATCAAAATGACCGTTTTCATGCTGCACCAAAGTTGTTAAAAAGGTTATTGTTATTGAATATCATAAAAAATTGTTGGTCCCTCGTAAAGGATCTGTTCGTCAGGAACTTAGGTGAACCGACCTCAATCAATGTGCGGAATCCATATGATTAAGTCACAGATGTACGACAAAGCATTCAACGTTTAATCCGGTCTGATCTTTCTATTCAATTGTTATGAAAGTACAAGATCGCCTCTACAAATCAGACTTGATAAAGTTCTCCCCAAAGTGACAGAAGTTCCAAATGACATACCCGGATGGGGTATTTATAGGCAAATCATGATGATACTAAGTGTTGTTCGATCGGATGACATGGCTGCTGTCCGATCGGCTAACAATGCTGTCCGATCGGACTGCCGTCCGATCGGATGACACAAGTCAACAATTGTCAACACTTTTACAATTCAATCTCATATCCTGAGTTGTCATACTACGTACATACATACATGAACATAATTGTTCTCAAAAGACATAAACATACAAAATATGACTAAATGTTGACGGAAGCTACAGACGTATGAACCAACAGACTCCCCCTCGGATGTAGCTGCAGTTCCTTCCAGCATAGTCTTCAATTCTTCCTGTTCTGCCTTTGTTCTCGCACTTTCTGTCTTCTCTTTTCAGCATTTTCCTCTAACATTCTTCTCCTTATATGCCTTCCTTCTTCGATCCACCATTTTCTATAAACCGGATCACCATCACGCTTCCGATCCCATTTGGGAATCTTGTTATCCTCTTTCTCGATTGGCGTTTGATCCGTTGGTATCGATTTTCCCAACTTGCGCTTGCCAAGCTCAGCTGCCCTTTCAGAAATAGCCTTTGATCTTTGTTCTCGTTTGTACTTTTTCAGGAACTCATCAATCTCAAGATATCTCCATTTCGTCTTCCAATATCTTCCTGAGTTGATGTCTTGGGCAAAGCACACATCCACGACCATTTGATATTGCATTGCTTGTTCTCTGTCTCTTCTTTCATAAGCAATCTTGTTGTAGAACAAGCAATCGATATCTTTCTTCGAACAGTTAACAAGCCACATTGGATCAAGAATGCTGATTCTTCGAGACTTTCCTGTGGACTTGTCGTATAGTGAGATTACCGCCTCAGTCGTCGTTTCATTGTACAGCCAGCATTTGAATAGATCTTGGAAATCTTGCTCAATAGCTCTGAGAGGCATATTCTTCAAACATCTTGGAGGCTTGATATCTATCGTTATATCTTTCTCTCCATTCTCCAACATTGTGACAATTTGCTTTGGTCTTTGAGGCTTCTAATCAGGATATCCAACCTTAGCCTGCTGTTTTATGTAATCCCACAAATGTTGGTCATGTACTTTAACATCCAGACCATGATAAAATTGCTTTATATTCTTTGTCTGCACCAGCTCATCTACATCCCACCACGGGAGGGTTTTGATGTCTGACAGGTATTCAAAATACTGTACCCCCTGTTCCCGTCTGTTGGCGTAGACCTGTAGATCTTCCAGATAACCCCACGACAAAACATCACCCCATGAGATCTCTTTGCTATGAGTGAAGTATTGAAGTGCCCTAAGAGTCTTCCTCTCTTTCGGCATTACTTTGAACCACTTTTTCCTTTCTTCAGCTAATATTTCTCTTGGGATGGTTTCTGGAACACCTTTAGTAGAAACTTTTTCCACAATCTTTCTCCTGATTTCATCTTCATTTCTATCTTTGAACATTTCCGCCAAAGAAGGAAATGTCTCATCAACTCCAGAATAATGAAAATCAGTTTCTTCATCGGATGAATCTCAAGCATCTTCAACAATAACATCATTGTAGTGATCAGCTTCCTGAGCATACCTCGGCTCAAAAACATCTTCAGATGACTGAGGTATCTCATCTTCAATGTCGAACTTAAATTTTCCATCATTTAATCCCAGTTCCTCCAACATTTCTGCTCTAGATCTCCGAACCTCGAGCTCCCCCTCATGTTGAACATGTAAGTAAATAACAGTTGGATTTGTGAGGAGTACCTGGTCAACGTGCTGTTTTCCAGATGTGGAGGCTTCTTGCTGATCATCATCTTCTTGTTCATTTATCGGATTATTCAGAAAATCTTGAATATTTTTCTCAACATTAGGATTCTCAACTAGCAATCCCGATGCACCCTGATCATTATCATCATTGCCCTTATCATCATTTTTATCTTTATCATCTTTCCCATCCTTTTTATCAGACTTATTGTCTTCATTTTCTTCTTCATCTTTATCACCAAGGATTTCCAAATCAGAATCACTATCCACAATTTCTCCACGAGCCCTCTTTGCCTCTTTTCTCCTTTCTTCAATTTTGACTTGGCGAACAATCTCTTTGATGCTGTAAGGTACTGAAGAAGCTTTACCAATAAGAATGAAATTTGGAGTCTCTTCTTCTACTTCTTCTCCGTCTTTCCATCTCAACAACAACATTTCTCTCACCTTTCTTTTCTTTTGAATAGCATAAACTCGGTGAAGAATATCATTAAGATCAAGAGATTCAGAAGACTGACCAACTAGCATAAATCCCAGAGGATCTGCTTCTGTTTCAGTCATTTCTACAACAGTTTGGCTTGAAGAACCACCTGCTTCCTGAGTTTCTTCAATAACACTTTTCCTTTTCTGAGTAGCTTCTTCGGCCAGTCGCCTTTCTCTTTCAATTCTTCTTTCTTTGGCTCTTTTGACTTCAAGATCATTGAAAGCAGCATGTACATCAATCTTCAGGTGGCTTTCCATGACAACATAGAGCATATTAAGCTGATTGTCTTTCATTACTTTATCAGCTTTCATTGCTTCCATTTCCAACTTCATCACTTTCATTTCGTTCGATGAAGCTTCACTCATTTCACTTAGAAGCTGGTTTAGAGTTTGATTCACATCTTGCAGATTCTTTATCTTCACATTCAATGTACCAATCTCTGCTGTCAGGAGTTCGAACACTTTAGAGTTTTCATGAACATCTTCCTTCATTTTCTTTATCGTCTCCTCTTGATCTATCAAAACCATTCTTGCTTCATCATGAGCTTTCATCAGTTGTTCAATCTGCCTTTTAAAAACATCACGCTCTGCTTCAGTTTTAGCTTTAGCTTTCTCAAGATCGGCAACTTTCTTTAGCAATTCTTTCATGGCTTCGTTGTTAAACATGTCATAATCATCATCTGGAATATCTTCGCTATATACTCCAGTTGCAGGTGGAAGCCCTCCAAATAGATTTTCAAAAGATGTATCCTTTGGATGTGAAGATTCTTGTTGATCTTGTGGTGGTGGTAGTGGAGGTGTAGCAGCTTTATAACCTGTGATTTCAACATAATCATCATCACCTGTCTTCCTTTGAACCACAATCTCAGGTACTTCAACACTCTGCAGCTCTGGTTCCTTTGGAATTTCAACACTCTGAGCTTTTTCTGCTTCTTGAACCTTTGATGTTTCAACATGTTTTTCTTTCTTTCCATCTTTGTCTTTTGGTAATTTAGCACCTATTTTCTTTGCACGTACTCTCCTCGGAATTACTCCGGCTTGAACAGCTTTACGCTTTGCTCTTTGTTTCTTTGGCTTATCGGGTACATAGGTAGAATCTTCTTCATCTGAACCTTTCTGCTTCTTTGTAGGATTTTTCTTCAATTGAGCCTTTCCTCTACCAAGTGTTGTTGGGTCGAGCTCTGACTCTGACTTAGTAGCCTCAGAATCATCTTCACTAGAATAATCCTGAACCACACCTTCTGGCTCAGTAGCTTTGACACTTTCACCTTCAGCATTTGAACTTTTATCTTTCTGAGCAGCACCTGCAGCTTCATTGAGCTGAATGAATTGTTCCAATGTAACCTTTGTCAGATCAATTGCATCTTGTGGAATACTTGAAGGATCTATCACTGTTTCATCCTCCAATCTTTGCTATGGATTTAAAGAAGGCCCTGCAAACAAACATTAACAAATTCATTAGAAACTTTTAACAGATTAAAGATCTAACTACCTTATGACTCCCCCTTTCACTATACCCTTTACTACAATCTTCTGAATAGAAACTGCAGGGGACGTCTTCGGCGTTCTCTTTCTATTTCCTTCTCTTGCAAACCACCATTTGGTTTTCTTTTCAACCAACAAACTCATCTTCTCATCCTCGTTATCCGAATAACTCTTTTCATGTCTCCGTTTATCATCCTCTGGAGCAACATATGCTGGCCTGCTGATTCTACATATCATTCCCTTAACTCTTTCATCAGTTCCTTTAGTCAGTCTAGTGATAGTATCAGGTGTCATGTTTCTCAAACCCACGATATCACTATTATTCTTTGGAATATCCTTGAACTGATCATTGATCATCATCATAATGAAACGAGGATACATGATATATCTTTCATCTCCAGCTTTGATATTTTCTTTGATGTATTTAAAAACTACATGTGAAACGTTGTAAGGTCTATTCAGTACCAGATATGCGATTATGTTCATGATGTAATCAGATGCTTCATCGTATGCTCCTTTCCTATGAGATAAAGCATGTATCACACAGTGAATCATGAACCTATAAGCACTAGAGAACATCGTTTTTATCATCTTTCCATTGAGACTCCCTGTGAATCCCATTCTGCACCATAATCCTTTAGCTAGACGTTCAGGAATGATGGTCGGCTCATTATCACTGTCACCTAAGTCTAGGACTCTTCTTAGATCTCCAACATTGAACTTCATCTCCAAATCGATATCTTTTCCTTTCTCATCCTTCTTTCGTACAGCAGAATAGATTGACTTATCAGATTCTTCGTACCTTGCTGAGTTCCAGAAAGTTCTTACATGGGATTCATACACGACAGTTTTGTCAGTTAAAGCTTTTCGAATTCTGCTATCTCTTAAAAATTTAGCCATCTCTTCAACCACAGTCTTCTCTGTGTTTGTTGCATCGAGTAAACAATATACATTATGACCCTTATCCCAATCTTTTCCTTTTCCCTACAAGAATATTTATTCTTAATCATTTGCACAAGGTTCGGGACATAAAGAGAGATGATGAAAATTTTTTGAAAAAAATTCAAAAAATTTTCTAACACTTGAGATACTCTCTATGTGATAGTACTAACGGATCGGATGGCTATCCGATCGGATGACATTGCTGTCCGATCGGATGGCCTATCTTGTGTAGACATGAAACAATTTAAGAACTTTTGTCTTTTAGTGGCTGTCCGATCGGATAGCAAAAGCTGTCCAAACGGATTCCCACTTTGCACAGATTTCAACACAAGACCACATGAAAGGAAGGATGTTCGATCGGATGACAAGGCTGTCCGAACGAATTGCCACTTCAGATTAAGGATTTTGTCATTTAGTGGTTGTCTGATCGGATTGCATATGCTGTCCGTTCGGATTGTCACTTGACATGTATTGAAATGTTTTGTCTTATAGTGGTTGTCCGATCGGATGGCAGATGCTGTCCGTTCGGATTACCACTTCGCATGAAAGCACAATATTCAAGATAGAGATGTGAATAAGATGGTTGTCCGAGCGGATTGCAATGTTGTCTGAACGGTTTGCAATGCTGACCGAACGATTTGCAAATGCTGACCGAACGGATTACCAACCTATTCATGGCATGATTGAAAGACAAAGACACATAGCATCAAACATTCTAATAGCTTAAGCAGAGATTTCTAGACACAAACACTTAGAAATTTACCAAAACATCATGTATAGAGTTAGGTGGTCGCCCGATCGAACTGCTGTCCGATCGGTCATCACCTCGTTTCAAGAACATTCAAGACCAAACATGAACATGAAAATTTTCTCAGTCAAATCATAAAATAGAACATAGATCTATGTAGAGAATCTAATCGCGATCAAAACCCTATGTTCATTGTGTTCTAACTCGGCCTATACAGAGACTAATTTGATATTTAAAGTACCGACTGTTGACATGTTCTAAACAATAAATCTACATATTTAAACATGTTATTTCACAAATTAAACCAGTAAATCTGTAGATCTGACCCTCGTGATCAAAACCTCATGCTTGAATCTTATCAAAACAGCCTAAAACTTCCTAGATCTAATGATAAAGTGACCGACAGATGACGTAATCGAATAAGAACACTCAATAATCAACATGTTTTAACAGATTTGAGCATGCAAAACGTACCTTTGCCATTATGAACGATGAGCAAACCAACGATCTAATGTTCTTGTGCAAAGAAAATCAAGTGAATCAACGATCAGATGAAAGATTGAGAGAGAGAGTAGAACAGTCGTTCGAACGAGTAAAGGTTTGACTGTCCCATTGACCCTCTTATATATAGTGTGTTTAAAATGAAGTAGCGAAGTACACGTCTTTGATTTTCATTTGTTTCACCTTTTGACCGTTTGACTTTTTGACTTTATTAGTTTCAAGAATCCACTTAAGTATCCAGGTCCAAGTTAATGACCCTGGGTACTTAATTTGTCTACCAAGTCCAACTTAATGACCTTGGTTGACCCGAAGTAAAGCATACTGATGTTTTGTTTATTTCAAACATTTTTCTGAAAATTACAAGTTTCAACTTAATGAACTTGTTTTGACTTTTCATTTTAACAGGTTTAACATGATAAGCTACCAACTCATCTGTCCAGCTCAGAAACTTCCTGCATCTGCCTCAAACTGCGAGTCTGAAGATCAGCTTTCCACTTTGGTTTGTCGATAAAAACAAAGCAGAAATGTAAAATCTTTTTGTGATTTTAAGAAAGTTTCTAGACTAGAAAGCTATGAAAACTTTTTGGAAATTTTGTATGTTAAACAGGAATGAAATCCAGTAAATGTAAACTATTTACAAACATATTTTTGGTGAGCGTGTTAGGGAATCATATCAGCTGCCGACAAGCTACAAGTACCGTTAAGCTTTGATTTCATACTCAGAATTAAACAATTCGCTTAGATTGCCGATATACTGATCCACTTAAGTTCTCACACAAATTTCAATCTGTTCAGGATATGAATTAGTGTTTTAGAGACTTAGCTTATACGCGTGTACCACCTTAGAATATACTCTTTTATCCAGACTACTATATTCAGTCTTACAGGTGAGTGTACACTAATGATATCTGTAAGGGGTTAATGCGAGGCCATGAGAGCTCAGGCTCTTGCTTCCGCAAAATCAGAGAGATGATGGCTCGTCTTTAGGTGGGTCCCCCTTGGGGATCTTCTTTACAACAGCACATGAATAGCATTTTTCAATGTTTCATCATTTTTTATGCTTAGGGTGAGCTTTAAGAATAAAGCAGTGCAGAGTATTATACGAGGACTAGGCTATTGCTCCCGCAAAATCAGAAGTCCTGGTATAATACCCCAGATATCATCACGTACAAAGACCTAGTATGTCAGAAATAGAGCCTTTCAAACAGGATTTCAGGGGTTACCTATATATCCGAGAGATGTTCCCCACGTAAAAGCAAGTTGTGATTTTAGGTTTATATCCTGAACAAACTTACTAAATGTGTAAAAATATATCGGCATATCGTCAGCGAGACTGCTTAATGCTTTACAACTTTACATTTCTTTAGCGTACTACAACTGTCTAGCTGATGTACTATCATTTTCCCTTTTTACACAAGCTCTTTTTTGGTTTTCTATTGTTTTTGGATTTTGAAATATCTCATGTTTTTGGGTTTTTGAATTTTTTATTGTTTTTGTATTTTCTGAAAATATAACCTATCTCCCCCTAAATACCAAAACAAGTAAAAAATTGACAAACCATTGCAGATTGCTTTTCAACATCATCTACAGTGGTACCTTCATCTACGCCAAGAATCCCCTCCGCAACCGATAGTAACTTCATACCATTAAGTTTCAAAAGATATTGAAAACGAGTTTTGTCAAATGCTTTGGTATGTAAGTCAGTTTTTTGTTCATCGGTGTGGATTTTTTCTATTCGTATCAACTTCTTTTCGAAACAGTCTCGAATGAAGTGATGACGAATTTCAATGTGTTTCGTTTTAGCGTGATAAACATGATCTTTTGTTATGTTTATAGCTGCCTCATTATCAACAAAGATAGGGGAGTTAAGAAATTGCAAACCGTAGTCTCGCATCTGTTGCTGGATCTACAGGATCTGAGAGCAGCAGCTGCTAGCAGATACATATTCAGCTTCACATGTGGATAAAGCGACAGAGGTCTGCTTCTTACATTGCCGGGTGATCAATCGTGGTCCGAAGAACAGGCATCCCGCTGTTGTTGATTTAGCGTTCACTTTGCAGCATCCGAAATCAGAATCAGAATATCCCTCAAGCGTGAAATCGCCTTCTTTTGGATACCACAACCCCAGTGATGGAGTTCCTTTCAGGTAGCATAATATCCTTTTCACAATTATCATATGTGAGGCTCTGGGGCTTGACTGAAACCTTGCTGTGAGGCAGGTTGGATACATAATATCCAGTCTTGATGCTGTCAAATACATCAGCGATCCGATCATGGAACGATACAGCGTTTCATCCACCTTCTCTCCGGTGAGATCAGGGTTTATCCCATTGTTTGTCGCTAACGGGGTGGACATTGGTGACATTCCTGACATCCCGAATTTCTCCAGAACATCATGAACATACTTCGTCTGATGTATGAACGTTCCCTCGGGTAGTTGATCAACCTGAAGCCCCAAGAAGAACTTCATCTCACCCATTGATGACATTTCAAACTTCTGCTTCATTACTTTTTCAAAATCTTTGCAGAGTTGTTCATTTGTTGACCCGAAAATTATGCCATCCACATAAATTTGGACTATCAGAAGATGGCCGTCGACTTCTTTTGTGAACAGAGTGGCATCTACCTTTCCTCGGATGAAGTTGTTGGCTAACAGATGTTGAGACAGAGTCTCATACCAGGCTCTCGGGGCCTGATGTAAGCCGTATAACGCCTTATCCAAGAGATAAACTTTATCTTTGTGAATTGGGTCGGTGAAGCCCGGTGGCTGTCCGACATAAGCCTCCTCTTTCACCTTTCCATAGAGAAATGCCGACTTCACATCTAGCTGAAAAACTTTAAATCCTTTCCAAGATGTAAATGCTAGAAAGATTCTGATTGCTTCAAGTCTAGCAACGGGAGCATATACTTCAGTGAAATCTATACCCTCCTGCTGACTAAAACCTTGGACAACGAGTCGAGCTTTATTGCGAATAATAACCCCTCGATTATCCCTTTTGCACTTAAACACCCATTTGGTGTTTATCTTCCTATGACCATCAGGCAGATCCACCAATTTCCATACACCCAACTTCTCAAACTAACTTAGTTCCTCCTGCATAGCGTTAACCCAGGAATCTTCAGTTAGTGCTTCCTTGTACGTTCGCGGTTCAATCTGCGAAATGAAACAACTAAGTGAAAACTCTGTTTGTAAAGGAGCAACTGTAGAATAAAAACAAGTAAGGCCTTGGTCAATTTGTCGTCTGGTGTGGACGCCTGATTGCAACTCTCCAATGATTAACTCTTCTGGATGGTATGAAAGAGTTCTTGGCATCACCTCCACTGGAACATCTGCCTCACTTTCCAAATTCGTAATGTTCTGGTTTGCGACTTGTTCACTGGCTGCAAACGTTTGATCTTGAGACTGGATTTGCTCCCCCTCATACTCTGAATCACCACGATTGAATGTTGGCCTTTCATCAGATTCTGAATTATCATAGACCGCCATCTGATTGTTAGGAGCTTGTTCACGTTCTGAAGATGTCGGAGTTTGCATAACATCATCATTCTCTCCAGCTTTGCTTGGACCCGCTTCATCATCGTTTAAAGCTTGTCGTTGACGACTATAAGGTTCTGTTGGGAATCTTTCTTGTGATGCTTCATATTCTCTTAGAATATCCAACTCGTCAAAGAACTCTGGTTCTTCCTCTATTTCAAATGAGTCTCACAGAGTATCGTAATTGAAACGCCATGAGTCGGCAGGTTTCTGAGGTGGCATAGTATAACCTTGACACTCAACATTATGTGCTTCGATGATCCGCTTCAAGCTTGGAACAAAGACTCTTTTCAATGGACTTGCATATCCCACAAATATACCTTCAATGCTCTTTGGACCAAATTTACCATAAGGTTCTAGAACTGTTCAGGGAGACCCGAATGGTTCCAAATACTTCAGGTTAGGTTTGCGGAGGTTAATGACCTCGAAACACGTCTTGTTAAACTTCTTCACCGTAAGAACCCGGTTGAGTGTATAGCAAGCGGCTGGCACTGCTTCTGCCCAGAAATTGACAGGTAACTTTGAATCGGCAAGCATCGTCCTGGCCATTTCAATCAGCGTCCTATTCTTTCTTTCTACTACTCCATTTTGCTGCGGAGTATAAGGCGCGCTGAATTCTTGCAGTATACCTCTTTCATCACAATATTCTTCCATTCTGTTATTCTTAAACTCTGTACCGTTGTCACTTCTTATTCTTCTGATTCGAGTTTGGTACAAGTTTTCAATCTTTCTGAACATAGTCATCAAACTGTCAAATGTTTCATCTTTTGTCTTCAGAAACGTTACCCATGAAAATCTCGAATACTCGTCTGTGACAACTAAGCAGTAGAGATCACCAGTTATCCTTTTAACATTCACTGGACCAAAGAGATCCATGTGAAGTCTCTCCAACGGCCTCGAGACTGAATTCATCTTCTTTCCAGGGTGAGATTTCTTTCGTTGTTTACCTTTGATACAACTAATACACTCCCCCTCAAGATGAAAACCTTTCAGATGAACTCCATTTACTAAGTCGTTGTGTACCAGGTAGTTCATTTTTCGCAGATGAATATGGCCCATCTTTCGATGCCATAATTGTGACTCCTTTTCAGTGGCTCTTGACATGAAGCAATGAGCCTGACCCGTGGTAGTACTTGTTACACTCCTGTCCAGCACGTACAGATCGTCGACTCTTGGTGCTCTCATGATGACCCACTCTTCGGGGACAACAAACCCCGGCTTCAATATCAAACATTCTTTGTCCGTGAAATGTGTCGAATACATACGATCAAAAATCTGAGAAATGCTCAGAAGATTGTTTTCCAGCTCGGCAATTTAATTCACTCTTTCAAACGTGACAACACCATTTGATAAAGTTCCCTCACCAACTATACGACCACCTTGATTGCCTGCAAATCCCACATATCCTCCATTAAACGCTCGAACATCATACAGTAGCGTTTTCTTCCCCGTCATGTGCCGAGAAGCTCCACTATCCATTATCCAACGTGAGATGGATCTCGGAAGCTCCTGCACATTTCAAACGTATTTAGTGAGATTTTGAAGCAACCCAAGCCTCTTTCGACTCAGGTAGCTTGACGTTTAGAATTGTGGTTTTGGTGTATAATGGCGGGAAATTTTTGTCATTCATCTTTAAACTTTCTTCAGTCCTAACCTCAACCTCTTTGTATAAGAAAAGTTCGTCTTTTTGAGGTTGACCAGATGGTTGGTCTTTCTTCGGAACATACTTCTTCACTGGTGGGGTAGAAGTTTGTTTCTCAAGTTTCTCATAGTAATCCAAAGGAATATTCATCTTTACCGGTGTGGTAGAAGATGATTGTTTTGCAGATTCTGAAACCTTTGGTTTTGGAGGACTTGCTTTCTTTTCAACAGATTTTGGCTTCCATGTTTGTTGAGATGACGCAACCCGTTTGTAAAATTTATCATTTTTAGTTTCCAACTTCTTTACGGGTTCGGTTTTCTTAACCGACTCTTTTGCAAATTCAGTTTTAACTTTGGCATTTTCCTTCTTTAAAAACTTTTTCTCAACAAACATTGGAGCTTTTCCCTTTACATCGTCTTTTCTTTTCGGATTCTCGACAACCACACTCTTAGGCTTTGAGTTGGTGCACTTTCGTGCAATGTGTCCAACTTGATTGCATTTGAAGCATGTTCGGGTGTCAACTACCCGACTTGTGCCTTAGGTCTGAGGTTGTGAGGCTTTCTTTTCAAAGAATTCTTCATTGGTTTTCGAAAAAATCTCAAATTCTTGCTCTGAGTGTGAACTCGAGCTTTTCACAAACACCTTTTTCTCAACAAATTTCTTGTTTTGAAAGTTCCTTCTTTGATTATTCTTACCACCCCGATAACCACCCGACCATTTATTTTGGTTGTTGTTAGAAAAACATGGCGGTACTACAAGTTTTTTGTAGTAAGATTTATCTTTTTCAAAGTTTAGTTGTCTTTCGGAACGTTTCAAACCTTGGATTTCACAAACATCAATCTCAACCAGTTTAAACACATTTTTCAATTTGTCGACATTCACATTTTCTAATGGAAATTCAAGATCCGAATACAACTTATCCGAACCCGACATCTTGTACATCACAAGAGTAGGGTTTTCACTTAAGTGGTTTTTGGATATTGATTTCGGAATGTAATTATTCAAAAAACATTCTTCGTCCTCAGTTGAATCACTGTCAGATTTCAAAACATTTTCAACTACATTTTTAACAACTTCAGACTGAACGCTGTCTTCATCCGATGATGAAGTGAATGTGATGTCAATTGTTTCTGGAAGTTTGATTTCATTTGTTTCATCATTGTTAACCAACCCAGATTTCTTCTTTGAAAAATTATTCAACACAGGCGGTGGAACTTGATGATACCCAACCCCTGTTCCATCTGCATATACATCTTCGCCAGCTTTGTTCTTCCCAATGGGTTTGGGAACTATGTGTTGAAGAACAAAACTTGCAGAGTTGTAACTGTTGAGTTTCAGATTGATGCGTTCATTTTCAATCTTAGCTTCCTGAAACTGAAGCTTCAGATTAGCAATCTCATCCAACTGTTGGTTGATTTGCTTTTCTTTCGACTGAAGGACTCCTGACAAGTGAAAATTTTCTTTGCTTGTTTTACTGTTTCACTCATCAGAATCTTTTATCGTTCTTTTTAACTTCTCATGATTTTCAGAAAGTTGTCGATTTTCATGAATTAACTTTTCATTTTCTCTTCTTACTCGGTCTACTTCAATTTTATCTTTTTCAAGTTTCTCAGTTAATTCCTTAATTCGATCATTTGAAGCTTTCACTAATTTGTCACGACTTAAGATTTGATTTTCAACTTCTCTGACTCTTTCAGTCAGTTCTTCAGTCTTTTTAGCACAGAGATATGCATGTGTACTACAAATCTTGCAGTCTTTCATGCAATTTTTGCAGTCACTGTCAATCTTGGCTTTATCAGTCTTACCTGACCCATTTGTTGAATCATTAGAACTGACCTTGCTCTTTGACTCAGTTCTGCACTTAGAATCTACCTCTAATTCCTTCGCTGCGAGCACTTTATTTGCCATTTTCTTTAGGTTCTCTGCATTCATTTCTTTCGTCGTGTCGATAATCCCATCATCGACCTTTTTCAACTTTAGCTTCTCCTCCCCTTCTTCTCTTGCCCACATTCTCTGTCTTTCTTCCTCTTGTTCTGCAATTTGTTCGATAAGAATTTCAACAAGAAGTGTTGATGGTTCCACAAGTATATTTCCCTTAGGATCCAAATAGCATTCTCTGTCAGTGTCCCATCTCTTTGCACTTTTTGCCTCTTTCCATGCACGATAATGTCTGTCTTTCATGGTTTGTGCTAACGCCTTTCTGTTGACATATTTTTCTTCCTCAGTATGGGTGTCTTTGAAAGGCATAATCTTTGCCATGAATGCAAATCCCACAGCATCTTCTTCTGGTAGCACATCACTCCAGTCATATCCCTCATCATCATGGATAACGGTTAATGCTCTGGACCTTTCTTTGGGAGCTTCTTCTATATGCTTCATTCTTGGAGATTCTGCTTTGTTTTGATGATAGATGGCCTTCTTATAATAGTCCTCACGGAATGGATTGGCCGTTTCATCAGCAGCTGCATTTCGACATTCTCGTTTAAAGTGTCCCTTTTGTTTGCACTTAAAGCATGTAACCTTCGATTTATCAAATCCTAATTTTGTTGAAGGTCCACAAATGGAGTGTCTGCCTGTTATCTCCATGAACCTCTGAGCCCTTCTAACAACACTCGCCATGCACCATCTAATGTCAATCAACTCCATTTCTTCGGGGTTAATATGATAATAGTCTTCCTTGGTGAGGTTAGTGTTTTCAATTTTTCTTGCTACAAGACTTTCGCAAGACTCCAAGATGGATGCCAGAAATACCATCTGCTGTTTGGCTGCTTCTTCGCTGAAATTTTGTGCGTTGTTGAGATTTACAGCAATGTTGCACTGGAAAATGTTTTTCAGAACAGATTGTTGTTGTTGACTTGGAGTCGATGAAGACGATCCTCCATGATATCCACTGCTTTGAGCAGGACTGCTGTTTTGATTCTCTTGATTTGGCACACTTGAGTTTTCTGCTAAGAACGCAGTCTTTGGTGATACCGTTTTTGGAATCATACTTCCTCGATAATACAAATCAACGTTCTGCTGATACTGAGTACTGTTGACTTTATTCGTTTTCCTGATTTCCAACTCGTGACTTTCAAGCCTCTCGATCAGAAAATCAACTTTCAGACTCTTCTTCTCCATAGTGTTTTTCAACAACAGAGCAAAATACATCCAATCCTTTTCATCAGGCAATGAATCCATCAGCTTATCAACCAATTCTTCCTCTGTAAACGTAAACCCATGTCTAGTCAGCTCGATCTTCAAATGGCAAAATCTTTCTATCATCTTTGAAACCGATTCATTTTTCATACATCCAAACAAATCAAATTCCTTTTTCAACAATTTTTTCTTGTTTCTAACAATTTCTTCTCCACCCACACAATTTTTCTCTAATTTTGCCCATAAATCTTTGGAATTTTTGTAATCGATTAGAGATATGATATCATCCCTCACTGATTGATGTAGCAATGCGATACATTTTTGTTCAGCGATGAAATTTTCTTGTTCATTTTCGACTAAGTTCTCATAGTAACTTCTTCCAATGTCATACCCGTTCTTCATGCATTTCCAACTCTGGTAGGCGAAAGCCTTTAACCAGTCTTCAAACCTAGTTGCCCATCTATTATACTCCTCGATAGCCATTAGCTTGGGCGGTTTGTTATATGTGCCATAAGCATTATCCACGCTCAATGAGTCGGCAATAGCTTTCTTTGGGTTCGGGTTAGGAGCAGTATTGTTTGTGTTGCTTGAAGTGGCATCTCCTGTGTTGCTGGTGTAAGCAAATATGTCACTGAAGGGATTGAGAAAGTCGTCCCCCATTTTTAGAGTACCTGAAACAATTTACAAACACTTAGACAAATTTTTTTGATTTTAAAAATTTTACACTGGTGCACTTGAATCGGATGGCTGTCCGAACGAGTGTCACAATCAGGTACAAATCAAAATGCAACTCGAACGAATGGTTGTCCGAACGAGTACTTGCCCGAACGAATGGTTGTCCGAACGAGTGGCAAACAAATTTTTCAACCCTTCACCGATCGGATAACTGTCCTATCGAGTGGTAGGATGACGTAATCACCAAAGATAATAGCAACAATGCTGTCCGATCGACCTGCTGTTCGATCAGATAACATTGATGATGTCAACAACACGGTTTCACAGAACAATCTTATTCAAGTCGTTCGTACAGCTGTTCGAACGAATTGATGATGTCAGCAAATCTAAGAACAGCTAAGCCAAGTCGTCCGTACAGCTGTTCGAATGGATAGATGACATCAGCATGCAAGAACAGTTCTTCATAGTTTTTGATGATTTTGATCTGGTTTTTGAAGGAATTTTGTTATGAAATCTTCAAGGATTATGCTTTGATTGATTGCGAATCGATTTATATCAGTTTTATCAAATTTTAACCGTAGATTCACGTTCAATTTTATGTTTTTCTGATTTTAGTATATAAAGGAGAAAAATTCAGTAAGAATAGAGTAGAAAGTAAGAGAATATGTCAAATTTCCGGTGAAATTTGACTCTGATGGGCAAGAAAAAGCTCGAATTCCGGTGAATTCGCTGTCGTAGATCTCGATTCAGCTCCCTAGATGCTCTGATACCACTTGTTGGTCCCTCGTAAAGGATCTGTTCGTCAGGAACTTAGGTGAACCGACCTCAATCAATGTGCGGAATCCATATGATTAAGTCACAGATGTACGACAAAGCATTCAACGTTTAATCCGGTCTGATCTTTCTATTCAATTGTTATGAAAGTACAAGAGCGCCTCTAGAAGTCAGACCTGACAAAGTTCTCCCCAAAGTGACAGAAGTTCCAAATGACATACCCGGATGGGGTATTTATAGGCAACTCAGGATGATACTAAGTGTTGTCCGATCAGATGACATAGCTGCTGTCCGATCGGCTGACGATCGGATGACACAAGTCAACAATTTTCAACACTTTTACAATTCAATCCCATATCCTGAGTTGTCATACTACGTACATACATACATAAACATAATTGTTCTCAAAAGACATAAACATACAAAATATGACTAAATGCTGACGGAAGCTACAGACGTATGAACCAACAAAAATCCCAGTGATATTGTAGTATACTAAATTACTACATACATTTATACTAAGTTTAGTGGAACGTACTTTTGGAATCTTATATTTTGACATAGTTTAAGAAAAAGATGTGTTATACACCAAACTACTTAAGCACATTGGTCTCCTATGAATTTGATAGCTTTGTTAAAAATTGTCAATAACGATGGATGTATACAAGAACATAGAAACAACGACAAAACAGTGATGAAAAACTTTAGTAGAAAGATATACCCAAACCAAAACGACCATCAAACCCTAGAAGAACTCAAACAAATTTTGTGAGCTCTCTAACAATACAAAGTAATCGACTGATCTGATGATCAGTAGATATGAACAAAACATATAACAAATCTAAACTGTACAAACCAAATGACCAAGATGATAAAGATAAAAAAAAAATTTGCAAACCCGAAAATTAGAGTGCAATCTAGAAGACAAAAGACACACAGGTGGCCAGGAACTCTAACATAGGAATAGAGGCTTGGAGTTCTATTTAATCTTAAACTCCAAGCTAAGACATATATTTCAACAATAACCATACCCACTTTGTTTTGTTCTAATAATGTTGCTATGAATACCATCTTTTAGATCATATTAACTTCAATACGTTAAACTAATTAGGTTTACTAAGTTAAGGAATGGAACTACACATCAGTATTTTCCATTTTGTACTTAAAACTTTAACATTTGAATCAACAGACTTTAATAGAAAGGATCCACTGTATTTATGTCATTTTGTACATATCTTCATGTGTATTAAAAATAAGTAAGTTAAATATTTATAATTCAAGTATGTTATATTATTTTAGAGTAAATTACAACTTTTGTGCTTTATATACATACCTTTTTCAGTGTCCTTTGGTGTAAAACTTGGAAAGTTTTGTACTTAATATTTCAAAATTTTGCACAGTATTTCCTTTAAGCCTAACCTATTTTTTTTTTGGTTAAGTGTGGTCATGTGCAATGAGGGCACTCTTGTCATTTCACCTCCCCAAGGACTATTGTGTAAAACAAATTATATCAACAGGCTATTATGTAAAAAATAAAAAGATTTTAAATAAAAAAAAAAAAACTCTGCACATTCTCTCTCTCTATCACATGCTCAAATGGTGGAGACGTAATAATGGAACCTGTAGTTAAGATAACTTAGACATCAATGGAGGAAACATGATTTCGAACTGGGTGTTCTGCTACTGTTATGCATTCTTTTTCTTCTTTTCAAAAGCACTTTCAGATCTTGTTGTGTTTTAAGGTTCTTGGTAGGTGGTGTTGATTACTTTGTTATCTATGTATAAAATAACAAGTTGAAGTTGTTTAACATTTAAAATTTGACCTCATAATTACAGCTAAGGTTCAGCTTAAGTTTAAGAGCCGTATAATTTTCTATTGTTTTTAGGTATTGAGGTGGGTGATGTTATGAACCATGCTCGCCCATCATGGCCCAACCTAACAGCCCGTTCAAGAAGCCCAACAAGAAAACCGGTCCATTGAATCATGAAGAAATCATCGCAGAATATAAAGCAAACGAAGATTAAGAAAATGGTGAAGAAGAATGAACTGAAGTGTGTAAACGATCTGATTTCTCATCCCTTTTCTCTGTGTAATTCGTTTCTGTTTCCCATCCCATTCTTGTAACCAATTTCTTATGAATTAGTGACAATATGAACTGATTATTTCATAGATCTTGTGTATAATTGTTTATAGTTCTCATTGAATCACTTCATTGGTGCTTTCATTGAATCGTCTGCATCGATGGCGGACGACTCATTAATCCCTGATATAATCGCTAATCTTCAGACCATGCTCGAGAACACTAATAAGATGCAAAGTACTCTGAGGCGGATGTCTGCAACCCTAGATAAACAACAGTCGGCCGTTGTCAAACTGGGGGACCTACTTCTTTCACCACCTAAGGACGCTACCGATGATTCTGATCTAGGGCTCGATACTACTACTCCTTCGAATTTTGGTTCAATCACATCTGGAATTGAGGTTGTTACTAATCAGTCGGATGATGTCAAATTCGATCTGAATAGCAGTCAATCTAGGCCTCTGCAATTAACAGATCTAATTCCCTCGCTAGCTCCGTCCAATTCAGATTCTATCTCTATTATCCCCAATTTTGGGTGTTACTTAAGTTTCAATGGTGCGCCTTCTGCCGTAATGTTTTCTCATACACCATGTGTTTATGTACCCCTAGCTCATATTGATACTTTCATAAAGATGAAAGATGATCCTCGTGGTAATTGGGGAGATAAGAAGGGTGGTACAGACCACGAGGGGTTCGGTACGACTCTATGTTTGATGCCTTCCATCAGAAACTCACATCCAGACCAGGTTAATTTCAAGTGTGGCGCTCTTGTTTTAGATACACCGGTTAGTTGTCAACAAATTACTCCTCACTTTGTTATTGATGATCTATCCGCAACTCAGGATGTTTTCATACATGTTGCCTCTCCGAATTGTGATTTAATATACTTTGTTGGGCCGCTTAAACCTATTATCCCATGGCGGCGCAAACCTAATTTCTCAACGCTTTCAAATGCCTATTTCGATCCTATTCGTGCGGGTTGTCATGATGTGCTTCTGTGTGCGAATGGCTCTATTCATCAAATTACTTCTAGTGCTGGTGTGATTTTGGCTATTCGAGGAATTTCATCAGTTGTGAATGGTTCAGTAGTGCCCGTTCTTCCTGAGATTAGAAATGATTTACTTAGGCCGGTTAATACTCGGTTGTCAAAGCAGCAAATGCTTCAATTTCATGCAGTTGCAGCTGTCACACCCCGAAATATCAGAGCATTGGCGTGACTGGACTGGTATCTTCATTGCACAGCGGAAACAAATAAGCTAAGTCTTTTAGAAATTGAACGCCCACTAAGTACTCGACTCTTCATGGTTCTCCTATTCCAACCGTGCCTTGTCTTAGAAATGCAACCTGAGAAAGAAACATGCGAAAAAAATCAACATAAAGTTGAGCGAGTTCATAGTTTGTTTGTAAAAGATTTGAACTAAATCTTTTTGAATAACCGGTTTTTGATGTTTTGTTGAGAAAATGTATTTAAAATCATTTTCTTATCGAGTTACTTGAAACTCTGAATGAAAACATAGTTTGTGTCACGTATAAATCCAGTTTTCATGTATAATTCAAGTATTCATGTGTACACCAAGTACTTTATGTATAATTCTAATCTTCTTGAGTACCCCGCGTACTTCAAGTATAATTCTAATCTTCTTGAGTACCCCGCGTACTTCAAGTATAATTCTAATCTTCTTGAGTACCCCGCGTACTTCAAGTATAATTCTAATCTTCTTGAGTACCCCACGTACTTCAAGTATAATTCTAATTTTCTTGAGTACCCCACGTACTTCAAGTATTAATCAAGTTTTAGTATGGTATGAATTTCATGTAATTAAAGTATTCCTGTAAATATCAGGATTGTTAATGGGTTGCAAGGCCATTAACATGTGACACGACATAGGAAGTCACCAAACCTAAGGCATTTAATTGGTATATTCTGAGACACAAAAGCACTACTCGATTCTCGCCCTCACCGAGAGTGTGGCTGCCAGGCACCCGTTAGATCTAACCTTTTGTTCTGCGGTCTGAATGTATACGTTGATTAATGGTGCTTCTGTACCCTATTCGTGACACTATTTCTCATAACGCATCCTACTTGGTTCTCGTCCTCACCAAGCGCGTTTCTTGTTATCATTTCTCATAACGCATCCTACTTGGTTCTCGTCCTCACCAAGTGCGTTTCTTATTATCTTATATTTTCATACCATAACTCATGTATTTTTAAACTCTTGTATTTGTATTTTCAGAAAAATACGCTTGTTTGGAAAACCGGTATAAATCATAAGCTTTTCGTAAACCATTTGTGTTCTTTGTAACATGATTTAGAAATATTTAATTCTTGTATGCTTTGCAAAAAGTGCATGGCTTTCCACCCCGAAAACATTTATAAAAATGTAAAACCATAAAAGGTGGGGTTATGAACTCACCTGAATATTCCTGTGCAAAGCTAGCTAATTACGACTTCGCGATGTCGTTTCCAAGACGTGACTCGCTATCGTGCATTCTACAATATTCCTAACACGGAATATCTAATAAGTTTCTAAATAACGCAGTAACTAACTACGTGTAATCGAGCTCTACCGAATCTTTGACCGAACGATGTGACGGTAAATTGTCAACTTAAAAGAAGCGAAGAAGTTATACTTGTTAGCTCGTTTTAAGAAGTCGTATGTTGAAATAAAGGAATATTCGTATGAAAGTAATATATAATAAACTCGTATTATATATATCGCGTCTTGTGTATATTTGCCAAAAATATACGTATATGCCGTTTCGGCGTTTGTAATAAATATAAAAAGTTATATTTATTTTGCGAAAGTATCATCGAGTCGTTTGAGTTTGAAATAAATATAAAACTATATTTATTTTTATAAGGGAATTCGTGTGGTATAAATATAAAAACTATATTTGTTTCTATAAAACGAATTCGTCGAATTTCCGAAGTTCAAAACAACTATGTTTGTCGTTGTAAATATTTTCCGAATCGTTGTTTTCGTAAGTTGGAAGTTGTTGTCGAAAGTTATACTCTTGTTTTTACTTTTGTAAAAAGCGTTTGTAGTTGATCGCTATATTTTGATATTAAAATGCGAATCGTTGTTATATAATAAAACGCGTTTTGTTTTTGCGGATTCTCTCGAAAAACGGGCAGAGTTTCCTCTGTTTTTGGACGCCCCCGACAACACCAGTTGTCGTTATTATTTCAAAATTCAACAATTTTCAACAACAATCCAATCATATACTCAATATATATAAAATTTTATGAGACGACAAAGTATAAACTAAACGTTATTTTAAATCGGTTCGAGCTCGTTTGTCACGTGAGTAATAATATTATAAAAATAACAAAATAAACGTGACGTTAATTTTTACCAAGTCTTCGCGTCGGGATGCTGACCGAGTCAACTGAGTTGACCAGGTTTGACCGAGTTGACTCGGTTTGACCGAGTCAACTGAACCTAGTTGTCTGACCGAACCGAGCCGTCTGACCGAAGCTGTTGACCATCCCGAACCTCTTGACCAGCCGTGAATGTTTGACCAGGACCCGAACACTGAGTTGACTCGGTTTGACCGAGTCAAACCGAACCGAGCCGTCTGACCACGTACCGAAGCCAAACCGGAGCTGTTGACTTGTAAACCTGAGCCGTGACTGAAACGACTAGAACCAATCATCATCTCTATCAACCACAGTGGCCATTATCAACAAAATCATCATCATCACTTTCAGTTTTGCAATAAATAAAAAGAATAGGAGGTGATTACCGGGATGCTCGTCGGACCGAGACAAGGACCGCCGGTCCGAGTCTCCGACCTCCGGACCATCACACCACCGTCGTCACTCCTGTCGCTGCCGCCATGCCGAAAAACATCAACATCATCAGCAAAACGGTGAATCTTGTCGGGTAAAGACCAAGTCCGCCGGACAATGACGCCGACCGCCGGTCAATGGCGCCGACCGCCGGTCAATGGCGCCGACCGTCGGTCCGCCGGTTCTCTCTCTTCTGCTTGTAGCCCCTGCACGGCGATGGCTCTCCGCCATCGCTACGTCATCAGGGGGGTGTGTGCGTCGATCGTCGGAGAAGACCACCGGAACTCCTCCGATCGCCGGAGAAGGAGAGGAAACAGATGATTATGTTGCGGCTGTGGTTTGTTGTGAGCATGTATACTTCAATTTGAGAGGGTAAAGTTCTGATTGACTTTTGTGAGATTTTGAGAAGATGGATTTGTAGGTTTGTAGTGTGATTCGAGAGTGAGGGAGAGAAAATTGTGTCTGCATATTTTTTTTTTCTGAGTTCTTTGAAAGAGGGTTTTCTTTCAAACATAATGAAGGAAGTGTTTTTATTTGTGTGTGTGTAAATTGATATACAGACAAAGGGGTGAAGTGTATTAATAGAGGGGAAGGGTTTCTATTGTCTCTTGTGTATTCAATTTACATTCAGGGTAGTTGTTTATGAAATCTTGTATGGATTTTATGTTTCAAATCTTTGAGACAAAAATCTTTAGAGATTTTACTAGGATTTTGGCAAGATTTGTAGAGATTTTGCCTATTATGTGTAGGTTTAGGCTTGTGGGTTTCGGGCTTGGGCCCAGGGCCCACAAGCCCAACTCATGTGTAAGCGGTCCGTAATTCCTACGGGACCCGATATCGCAACCCAAACTCCATAAGCATAAAAATGTTCGTGAAACATCCATATTTGTCGGTGTCGTCAGTATTTCATACGGTATCAGTCCGCTGTCGTTTGATGTTCCGCAGATTCCACGCGAATCTTCATACGCGTACTGTATAGCTGAACAAACGTTCCTGGGCACTCCAAGGGCCTGGTTAAGTTAATTTGCGTCGTAAACACTATTTATTATCGCGTAATCAACTGTTAATCACGTAATTAGGAGCCGAAAATCTCCGGTTGTCACATTCTCCCCCTGTTAATAAAATTTCGTCCTCGAAATTTAGACTACGTTAACTCCTTAGAGTTACGTTATGCGTAGAAAATACGAATAGTGCCAAAGTGAACGATCATGAAATCGAATCAAGACTTATTCGAATGATGTGAATTCAAGGACGTATCACAAGATGCAAATGAATTCTAGAAATGATCGCATCAAATAAATGAACTTAGATTTCAACAAGCTCATATGTAATAGTTTGCATGAAACGCTCGATCATGATCAGCCCAAGCTGCAAGTCCTACTGACGCCACAAGGTGTCGTAGTGAATGAAACAATTCAAATATAGTGGTGATCGAACAAGTATCACCTGTGTTTTGCATAAAACGCTCAATCATGATTAGCCCAAGCTACAAGTTTGTACTGACACCACAAGGTGTCGAAATCAACAAACGACTTAATGGAGTCGTAGACCAAACAAATCTACTACGACTCAGAACAATGAAACGCTTGTTAAAACGAATTCGAATATGATGTTTTCAATACATCTTATGGTGTCTTGAATTGAATATGTGTAATGATCAAGTTCAAACAATTGAATTTGATTTCGGCGCAAGCCGACAATAAATACATGTATCGACAAGAAAACTTTCGACATGGTCACAACGAAAAAACCATGTATGTAACTTGAAAAGAAAAGAAATTTCAAGAAAGTGTGTTGACTTGATAACAAAGAAGCCAACAATTTCAATAATGCGAGTCGTTCGAATCACGAATCAATACTTAAATTTAGCGAAACAATATTTGAACTTTAATGAAACGCTTTATTCGAAACGAAACCTCATGCGTAACAAACGATGCATGCGTAACATATGAATTTTCAAGATATGAAGCAAATGAATATTCGCTATACTGAAAGAAATGATCGTGACACAATGACCATTAAGAGGATTAGAGATACGAAAATCTACTCAGTAAATGTGAAAGTCGAAATTTCAATAAAAGAAATTTGAGGACTTTACCTGGGGTTGCATGTGATAACTGGTTGTTAGGTGACATTACCATAGAATGTCGAATATAGCGTACTCGTCGTTAGCTGAAATAGGGGGAGTATGATGACTTGCGTCTTTTCCTTAGCATGACTCGTGTCGTTTGCAGGACCGCGTGCCAACTGCCGCTTCCTGATCGATAGTCGCATGTGACGTACTTCAACCTCCGTTGATGTATAGCTTAAGTCTCACGTATGCCTGTGCGCTAGCGTTTCGTTATGCGTAGAATGTGATGCACTCCGACATCTGTTGTCGTAAAATTTGAGTTCTATATATTCTCGTGCACTAGCGTTTCGTTATGCGTAGGCTGCCTGCTCGGGAAGTTAAATCATCATAGACAATATGTATAATTGTGTGTGCCCGAATTAATATTTGCAGTTCCTACGTGATGACCTTTAATGAACTTCAACATGAGTTTCCGAAGGTCTTAAATGCATGTTTCCTAAGCTCTCAGGGTTTTGTGTACTGTATGCGACTGTTTTGTGTACCGTGTATAAAACACCATTATAGCGTACGTTTGAAAACAAAATCTTGACTGTTTGTTTTTCGGCAACGGTTGGAGACCATATTCGAGTACTATGCGTTCTGTATGCATTCAACGTTTTAATAATCTAAGTCCCCAGAGAAATATGAGGTTAGAGCCTAGGTATCTCTACAGAGAACCCTATTCGCTGTAACCTATAGCTCTGATACCAATCTGTCACACCCCGAAATATCAGAGCATTGGCGTGACTGGACTGGTATCTTCATTGCACAGCGGAAGCAAATAAGCTAAGTCTTTTAGAAATTGAACGCCCACTAAGTACTCGAATCTTCATGGTTCTCCTATTCCAACCGTGCCTTGTCTTAGAAATGCAACCTGAGAAAGAAACATGCGAAAAAAATCAACATAAAGTTGAGCGAGTTCATAGTTTGTTTGTAAAAGATTTGAACTAAATCTTTTTGAATAACCGGTTTTTGATGTTTTGTTGAGAAAATGTATTTAAAATCATTTTCTTATCGAGTTACTTGAAACTCTGAATGAAAACATAGTTTGTCACGTATAAATCAAGTTTTCATGTATAATTCAAGTATTCATGTGTACACCAAGTACTTTATGTATAATTCTAATCTTCTTGAGTACCCCGCGTACTTCAAGTATAATTCTAATCTTCTTGAGTACCCCACGTACTTCAAGTATAATTCTAATCTTCTTGAGTACCCCGCGTACTTCAAGTATAATTCTAATCTTCTTGAGTACCCCACGTACTTCAAGTATAATTCTAATTTTCTTGAGTACCCCACGTACTTCAAGTATTAATCAAGTTTTAGTATGGTATGAATTTCATGTAATTAAAGTATTCCTGTAAATATCAGGATTGTTAATGGGTTGCAAGGCCATTAACATGTGACACGACATAGGAAGTCACCAAACCTAAGGCATTTAATTGGTATATTCTGAGACACAAAAGCACTACTCGATTCTCGCCCTCACCGAGAGTGTGGCTGCCAGGCACCCGTTAGATCTAACCTTTTGTTCTGCGGTCTGAATGTATACGTTGATTAATGGTGCTTCTGTACCCTATTCGTGACACTATTTCTCATAACGCATCCTACTTGGTTCTCGTCCTCACCAAGCGCGTTTCTTGTTATCATTTCTCATAACGCATCCTACTTGGTTCTCGTCCTCACCAAGTGCGTTTCTTATTATCTTATATTTTCATACCATAACTCATGTATTTTTAAACTCTTGTATTTGTATTTTCAGAAAAATACGCTTGTTTGGAAAACCGGTATAAATCATAAGCTTTTCGTAAACCATTTGTGTTCTTTGTAACATGATTTAGAAATATTTAATTCTTGTATGCTTTGCAAAAAGTGCATGGCTTTCCACCCCGAAAACATTTATAAAAATGTAAAACCATAAAAGGTGGGGTTATGAACTCACCTGAATATTCCTGTGCAAAGCTAGCTAATTACGACTTCGCGATGTCGTTTCCAAGACGTGACTCGCTATCGTGCATTCTACAATATTCCTAACACGGAATATCTAATAAGTTTCTAAATAACACAGTAACTAACTACGTGTAATCGAGCTCTACCGAATCTTTGACCGAACGATGTGACGGTAAATTGTCAACTTAAAAGAAGCGAAGAAGTTATACTTGTTAGCTCGTTTTAAGAAGTCGTATGTTGAAATAAAGGAATATTCGTATGAAAGTAATATATAATAAACTCGTATTATATATATCGCGTCTTGTGTATATTTGCCAAAAATATACGTATATGCCGTTTCGGCGTTTGTAATAAATATAAAAAGTTATATTTATTTTGCGAAAGTATCATCGAGTCGTTTGAGTTTGAAATAAATATAAAACTATATTTATTTTTATAAGGGAATTCGTGTGGTATAAATATAAAAACTATATTTGTTTCTATAAAACGAATTCGTCGAATTTCCGAAGTTCAAAACAACTATGTTTGTCGTTGTAAATATTTTCCGAATCGTTGTTTTCGTAAGTTGGAAGTTGTTGTCGAAAGTTATACTCTTGTTTTTACTTTTGTAAAAAGCGTTTGTAGTTGATCGCTATATTTTGATATTAAAATGCGAATCGTTGTTATATAATAAAACGCGTTTTCTTTTTGCGGATTCTCTCGAAAAACGGGCAGAGTTTCCTCTGTTTTTGGACGCCCCCGACAACACCAGTTGTCGTTATTATTTCAAAATTCAACAATTTTCAACAACAATCCAATCATATACTCAATATATATAAAATTTTATGAGACGACAAAGTATAAACTAAACGTTATTTTAAATCGGTTCGAGCTCGTTTGTCACGTGAGTAATAATATTATAAAAATAACAAAATAAACGTGACGTTAATTTTTACCAAGTCTTCGCGTCGGGATGCTGACCGAGTCAACTGAGTTGACCAGGTTTGACCGAGTTGACTCGGTTTGACCGAGTCAACTGAACCTAGTTGTCTGACCGAACCGAGCCGTCTGACCGAAGCTGTTGACCATCCCGAACCTCTTGACCAGCCGTGAATGTTTGACCAGGACCCGAACACTGAGTTGACTCGGTTTGACCGAGTCAAACCGAACCGAGCCGTCTGACCACGTACCGAAGCCAAACCGGAGCTGTTGACTTGTAAACCTGAGCCGTGACTGAAACGACTAGAACCAATCATCATCTCTATCAACCACAGTGGCCATTATCAACAAAATCATCATCATCACTTTCAGTTTTGCAATAAATAAAAAGAATAGGAGGTGATTACCGGGATGCTCGTCGGACCGAGACAAGGACCGCCGGTCCGAGTCTCCGACCTCCGGACCATCACACCACCGTCGTCACTCCTGTCGCTGCCGCCATGCCGAAAAACATCAACATCATCAGCAAAACGGTGAATCTTGTCGGGTAAAGACCAAGTCCGCCGGACAATGACGCCGACCGCCGGTCAATGGCGCCGACCGTCGGTCCGCCGGTTCTCTCTCTTCTGCTTGTAGCCCCTGCACGGCGATGGCTCTCCGCCATCGCTACGTCATCAGGGGGGTGTGTGCGTCGATCGTCGGAGAAGACCACCGGAACTCCTCCGATCGCCGGAGAAGGAGAGGAAACAGATGATTATGTTGCGGCTGTGGTTTGTTGTGAGCATGTATACTTCAATTTGAGAGGGTAAAGTTCTGATTGACTTTTGTGAGATTTTGAGAAGATGGATTTGTAGGTTTGTAGTGTGATTCGAGAGTGAGGGAGAGAAAATTGTGTCTGCATATTTTTTTTTTCTGAGTTCTTTGAAAGAGGGTTTTCTTTCAAACATAATGAAGGAAGTGTTTTTATTTGTGTGTGTGTAAATTGATATACAGACAAAGGGGTGAAGTGTATTAATAGAGGGGAAGGGTTTCTATTGTCTCTTGTGTATTCAATTTACATTCAGGGTAGTTGTTTATGAAATCTTGTATGGATTTTATGTTTCAAATCTTTGAGACAAAAATCTTTAGAGATTTTACTAGGATTTTGGCAAGATTTGTAGAGATTTTGCCTATTATGTGTAGGTTTAGGCTTGTGGGTTTCGGGCTTGGGCCCAGGGCCCACAAGCCCAACTCATGTGTAAGCGGTCCGTAATTCCTACGGGACCCGATATCGCAACCCAAACTCCATAAGCATAAAAATGTTCGTGAAACATCCATATTTGTCGGTGTCGTCAGTATTTCATACGGTATCAGTCCGCTGTCGTTTGATGTTCCGCAGATTCCACGCGAATCTTCATACGCGTACTGTATAGCTGAACAAACGTTCCTGGGCACTCCAAGGGCCTGGTTAAGTTAATTTGCGTCGTAAACACTATTTATTATCGCGTAATCAACTGTTAATCACGTAATTAGGAGCCGAAAATCTCCGGTTGTCACATTCTCCCCCTGTTAATAAAATTTCGTCCTCGAAATTTAGACTACGTTAACTCCTTAGAGTTACGTTATGCGTAGAAAATACGAATAGTGCCAAAGTGAACGATCATGAAATCGAATCAAGACTTATTCGAATGATGTGAATTCAAGGACGTATCACAAGATGCAAATGAATTCTAGAAATGATCGCATCAAATAAATGAACTTAGATTTCAACAAGCTCATATGTAATAGTTTGCATGAAACGCTCGATCATGATCAGCCCAAGCTGCAAGTCCTACTGACGCCACAAGGTGTCGTAGTGAATGAAACAATTCAAATATAGTGGTGATCGAACAAGTATCACCTGTGTTTTGCATAAAACGCTCAATCATGATTAGCCCAAGCTACAAGTTTGTACTGACACCACAAGGTGTCGAAATCAACAAACGACTTAATGGAGTCGTAGACCAAACAAATCTACTACGACTCAGAACAATGAAACGCTTGTTAAAACGAATTCGAATATGATGTTTTCAATACATCTTATGGTGTCTTGAATTGAATATGTGTAATGATCAAGTTCAAACAATTGAATTTGATTTCGGCGCAAGCCGACAATAAATACATGTATCGACAAGAAAACTTTCGACATGGTCACAACGAAAAAACCATGTATGTAACTTGAAAAGAAAAGAAATTTCAAGAAAGTGTGTTGACTTGATAACAAAGAAGCCAACAATTTCAATAATGCGAGTCGTTCGAATCACGAATCAATACTTAAATTTAGCGAAACAATATTTGAACTTTAATGAAACGCTTTATTCGAAACGAAACCTCATGCGTAACAAACGATGCATGCGTAACATATGAATTTTCAAGATATGAAGCAAATGAATATTCGCTATACTGAAAGAAATGATCGTGACACAATGACCATTAAGAGGATTAGAGATACGAAAATCTACTCAGTAAATGTGAAAGTCGAAATTTCAATAAAAGAAATTTGAGGACTTTACCTGGGGTTGCATGTGATAACTGGTTGTTAGGTGACATTACCATAGAATGTCGAATATAGTGTACTCGTCGTTAGCTGAAATAGGGGGAGTATGATGACTTGCGTCTTTTCCTTAGCATGACTCGTGTCGTTTGCAGGACCGCGTGCCAACTGCCGCTTCCTGATCGATAGTCGCATGTGACGTACTTCAACCTCCGTTGATGTATAGCTTAAGTCTCACGTATGCCTGTGCGCTAGCGTTTCGTTATGCGTAGAATGTGATGCACTCCGACATCTGTTGTCGTAAAATTTGAGTTCTATATATTCTCGTGCACTAGCGTTTCGTTATGCGTAGGCTGCCTGCTCGGGAAGTTAAATCATCATAGACAATATGTATAATTGTGTGTGCCCGAATTAATATTTGCAGTTCCTACGTGATGACCTTTAATGAACTTCAACATGAGTTTCCGAAGGTCTTAAATGCATGTTTCCTAAGCTCTCAGGGTTTTGTGTACTGTATGCGACTGTTTTGTGTACCGTGTATAAAACACCATTATAGCGTACGTTTGAAAACAAAATCTTGACTGTTTGTTTTTCGGCAACGGTTGGAGACCATATTCGAGTACTATGCGTTCTGTATGCATTCAACGTTTTAATAATCTAAGTCCCCAGAGAAATATGAGGTTAGAGCCTAGGTATCTCTACAGAGAACCCTATTCGCTGTAACCTATAGCTCTGATACCAATCTGTCACACCCCGAAATATCAGAGCATTGGCGTGACTGGACTGGTATCTTCATTGCACAGCGGAAGCAAATAAGCTAAGTCTTTTAGAAATTGAACGCCCACTAAGTACTCGAATCTTCATGGTTCTCCTATTCCAACCGTGCCTTGTCTTAGAAATGCAACCTGAGAAAGAAACATGCGAAAAAAATCAACATAAAGTTGAGCGAGTTCATAGTTTGTTTGTAAAAGATTTGAACTAAATCTTTTTGAATAACCGGTTTTTGATGTTTTGTTGAGAAAATGTATTTAAAATCATTTTCTTATCGAGTTACTTGAAACTCTGAATGAAAACATAGTTTGTCACGTATAAATCAAGTTTTCATGTATAATTCAAGTATTCATGTGTACACCAAGTACTTTATGTATAATTCTAATCTTCTTGAGTACCCCGCGTACTTCAAGTATAATTCTAATCTTCTTGAGTACCCCACGTACTTCAAGTATAATTCTAATCTTCTTGAGTACCCCGCGTACTTCAAGTATAATTCTAATCTTCTTGAGTACCCCACGTACTTCAAGTATAATTCTAATTTTCTTGAGTACCCCACGTACTTCAAGTATTAATCAAGTTTTAGTATGGTATGAATTTCATGTAATTAAAGTATTCCTGTAAATATCAGGATTGTTAATGGGTTGCAAGGCCATTAACATGTGACACGACATAGGAAGTCACCAAACCTAAGGCATTTAATTGGTATATTCTGAGACACAAAAGCACTACTCGATTCTCGCCCTCACCGAGAGTGTGGCTGCCAGGCACCCGTTAGATCTAACCTTTTGTTCTGCGGTCTGAATGTATACGTTGATTAATGGTGCTTCTGTACCCTATTCGTGACACTATTTCTCATAACGCATCCTACTTGGTTCTCGTCCTCACCAAGCGCGTTTCTTGTTATCATTTCTCATAACGCATCCTACTTGGTTCTCGTCCTCACCAAGTGCGTTTCTTATTATCTTATATTTTCATACCATAACTCATGTATTTTTAAACTCTTGTATTTGTATTTTCAGAAAAATACGCTTGTTTGGAAAACCGGTATAAATCATAAGCTTTTCGTAAACCATTTGTGTTCTTTGTAACATGATTTAGAAATATTTAATTCTTGTATGCTTTGCAAAAAGTGCATGGCTTTCCACCCCGAAAACATTTATAAAAATGTAAAACCATAAAAGGTGGGGTTATGAACTCACCTGAATATTCCTGTGCAAAGCTAGCTAATTACGACTTCGCGATGTCGTTTCCAAGACGTGACTCGCTATCGTGCATTCTACAATATTCCTAACACGGAATATCTAATAAGTTTCTAAATAACACAGTAACTAACTACGTGTAATCGAGCTCTACCGAATCTTTGACCGAACGATGTGACGGTAAATTGTCAACTTAAAAGAAGCGAAGAAGTTATACTTGTTAGCTCGTTTTAAGAAGTCGTATGTTGAAATAAAGGAATATTCGTATGAAAGTAATATATAATAAACTCGTATTATATATATCGCGTCTTGTGTATATTTGCCAAAAATATACGTATATGCCGTTTCGGCGTTTGTAATAAATATAAAAAGTTATATTTATTTTGCGAAAGTATCATCGAGTTGTTTGAGTTTGAAATAAATATAAAACTATATTTATTTTTATAAGGGAATTCGTGTGGTATAAATATAAAAACTATATTTGTTTCTATAAAACGAATTCGTCGAATTTCCGAAGTTCAAAACAACTATGTTTGTCGTTGTAAATATTTTCCGAATCGTTGTTTTCGTAAGTTGGAAGTTGTTGTCGAAAGTTATACTCTTGTTTTTACTTTTGTAAAAAGCGTTTGTAGTTGATCGCTATATTTTGATATTAAAATGCGAATCGTTGTTATATAATAAAACGCGTTTTCTTTTTGCGGATTCTCTCGAAAAACGGGCAGAGTTTCCTCTGTTTTTGGACGCCCCCGACAACACCAGTTGTCGTTATTATTTCAAAATTCAACAATTTTCAACAACAATCCAATCATATACTCAATATATATAAAATTTTATGAGACGACAAAGTATAAACTAAACGTTATTTTAAATCGGTTCGAGCTCGTTTGTCACGTGAGTAATAATATTATAAAAATAACAAAATAAACGTGACGTTAATTTTTACCAAGTCTTCGCGTCGGGATGCTGACCGAGTCAACTGAGTTGACCAGGTTTGACCGAGTTGACAGTCAACTGAACCTAGTTGTCTGACCGAACCGAGCCGTCTGACCGAAGCTGTTGACCATCCCGAACCTCTTGACCAGCCGTGAATGTTTGACCAGGACCCGAACACTGAGTTGACTCGGTTTGACCGAGTCAAACCGAACCGAGCCGTCTGACCACGTACCGAAGCCGAACCGGAGCTGTTGACTTGTAAACCTGAGCCGTGACTGAAACGACTAGAACCAATCATCATCTCTATCAACCACAGTGGCCATTATCAACAAAATCATCATCATCACTTTCAGTTTTGCAATAAATAAAAAGAATAGGAGGTGATTACCGGGATGCTCGTCGGACCGAGACTAGGACCGCCGGTCCGAGTCTCCGACCTCCGGACCATCACACCCCCGTCGTCACTCCTGTCGCTGCCGCCATGCCGAAAAACATCAACATCTTCAGCAAAACGGTGAATCTTGTCGGGTAAAGACCAAGTCCGCCGGACAATGACGCCGACCGCCGGTCAATGGCGCCGACCGTCGGTCCGCCGGTTCTCTCTCTTCTGCTTGTAGCCCCTGCACGGCGATGGCTCTCCGCCATCGCTACGTCATCAGGGGGGGGGTGTGCGTCGATCGTCGGAGAAGACCACCGGAACTCCTCCGGTCGCCGGAGAAGGAGAGGAAACAGATGATTATGTTGCGGCTGTGGTTTGTTGTGAGCATGTATACTTCAATTTGAGAGGGTAAAGTTCTGATTGACTTTTGTGAGATTTTGAGAAGATGGATTTGTTGGTTTGTAGTGTGATTCGAGAGTGAGGGAGAGAAAATTGTGTCTGCATATTTTTTTTTTTTCTGAGTTCTTTGAAAGAGGGTTTTCTTTCAAACATAATGAAGGCAGTGTTTTTATTTGTGTGTGGGTAAATTGATATACAAAGGGGTGAAGTGTATTAATAGAGGGGAAGGGTTTCTATTGTCCCTTGTGTATTCAATTTACATTCAGGTTAGTTGTTTATGAAATCTTGTATGAATTTTATGTTTCAAATCTTTGAGACAAAAATCTTTGGAGATTTTACTAGGATATTGGCAAGATTTGTAGAGATTTTGCCTATTATGTGTAGGTTTTGGCTTGTGGGTTTCGGGCTTGGGCCCAGGGCCCACAAGCCCAACTCATGTGTAAGCGGTCCGTAATTCTTACGGGACCCGATATCGCAACCCAAACTCCATAAGCATAAAAATGTTCGTGAAACATCCATATTTGTCGGTGTCGTCAGTATTTCATACGGTATCAGTCCGCTGTCGTTTGATGTTCCGCAGATTCCACGCGAATCTTCATACGCGTACTGTATAGCTGAACAAACGTTCCTGGGCACTCCAACGGCCTGGTTAAGTTAATTTGCGTCGTAAACACTATTTATTATCGCGTAATCAACTGTTAATCACGTAATTAGGAGCCGAAAATCTCCGGTTGTCACAGCAGCAAATGCGCATGTGAAGCAATGTCCAAAGGATCCTATTTCTTTTTATCCTTCTGCTATACATGTGAGACTAAGAGATGGCACTGCATTGGTTGTTGGGCTTGTATCTAATACTGCAATATTTTTACCCATTATACCATTGGTTCACAGTTACACTTCTGAGCTTTGCCCAACTTCTATGACAATTTTATTTGCGCAAGTTGTGCTAAATCACCAGCTTAGTATTTGTAAATTGGTGCTTCAATTTCAAGTTTGGGATAAACGCATTATTTGGAAAGGGGGGACATCAACTGCACTTAATGTAGTGGGTGACATAAGTCATCAGATCTATGAACACCTGAGCATGACATGCTTCATTGCTGGTGATTTGAATATTGATATTGGAGTGGAAAAAGATGAGTATGTCGGTGAATACGTACATGAAAGTGATGATAATATGGTTGCGGCTTCGTCTTTTAAGATTGTTGATTGCTTTTTAGGACTCAAAGTGTCCAAGGACATGAACCAAAAGACAAAAAGCGCTGCACCTTTTAGGGATGCCGTCAACTCTCTTTTGATTATGCGTTCAAAAGTTATGCATCACTCAACACCTATATTGTTAATGGCACGTCTCTGTGTTTGGCTTGTAAACCTCGATGTGGATATTGTTTCTAAGGAAGCTATATATACACATTGTGCACCTTCTTCTTCTTTTTCAGATGTCCTTACTTTTGGCATTTTTAGAGAGCTTTGGAAAACCAGCAGACAGTCGATCTTGGTTGGTAAATTGGTTGTTGCTTTGGCAACACACCTGGTTATGGCTTTGACTTCTGTTTTTAAGGAGACCATAATTAATTATGATATTCGAATGCAACAAAATTTAGTTTTTTCACAGGATGATTATGCTATTTGGTTGATACCATGGCTTATTGCTATCGTCGATATTGTCAAAACTCAACTAGTTGTTGTGACAAGGAGTTTTGGGGCTGCTACTCCTGAAGTTAGCAAAACCATCGAGGCTGATTCCGGTTACCAAATTGTTTTTACAAGTTATGCTGTTAGCGGGTTGCTGGTCAGAATGATATTAATTTCTTGGGGGATGAAATGTGTTCGTGACACATGGCGCATACCAATGATGACCTGGCACAATAATCTACAGAGTGTCACTTTTGCTCGAAATCATCCACTGCATTCTCGTGTACTTGACAAGACTTTGAGTAAGGGCCTACTGGGAATGCCAAATTTTGGGTCTAACATTCTTCTTTCTGTATCATTTGAGTCTTCTTGGTATTCGGTGATAGGATGTTTGGGAATCCACATTTGGATAGGAATTACATATTGGAGCAGCAATGGCACCTGGTCTATTTTTGCTTATGGTTTACTAAACACATATAAGGAATCTGTGGTGGAAAGAATTTGGTTATATTGGCAGGATGGTCTGATGATTATTCGTATGACTCAACTAGACAAGAAATGGGGATTTGTGAAGACGAAATATAAGGAATTGAATGAAACGGAAAGGATCTTGATCGATTATTATATCCTTGGGATAAACCGTTATAAAATTCAAAGTCAACTATATCTATGTCTAACAGGAATTGGAATATATAAGGAAGTCAAGTTGGATTGTACCCTTAGACTGAAGACTGCACTGTGGGTGTTTGATTGGAAAATTTTGCAAAACAATTATATTCATATGCGGGCTCACAGAGATCAACGGGGATGGAACATTACATCCTCTGTTGGTAATAAGTCAAGTCTCAAGGCTAGCATGTTGCAAAGGAATCAATGTATGCTTGCCCATTTGAACAAAATAGCTAAAGTCTTCAACAGTCAAGGTCAAATGCTTAAATCTACTACTTTGAAGCTGGAGTATTGGACTTGGGCTTGTATAGTCTTGAATGAAGTTTGTGCTAAGTATTATATGCGTCTGAGCATTAGACTAGCCTGGTTCGGTCAACGCCTTCATGTCTTTCACCTTGAGGACAAGGTGAATTTGAAAGGGTGGAGTAATGTTATGAACCATGCTCGCCCATCATGGCCCAACCTAACAGCCCGTTCAAGAAGCTCAACAAGAAAACCGGTCCATTGAATCATGAAGAAATCATCGCAGAATATAAAGCAAACGAAGATTAAGAAAATGGTGAAGAAGAATGAACTGAAGTGTGTAAACGATCTGATTTCTCATCCCTTTTCTCTGTGTAATTCGTTTTTGTTTCCCATCCCATTCTTGTAACCAATTTCTTATGAATTAGTGACAATATGAACTGATTATTTCATAGATCTTGTGTATGATTGTTTATAGTTCTCATTGAATCACTTCAGGTGATGGGTGGCTGGCGGTGGACTGGAGGTGGTGTTAGGGCCGGTAGTAGGTGGTGGTGGTCGGAGACTCGTTGATGGTTGGATTTGTATTTGGTTGTTGAGTTGTTATTTGGGTTTTTTTTTTGGTGGGGTGGGGGGGGGGGTGGTTTAGGTTATTGAATTGATTTGGAGATAATGGTGGTGGTGAAGGTGGTTGTAGATAATGAAGGGTGGTTGTGGTGGTGGCGGCGATGAGGGTGATGATGATGGTGGTTGTTGCTTTCTATATATTTATAATAAAAATACATATAGTTTTATATTTATATATATAGTTATAATAACAATATATTTTTAACTTTTTTTTTATTTTTTAAAATAATATTAAATAAATAGGGTAAAAAGACTAAAATACTCTTGAGTGACCATATTTAGCCAAAAGAATATGCTGGGTTAGACTCAAAAGACATACCATGCAAGATTTTGAAATATTAAGTACATAACTCTTCAAGTTTTCCAAAAGATATCGTCTGAAAAAAGATATAAATAAAAGACATAACTTGTAATTTACTCATTATTTTAATAAGACCTGCGTGGCCGCGGCCTGCTTGTTCTAGTTTGGCCTGTTGTGCATGGGTTTCTTCAAATGCCTGCAATGCATGAAGTAAGCTAGAGATGGACATAATAACCGGTTTCAAACCCGACCTGGTAGACTCGACTTGGAACCGGTTCCAGTTCCTACCCGTTGTATAGAAGAAGCGGTTCCGGGTTCAAAAAACCCGTAGGTTCTTACCCGGTTCCACATTTTATAAAAAATAGGTCCCTACCCGGTTCCTACCCGGAACCGGTTCATTCGTAAACAAAATAACCCGCTACATTAAAATAAAACCGATTACATTAAAACCAAACATTACATTACATTAAAACATAACATTAACATAAAACCAAACATCATAACTAATCATAACATTAACATAAAACACACTCACACCAACATCACATAAACACACTAAACCGAACAATGACGATCAATGTGTTTTTTAAGCGTCTAGTTTGCCCTAGCCTTCATGAAATTGCCGCAACATTTGCACCGTGCCATCTCATTGCTATCGGTCATTAAGCACAGATCAAAGTGCTTCCAAACTTGGGGGTTTCTTTTGGTTTCCAAAACCATGACCACTTCATCGTTGCACGCCATAACCGATTTGCGGTGTAACTTGAAAGTTGAAACCGATTTGAGTGGGAGTAAGTTTTGTTTGATGGTGATATGCATATAAATACTTGAAACCGATTTTATGTCAATAAATCGATTTCTAATGGCATTATAGCCGTTGGAATCGATTCAGGCAGGTTTTGCAGCTTTTTCTGGAAGTTACCCGGAGGAACCGATTACAATTTACCCGGATTCGGTTACTAACGGTTCCGGTAATTTTGGTTTGAAACCAGGTAGGAACCGGAACCGGTTCCTACAAGAATCGGTTCCATTCAAACTCAGTCAAGAACCGGGTACGGTTAGGAACCGGTTCCGGATATAAAGAAAACTCGATTTGCCTATCTCTAAAGTAAGCTCTGTTTAATATTTTAATTCTAATATAATTGAGCCCACAGTGGATTTGCATGAAACTAAAGATCTTTATGTTTGTAAATCCTATGAAATCATTCATGTTTTTCGAAATTGCTGAACAGCAGTAAGACTATAAAAACATACTTAATGATTTTAGTATTCCTAAAGTATTTAAATCAAACCAAAGTATACTATAATTTGTATATATAGCTTTATTTAGTAAAGAAAATGTAATTGGAGGCCATCATAAAACTGTTATTATAAAATGTTCATAGAGTTCAATTATGATATTTTATTTTGTAAAAATATGATTATTTAATTATTATTCAGAGCAATTTAAAATAATAAATAGTTAAAATAACAACCAAAAGGACCTGTACCTTAGTAATATAGATGTGTATGGAAATGTGTTCCTCCCTTTTAGCTTGTTGGTTCATGTCCCAAAATATACCAACATGAAATTTTTTTTAATGACAAATTTGGATCATTGACGGATCACTGAGTATTATCGTGTCAATAGTGTAACCATCCGATTATATCCATCTTCACTAGTCATAATGTCTATGCACCAATTCAGAAGAAAACCTCATAAATATAGGAAAACCCCCTTGTGGGAATCGAACCCCAGGATCTATTGATTCTAAAGTCTTATTCCACCCCAAAATACTATTAGGGTATAAAGCCATGGGCAACATGAATATTTATTTAGGAATAGGGTCTTAGAGGGTATCTAAGTTAGCCAATAGAAAAAGTAAAAATTAGCAACACGCATATTTGAAAAAACTATATATGATAAATGAGAAGCAATATTCTAAGACCGGTGGGTATGGGGAGGATAGTCTTTTTGGAGACTACCCGCCACGTAAGCGACACGTAATCACGGGAGGAGGATAGTCTCTTTGGGGAGTACCCAAGGGTGTGGGGACTAGCTAAGACTACCCCACCATTAATAATATATTAATATATATATATATATATATATATATATATATATATATATATATATATATATATATATATATCTATACTATATAATAAAAGAAACCTGATTTGGGACACATGTCATTCAATGAGGGCATCAATAATTTATTGATAAATTTTAAATTAAAAAGATTTAAATATTATATTAGAATTTTATTTTGATTGTAAATCTAAAGTCTAAAATGTGTTTAAATCTAATCTATAATTTATGGATTTAATTTTGATTTGAAATTATTAAACAAAAACCCATAAAATTAGTAACCATTTAATCAATTTCGTAAGTTTTACTTTCCCTTCTAGAATCAAATTAGATTTTTGTGATAATTAAAGTTTTGTCAAGAATATAAAAAATCATTATTTAATATTATCTTTAAAAAACCCGTGTATAATCGGGTTGAATAAATCTACCAAATAATAAAAAAATTACATCCTTAAAACCCCCGTATGTTAGACGTGTTGAATAGATCTAAAAAAGAGTTGTATCTTTAAAAACCATGTGTATTACACATATTAAATAAATGTAATTTTGTATATTAAATACTAAAAATGTCGATCTTTAAAAAACCCGTGTATAGTCGGGTTGAAAAATCTACCAAATAATAAAAAAAAATATATATCCTTAAAACCCCGTGTATTACACGTGTTGAATAAATCTAATTTTACATAGCAAATGATAAAAAGTTATATGTTTAAAAACTTCGTGCATTACAAGGGTTATATAAATGTAACTTTGTATAGTAAATAATAAAAAAAAGTTATATTTTTCAAAACCTCGCATTTTACACGAGTTGAATAAATATAATTTTGTATACCAAATAATAAAAAAAGTTATATTTTTAACAAATTAGGATAACATTTAATATTAATTTTTTATTTATATATTTAATATAAGATAAGTAGGAAAGAGAGGTATTTGTTTTAAAATATATTAAATTAACAATTTAGATTTGAGGATAATATTTTATTAAAGTATGATAAGATTGAATATCAAATATTTAGAATTAAACTCCACTTCATTCTAAATACTAGGTATGTTTTTTTACTCTTCATATGCTATGCATATTATCTATGTCACATAGAAAACATCATGTTTTTTTAGATAAGTTTACCATGTCAAATAAGTAATATGCATATTATCTATGTCACATAGAAGACATCATGTATTTTTAGATAAGTTAGATGTATGTGTTTTAAAACAAGGTAAACTCTTAACATACATATTTTTTCCTATTGTAACTAAGATGGAAAGGTGTGTGAAAGTTATCTTCACATTAGGAATGTCATAACTTTTTTTTTTTTAATTTAGATTTACTTAGTTGTCGTATGGTGTCTCATATCTTTATTTTTATTTTTTCACTTATATATATGTTTCATTGGTTCAGTTGTACATGTAAAGTATTACACTATACATAGTATTTTCTCAACTATAGTTAATTGGTTTTATTGATTCAATTTTTGTCTATTCATTTACATTACTTTTATCTGTCTAGAAGTCCCTTTTCAGACCTTTCAAATGGTATGAGACATATTACATTATCAATAGTTTTTATTGGTTTCCTTACTAATTGTGATAAAAGTAATTATTTCGTACAATTCATATTGGTTTATAGCTTTGAATACGAGCATACCTTATATTAATGTTAATGATAGCGAAAGTGAAGAAACTATATTTGGATGGTAGAAAATATAATATTATACCAACATTAACCCGTCAAAATAATCTATTATCAAATAAAATCAGACACGTTACCTTTGAACAAGAAAATGTCACAATAAATATTAGTAGTGGTGCAAAATTTTAAGTTCCTATGACAAATCCTAAAACAAATAACAGATCATATTATTATGAATGGCTATACAAACTTCAATATTTATTTCGTATTTGGTCTGCATATTACTCTATATTATATATACGTAGGTCATATTATGAACATTTTTTTTTCACATTATAATTATGATTCACCCCGTGTATTACACGGGGCAATAACCTAGTATATATATATATATAAAGGAGGAGAGAGAAGTCAAATGGGGGCCCACCAGCTTGCCCCGTCTCCACCGTCGGAATCCAGACGGATGTGCCGAGTCGAGCCCCTTAGGGGCGGTGTGCGACGTTGCTAAAGGGGGGGGGGGCTGTGCCAATCCCCATACCCATTGGTCTAACAAGTTACTCTAAAGTCTTTCTGTGCGTCAGCTGTGCCAAGATTTTTTCTAGACAAAACACCTAAAATGCTTAAATATTCAAACTGGAAGTGTTGCTACTTTAGGAGGCTCTAGGCAGACCGTGTTGAAGTGCCTTCATGATCCTCTTAAAACTGGATGTGGAGAAATGAGGGTGGTAAGGAAACGTGTCGACAGTCTAGGTGGTTGTCAACATATCCCATAACACAAGCATTGGAATCATCTCTTCTCCTTGATTCCCTCCTAGTCAATCGCCTCATTCAATTTCCATTTACTGTGTTTTGTATAATTTTAGTAAAGAGAGATATTCTCTCCATCTATGTTGTAACATCTTCCTGTATATATCCTTGTACAATGTTCAATAGTAATCATCAAGATTTTACCATTATCACATGGTATCAGCCAGCCAAGATCAAATCCTTTTTCCTCTTTGAATTCGCTGACCTTCTCTCCTTTTTCTTCCTGCTTCTTTTTTTTCTTTTTTCTCTTCTGCCAACTGTTTGCTCCAAATGACAACCAACCGTACCTCCGATCTCTCCTCCATCCCTCTCCATTCCCTTAGCCATCTCATCAACATTAAGCTAAACTCTACCAACTATCTCCCATGGGAGAAACAATTCACACCGGTTTTGGCCTGTCTCAACTTACTCGGTCACGTCAATGGCTCGACCACTTCCCCACCGGAAACAATAACTTCTGAAAATAAAACCTTGGACAATCCCGCATACCTATCTTGGAAAGCCAATGATCAAAAGTTCCTCCTTTTGATAAATTCCACTCTAACCGAAGAGGCCATGGCAGAGACCATCAGCCACACCACGACCGCTAGCGTTTGGAAAGCTCTAGCCGATGCCTATAGCCATTGTTCGATCGAACGTATTCACAATCTAAAAGATACTCTTCGAACCCTTCAAAAAGGAGACTCCTACGTGTCCGAATTTGGTCGAAAATTCAAGTCCCTATCCGACCAACTAGCCGCTATTGGGCATCCCGTAAGTGATGAGGATAAGCGTCATTGGTTCCTTTGTGGACTAGGCGCCTCCTTTGAAAACTTCTCCACATCTCAACGAACCATTCATCCCGCACCTTCTTTTCATGACCTCTTAGCTAATGCCGAAAACCAAGAAATCATTTTGATATTTTTGGTTGAACGTTTTTAGTAATTATGGATTATTCCATATCATTTGTGTTGAATTTTATTTGAATTTATTGAATATGTCATGTCACTTTGTTTGAATATTAGGTAATAATTTGTATTAATATTATAGATTATATTAATTTTTAATACTACGTAATATATATATATATATATATACTACTTTAATAAGCATATAGGAAGGGCAGAAATGGCCATTTGCCACTTTACAAGTCTTTAAAGCATATTGTACAACCAACTAAAGCACAAATGTGTTGAAAGTCCTTTAACACCTTTTCAACACACGCAGGGGGAACATTTTGTTCTTTTAAATTTTGAAATTCGATTATGGCTCCATACTTTTGTTCTTCTAAATTTTGAAATTCACATCCTGCTCTCATTTCTCTCTCTCTTCTCCGAGTTCTCTTTCATCTTGTTCAAGAAAAAACCCTAAAATCACAAAATGGTGTCATAGTAGAATGGAAATTGGATGCTAGATCTGGAACAAATATGGGTTTGCAAAGAGAGAGCGAGCAAATGTTAGAAAGAGGGAGAAAATCGGTGGCATTTGGCTCTGGTTTTGAATTTTGAAACATGATTTTGGCTCCACAAAACCTAGACACGGCTTTTCATTACACCGCCCATTCTCTCTCTACAACAACAACCGTTTTTCATCTCCAGTCGTTCACCAGCCATCCACCGCTGACAGGTATGAAACTATTCCTTTATATTGAACTCTTTAGTCCCCAATTAGTCATTATTGTTCTGTTCTGGTTTATGTTACGTGTCTTATTTTTATTTTTTATTGTCATGGGATTGGTATGCTCTTTTGGTTTAGTGGGGGGGGGTGTCTTATGTAAGTTTTTTTATCTATTTATGTGGATGTTACGTATGGAATGAGAATAAGCAGAATTTGAGTCAAGATTATTCCCTATCTCTTAGCTTCTTTCTCTACAATTTAGTTATATCCCTATCAAGGGTATCAGAGCTCCAGTCGATTCCTCATCGGAATTCCTTGCCGCCGCCATGACTAACACCCGCAATAATGAAATCGACAACACCCTCAAGTCCCATGGTAAGGCAATCAGCGACATCCAAGCTGCGTTAGCGGCCCTGATGAAGCAACAGGAACAATCTTCGAAGCAGCAGGAAGAGATTTTGAAGGTGGTGCGTGATAAAGCCGTGCAGTTGTCGGGTAGTTCCTTCGGGTCCTTCTCCGGCCCAGATGGTGACTCACGAACATCCAAACCATTCCGTATCGGTAAGATCGACTTCCCTAAATTTTCGGGGGACGATGTTGAGGGGTGGGTTTATCGCTGCGAACATTTTTTTTTGATGGATGACACTCCCGATGACTCGAAATTAGGCTGTGCTGCGGTTCACTTGGAAGGCGATGCCCTCCAATGGCACCGTGCCTACTTGAAGACCCGTAATGCCACGGTTGCCGAGGTCCCATGGGCGGACTATGTTCGTTCGATCTCTGCCCGTTTTTCTGATGCAATGTTTGAAGACCCTATGGAAGAGATTGCTTCTCTCGTTCAACTTACTGATGACGCCAAGGGTCTACAAGAATATAATTCAGGTTTTCATCGTTTGCTTAACAAGGTTACCGTTAGCGAACTTTATGCCGTTAGCCTATATTTGAAGCCGGAAATAAAAGGGCCGGTAAAGATGTTCAAGCCTCAAACACTACGTGAGGCGTATGGGTTAGCAAGAATTCAAACAATGAACAACACATGCTTGATGAAGCGTTTCAACGCTGTGGAGGATGGGATGCAACCCGAAGATGTCAAAATAACACCTCCCGTTAATGGTTCAAAACTACCCTTGCTGCCAAGTCCAACAACCGAGTCATCAAGTTCTACACCAGGAATCCTTAGATCGAGGCGTTTGACGAGTGATGAACTTGAGCAAAAAAGGGCAAAAGGGGAATGTTTCTGGTGTACCGAAAGGTTCGTTCCGGGGCACAAGTGTAAGAAAAAACAACTCTACATACTTGAAGTGGTAGATGATGAAAAACAAGCAACGGAAGAGGATGAAGACAAGGTTTCTTGAAGTACTTTTTGAGGGCAAAAAGTAGGTTAAGGGGGGAGTATTGTTACGTGTCTTATTTTTATTTTTTATTGTCATGGGATTAGTATGATATTTTGGTTTAGTGGGGGGTGTCTTATGTAAGTTTTTTATCTATTTATGTGGATGTTACGTATGGAATGAGAATAAGTAGAATTTGAGTCAAGATTATTCCCTATCTCTTAGCTTCTTTCTCTACAATTTAGTTATATCCCTATCAGTTTAGATCTACAATTTTCACTTTGACGGTATCATTACTCTTGTTCAGTGTTGGTTCAGATCTAGGGTTTTCTCATTCGAAATGGTTCTTAGATCTAGATGCTTACGGGCGATTCACCGTATGGTTCTGAATCCCTAACCTTGGTTTGCTCATCTTTGTTATTGTTGATGGATATGGTGGTGGTTCTTGCGTCTCAATAAATGATGTTCTTCCCCTATGGTCATCAAGGACTTTATTCCACTGGTTAGTGAGGATTTGAAGAAATTGTTGTTAGTCACTTTCATCTCTACGAATTAGCTGCTGGAGACTTGTAAGTGTCTCTCTATTATCGTGTTAATATTCGAGTTTCAAGATTGTAAGACAATCTTGTTGATACATATCGTGTGGATACGGCTCGGTTCGGTTCGACTCGACTACGAAGTGAAGGCCGTACTCAAGACATCCTCCTGTCTTGACTCGGTATGCGATTGACTTCGTAACATTTGATGTAATTGCGACTGCGTGTGTGCAGTATGCAATTTAGACTAAGTTTATGTTTGTTTGTTTGTTGTATTGGCCCATGTTTGAAGAAGCCCAAGTGACAAGTCCCAGGCCCAAGTCAAGCCCAGGCCCAACATGTTGGACGAAATCACTTTTGGTGAAAACCAAAAGTGATGAAAACACTTTTAGATGAAAACCAAAACCAAATAGGACGAAATCACCCGATTTCGTCCAGTTCTTGGATTTCATCCTTGTGATTTTGTGGGCCTCTGGATTTCGTCATGTCCTTTACTATATAAACACTCACAACAGACCGAACACAGTTAGGCAAATCTGAATAGATTTGAGAGCGAACACTGTAAACAAACACACACAACTGAGAGTTTATAGGTTTATCTTGTAAACATTGCTTTGTAACGGTTTCATACGAGTTAATACAATGGAGTGTTAATCGTTGAATCTTTGTGTTCGTGTTCGTCACTTGGTTTAACTTACCCGTTTGGATTCCGCACTTTTGGGTTTGTCGGAAAACAGGGAATAGAGGTTACTCGATCCTCCGGGTGGACCTACAATTGGTATCAGAGCATTGGCTCGATTCCTTGTTAAAACCAAGTAGATTTTCATGTGTTTCCAGATTTGTTCTTGATTTTTGAAACAGAAATTTTATATTTTCAGAAAAATCAGGTTTAAATCTTTGAAAATCTTGTGTTTTTGCTAATTGTTCTTATAAAAATCTTGCTATTTTTCATCTATACATGTTAAGAAAGGATTTTTACTGAACTTTTGTGTAAAAATTGTTGTTTCGGATCAACAAGATATTCATCATGTTCATCTTTTTATTCAAAGTGTTCTTCATATTATTTATATGTTTGATCTTTGTTTGATAAAAAGATTGTGTTGTTATTGTTCTAATATAAATTGTTTGACATTTGTGATAAAAAAATGATAGATAGTTGAAAATAGAAGTATGATAAAGTAAGGTGGGGTGTTTGAGTGTTTGAAAAGGAAGCTTGTGTCAGGATAAGGTTTGAGTGTTTTTGATAAATATCTTCCAAGTTGTTTCTCAATAGTCAACGAAATCACTCTGTCAACTATATCAAGCTCACGAAAACACCCTTACTGAAATCACCTGGGCCGAAATTAACTTCTGGGCCCAAAACTAGTTCTGGGCCGAAATCAGTCTTGGCCGAAATCCCTCCTTATTGCCGAAAACACTTCTTGTTTTGTTTGGACGAAATCACCTTATATCATCAATTTGTTGCCGAAATCACCCCACCTGGGCCGAAATCAGCTGGGCCCAAATCAGTCTCCTGGCCGAAATCACCACTTCTGGACGAAATCACCACTTCTGGACGAAATCGCCAAGTCTTCATCAACACTTGTTTGGACGAAAACAGCCCTGATTTCACCATACATCCTAGACGAAAACACTTCTGGATGAAATCAACTTATTCTAGTCAACGAAATCACATTTAGTCAACAAAATCAAGCTGTTGGACGAAATCACTTGTTGATTGGACGAAATCACTTGTTGTTGGACGAAATCACTTTTCCTGACGAAATCAGAAGTGTCAGTAAAACATTTCAGCAACGAAATCACTTTTCCTGACGAAATCAGAAGTGTCAGTAAAACATTTCAGCAACGAAATCACCATTTCAGCAAAGAAATCACCATTTCAGCGACAAAATCAAACATATCAGCAACGAAAACCCCTATTTTCGTCACATATCTTTTCATATTGTTAACAGAAGCTTTTTAAATCATATTTATCTGTTTGATTTGTGTGATTTGTTCAGGTATTAGTCATTAAACATCAAAAATGAGTTCGAACTGGTGGGGTAATCCGTCACGTTTATCTCCATCATGGGCCGAATCTCCCGCACCCGCATCTAATACGGAAATTTGGCCTTCGTCCAAATCCTCCGCACCGAAAATTACGGCAGAAATGTGGGCATCGGTTACTAACCAACTTCAAAGTGAACCAAAAACGGCGTTTGTCACAAGCACAGATTTATATGGCAATCCGATACAAGTTCCTGTAAAGCCAGCTTCAACCACAGACTTGTATGGAAATCCATTACCACCAGTTGCTTCACAGTGCCATCGTTCTACTGTAGCACCATCATCTCTTGTTCCAAGGAACTGTAGTCATACAGGAACTGCGTTTTATGCCGAAATTGTTAAAGATGCCAGCAATGGTGAATCATCGCGAAACGATGACAGTTCTGAACATGACAGTAGTTCAGTTGAAGACGTTTCAACTTCAGTTGAAGATGTTACAACTTCAAGTTCAAGTTCAAGCGAGGATGGATCTGCATGTGAATCATCAAGGGAGGTTGTTGATTCTGATGCATATAGGTCAACATCTGAGAGTGATTCCAGTCGGGTATGTGTCGATGAACCAACTGTCGTTAATTGTGATAATTGTGCTAGCTTAAGAGTTAAATGTGCTGATTTGGATGCTAATATGTCTGAGTTGCAAAGCAAACATGATGCTTTAAATGCTAAATTGTTTGACTTGCAAAACAAACATGTTTCATTAGATACTAAGTGGTGTGATTTGCGAAGCGAACATGAGGCTTTTCAAAACAAATTTGAAGTGACAAATATGCACAATCAAAAGTTGATAGTGGATCTTTCAAAATGCAAAGAGGCTAACATGTTTTATAAAAACCATGAAAAGGAATTTAAAACGATGGTTGAAACTTTAAGAAAAGATAAAACCGAACTGACAAAAATGGTTTCAAGAAAACAAACTGACATAAACCTTTATATCAGTCGTCTTGAAAGCATGCAAAAAGAGTTAGCCTGCACAAAATGTCAAAGTGAGGCGATCCGGCTTAAACTAGACAGTTATTCTAACTCTAGATATGTGCTGGATCACATCATTGGCACACAAAAAGAGAAAAAGGATGTCACGTGCATTGGATATAAGAAATGTCCACCACCTGTTAGACAAAATTATGATGCACTGCCTGATGAGGAGTATAGAACTCATTATGAAGAATCTGTTCCTTTAGACATTGAGGAATTTGCAACGGGACTTGGATACAAACAGGAAGTATCATCAGATTCGGATGTGTAAGCAGATACATTTGTAACTGCTGAACAAAATCAGGATCCTCCAATCATTGTTTAGGATACTGATTCTTCAGATGATGAATCTAATGATACTGACTCAGCACAGTCAGATGCGGTAATCAAAGAAGAGGACATACCTCTCGAGAATCATATTCTATGTGATCCTCCCGCAAAACCTGCTACGACTGTTCTGACCGAGTCCACGTCTACTTCCTCACAAGAGTCTAAGAGTGTGAATTTTCTGTACACTCTTGTTGGTGATGATAAAATCTACTCTGACAAAGATTTTCCTATTAAGAATGTTAATCAATCTTTAATTAGTAAAATTTTTGAAGATTCAACAAGTAAGTTCTTGGGAAAGACAGGATCACACGTTGTGGTAACACAGTGTCCTCTGATTCCAAGAGCTGAAATTCGCAAACAAAATGGCAATAAAAAATTACCAACTGAGAAAGTTCAGCAAAATCGCACCAAACCAAAGGGTAAATCACCGACTCAAGGTCAAAAGAAACAGACTCAGAAAAAGGACAAGAAGATAAACTTTGTGAAATCAAAGGGAACAGATAAAATTGACACATTTGAAAACAAATCTAATCTAGATTTTGTTAAACAAGTTAAAATTTTGAAAAGAAACAGTCAAAACAACTACACACAACACACAAACGGTTGTGATGTAGGACCAAGTACCTCAAGATCACGAAGTTCATCATCAAGCTCCTACAGTTATGATACTCCGAGGTTTGTTGAGCAGAGATCATGCTTTGAATGTGGTGAGTATGGGCACATTGTCAGAAATTGTCCATATCTCACGAAAGGAAAGGCAAAGGTTGATGCCCCCCGTGGTAACAAATACCATAAAAGATCTGTTTCACCAAAACATGACCCCCGTCTTGTTACACAACAAGAAGTGAAACAGATAAAGAAACAACGGAAAAATGTTGAAAAGCTTTTAAAACCGGAGGTTGTCCAAACAAAATCTGTTGAATCAAATGTTAAAAATGAAAAACAAAAACAGATTTGGAAACCAAAACCAGTAACTGTTTCAGGGGGAGCTACATCAATTCTGAATCATCGGGAAATGGATGTCACAATCCTCGATGATGACGGACGACCCAAGTCTGTGAAGGCTTGGGTCCCCCTCTCCAACTAATCTCTGAATGAGTGTGTAGGATGTTCCAGGAGGAACTATTGATAGTCTTAGGATTGTTGATAGTGGAGCGTCCATGCACAAGATCGGCGACATAAGGCTCTGAAATATTGTTACATCTAGGAGAATATTGTTGTCATTTATGGAGAGAAAGGAAAAAGAAAAGAAGCCAAAAATTCCGATGAAGGAATGAAGTTGAAAAATTCGACCAGATGAAATATGTGCCAAAAATTTGGTTGTTATGGTTTTTGATCGGGTCCTCAGGAAAGATTCCAATGAAAAGTACGGGACTACAGCACGTCTGAAACTTTTTGAAGATTCATGGATTTTTCTTCCACAAGAAGTTCAAAGTCCACAAGATGAATGTGTAGGGTACTTTTCTCTACGATGTGATTGAAGAAAATGTGTTGGTTGAACAAACCAACCGGGTGTGCGGATGCCTTGGCGTGGATTGAACAACCGCACACTACTTCTCAAAGAGAAAGACAAAGACCTTCACTGGTACAATGTGGAAGACCAGCCGGACCCAGAGGTTTTTGATCTTGTTGCTGTGAAGAGATTTCTCAGTAGCTACAAAATCGACTTTGAAATCCACACCTGGTGGATATCCAGTTTGGGAGAGCGCTCAGATTCCTGGCAATGCATGAAGCAGTTGCAGGATTACGGTTTTAAATTTCTAATATCTCCTATTCTTGTCGATATTTAAGCTGCTTTATGAATTATTATCATCTCGTACAACACTCCTTGACCTGACACGTTGATCTCGAATATCACCTCACACGTGATTGTTTCACTATGAAACTCATCAATGTTGTCATAGTCCACACCGATTACCGACATGCCAACTGATTTTTCCAAAATTCGATAAATCAATTCTGATTAAAATTAATTTTGGTAAACGGCATTAAGGTCAAGCAAGAGTAATCCGCATCGGAAAATCATTTTTGTAAATATCTTTGTGTTTTTAAAATTATTGTAAGTTTGTTGATTTTAGGGGGAGTAAATCCAAATTTGAAAATTCAAAAACATCGAAATTTTTTTTCAAAACTCAAAAACAATAGAAAAACAAAAATGAGTTTCCTGGCGAGCAAAAGAGAAAATGATAGTACATCAGTGGTCTGTCTAAACCTCTTTAAACTGATATGCAAAAGAGAAAATGATAGTACATCAGTGGTCTGTCTAAACCTCTTTAAACTGATATGCAAAATGAAAAATGTTAAGCAGCTCTATATAAGATGTATCGGTAGGCTCACAATCATCTTAAAGTGTGCAGGGTGATATAAACTTAAATCGACTGAAGACTGTGTAGGAACCACTCATTAGCATATGGTCTTAGTACCGAAATTTCGTTTGAGAGATTGCCGAGGTTCTGAGATATCTGGTCTTTATGCTGTTTATCATCTGGGTATCATGGTTGTTTCTTTTACCGAAACAAAACGGAGACGAAGTCTAGATCTTCCATGATATCATACATACGTGTACATATTGCATACGACCTCAATAAGTGATCAACAATCACATGTCCCTCAAACAAGTGATAATATATCACATTTATCCGGGAGTCAAGTTCGTCTCTCTGCTGTACGAAAGTACTGACCTGTTCACGGACTTGCTCTTGTGCCCTTCATGCATCTGAAAATCAAGTTCCTCATCAATAAGTGATTCTATCACATAGGGCTTGTTTTCAAATCAAAATAAGTGAGTTACTCACATCCTTTTATACGTCAAAACAGATGATAAATGGTATACTCACCCGTAAGATGAAATCCTCGTGCATACCTTGATACGGGAATGTGTCGTGATGTGGATGAACACCGGTCGGTAAGTATAAATCATACCTTAACGTATCCCCTCGCCATGATTACATATGATAAGTTGTGCTTATGTGGATAACAATACCGATAATCGTTATAGGATGCTTATCTAAATGTTAACAAAAAGAACAACAAGAGCGTTTTGGCATGACCGTACACTGATATGATTCTCTTACCCTCGAAACTCGCAAAAAAGAATGTTTGTATATATTTACTTTTCTTAGTTTCTGCAACTCTGTATATATTTATTTACTGCTTTCAGTCTTTAAGTTTGAAATATTCAGAATTCCAAAAAGATTTTAGGTGTGTTTTAATATAAACTTTATAAAAGCCAAAAAGATTTTATTTCTGCTTTAGTTTTAATTAACCGATGTTGGAACTCAAGTCTTCGTTACCTGAAATCTGGATGAAAACCAAAACGACTGAATCTTCATAAACGGTCAGAGTTTGCAAGTTTTGAAAGTTAATAACTAAAATTGAACAATTTGTTAAACTTTTCAAACTAACTGTCGGACGGTAGTTGAATAAGAATTGGTCTCATGTGTGTTATTTGTTTAATGTTAACTATATTCCAAGCGTTTGGTCTCATTACGTGTTTAGCTTTCTTGCATGTGCAGATGCTAAAGGCGAGGAGAACATGTTCGATGAAAAGCTTCGGAATGAAGACACGACGTGAAGGCACTCAAATGATAAAGATGATCGAGTTGCCGCTGATCAATCAGCAACACCACAAGGATCTCAAGCATTGAAGTCAAAAGATTCCCAAGCATAATCAAAGGGGGAGTTTGTTAACACACTACCTAAATGAAAAGGGAGTTTGTTGATACACTTTCTACTTACGACGCGTGAAGACTTTGAAGATCCTACGACAAGAATGAATGAACCATCAAGAGATGGAGAACGAGATTACGAACCTCATGAGCAGCATCCAAGGGGGAGTTTGTTGATACATATCGTGTGGATACGGCTCGGCTCGGTTCGACTCGACTACGAAGTGAAGGCCGTAGTCAAGACATCCTCCTGTCTTGACTCGGTATGCGATTGACTTCGTAACATTTGATGTAATTGCGACTGCGTGTGTGCAGTATGCAATATAGACTAAGTTTATGTTTGTTTGTTTGTTGTATTGGCCCATGTTTGAAGAAGCCCAAGTGACAAGTCCCAGGCCCAAGTCAAGCCCAGGCCCAACATGTTGGACGAAATCACTTTTGGTGAAAACCAAAAGTGATGAAAACACTTTTAGATGAAAACCAAATAGGACGAAATCACCCGATTTCGTCCAGTTCTTGGATTTCATCCTTGTGATTTCGTGGGCCTCTGGATTTCGTCATGTCCTTTACTATATAAACACTCACAACAGACCGAACACAGTTAGGCAAATCTGAATAGATTTGAGAGCGAACACTGTAAACACACACACACAACTGAGAGTTTATAGGTTTATCTTGTAAACATTGCTTTGTAACGGTTTCATACGAGTTAATACAATGGAGTGTTAATCGTTGAATCTTTGTGTTCGTGTTTGTCACTTGGTTTAACTTACCCGTTTGGATTCCGCACTTTTGGGTTTGTCGGAAAACAGGGAATAGAGGTTACTCGATCCTCCGGGTGGACCTACAAATCTTAGGGTAGGCATTTTTGTGGCATTAACTGCAATAGACCACCATTTGTTGTTAGGGGGTTGGATAAGGTATGTAAGTGATTTTCTTATTATCGAAACAGTGTTAACATTCTGAAAACTAACGGAACATCTTAACGTTTGTGATTTTGAACCTACAGTCCTGAAGTTGTTAATTGCTCATCTAGAACAGGACTAGACATGCTGGCAAAGCACTATACAGATGCTGTTAGATTCGATATTGTTTGCTTCTTACACAGTATGGTATGGATTATTCAGCGATTGAAAGTATCGATTACATCGTATGGTATGGTAATAGACCTGTTTTTCATCACTGATGCCATGTTTAATACTATTCATTTCTTTGATTAAGATGATTATATTGTTTCTTTGTTTTTGTGTTGATGTTTGTCATCAGTTTTTCAGGTAACCCGCAACAATGTGCTGCTTTTCTTTTATATATTATTTTATAGCATAATTATGTTGCTGGTTGTATTTTAATGTATTTTATAGCATATATTTGTAAGATTAAATATTTATTTATTTATATTTAATCTAGTAGCCATCATTATCATTTATATAATATAGATCAAAATATATTAATAACCTATTAATAATTAGTTGGTAATTGTTGATGGACCACATTACCCTTATTAACTAATTGGGTTTCCTCTTGGGTGTATATATAAGGAGATTATTAGAGAGGTTAAAAGGTTAGACACACAACCTAACAACATAACATCACAATTCGTCCCTCTCTCTCCATAACCGAAACCTCCCTACTTTCGGTTCATCACCATCATCACTTTACACCCTAAGGAGGAACCAGATCATCCTGACAAGTATGTCGAACTCAATGGTTACATCTCTGACTGGATTCTCTACTGGCCTGCCTGCTGTAACATGTATGTTATTCATGTTTTCCATTATGTTTAAATAGAACTGATCAACATGTGGTATCAGAGCATATGTTGATAAATCAGTTCTGTTTTCGTATCCATTATTCTGGGATCAAAAATCCGGAAAACAGAAAAAAATTTTAAGCCTTCATGATCACGGCTGTTTTCGAGTTTTGTTGCCGAAATCCCTGTTTTCGGAAGTTGATGTTTAATGAATTTGACTCGAAATTATAATGGGTAAACTAATATTCGAAATCTGATAACAGAACTATTAAAATCTAGATTTCGGAACCCAGAATTATGTTTTTTATTTTTTTTAGGGTTCATCATAATGTTCTAAGAAAACTCGAAAATTCCCTTATTTTGGAATATAATTTGGATTAGTGGATGTTTTTCCATTATGTTTAAATAGAACTGATCAACAATATTAATTGAAAATGCAGGCTTTGGCTATAAAGGTAATAATGAAATGTCGATTTTCTATTATTCAGGTTTGTTAAGACTCTAAATGGTAATACTTATTTTCTTATCTTTAACATTGATCAAATTCCACATATAGTTAGCTTTTCTACTATTGTCCATTTTTAAATTAATAATTTATAAAATTTGTTTTATTGTAGTGGAAATGGTGGTTTTGGGCTACCCAGCGCTGTCTGCGATCACGAGCTTATGGGGTCGCCGTTGCCATTGGGTTACCTCGAGTAGCCGAGCTTTTATTTGTTGGCCGTCTAAAAAAATTGAGTGGGTCGGACGGGTCAAAAGTTACCTGCATTGTATTTATATACTTATACTAACAACCACTAGGGTCACTTTATTAAAAAGTTTGATGAGCAATTTCATATATTAGTTTTCTTAAATCTTATTAAATGTTTATAATACAAAAATGACTTATCCATTACTAAAATGCAATATTTTGATCTTATGGTTTTGATATGATAAGCTACATTTACATCAGTCGGGGATTAGAGGGTATTTTCAAATTTATGGGGATAGTTATGTAAGTTTAACTAAAATATACACCAAGAATTACAAGAATGCTAAATGGGCAGCGGTGCTGGGGGGATTAAGGCGCACATGGTAGGTTCCGGTGACCCTTTAGGTGAAGTTATGGATAGATATGGTGATTGATAGTGTGATGTTTCTGGTGAAATAGGTGTGATCAACAGGTTCAAAGTGACAGGTAATGGTTTTTCAAAGCTAGGGTCCCGAATTACATGTTTCTTTATTTAACCTTTTGTAATCTTTGCATCAAAAGCTGAAGTCAATCCAACTTGTGTTAGGATATGTTATGGACTAATACCATTGCAAGGTATGGGACTTGTCCCACATCGGTTGTATGGGCAACTGATGTGGGGTTTATATACCAAATGGGCTCTCTCACCCACCAGACTAGTCTGTTGGGTTGAGTTCTCTCGTTTGGTATGTAACATTGGTATCAGAGCCAGAACTCGGAGTGGTGGCCCACGGAGTGGTGGCCTAGAGAGAGCCAGCCGTGACCAACGTGGCCGTGACCAACGTGGCCGTGACCAACGAGGCTCGGAGTGGTGGCCCATGGAGTGGTGGCCTGGAAAGAGCCAGCCGTGACCAACATGGTCGTGACCAACGAGGACGTTGGCCCTTAAGGAGGGTCGATTGTTATGGACTAATACCATTGTAAGGTATGGGACTTGTCCCACATCGGTTGTATGGGCAACTGATGTGGGGTTTATATACCAAATGGGCTCTCTCACCCACTGATGTAGCGCGTGATACGGAAACGAAGATCAAACACGTTGATTCTAAGAATACCCGTGTGTTCTTCCCCAACCCCCAAGATTCCACCCAAAAGGCACGGAATTTGAAGTGAAAAATCAAAAGTTTCAAAATTCAATTCTGATAATTCATATTACTAGAGGGACATATAAATAGAAATTCGAAATGGGCCTAAAAAAGATAACGGGCCAAACACACGACCTAAAACAAAATGCCCAAAATAGATAAAAAAACATAAAAATGCAAATAAGTAATAGAAATAAGCGTTTTTTGGCCCGGACGATGACCTAAGGCGGTTTGCAGCAAGATGGAGCTCGTTCTCACGTTCGTTTCGCCTGGTCGCACGCCCAAAACGGACCCTCGTAGCCCAAGTTAGAGCCATTTTAGTGAAGCCCCTTTTGTTACGCGGTCTTGGGCCTCCAAATACAAAATAGCCCTTTCCTCCACACTTGGGCCTACATCATTCCCCCCTGGATAGACAAAATTCGCCCTCGAATTACCAACAGGTTCATCATCAGAAGAATCTCCATAATAAGGCAACAGATGCTTCACGTTAAACACATCAGAACAACTGGGCCAATCTTCTTTGCTGATAACTTGTTGTATTCCTCAACTGTAAAACGATCTCTAGTCAAAACTGCCCAAACAAAATCACCTTCCTCGAACTCAACATGCCTACGCTTCTGATCAGCAGCTTGCTTATACTTCTGATTAGCTCGGGTTAAATGATCATACACAGCATTATGAACTTCATGTAAGCCCTCCACAAAATCTTGAACTTTCTTAGGAACAGATCCTGAAAGAGGGAGAGACATCAAATCAAGTGGTCCCCTAGGCTGAACTGAATACACTATCTGAAATGGGCTATATCCAGTACTCCGATTAACAGCATGATTATGAGCAAACTCAGCTTGGCATAACTTTTGATCCCATGCCTTCACATGATCACCAACCAAACATCTCAGCAAATTCCCAAGTGAGCGATTAACAACTTCAGTTTGCCCATCAGTTTGTGGGTGATAAGCACTACTGAAGTTGAGTTGAGTATTCACCATCTTCCACAAGCTACGCCAAAAATGGCTCAGAAATCGGGTATCCCGATCAGACACAATAGAAGAAGGTAGCCCATGCAAACGGTACACGTCACGAAAAAAGAGTTGGGCCACATTAACAGCATCACTCGTCTTCTTGCAGGGAATAAAATGGACCATCTTAGAAAACCTATCCACAACAACAAAGTTAGAATCATTACCTCTCTGAGTACGAGGTAACCCCAACACGAAATCCATACTAATATCAACCCATGGCTGTGAGGGAATTGGCAAAGGCATATAGAGACCCGCATTGGTAGCCGTGCCCTTTGACACCTGACAGATACGGCACCTCTTCACATAATGATCCACCTCCTTCCTCATAGAAGGCCAATAATAAGAAGCTTGCACTAGCTGTAAAGTACGGTCACGACCAACATGTCCTTCACCATGTAACTCCTTAATAATCTGTAAACGAAGACTAGAATCAGGAATACATAGCTGATTTCCCTTGAACAAAAAACCATCATGCAAAAGAAAATCTGACTTTTTCCCAGTTTCCACATCCTGCAAAATAACTGAGAAATAAGGGTCAATGGCTAACTGCTCACGAATGACCTCCAGACCCGGCACATCAACCCTCATAGATACAAGCAGATTACTCCTCCTACTTAAGGCATCAGCAACCCTATTTGAAACACCAGTCTTGTGTTTGACCACAAAAGTAAACTTCTCAAGAAAGGCTAACCATCGCCCATGCTTATGAGATACCTTGTCTTGAGTACGAATGTGCCTTAGGGAATCATGACCAGTGAATAAAACAAACTCCTTTTGAAACAAGTAATAACGCCAATGCTTTACAGCTTGGACCACTGCATAAAACTCTAGATCATAAGTACTGTACCTCAACTTAGGCCCAGTTAACTTCTCACTAAAATAAGCAACAGGTCGACCACCCTGACTAAGAACCCCACCAATTCCAACCTTCGAGGCATCAGTATGAAGTTCAAAAACTTGAGAAAAATCAGGCAATACCAGAATTGGTGCTGTAGTGAGCTTCTCTTTCATAACTTGAAAAGCCAACTCGGCCGCCTCTGTCCAAACAAACGTCTTCCCCTTCATACAATCTGTCACTGGGGCCATAATAGAACTGAAGTGTGGAATAAACCGTCTATAGAAAGAAGCAAGCCCATGGAAACTACGAACTTCAGTAATGGTAGTAGGGGTTGGCCAATTTTGAACAGCCGCCACTTTGGATTCATCAACCTGTATCCCATCACCAGAAATAACATACCCCAAGAATAACACTTTAGGGGTCATGAACACACACTTCTTGGTGGCTGCATAAAAACGGTCCCTGCGAAGTAAGGCCAAAACCTGCCTCACATGCACAACATGGTCGCTGAAAGAAGCACTATAAATGAGAATGTCATCAAAATACACAACCACAAACTTCCCAATAAAAGGTCTAAGCAACTGATTCATCACACGCATAAAAGTACTAGGTGCGTTTGATAAACCAAATGGCATCACCAACCACTCATACAAGCCTTCACGAGTCTTGAAGGCAGTCTTCCACTCGTCACCCGGTCTAAGACGAATCTGGTAATAACCACTCTTCAAATCTAACTTCGTAAAAATAGTAGCACCACTAATTTGATCAAGCAAATCATCAAGTCGAGGAATAGGAAACCTGTACCTCACAGTAATCTTGTTGATTGCTCGACTGTCAACACACATACGCCAAGTGCCATCTTTTTTTGGAGTCAATAAAGCCGGAACAGCACAAGGGCTCATACTTTCACGAACATGGCCCTTAGAAATCAATTCCTCAACCTATCTTCGCAACTCTTCATGCTCACCAGGGCTCATCCTGTAATGTGGTCTATTGGGTAACTGTGACCTAGGCTCCAAATCAATATGATGTTGGATGTCACGCAAAGGTGGCAATCCATCGGGCAATTCATCAGGGAAAACATCAGAAAATTCTTCCAGCAAAGGGACCATAGCATCAGGAATTTCAACTTCCTCGGGCACTGTCTTCCCTATCAAAATAAAAACATTGTCTGTCTCCTCCAACTCTTCTTGAAACTGACTGATGGTCAACAAAGTACCCGACTGTTTTGTGGCCAACTGTTTAGGCTTGCTAGGAACAAGAGTGATCTTCACACCGCCAAATAGAAAGCTATAAGTATTCGACCGCCCATTATGCTATATATTACGCTCATATTCCCAAGGTCTACCCAACAATAAGTGACACGCATCCATGGGGACCACATCACACACAACATCATCTTTATACGTTGACCCAATAGAAGCTTTTAGATACCGTAACTTCACCTCCCTTTTTAAGCCATTGAAGCTTATAAGGCTTCGGGTGACTCTCTGTCTTCAAGGCCAACTTTTGAACTGCCTCTTCAGAAATCAGATTGTCACAACTCCCCGAGTTAATAACAAACGTGCAAACCTTCCCCAAAATTGTACATGTTGAGTGGAAGATGTTGTGCTTCAGCCAGTCATCCCCATCAGCCTTTGGTGTATAGCACGAGCGTCTGACCACCAAGTTCACCCCCACATCACCGGTCATAACCTCCTCTTCATATTCAGTTTCTTCATCGTACACTGGGTTATTCTCATACTCCTCATACTGGTCATCCTCAGACTCAACAAACAAGTGTCTTTTACCAGCCTTTTTGCACTCAGCTTGACGATGGCCTGTTTCACCACAACTGAAACATCTCGGACCACTACTGCTAGCCCCCTTAGAAGTAGGCCCGGTATTGCTACCCCCCGACTTCTGCTGACTAGGCCCGCCACGAGGTGCCCCACTGCCTGGCCCAACGTTTCCTCCAGCAGGGGTAAATGAACCGCCCACCCGACGGTTTTGCTTCTCAAAGGCCAACGCCCATTGATGTGCCTCTGGAATAGTTAACGGATCAAAGAGGTTCACAGTCTCCATGATTTGAACCCTCAGACCCCCAATATACCGAGAAACAAGTTGTTCCTCCGGTTCTTGAATATCATTCCTCGCAATCAACTGGTAAAACTCTGTGGTATAATCATCAACCGATTTAGCCCCTGTTTTAAATTCTGCAGACGCTGGTACATCAACCTTTGAAAGTTATGAGGCAAAAAGTTGGACCGCAAACACTTCTTCATCTTGATAGGATAGGAACCGGTTCCGGGTATTTTGTGCAGCTCTAGCATAGTTCTTAATGAGGAATAGCGACAAATAGCGGGCGTATGTGGTTGAGTCATTTGGGTTTTCGGGCGCATGGAGGTCGTCTACTTCTGGTCAAGCTTTCCCGCAATGTGTGTTTGATCATTGGGACATGATGTCATTTGACCCGTTGGAAGTCGGGTCACAGGCAAGTACACTCGTGACGTAGATTCGTAAGAGGAAGGGTTTGAAGGAGCATATGACACCGCTTTCAGAGTTTGAGGACAAGCTGTGAGTCACAGTTCTTGTTTGTTTTGGTTTTACAACTTTGCTATGTTTTATTTTAGTTATGACATTTTGATCTATTTTTATTGATCTTATTTTATTGTTGGTCATTGTGCTTTAAAGGCTTCGGATATTATGTTTGGATCTTTGAGTAATAGACTTCAATTGGAATTGTAGTTACCAAGTAATTTAATTGGTGTTTTAGAAGTTTAAAAAGTATTTTGAGCATTTTCGTTGGGTTTGGTTAACGAACAAGAAAATATAGGCTCTGGTTGGAGTTGGACAAAACATGTGCTTGAGGATAGGAAGGTCTTCAACAGGGGTGGATCTATGTAGTGGGTTATGGATTCATGCGAACCCACTCGGTTTTGTGTTTTTAATAGAAACTATCTATAAGAAACTTGAAACTTTCAGAAAAAAAATCTATAAGAAACTCAAATAAGCCCATTAATATTTTAATTCTATGAAATGGACCCACAAATGTAAAATGAAAGTAGCTCAGTGGATAAGCTCTCAGTTCTCTAATAGAGTAACCCGGGTTTGATCATTGCTCTTCTTAACTCTTTACTTTTTTAAATTCAAATACCCATGTTAGGGTTGCTGGTTTCAAAATTCACTAAGCCAGAGATTTGAGGAACAGAGCATTAATGTTGAAGTATATATAGATGAAGTTCACTATTTTAATTTAATTTTTATTGAGTTCACATTTTCCAATAATTTTGTAGGATATTTAGTTCAATCGTATTCATCAGTAATTTGATTTCAGATGCATATATTGATTTAATTTCATTTTAAATTATACATGATGAGAGATGTGTAGCTTTCTATTTGATTAATGGGACTCCCATCAATTTAAATGGATGCCACAAAAATGCAAGTGTTTTGAAACCTGAATAGTTGATTTAGTGATGTTAATTTATTGAAACTTGAATTTGATTTAGTGAATTTAGTGAATTTGTTAAAACCTGAACCGTCGAACTGAACCGACCAGACATCAACCGACCCGAAATTTTTTTAAGTCCAACTCTATGGAATTTGAGCATTTAAAAATAGTGAACCCACTGGAAAAAAATTCTTGGATCCGCCATTGGTCTTCAAAAAGTTTTGCCAACTCGAAACCGGGGATACCTATGTATGGTAACCGGTAACCGACCGTTACACAATAACCACCAAACGCCATCATGAAACCATCAATCGCCGCACACCGCTGATTCTCCGCCGATGAAGAAGGCTGCAACCGACCCTAACGTTCTGCTACACTGCCACCATCGTCGTCGCACGCCACTTCGGAAACTACATCCCCGTACATAGCCCTATACTCACCAACCTAAGTGATATGTTTCCCGCTGCATCACGCGGGTAAACCACAAGTGTATATATATATATATATATATATATATATATAGGATAATGTTATATGGAAAACCCTTGAATTTGAGAAAACCTTGCAAACCCAATGCATAGTCCACATTTATCCACGTGTGCATAGAAAAAATCATCTTACATTTGTTTAGAAGGGCATAATCGTATTTTTATTTCTAATTACTTTACCCAAGAAATTTTGCCCCCCACGTTTGTAACTTTTTGCCATTTTCATCCAATCCACTAACTTAGTTTATTTTTTCTGTTAAGTTGAAGGATATTTAGATGAAAATGGCAACTATAAACCACAGGGACGAAAATGGCAAATGTGCTCAAACTCTTGACATATATAATAAAAAAGAATATACATGCAATTTTTATATGAAAAAAAAATAATAGTTTTGTCACATATTTTTTATAAATTTTCATCCAACCACTAACTAAGTTAATTTTTTTCTATTAAGGCGAAGGATGTTTTAAATTTTATAAATTAATACAGAAATTCATTTTCAATTGTTTATATAGATCAGTTTTATAAAAATAAATCTACTTAAACCTCTAATTTTTATAAAACTAAAATGCTTGTGACCTTATAGAAAAATGTCAAATAAACATATATTATCATATGTAGCAAGTTTGTAATTCATCTTCTACTCTTTTAAATTCGCTCCTAACGAAAAACAAAAGCCAGTGCCCCCCATCAAACAACGTACCGTTACCAAACCTTAAAATTACCCACCAAATAGTAAATATAATGCCATCTAATATTTTGTGATAAACACTTTTCACGATGGGCTATTTTCTTGTTAAACTCTCAAAAACAGAATCGAAATATTCATGTTACTTAGAGAAAGAAAACAAAGTTCTATTGAACAAAAGACTACATATAATAACCTTGATACAAATAATAAATAAATTTTTAAAAAATCAACGTAAAACTCAAACTTGTTTTTATCCAGCAAATGAAGTAGGATGGCTCGGAAGATGCAAGCATTTTAAATTGGTTCATTATAAAACCCTTTAGACGGGGTTTGGTTGTTTCTTAAACAAATTTTGAACAATATTTATCCCACTTTTTGGTGACGGGTTTTTTTTACCGTGTCTAAAAAAACGTTGACCGCGTCTGATGTTTCATTCTGTAGTAGTGGTAACCATAACATGTAAAATGAGAACCGGTACCGATATGGTGCAGTTTGGTACCAATACTAAAGAAGTATGGTATCGGTGCTCGTTAAAAAGAATATTATACCTAATTTACAATACAAAATATTCATAATTGTATTTAGATTTCTTTTGAAATTTAACAAATAAAAGATCATGTATTAATTTATAAAATTAATTGAAAAAATTAATTTATAAAATTAATAGAAAAAATTAATTTATAAAATTTAAAATATCTTTCGCCTTAATAGAAAAAAATTAACTTAGTTAGTGGATGGATGAAAATATATAAAAAAATATGTGACAAAACTATTATTTTTTTCGTATAAAAATTGCATGTATATTTTTTTTATTATATATGTGACAAAATTAACTAAATAAAAGAAATTAAAAAGAGTTTGAGCACATTTGCCATTTTCGTCCCTGTGGTTTATATTTGCCATTTTCATCTAAATATCCTTCAACTTAACAGAAAAAATAAACTAAGTTAGTGGTTTGGATGAAAATGGCAAAAAGTTACAAACGTGGGGGGCAAAATGGTACAAAAGTGTCATTTTGGACGAAAATGGCAAATATGCCCAAACCTTAGGGGCGATTTTGGCAATTAACTCTTTACCTTATAATAAAGACATTTGAGTAGAGTCCATGAACTTCATCTCTGGAACATATATTCCTTCCACCATTAATGTCCATGGAGACTCCACCAACAACGCATGAGTTAATGTCACCAGATCGTCTGATTCCAAACATGATGAAGCTTGTTCATGGTGTTATAGAGAGAGAAAGCTAATGTTTTGGAGAGAGAAACAACAATTTTCATCTTGTTCATCTCGGGTGTGTTCATGCTTATTTCAAAGCTGATTTTCGGGTGTGTTCATGCTTCATCTCACGTCGTCATCTTCATCTCGGTTGTGCTCATGCTTATTGAAAGCTGATTTCTAGAGTGAGAAACAACAATCTTCATCATGTTTATCAAGAACACCAAGAACACACAGAGAGAAGCAAGTTTGAAGATCTTCATCGTGTTCATCGCATGGTTCTAGATCCGGTAAGTGTTTTAGAGAGAGAAAGTTGCTGTTTTAGAGAGAGAAACAACAATCTCTTGAGTATTTTATTTTAAAAAATCATTTCACACTTGATGTTTTTGTTAAAATGGTTGTTAATAGGTTTTTGTGTAATGGCTGTTTTAGAGATGAATCATGATTTTTTTTGTTAAAATGGTTCTTAAAAGAGGTAAATGTTTATGTAATTTGCAGGTTTTTATTTTTGTGTTAAAAAGTTGTGCTTGGTTTGGTTGCTTATTTGGGCTTTTGATCTGAATAGTAATTGTTTTTTGTTGGTTTGGTTGCTTTGTTTGGGGCTTTTGATCTGAATAGTAACTGTTTTTGTGATGTTATTTGAGAAAAAAGATTTTCTGGCTATGAATGTGTTAATATTTATGTCTGGTTAACGACTTAACGGTTATCTTATCTTTTTGTTATTAGTTTGAACTTCTCGGACATGCATGTGTTACATGTGACATGTTTATGTTAATATCATGACCATGTTTATGTTACAGCACAACACAACTAACACGTGTTATAGTTTGAACTTCTCAGACATGTATGTGTTACATGTGACATGAAACCCATGTACAACCTAACACGTGTTACGTGTGACATGAAAACACAATTTTATAACTTCCCTGGCATATGCACACCCACATGTTTGCAAACCGTTTCAAGCCCGACCCAAACAATAAAGCAAGGGTAGCCGTTGAAAAGCTAAGGCATCAAAGGTAGCCGCTGAAAAGGTAAGGCAGACTGTCAAAGGAAGCTCCACCATTTTCTTAGTGCTATGTATTTTCGTTTACTAGTAATATGTAATGTGAGACTCTTATTGTTTTGTCTAGTACATGATGTTAAAACGGTATGGACTTAACACATTCTGGAAGTCTTAACACACGTTATAAAAGAGGCTTAACACACGTTATATCAGGTATACTATGTTGTTATTAAGTTACTATTGGAGTTTATGCATCCATTCTGGAAGTCTTAAAACACGTTATAATAGAGGCTTAACACACGTTATACATTTCAGGCGCGTAACACATGTTACAGTATGTATATACAAATCATGGTGTTTTGGAAACCACTAGCTTATTATACATGACACCATGTTGGGTTAAACCAAGATTATAACAAAGGCTTAGCACATGTTATCCCAGGTATACGGTGTTACAATATTAACTTGTATGTTCCATATTAACTTGTACACGTGTTACGATCAGTATATGCACATCATGGTGTTTTGCAAACCACTTTCATATACATGAATACAAGTCGGGTTATAATGGATGCTTACATGTTATCATATGTATACAGGTGGGGTTACAACAAGATTACGTTATTAACTAAGCTCACCATTAAACTCATCACCCCCGTCGACTGCTTTCACCCTTGTCACATGTTAAGCAATTACATGTTCCGAACAGACAAATTGTAACACATATTAGATCAGTATATACACATCATGGTGTTTTGTAAACCACTAGCTTATACATGAATACATGTCAGGTTACCAAAAGATTATAACAGAGGCTTAACACATGTTATACATTCCAAAATGTGTAAAACAAATGACCTGTTTCATATTATATATTTCAAAATTACCGGTACATGTGTTACCATAAATGGCTTGTTTCATATTACACGTTACATACTAACTTGTACAAGTTTTACGCTCAGTATCCACATTATCGGATATTTTAAACATCAACAAAAATAAAATAGATATTACTTGTTTTTTTAATTAACAAAAGGTTAACACACGTTATATATCATTCTAACAGGGGCTTAACACATGTTATACATGAACACATGTCAGGTTACATCATGGTGTTCTGTTACAGCATGAACCACTAACACATGTTATAAATAAACGAAGAATTCTTTCCCAAAGGATGTGACTTATTCAATGTCCCTGCATTAACGTCGCCTACATCCATCCAGCTTGTCAATTGAATATCTTTTATGGATCTGTTTCTGTAAATCAACACACGTTATATATCATTCTAACAGGTGCTTAACACATGTTATGGGTCTGTCTCTGTAAATCAAGCAACCCAACAAAAAAAAACACTTATTGTTCAGATCAAAAGCCCAAACCAGCAACCAAACCAACAAAAAAACAATTATTGTTAAGATCAAAAGCCCCAAACAAGCAACCAAACCAACAAAAAAAACCCGTTCAAAATCTCATCCCAAAGTTTTGGATTTATTTAAAATACATGAACATTAACCATTACTAGAACACTTTCAGCCACAAAAACATATTAACAACCATTTCAACAAAAAACCAATTGTGAAATGATATTTCAAGAACACTTACCGGATCTAGAACCGTCCGATGAACACGAAGAAGGTCTTCAAACCTTCTTCTCTCACACACACTTGAACATTCAATTCCCTCTCTCTAAAAATAAAGATTATTGTTTCTCTATCTAAAACATCAACTCTCTCTCTCTAAAAACATTCATCGTGCCATCGTTCTCTCTCTAAAACAACAAATTATAGAGACATTCAGACCCTTCATTTGCTTCTAAAGGTTGAATCTTTTTGTAGAATTAGATGGAGAGAGAGGGCCGGAGAAGAAGCCCGGTGAGTTTCGCCGGAGGAGGTGGTTGCTGGTGGTGGTTGTTTGTTCTCTTGGAGAAGGTGGTTGCTGGCGGTGGTTGTTTCTCCTGTTTGTTTGTCTTCAAGATTAGGGAAGAAGAAATAGGAAAGAGGAAAGAGAAATAGGTAAGAGAAAGAGAAACTTTTATGGTGATTTGATGGTACTTCCAAATTCAAAAGTCACGTTTTGTGTTTTCCAAAGTCAATAAAGTTGCTTTTTCATTGCCCATATTACCCTTAACTTGTACTAACATGGATTATTATATTGTTTTTAAATGCAAGAATCCTTTAAACAAATGAGGGCGATTGATCTATTTAGATCTATTTAAATCAATGGATTAGGTTGGGTTTCCAAGGTTTTCTAAAAAAGATGGGGTTTTCCATAAAACCCAACCCTATATATATATATATATAGAAATGGGTTCAGGAGAAAACGGCAAAAAGTGTGAGAACGGTGAGAACGCATCCTGGCTAAACACGTGGCGCGAGGCATGATCAGGGTCCGAGGGTTTTTTTTTGTCTTTTTAGTATTCTTCTCCTTTCACGATTTTTGCGTTTGACATGCTGCTTTATTTTTTGCGTGCAAGATAATTTTGGCGTTATCTAGAATTATTAATTGTTTGTCGTTTTACTGTTTTTCTCAGATTTCTTTTCGTTGAATTAATTCTTTTAGTGTGACATAGTTAATTTTTTGGTGTTATGGCTTATTCCATGTCATTTTTGGCGTTTTGTATCTTTTTGTTAATAATTGATTACCATATATTAACATTTTATAAAATTACAATAACACGAAATCAAAATAAACTAATAGTCTCCTTAGGTGGGATTACGTCAGAGATGTACCCATCGCTTTGTTTATCACTTTCTTTGGATGCTTCATCATCAAATTTCATTTTTGCGTATAACGCCATTAGCTCGTCTCTTCTTTGCTGAAGCCTATTCTTGAATATCACTGCATCCTTGGATTTTGGATCGTTTGAAGGTGCTAAATCACAGAGTTGTTCAATGATAGATAGCAACCCTATCTTCAACATTTCTTCCATTGGCCTTGAATATTGCACCCCGTTTTTATAAGTCACTTCAAGTGTTCCTTCTTCCTCATGCAATACCCAACTCCTAAGTTTTGGTATAGGAGTGTCATCAATATCATCATCATCTTCATCATTTTCTGCCAGAAATTTTCTCTTCAGTCTTTTTATTACAGTTCTGGTTATTTCACAATCGTTGTCCATTGGAACCCCAAGGGCCAGGATATCCTTCTGAACCTTTTCATTCATTCTAAACATGGCTTTGATTGTTCTTACCTTTACCCTTCTCCTATCAGAGAACTTTATGATGAATCGTTTCTCTTTCCTTTCAAACCTCCATGCAATAACCTTAGCCATTTTTAAATTTTTTGGCGTTTTGGACAATATGTGGCGTTTTAGTCAAATTTTTGGCGTGTTTGAGCTTATGTTCTCATGGTCTTCTTTTATATTGACTTTTGTTTCTCGCGTATGACATGTAATTATGGCGTTTTGAAAAAGATAAATAAATATAATAAATGTTAGTAATTATGTTTTCCGTCGTTTCAATTTACTGTTTTTTACAGTTTACCATGTTTTGTTTTCAGACTCAACTGTTTTTATGGTGTAACACGTCAAATCTTGACGGCTGTAATTATGGCGTTTTGTTTTCCAATGGCGGTTAGATAACAATTGGACTTCTATTGTTTTATATTCTTTGCACATTGTTTCACGTTTTTTTATAATAGTAGTTGTTCAAAGTAATTTTATTATAGTTTGGTAGTTTTTTGGGGGCGTTTTTATGGCATGATAGCGTTTTATAAGCATCTGCTCATTTTGGCGTTTTATTATATTTTTCATTATAGCATTAATATTCTTTTGTTGTATATTAATTGAAATTACAAAGCAAACAACAGATAAAGAAAATTAAAAAAAAAAGTAGAAGCAATTTATGATTTTAAATCTTCAGTGTCATCAGTCTCTTTCTTCTTTTGAAACTACAAGAAATGTGACAAATAAATGGCGTTTTGGGTTTGACGTTGTTTATTTTCTTTGTTCATGTGTTGAAGTGTCTCTGTGGATGTTGAAGAGATAGATCCACCCCGTGTGGGTGGATGCTATATGCATGTCATCTTCATTATAATCATCGAGGCCAAAGTAGCATTTACACTGGTATAGGTCTCTTCTTATCATCCAAACCTTCTTCAGGAACAAAGATGACAGTATGACATATGGGTGTCATTAGTCCCTCTTTTTTCAATTTTGTCCATCTCATGCAGCAAAATTTTACTACACTCACGTAACAAATCATTCAGCGAAGCTTCATGCAGAACATTTACTGAGTATCAAAGAAAAGATGTTTGCCATCGTTGTATTTTTTGGCGTTTTACATTGAGTTGTATTTTTTTTAGCAACCACTATGTGTTTTCGTGTGTTTTTTTGGTGTGATAAACGGAAGGTGGTGAGACGTTTCTATTTATAGAATTCTTTTTGGCGCGTAGTTAAGGCGGGATGTTATTTTTATAACAAAAAATGTAATTAACATTTATTCGGATGTAAGCTTTGGCGTTATATATTATGGCGTTTTTGTAGCCAGATAGCTTAAATAAAAACACAGAAAAAAGTACCCAGTGATAAAATTGGCGTATTGTATTTATTTGGTGTTTTATTTTTCAATGGCGTTTTATATGAGGAATGGTGTTTTACCCTTTTTACCCTTCATGAAACGCGTCCACGTAATAAAATTGGTGTTATTTACGAAAATACCACCGCGCCAATCTAGTCCATAGATTGTTTTGATTGGACGATCAATAAGCGTTCTCACCGTTCTCACACTTTCTACCATTTTCTCTAAATCCTGACCATATATATATATATATACATATAAAGGGGATCATGAGAAAACAATTGGAAGGGTGAAAACGGTGAGAATAGATCCTGGTCCAACACGTGGCAGGGGCGCTAAATGATATGCAGGGATAGGATTGTCATTGTTCATATTCCCCTCAATAAGTCGCGTTATATGCAACAGATATGACGTTTTGTTCTTTATGCTTTTTTCAATGGCGTTTTTTTTTTAAATATTTGAAAATAACGTTTAAGTTTCAATGGCTTTCTTCATATATCACTTTTTGTGCGTAACATGTGATTTGGAAGATACATAATAAACCATAGAAGATCGCACACACACATAAACGCCAAAGAAAAAGAACACTTTTTATTAAATAAAATAGGTGAGGATAAATTCAATAAGATTTTACTCAATGAGATGGACAAAATCCTCACTTAAGAATTTCGTCCAACACATTAAGTGAAACTTTATTGAGAACAAACTGAATCTCCAAGAAACGACGTTTGCCATGTGTGGTTTTTGAACTTTCTGGCCTTTTAAATTGAATGGTATTTAGTAAATGATGGCGTTTGTTTATATAAGATGTTTTTAGTGGGTAGTTTAGTCTGGAATTTATTATAATAAATGTTAGTAATAATGTTTCCGTCGTTTTAGTTACTGATTGTTCAGCTTTATCTGTTAAAGCTGTAAGGCGTCACATTATTAAGTTTGGCGTTTTGTATGAATGACGTGTTGGACTGGTTTTGACTCCGAAACGATTGCGAACCCAAAACGTGTGACGTGCGGAATCCGTACACGAACGTGACCGAACACACAATATGTAATATAATCGGTGATTCTATTGATTGATGTGAAAATGTACAGCACCTGAATCACATACAATGAACTTTCTCTCTCTAGACTTTCTCTCTCTAGCCTCTAGCTCTCCAAGTCTCCAAATGGCAAAAGTCTAAAGTTGCAAAAGTCTAAAAGTCTAACCCTAAGACTTCTATTTATAGGCCAAGGGGAATTAATGAGACTTCTCATTAATTACAGAAATGCCACCTTGCCTTTCTACTAAATATTACAATATAAGCACTTGGTTTCTTCAGTTTCCTGCTACGTACTGGATTGACGGAGGCGATAGACATAAATGTACCAACAGACTCCCCCTTGGATATTGCCGCAGTCAATCTCGTAGCTTCTTGTCTTTCTTTCTCTCTTGAGTCTTCTTGAAGCTTTAACACGTCTTCAGCAACATAGACTCCCTCTTTCTTGAACAGAATCCCCGTGGATCTGTCTTCAGCTTCAGCTCCCCCTTTCAGTAGACTCTATCTTCAGGCTCCCCCTTTCGTCAAGCTTTCATGCTTTTGGGATCGACGCCTGGCTTTTTGGTTACAAGCTCTTCCAGGAAAATTAGCTGGCTCCTTGAAAGCACGCTCCCCCTTGCGTTGAGCTCGTCTTCAGACTCCCTCTTAGACTCGGCTATCGTGATCGTAGTCTGGTACAATCATCTGCAATTTCTCAAACATTTATAAGTAACAATGTTTTGAATGTCCACGATTAATGTCCTGGCTTTCTCAACATATGCTAAAATACTTTTTTTACAGTGAAAGCATTTTCCGATTGTCTAGGAATCATGATCTGGCTCTATTAAACTTTCTAAATCAAGATCCTGGCTCTAAATATAATAATATGAATATATCCAGGATTAACTTGATTCTCTCCACCTATCAACAATCTTCAAAGGTTTGGCAGTTTTAGCAAACATGATTGGAAACTGGCTCTTTTACATTACATGTTAACAATATAAGCATCCAAATCCTTCACGGTTAATCGTCCAAGTCCAAATTAATGACCTTGGAGATATCACAAACTGTTTTTGATTTTTAATTTTTAAAAACTACAAGTTTCAACTTAATGAACTTGTTTTATTTTCAGAAACACATTCAGCATATTCATATTTTGAAACTCAGCTCTTAGACATCGGTTATCGAAAATAAAGTAGAATCAAAATCTTTTTGTATTTTTCTGAAACATAAAGCAGTAAAGAAATATTTACAAACATATTTACAGACAATATTTTTGTTTGAGTTCGCGTCAGAGGATCATATCAGATTATGACAAATCACTAGTACCGTTGAGCTTTAAACACTTTAAGTTCTAAACGATTCACTTAGATTGTCAGTATACTGATCCACTTAAATTTTCACACAAAGTTCAATTGATTCGAGATACGAATTAGTGTTTTAAGGACTTAAACTTATTCGCGTGTCCTACCTCAGAATATACTCCCGTATCTAGACTCCTGTATTCAGTCTTACAGGTGAATGTACACTAGTGATATCTGTAAATGGGTAATCTGAGGCCATGAGAGCTCAGGTTAGAACTTCCGTTCAGACAGAGAGATGATGGCTCGACTTTCGGTGTGTCCCGTTTGGGGATCTTTTCTTCAACATCACATGATTAGCATTTTTCAATGTTTCATCATTTTTTATACTGAGGGTGGGCTTTATGATTAAAGCAGTGCAGAGTATTATACGAGGACTAGGCTATTGCTCCCGAAAAATCAGAAGTCCCGGTATAATACCCCAGATATCATCACGTACAAAGACCTAGTATGTCAGAAATAGAAAGCCCTTCAAACAAGATTTCGGGGGTTACCCATATATCCGAGAGATGTTCCCCACGAGATAAGTAAGTATTTGATATTTAGGTTTATATCTCGAAATCAATCTACTAAGCGTGTAAAAACCTACTGGCATATCATCAGTGAGACCATTTATCACATTTTATCATTCCAATTCTTTAGCGTACTGTGATTGTCTACTGATGTACTATCATTTCCTCTTTTTACACAAAACTCATTTCTGAATTTTATCATGTTTTTGGCTTTTTCAAATTTTCAAATGTTTTTGGACTTTCTGACATTTTCTTACTCCCCCTAAAATTCAAAACCATTTAAAGAAAATTTGATAAACCGATACTGATAGCTTTGTCTCGCCATCTATTTTCTTCTTCTCATGCCCTGTTTTGCAGAAAATATAATATACCCCCATGATTTACAACACATTGATTTTTACAGTTTGAAAATCGTTTTTCAATCTTGTAAAATTAATCATGTTTGTTCAGCCGTGAGGGTCGGCGTATTCAATCTACAAAATTTTTTTAATTTTTGGATTTTTGACAAATTTAAAAGACAAACATATTTTTGATTTTTCAAGTTTTTGACAAAACAAAAACATATTTTTGGTTTTTTTTAAAATTTTTCAATATTTAGGGTTTTGAAATATTGTTTATTTATTTACAAAAAAAAAAAAAAAAAAAAATCAAACAAACTCCCTGTTTAACCATCGCAGGGACCAGCAGCCTTCTCTTCTCCTTGTGCCAGGCTGCTCCGATTTCCATTCTCACAGTCTTCAATTTTCTTGAGCACCTGCACATTCAACTAAATTCAACCACTTGAACAAGTTAGCCCATGTCTGTTTGACCTTAGGCATTTCAACACAATAAGCTTCATTTAATCTTGGAAAATCTTTGCCATTTTGAGAACAAACTTTTTCATTTTTGACTTCAACTTTTTCGTCATTTACAGAGGTCACTTGTTTCTTAACTGTCCATGCTTGACCTTTTGGAGCACCTCTTTTGTAAAAATGTGAATCCTTTTGAACATTTTGATTTTCAATAACTTTTGTTTTCCAAAACTGATTTGGTTTCATTGCGTCAATAGTTGTTTTCCAACTTTGTGTTGTTCTAAATCTGGGTGTGTTAAAATTCCAGGTCTGTCTTGAATCGAACTTATTTAGATTTCATTTCCAAGTTTTATTCGAAGCAAACTTGTTTGTGTTGTACCTCCAAGTTTGTTTTGAATCAAATCTGGTTGACCTTTGTTTCACATCCTCAGATTTCTTTTTCTCAACATCATCAGACTTCTTTTGCGTCTCAACATCAACAGGTTTCAAATTTGGACACTTTCGTGCAAGATGTCCAGTTTGATCACATTTGAAACATGTTCTCTTTAAGACATCTTTGACTTGTTGTTGTTGCTTTTTCTGAGCATAGAACTCTTCATTAGACTGTGGTCTAAATTGGAGTTCTTTCACTTCTTCGGAACTTGTTCTGTGAACAAAATTCATTTTTGTTTGATAATTTGGCGTTTCATTTCGTTTCCAATTTTGTTTCTTTTTATAACCCAAACCAGCCTTCATGTTTTTCTTCTTGAAACCAGGATTTTCATAAAAAGTTTTGTGACATTTTCCAGCAAACTTTGGAATTTCAGATTTTTCAATTTCAACCATTTTGAAAACTTTATCAATCTTTTCTGAAATCACATTCTGAATCGGGAATACAATATCTAAGAATAATTTGTCCGATCCAATCATGGTATAAACCAATCCTTTTGAATCATCATTCAAAATTTTCTTAGATTTTGAGTTTTTCAGACATTCTTCATGAAAACTACCTTCATTTTCATCCTGTGATTCAGATTTACCTGTTTCAACCGACTCTTCTTTCAACACACTTTCAACGACCTTACCTACCACCTCTGAATCACTTGAATCATCAGATTTGGAATAGGTTATGTCAATGTTATCTGGCAATTGATCGACCATGTTGAAAGCTTTTTCGACTTTCCCATCATCATAAAATGTAAACTTTTCCGGTGGAGGAACTTGATGAAACTCTGAGCCAATACCTTACTTGTTTTTCTCAGAATCATCATCACACGGTTTTATGTTGAAAATTCTTTCAAGAACATATGATGACGCATGATAGCTTTTTAACTTGTTGTTATCCTGTTCTAAATCAACTATTTGACGCTTTAGCTTAGCAACATCCTCAATGTAAGAATTGACAACTTGTTGCTTTATTGAATACTATCGCTTAAGCGTATCAGTTGTTTCAGAACAATATCTCAATCTGGATTGAACAAGTTTCATTTGACTTTTCACATCTTCATATGACTCTTTTGTAATGTGATAAGCCAATTTTATTGAATCATACTCTTTCTTCATTTCCTGACATGCATTTTCTTTTTGAAAACACTCTTCTGTCATTTTCGAAACCTTTTCTTTCAAAATCTCATTTTCTTTTTCTAAACTCTTGCATTTTTGTGTGAGATTTTCGTCATTATCTTTCAAAACTTTTTCATTTTCTAACATATCTTTGCATTTAATTTTGAAAACTTCTTCGATTTTATTAAATTCTAGATCTCTTGTTCTAAACTTTTCGTCTTTTTCAGTACAAGCACTGCATGTTTCCATTTTGTTTAAGATTTCAGAATCAGATTTTACCTTAGTGATCGGCACTTCGGCTTTCGCTTCCTTCTGTGTCTGATCAGCCTCTTTCTTTTGCTGTTCCTCACCACCACCACCACCATCATTCACTTCAACCGAACTTTCCATCTTCACTTCTTCTACTTCTTCTTTCTTCTTCATCTCTTCTTGACCAACCTGCTGTTCTTCAGTAACAACCTTTTCTTCAACAACTTCTTTTATCACCTTCTCTTCCTCTTCTATCTTCTTCAAATCAGTTACCAACTCATCAACATTCTTTTTCATCCTCTCTTCATCCCTCTTTTTCAGACTTGCTGTCATTACATCACGTATTATCTTGTCCAGTCTTTTCAGATAAGTTTTGTCTTTCGCAACATTTGAATAGTATTCGCCGGACAGAGGAATCACTGCAAGAACATCATTGAAAACCACTTCTTTTCGATTAATGACAGGATCACCATTTTGGTTGATATAGCAATCTCTTTTCTTGTCGTATCGTATCTCCCACAATATTTTGGATCTTCATATTCTTCATGCATTTTCTCAATCCTGCAACCTGCAAAGAATCTTTCTCTTTCGGTTTTCTCACTCAGAATTTCTTCTCGAGTTTTCTCCTTTATTTCAGCAACAAAAGCATTATGTTTGTTCAATGCTTCCCATTTGGCTTTTGCTTTGAACAGTTCATCAACAACATCATCTACTGGAAGAAACACATTCCAGTCAAATCCTTCGTCATCTTGTATCACCACACATACTCTTGATTTCTCTTTGGGATTATTTTCAATTAGTTTCGGCTCTTCTTTGCTACGGTGGTAAATCGCCTTTCGATAATAATCATCATTGAAAGGTTTCTCAGTTTCGTCAACTTCAGAGTTTTTGCATTCTCTTTTGAAATGACCTTTTTGCTTACATCTGAAACATGTCACTTTGGATTTGTCGAATCCCAGTTTTGTTGACGGACCACCTATTGACTGCTTCCCAGTAATCTCCATATACCTCTGAGCTCTTCGAATTCAACTTGCTAAACACCAGCGTATGTCAACGAGTTCCATTTCTGCTGGGTCGATCTGGTTATAGTCTTCCTTTGTTAGTTCTGAGTTTCCAATTTTTCCAGATACTAAACCTTCGTATGACTCTAACACGGATGCCAGAAAACTCATTTGCTGTTTTGCCGCATTAATGCTCATTACCGGAGAATTCTTTAATTTCAGAGTGATGTTACAGAGAACTTCTTCAGATTCTTCAGGATTTGCTTTCGAAGAAGATGAATGATATCCTGGATTGTAACTTGATGAGCTTTTCTGTGCTGAATCCAGTCTTTGGTGATTCACCAACTTTCAGCGCTGAATCCAGTCTTTGGTGATTCACCAACTTTCACCGGTGGTGTGCTACCTTTGTAATAAAGACCAACATTCTGTTGATGTGAAGAACTGCTCATCTTGCTCTGTTTCTGCAATTCAAGCTCATGAGTTTCAATCTTTTCAATCAATAAATCGAGAGTGATTGTATCACATAAAACATCATTTTTCAAAATAAAAACAAACGTTTGCCACTGATCAGCTCGTGGTAACACTTCAATTATTTTATCAATCACTTCTTCTCTCGTTTTCACAATCCCAAACCTGTCTAACTCAAATTTTAAATGGCAAAAACGTTCAATCATTTGCCTCACTGACTCTCCTTTTAAGCTATCAAACAAATCAAATTCCTTTTTTAATAAAGAAATTTTGTTCTTTTTAATTTTTTTGCCACCTTCGACTTTAACCCTTAACGCTTCCCAAACCGATTTTAACGACCCATCATGATTTAACAAAGAAAATATATCATCTCGGATGGATTGTTGAATCAATTTTATCATCTTCTGTTCATATGAGAATTTCCGTTTGTCTTCATCGGAAAGATCATTGAGATGAATCTCTTCATTTTTGTCATTGATCGGTCGACTGTATCCAAACTCTAAGCAGAACCAACTCTCGTGAGCGTATGCTTTTGTCCAGTTCAGGAATCTCTCTTTCCACCATGTATAATCTTCTATATTCTCAAGCTTAGGTGGTTTCGAATAGGTTCCATAGAAGTTATCATGTTTTATGTTGTCATTAATTGTTTTTGTTATAGATTTGGGTGTGACAGTTGAAGTTTCGGATGAATCAGATGTAAACGCCTTGTAGAATGTGTTGTAGAACTCTTCAGCCATGATGTAATCTCCTCGAATATTTGCACCTCTTAAATCACCTGAAATCGAATGACACAAACGATCAGATAAAAACGAATTATCAGATAATACTGAGTCGGATCAGATAATGTCACTTGATAGAATGTATAATGACACTCAATCGGATGGGCCAAAGTTAACTGATTTGGATGGACAATAACACTTGAATCGAATGGGCCAATAGTAACCCGAGCGGATGGGCTTGAACTATCTGACCAGATGGACTTAGCTGTTCGACCAAATGGGTTATGCTGTCCGACCGGATGGGAATGTTGTCCGACCGGATGGGAATGATGTCTGATCGAGTGAGTATCCGAGTCTTTGACAAATCACCTGTTTTTGAGTCGGGTGGCAATCCGCTCGACCCACCTATTGACTCTTTGACCTTAATGATGAACTTGACTTACAATAAATTCTCACATGCAATCTGAATCACGTGACATTGATTATTAATGAGAGCTGCTGATAAAGTTGACAGATTAAATTTGACTATGTTGACTAAGTGACTCGGTCGGGTGGGATGCTTTGACTCGGAATGCCGCCCGAGCGAGTGGTAATCCGATTGAATGACAGTCAATCAAAGTCAACCTTTAATGAAATGGAACGATGACTCGGATTGCCGCCCAAGTGAGTGGTAATCCGAGTGAGTTGGTCAACAAGTTAACTAATGTGATGGATAGGATGGTACTTGAGTCAGATGGTCACTCTGTCGGATTGCCATCCGACCAGTGAACATCAAGAACAAAAGTAACAGCAACAGTTAGCATGTTCACGTTTATCGAACACAAAATTTCAGATTTCTCACAAATTACTTAGAGTTAAGATTTGAAACTTTGTAGGCTTTTAGATCAAGTGTTTTCGCACAATATATCCAAAAATAATCAATTTTTAACCGTAAAAACTTGTTTAATTTGGCGATTTTCAGTTAAAAATGTGAAGATATGAAAAGATGAAGAAATTGAGCAAATCTGATCCGATTTTTGATCTAAATCTGATGATTTTCCATGCGAATCAGTGTGTTTGATTCGTGCAATCGAGCTCCTGCTCTGATACTACTTGTAGGACCGGTTTTGACTCCGAAACGAAAGCAAACCGAATGTGTGACGTGCGGAATCCGTACATGAACGTGACCGAACACACAAGATGTAATATAATCGGTGATTCTATTGATTGATGTGAAAACGTACAGCACCTGAATAACGTACAATGAACTTTCTCTCTCTAGACTTTCTCTCTCTAGCCTCTAGCTCTCGAAGTATCCAAATGACAAAAGTCTAAAGTTGCAAAAGTCTAAAAGTCTAACCCTAAGACTTCTATTTATAGGCCAAGGGGAATTAATGAGTCTTCTCATTAATTACAGAAATGTCACCTTGCCTTTCTACTAAATATTACAATATAAGCACTTGGTTTCTTCAGTTTCCTGCTACGTACTGGATTGACGGAGGCGATATACATAAATGTACCAACATGACGTTTTAGATAAAGATAGAAAAAATACAACTAAATAACTTTTGTAAGGCAAAATAATGTTATGGCGTTTTGAAACATACATCACTTTTTTGTGCATAACAAACCATAGAAGATCGCACACACACATAAACGCCAAAGAAAAAGAACACTTTTCAGTAAATAAAATAGGTGAAGATAAACTCAATAAGATAAAGATGTAAGGAGTCACATCATTAAGTTTAGCGTTTGTCTGTTAAAGCTGTAAGGCATCCCATTCAGTTACTTTTTGTAGTTACTGTTCGTTCAGCTTTATCTGTTAAAGCTGTAAGGTGTCCCATCATTAAGTTTGAGCATTTTGTATGAATGGCGTTTTAGATAAAGATGGAAAAATATAACTATTTAACTTTTGTAAGGCAAAATAATATTATGGTGTTTTTTAATATGATCAATGGAAGGGATGGTAACGTCGTTTATATAATGATGTTTTTGGCGCATAGTTTAGGATGAAATTTTTTTATAATAAATGTTAGTGTAGGTCCCCTAATCCGTATGGATCGTCACAGAATCGTCGATCCAACCTAGAGTGTGGAATCCTCTAGATTAGATTTTAACAGAAAACGAGTAGAAATTTAAATCTCTGTAAACCCAATCTTTATTGATTATCTTCAAACGATTACAATCAATCAAGATCTATAATTCGTCCAAGCCTCTTGCTATTACGAATTCTCTCTAAAAGTGATTAAGGTGATTAACCTAAACCCTAATGTTAAGCTTTGTTTATATAGGACAAGCTTTGCACATGGGCTAGGTCATGGGCTAGGCCCAATCACTCTTAATTAACTACTACAAAGCTAATTAACTACTACAAAGCTAAACCCACTAACCGATTATCATTTTACGAATTACAAGTTATCCAAAGACCAAATCTAAACGCAATTGTCGCAAATATGCACCAACAAACTCCCCATTGACAATAGCTTCATAAAATAACTTTGTCTTCAGCCATCATGCCATGTAACCTTGCATTGTCTTTGGTCTTTGGATAGCTTCGGCTTTAAAGCTTCTGTCAGCAACAGACTCCCCCTAAGCTGATGCATCCAATCACCAAATCTTCAAAAACGTTAGCACTTGAGTAAATCCAGTTCAGCATTTGTATAGTAATCTTCAAACTCTTCAACATGGTTTACAATGTAGAAAGGAGGTTATACCATGCATCCAATCAAACTCCTCTTCACATCACATTAACTTCTCAGCAACACACTGCTTCAACCTGTATACTATAAAACAAAACATCTCGAGAAATCATAAGAATTTTTCAACAAAGTTAAACAAATTATTATTATTCAAAAGATGGTTAAACTGTATCACAGATTAAGCATTTCCAATTCAGCACCAACACGCAACAAATTTTTAATCAAACACCCTATAACCTGCATGATTTAAAAATTTTGAACTCACTTTCTAACACTGTCTCCCTCTATCGGTAACACCTCCTCCAACAATAACAGTTTTTCGTACATTAAGAATTTTAATAGAAAAAGACACTATTTTTGGATTTTTATATTTTCTGAAAGCAAATAAATAACAAAAGCAATAAACACTCTATTTTTCTGAGAGTCACTTTTAAGAAGATGATATCAACAACATCAAACCATTTTCACAGTATTAGATAATTCTTTATATAATTTTTTCATGACAATTACCAGTATGTTCGTCCACTTAATTTCAAGTGCCATTACCGTATGATACGTTAAGGTAATTTTATTCTGATATACTAGCGTATCCCACTTCAGGATGTACCCCCACGATCAAGGTATGCACAAAGATTCATCTTAGTAGGTGAGTATACTGAATTCATCCGTTTTGTTTTTCAACGATAGATAATTGGTGATCAGGTCAGTACTTCCGTACAACAAAGAGACAAAAATATCTAACGAGGGCTAACAAAAATACCAATTTTTGGTACGATATATGCATTTTGCACATTTCATTGACTCTCTAGGAGAGCTTCTTCATTTTCAGGGTTTTGGCATTTTTAGCTCTTTTAAGATATCCTGGTTGTGCCTAGGTCAGCATGTATCTGGATGCAACAGAAGGACAACCCTGATACCCCGGATGAAATAACAGTATAAAGACCCAAAACCTCAGATTTTGGCAATCTATCAACGCAAGATTTAAGGTCATTAAACCATACGCCACTGATATGTTACCCACTCATACTCAGTTCGTTTAGGTTTATATCACATTGGTAAGTTGATTGTTTCATGCTTTTTCCTACTGGTACATCATATGATGAAGCTGCTATCACACTTAAGCATTTTAATTCAGTTCCAGTGTGACAGTCTAACTTGCTGATGTACTATCATTTCTTCTCGTTCACACAGTGATAACTCATTTTTAATTTTCTAATTTTTTATGATTTTAATTTTTTTCAATGTTTTTGTATTTTTATAATTTTTAAGAAAGCAGTAACTATTTACAAAAATTCTTATGAAAAACTAGTTATTCAGGATTCCTCATCCCCTTGAGTTCGACTAAATGTTCAAAGCGAGATCTATCAAAAGCTTTTGTGTAACGATCAGCAATGTTATCTAGTGTGTCGCCTCGATGAAGTTCAATTAGTTTCTTTTCAGCACAATCCCATATAAAATGATGACGAATGTCAATATGTTTAGTTCTACTGTGCTTTACGAGATTGTTTGTGATTTATATAGTGGCATTATTGTCTATCATAATATTTGTACGAGTAAAATCCAAACCCTAATCGCGCATTTGCTGTTGAATCCCGAGAACATGTGAGCAGCAACTACCCACAACAATATATTCAGCTTCACACGTAGAGGTAGACACACAAGAGTGCTTCCTGCATTGCCAAGACACAATCCTGCCTCCTAAGAACTGACAACCACCCGTGGTAGACTTTCTGTTAGACTTGCATCCTCCAAAGTCTGAGTCAGTATAAGCAACGAACTTCAAATCACTATCAGTTGGATACCACAACCCAAGTTTAGGTTTCCCCTTCAAGTAACGAAGAATACACTTCACTGCCTTCATGTGTGACTCCTTAGGATGCCTGATATCTGGCACACAGACATACGGCAAACATGATGTCGGGTCTTGAAGTAGTCAAGTACATTAGAGAACCAATCATTGCCTTATACTATGTTGAATCAACATCTTCAGTACTTTCATGATCTGGGACAAGATTGTGATTTTCGCAAATAGGTGTGTTGAAAGTAGCGCAATCATCCATTTTAAATCAAGACAATATGTCATACACATACTTTGTTTTATGAATAAACATCACATCCTTCTTCTGATCGATCAACTTGTAATCCTAGAAAGTAGGACAGCTCTCCCATAGTGCTCATTTCAAACTTGCTCTTCATCACCTGCCCAAACTCTTTACACATGTTTTCATTTGATGACCCAAAGATGATGTCATCTACGTATACCTGTACCAGCATAAAATCTTCCTTCTTTATCAGATGTGTTGATAGTGTCTCATACCATGCCATGGGTGCTTGATGTAATCCATACAAAGCCTTATCAAGTTTGTACACACGATCTGGATAGTCTGTTAGGCCACACACGATCTGGATCTCTTCTTAGTCGTAGAACGTAGCTAAATCGATCAGTGTCGAGGTGCGGAATCCCTTGACACTGTCTGAGAATCACTAACAACAATCTCAATGCTTAACATGTCTGATTTCATTGATTGATGGTGAAAATACAACAGTTCCTGATGAAAGTCAGACAAAGCATCGCTTCAGCAAATCAGCAAAAGGTTCTAGACAACTACAACTAACCTACTATTTATAGGCAATCAGGGAAGGAGAGAGTGTCTCCCGGTCGGATGGTCATCCGATCGGATGGCCATCCGTTCGGATGACACAAGTCATCCGACGGATTTCACTTAACAGATCACGCGCCGTTCCCTGTTTTATCTAGACATACAATACATATACAAAAACACACAAACAGGACAAAATACATAAGACTCGATGCAGACGGAAGCTACAGACATATGTACTAACAGACTCCCCCTTGGATGTAGCTGTAGTTCCTTCCTGCATAGTCTTCAAGTTGTCTTCCTGCTGCGTCTTCTAGCCTTAGCTTTCTGTATTCGTTTCTCTTCACGCTCTGCAATCATCTTGCGCCTTAGAGGCATACCAACTTCATTCCAGTGTTTTCTATATACAGGGTCACCATCACGCTTCCTATCCCACCTTGGGATCTTGTTTTCTTCTTTCTCGATCGGTGTCTGGTCGGTTGGTGGAGGTCTCATCAGCTTCCATCTTCCAAGCTTTGCAGCTTTGTCAGCAATCTCTTTAAACTTCTTAGCTCGCTTTTCTCTTTTCAAGAACTCGTCTATCTCCAAGTCTCTGAACTTCGACTTCCAATATCTGCCAGAATTGATGTCTTTCGCATAACATAAGTTCACTAACTTCTGATACTGTTGAGCTTGAACTTTATCTGGCTTTTCATACACAATCTTGTTGTAGAATAGACATTCAATATCCTTCTTCGAGCAATTCACCAACCACATCGGATCCAATACGCTGATCCGCCTTGATTCTCCCTTTGATTTGTCGAATAAAGATATCACTGCTTCCACTGTGCTCTGGTTATACATCCAACCCTGAAAGTCTTCATGAAAATCCTGTTTCATTGCACGAAGCGACATATTTTTCAAACATCTCGGCTGCTTAATAATCAAAGTAATATCCTTCTCTTTCGTCACTGGATCTATCTTTATGTCTTGTTTCAGAAACTATGGCTTCCAATCTGGAAAACAATTTTTTGCCTACCACTTAATGTAGTTCCACAACCATTGATCATGCTGCTTCACATCAAAGCCATAGTAGAACTGTTTTATATTCTTTGTCTGAACAAGCTCTTCAACATCCCACCATGGGAGTGTTTGAATGTCAGCTAAGAACTCAAAGTACTGTACTCCCTGTTCCCGTCTGATGGTGTAAACTTGCAGATCTTCAAGATATCCCCAAGATAAAATATCTCCCAGAGATATATCAGCATGATGCGTGAAATATTGCAGTGGACGTCTAAACTTTCTTTCTTTAGGCATCTCCTTAAACTAGTTCTTCCTTCCTTCTAACAATGTTTCTTTTGGAACTGTTTGTGGAATACCTTTAGAACTAATCTTCTCCACAACTTTCCTCCTTATCTCGTCTTCATTTTGTTCCTTGAACATCTCAGCAAATGTTGGGAATGTATCATTAATGCCAGAGTAATGAAACGGAGTATCTTCCTCAGAAATATCTGAACATTCTTCAACTTCTACTCAATCAAAATTATCAGCTTCATTGGCATATTTGAATTCATATTCTTTTTTTGGCGACGATGGGATTTCATCTTCAATATCAAACTTAAGATTCCCATCTTCTAACCCCAATTCCTCCAACATCTCAGCCCTGGTCCTCGGTATCTCCAACTCCCCCTCAAATTTATAATTCAGATAAATGACTTTGGGTTGTGTGAGGTATACTTGATCAGTATGCTTCTTTCCAGAAGAAGAAGAAGACTCCCGGTGCTGATCCTCCTCCTGCTCGTTGATCTCGTCATTCAGAAAATAATCCAATGATTGTTGGATTGAAGGTCTCACAATCAGAATCCCTGTTGAGCCTTGATCTTCATCATCATCTTTGACATCATCCCATGAAGGATCATAATTATCAACATCTTCCAGAATACGCTCTAACTCCTCATCTACTTCCTCTTCCTCTTCTTTCCAACACAGAAGCTTTACATCATCTGCTCTAACATTTCCTTGCCTCTGTTCAACCTTCACCATTTTAATAACATCGTTTAAGTTGTAAGGTCGAGAGATAGCTTCACCAACAAGAACAAAACTTGGATCTTGATCCACTTCCATATGCTCCTCTTCAACATTCACAGCATCTACCATTTCAACATCAACTTTAGACTGACTTGAAGAGCCTCCAGCTTCTTGTGTTTCCACAATCAACTCTTTCTTCCTTTGAGTTGCTGCCTCTGTCAACTCTTTTTCTCTCTGAGCCCTTCTTTCTTCAACCCTTTTTATCTCTAAGTTGTTGTAGATAGCTTGAACATTGATACCCAGATGATATTCCATGACAGTGTACAACATGTTAAGCTGTTCATCTTTCACAATCTTATCAGCCCTTAAAGCTTCAATCTCTAGCTTCAAGACTTTGATTTCATTAGCAGACGCTTCATGAAGTTCTTCTAACATTTGATGCAATGTCTGATTAGTATCATTCATGTTAGCGTACTTCACATTCACATCAAAAAGCTCTGCAGATAGTTACTCAAAGAGTTTAGCATTATCATCCACATCTTCAACCAACGCGTTTATCTTCTTTGCATGATCATTAACAACTGCCTTCATTTCTTCATTAACTTTAATCAACTTCTCAAGTTGCTTCTTCAACTCATCACGATCAGCCTCTGCCTTGGCCTTTTCCTTCTCAAGAAGACTTACTTTCTTTTTCAGATCTTTGACTGTTGCATCATGAAACATATCATATTCTTCATTAGGAAGGATATCATCAAGAAATTCACCTTGAACATTTGGAAAACCTTCAAATGGATCTGGAAGAGTAGTCTTCTTTGGTTTTGAAGTCTCTGCATCATCAGGAATATGAGTGAATGGCTTTTCTGGTGGTGGTGGTGATGTAGACATTCTTTCACTAGTAATTACAACTTCATCATCATCACCAGCTTTCTTTTCAACATTCTTTTCAACACTTTTAACTTGTTCAACCTCAGGAACTTCAATGTTTTGATCTTTAACAACTTCAGGACCCTTTGAAGTTATAACATGTTTCTCACTTTTGCCACTTTGGAATTCTGGCATAGTAGCACCTCCTTTCTTTTCCCTGACACTCCTTGGAATAACTCCAGATTGAACTGCTTTACGCTTCAGAACGCCTTTCTTTTTCTCAACTTGTGGTGTAGGAATATACGTCTCATCCTCTTTATCAGAACCCTTTCTTTTCTTCTGAGGCTTCTTTTTCAGAGTTACCTTCCCAACACCAAGCATTGACTTATCAATATCAGACTCTGTTTCACTTGATTCAACATCAGCATCACTCGAATCTGTATGAGCAACGCCCTCAGGTTCCTTTTCTTTGACACTTTCAGCTTGAACATTCAATGATGATGATCCAGTTTCCTTTGCAACTTTCCTAGCTTGAGTCTGTGCAACATTTTCAGTATGCTTTACATATTGTTCAAATGTCACTTTCGCCAAATCAACACCTTCTTGAGTTATATCAGCTGGATTAACCACTTGCTCATCTATAAGTCTCAGTGGAGATTTCTTTGAAGGCCCTGCAAAACAAACATTGAACATTCATTAGCAAAATATAACACTTAAAGATTTAACTTTTCTTATGACTCCCCGTTTCAACTATACCCTTAACAACAATCTACGATGTCACTTTCGGTGCAGTCACAGTTGGAGAAGCCTTAGGTGTTTTCTTCCTCTTACCATCCTTCACAAACCAGTATCTTAATTTCTTTTCAAGCATCTCACTTAATCTACCAGACTCATCCTCTGAGTTGCTGTTCTCGTGCCTCCAAGCAACATTTTCAGGTGCCACATAACTTGGATTGTTAATCTTACAAATCATTCTTCTAGCCCTTGGCTCTGATTCATCTTTCTTTAGACCTTTATATTGACCTAATCTGGTCAAGGTCTCACTTTTCATGTGGCGTAGACTTAATTCATCAGCAGGATCCTTTGGAAGGTCATTCACTTAATTCCTAAGTCTAATACTCTTCTTAAGTCTCCCACATTGAATTTCACTTCAATATCAACGTCCTGATCATTCTCATCCTTCTTTTGAACTGCAGAGTGTATCGTTTTTGTACTCTCGTCACACCTCACCGATTTCCAAAACATTCTAACATGAGATTCATACACTGTAGTTCTATCAGTTAAAGCCTTGTTAACCCTGCATTCTCTTAAAAACTTTGCCATGTCTCTAAACTGTGTCATGTTTGCATAGTTTTCTTCCAAAATATAGTAACCTTGTGAGAATGATGCCAATCTGATGCTCTTGCCTGCAAGAATAATCACCGTTAGTGTTTGCACAAGGTTGGAAACATAAAGTGACAAGTGACAAAAATTTTGAAAACTAAAAAAATTTCTAACTCTGGAATTTCCTCTCTATGTAGTACTGAGGATCAGATGGCTATCCGACTGGATTGCCATCCGATCAGATCAGTCATCATAATAAAGATCAGAACAGATAACACTTGAGCATTTGGATCGGATGGCTATCCGATCGGATTGCCATCCGATCGGATTGTCACTCGATCCATGTGACAGAACACATCAGCACCTTTCACAAGTCAATCATGAGTGAGTGATAAGGATCGGATGACCATCCGATCGGATTGTCATTCGATCATTAACAAGTTTGCACAATGATGAACAGGCATGACATAGTATGATTCGTATCGGATGGCCATCCGATCTGATTGCTATCCGATCGGATTACCATTCGATCAATGACAAACAGATAAGCTCATGAAACCGATGAATGTGTGTTTTAGATCAGATGGCTATCCGATCGGATTGTCATCCGATCGAGTTGCCATTCTTTCCAAAACAACTTGTTAACAGGTGATGCATAAATTTCAAGACAACACTTAGAAACATTTCAAACAATAAAGTGCATTGGATCGGATGACCATCCGATCGAACTGCCACTCGATCAACTGACAATAAAGAACAGTTTGAATGATTCAAGAACATCAAAAGTTTTCTATAAATTTGACAAATTTGAACACATTTTCACGTAGAGTTTTCACCGATTATCAAAACCTTATGTTCAGATTTCTCTAAAGCGGCCTAGATTAGGATTAATTTGACTTTATATGTATCGACTGCCGACACCTATAGATCATCAAATCTCAAAATTTAAAATGTTTCATTCAAATTCCTTCGGTGAATCTATAGATCTAAGGCCGATCTACAAAACCCTATGTTTGGATTCTATCAAAAATCAACAAATAAGCCTAGATCTAGGATCTACATGGTGACAGTCGCCGACAAGCATAAAAACATCAAAAACTTCAAATTTTAAAAATCAAGGTTAGAGATCTTACCTTTTCCATTGCGAAGGTTGAGCAAGCCAACAATCCAATGAAGTGTGGAAAAACAAGAGTGAAAATCAAGCAAGAAAAGTTTGAGAGCGTTTGGGAGAAGTGTCGAATGGTCGTTCGATCGAAAAGTTTGACTGAAAACCATTGACCACTATTTATAGACTTGTCCAAGTGTCGGATGGCTATCCGATCGGATTGCCATCCGATCGGATTGTCATCCGATCCAAACACCTCTTTTGACTTTTGACTTTTTGCCGTTTTTATCAGATTTGGTCAGTTTTAGAAATCCACTTAAGTATCTAGGTCCAAGTTAATGACACTAGGCACTTAATTTCTCTACCAAGTCCAAGTTAATGACCTTGGTTGACCCGAAACGAAACAACTGACAATTAGTTCAAAATTTTCAAACACTTTTTAATGAAAACTTGTACAAGTAACAACTTAATGAACTTGTTTAAACTTTGAATATCTCAAGTTTTTCAAGACTAGCTCCCAACCTTGTTGTCAAGTTCAGAAACTTCCTACTTTGCTTCACTTCCCAGATTCTGAGATTTTGTCGAAAAACTAAAGCAGAAATATAAAATCTTTTTGAGATTTTTTAAGTAAGTTTAAACTGAAACACACTAAAATCTTTTTGGGTTTTACGCTAAATTGAAATGAAATTTGGTAAAGAAAAGAGTAAATGAAACTATTTACAAACATATTTTTGGTGAGCGTGTTAGAGGATCATATCAGCTACCGACAAATTACAAGTACCGTTGAGCTTGATTACACACTAAGTATTAAACAATTCACTTGGATTGCCGATATACTGATCCTTTCAAATTTTCACACATTTTTCAACTATTCAGGATACGATTTAAATGTTTTAGGATCTTAACTTATACGCGTGTCCCACCTCAGAATATACTCTCGTATCCAGACTTCTATATTCAGTCTATAGGTGAACGTACAATAATGATATCTGTAAAGGGTAGTGCGAGGCCATGAGAGCTCAGGTTAGAACTTCCGTTCAGACAAAGAGATGATGGCTCGACTTTCGATGTGTCCCATTTGGGGATCTTTTCTTCAACAACACATGAATCATATTTTGCAATGTTTATCATTTTTTATGCTGAGGGGAGGCTTTAAAAAATTAAACAGTGCAGAGTATTATACGAGGACTAGGCTATTGCTTCCGCAAAATCAGAAGTTCTGGTATAATACCCCATATATCATCAAGCACATAGACCTAGTATGTTAGAAATAGAAAGCCTTTGAAACAAGATTTCGAGGGTTACCTATATATCCGAGAGATGTCCCCCACAAAATAAGCAAGTTGTGATTTTATGTTTATATCCTGAAAAGTCTACTAAGTGTGTAAAAACCTATCGGCATATCATCAGCAAGACTGCTTAATGCTTTTTAAACACTACAAATCTTTAGCATACTGCAATTGTCTAGCTGATGTACTACCATTTTCACTTTTTACACAAACTCTTTTTGGTTTTCTATTGTTTTTAGATTTTAAAAATATCTCATGTTTTTGGATTTTTGCATTTTTTTATTGTTTTTGTATTTTCTGAAAATATATCTATCTCCCCCTAAAGACGAAATCAACTAAAACTACGACAAACCAAAGCAGTCTGCTTTTCAACATCCTCTGCCTCGGTTTTCTCATCAACGCCAAGTATCTTCTCTACATCCGACAACAATTTCATACCATTTAATTTTAAAAGATATTGAAAACGAGCTTTATCGAAAGCTTTGGTATGTAAATCTGCCTTTTGTTCGTCGGTGTGGATTTTGTCAATTCGTATCAACTTCTTCTCGAAGCAATCTCGGATGAAGTGATGACAAATTTCTATATGTTTGGTTTTAACGTGATGTACCGGATTTTTTGTTATGTTTATTGCAGCCTCGTTATCAACAAAAATAGGTGAAGTAAGAAATTACAAACCGTAATCGCGCATCTGTTGCTGAATCCACATGATCTGAGAGCAGCAGCTGCTGGTAGATACATACTCTGCTTCACATGTTGAAAGAGCAACATAGGTTTGCTTCTTACATTGCCACGTGACCAGTCGGGGTCCGAAGAATTGGCATCCTGCAGTTGTTGATTTTGCGTTAATCTTGCAGCAACCAAAGTCAGAATCTGAGTATCCTTCGAGCATGAAGTCACCATCTTTGGGATAACACAACCCCAGTGTTGGAGTTCCTTTCAGGTAGCGCAGAATCCTCTTGACGATAGACATGTGCGAAGCTCTAGGACTCGACTAATATCGGGCCGCGAGGCATGTCGGGTACATGATGTCAGGTCTGGATGCTATCAAGTACATCAGCGAACCGATCATTGAGCGGTATAGTGTTTCGTCCACCTTCTCTCCGGTGAGATCAGGGTTGATACCATGATTAGTTGCTAATGGGGTGGATATTGGAGCAGTCTCGGACATCCGAAATTTCTCCAGAACTTCGTAAACATACTTCGTTTGATGTATGAAGGTTCCCTCAGCATTTGGTCGACTTGCAATCCTAGGAAGAATTCATCTCACCCATTGAAGACATCTCGAAATTCTTCTTCATCACCTTCTCAAAGTCTTTGCAGAGTTCATCATTTATTGACCCGAAGATTATCTCATCAACATAAATTTGTACAATCAGTAAGTGCCTATCGACTTCCTTTGTGAAGAGAGTAGCGTCCACTTTTCCTCTGATAAAGCTGTTGGCAAGCAAGTGTTTAGGGAGCGTCTCGTACCAGGCTCTCGGGGCCTGATGCAAAGCATACAGATCTTTGTCTAGCAAGTAGACCTTGTCTTTGTGAATTGGGTCGGTAAAGCCTGGTGGCTGACCAACGTAGACCTCCTCTTTCACTTTTCCGTAAAGAAATGCCGATTTGACATCTAACTGGTACACTTTAAATCCTTTCCATGAAGCGAAAGCAAGGAAAATTCTGATGGCTTCAAGTCGAGCAACTGGAGTGTAAACCTCTGTGAAGTCTATTCGCTCTTGCTGACTAAAACCCTGGACTATGAGTCGAGCTTTATTTCGGACCATCACTCCTCGGTCATCTCTCTTGCATTTGAACACCCATTTTGTGTTTATCTTCCGGTGTCCATCAGGTAGGTCCACAAGCTTCCATACACCAAGTTTCTCAAATTGACTCAGCTCCTCTTGCATTGCATTGACCTAGGATTCTTCTGTCTGTGCTTCCTTGTAGGTTCGCGGTTCAATCTACGAGATAAAGCAACTAAGTGAGAATTCAGTTTGTAGTGGAGCAATTTTAGTTTAAAAGCAAGTAAGGACATGGTCAATCTAGCTTCTTGTGCGAACCCCTGATTGTAACTCTCCTATTATCAACTCCTCCGGGTGGTAAGAAAGAGTCCTTGGCATAACTTAACAAGGAACATCCACATCGCCTTCCAAATTAGTAACATTCTGATTCGCAACTTGTTCATTATCAAGAAGTATCTGATCTGAAGATTGGATCTGCTCTCCCTCAGATTCTGAATCACCATGATCAAATGTTGGTCTATCATCTGATTCTGAATTATCATCATTGAATTCCGTCTGATTTTCTGGAGCAGGCTCGCGTTCTGAAGTAGTCTGAGTTTGCTGAACATCATCATTCTCTCCAGCATGACTGGGACCGGCTTCATCATCATTGGAAGTTTGTTGTTGACGGTTAGAAGATCTTGCTGGAAATCTTCCCTGAGATGCTTCATATTCTCGTAAAATATCCAAATCATCAAAGTACTCTGGCTCTTCTTCTAGATCAAATGAATCCCATAAGGCATCTTAGTCGAATCGCCATGAGTCTGCGAGATTCTGTGGAGGCATAGTATAACCTTGACATTCAACGTGCTGTGCTTCGATGATCCTTTTGAGACTTGGAACAAAGACTCGTCTGAGTGGACTGGCATACCCCACAAAGATACCTTCTATGCTCTTTGAACCAAACTTGCCATCAGGAACTAGAACTGTGCAGGGAGACCCAAACGGCTCTAAATACTCGAGATTAGCCTTGCGATTGTTGATCAACTCGAAAGATGTCTTGTTGTGCTTCTTCACAGTAAGTACCCGGTTGAGAGTATAACAAGCGGCTGATACTGCTTCTGCCCATAAATTAATCGTTAACTTGGAATTAGCTAGCATCGTTCGCGCCGTTTCGATCAGCGTTCTATTCTTTCTTTCTGCGAATCCATTCTGTTGCGGAGTATAAGGTGCACTGAACTCTTGAAATATACCTCATTGATCACAGAATTCCTCCATTCTGTTGTTCTTGAATTTTGTACCATTGTCACTTCTTAGTCTTCGAATGCGGGTTTGGTACAAATTCTCTATCTTCCTGAATAACCTCAGCAAACTCTCAAATGTCTCATCTTTCGACTTCAGGAATGTCACCCACAAGAATCTCGAATAGTCATCAGTGACCACCAAACATTACAGATCTCCCGTTATGCTCTTGACATTCACAGGACCAAAGAGATCCATGTGAAGTCTTTCTAGCGGCTTCGAGACTGAGTTCATCTTTTTACCCGGATGGGATTTCTTTCGTTGTTTTCCCTTTATACAACTGATACACTCCCCTTCCAGATGAAAACTATTTAAGTGAACTGTGACAACTCGAGTTTTCAAGGTCTTTCCTCGACACGTTATTTGTTTCACAACTGTAATTGGATAACTTGTTTGCCTTGTAATTGTGTGCCTTGTAATTGTGTGCACGTTGACATAATGTTGTTATTTGATATATGATTAATGTGTTTAAGGTGACTAGTTTTATAAATTCATGAAGTGTTTGAATTATAAACTTAGCATGTGCATCCTCATTCTTATGACTACGAAACATAGGAGTTTCGTCGCACCCTTCACGACGAAACCCTGACGAAATTTGGATCTTTCACCACAAGTCTTCTCGACGAAACATGGTTGCCGACGAAACATGGGTTTCGTCACCCCTACGCGACGAAACATAGAGGTTTCGTCGGAAAAGAGGTTTCGCCATAACAGGGCTCGGCCCAGTGAGGTTTCAGCCCAACTCCTCATTATATTAAAGCTTCCCATTCATCAGTTACGTAAGTTGTTATTATGAAACCCTAGAGTCTCTTTTCCTATCCTCTGTGCGACGACAACCATCATCTCTCACCACCATCATCTTTCTCGGATTCTTGCTAGTTTCTTCTTGCGAAGGGTTAGTATGTGATTAGATTACCCGATTTAATATGCTTGATTCATTGTTGAAGATTGCTATGTGTTAACCGTGATCTATTGTGAACATAGGGGTTTATTAGAAACTGTACTTTCATATGTTATCAATTAGGGTTTGTTATTGGGTGCTAATCTATTGGACTAAATCTGATGTTGTGATTATATTCATCCATGATTCACTGCTCGGAAACTGATGTTACGGTTTGACGTTTCTATGGTATGTCGTTATGTATGTTAATGAATCGGTATTTGGGTTAGGTGCAAGATGATGATTCTTATGTATAGGTCATTAGATCCATGTGATTGTCAGATATTGTTATTGATGATTAGGGTTCTAGGAGAATGAGAAACTGTAACCATTGTGTATACTGTAACTGTTTCACCGACTATTCTGAGGTGACGAAACCTCAGGTGTGACGAAACCTGATGAGTGACGAAACCCTATAGGTTTCGCCACATTACCTCTCGACGAAACCCCATAGGTTTCGCCATGTTACATCTCGAAGAAACCCTATGAGTTTCGTCGCCTGGAGTTTCGCCGCCCAGCACATAATCCATATCAGATTGTGTTTAACCTGTGTAGGAAACCTGTATGTTCACCATTTAACTGTTTATGATATTGATCATGATTTAGGAAGTATGAATTTGCATGTGAAACATAAATAAGAACTGTGTACTTAATTGAGTAACATAACTGCTATGTGTTATTCAGTGATCGTTACTTTGCATGCATCCTATGATCATAATTTACGTGAATACTATGCGAACACGAACTGATTGTGTATACATGCATACTATAGGCTTCGACTGAATTAATTGTGAACAAGTAGTTAATCATACCGAGCAAACCAAGGTGAGTTCACACTTTCCACAAGGCATGGGATTCCCAGGGGTTGCGAATGGGTAAAGGATTTAAACTGACACTGCGTAATCTCCTGGTTTGGAATACGTACCACATCCTCTTTATTGAAGGGTGATAACACGTAATAAGGATCTAAACGAAACCTGCGTGATCTCCTGGTTTGGGGACACGTACCACATCCTCTTTATTGAAGGGTGATAACATTGATACTAGACCAAAAACTCTATCATGAAGTCCCTCATTTTATATCGACTTAATCGCCGGGCAAATGGCGAGCGGGTCATTAGTTAGATAGCGCTATTTAGGTTTGACAAGCCTCACACCGTGCCGTAGAGGACGGGCGTGAACTAATGGATCTGGGCACTAGTCAATGATGATAGACATTGACGTTAGGGCACCAACTTAATTCAGTCAGTGGTTGATATGATAACGGGTCTAGTGGTTCACATGGGGAAGCCCCCAATGATTACGGTTTGGGAAACAAGGAATTGGTTAACTCATGTTTGCAAATGAACTTATGGTTTTTGGAACAACTCTAAAATGGATAACCAACTGTGAACTCGCTCAACTTTTTTGTTGACTCGTTGTTACATGCCTTGCAGGTCGTTAGGTGCTTATGGAGCTTGCACAAGGAGGAGTGGTCGTTGTGGGACATGGACTGTAGAGTTCCATGTTAAACATTTGAACTTCTAAACTATGTTTTGGTTTTTAAACTTTATTATGCTTCCGCTAAATACTTGAACTTGTTTGATTTCTTTTGGACACCAATTATATTATGGTTGGTTTTATTTATTTAATTACATTGTTCAATCAAGAACTGGCCTGCACCCCGTACACCAACCGAAATCCGCCAATTCTTGGGTTTGGCGGGCTACTATAGGAGGTTTATCAAGGATTTCTCAAAGATTGCGCAACCTCTCACTTCACTAACTCAGAAGGGCGTCACCTATCGTTGGGGTGATGCATAGGAATCCGCATTTCAGCACTTAAAGAATAGACTTTGTAGCGCGTCTATACTCTCGTTGCCTGAAGGCACAGGCGATTTTGTGGTTTATTGCGATGCGTCCATCCAGGGACTTGGTTGTGTGTTGATGCAACGTGAGAAAGTCATTGCTTACGCATCACGCCAACTTAAGGTCCATGAAAGGAATTACACTACACACGATCTGGAGCTGGGAGCAGTTGTTTTCGCACTCAAGATATGGAGACATTACCTGTACAGTACCAAGTGCACCATTTACACCGATCACAGGAGTCTCCAGCATATCTTCGAACAGAAGGAGTTGAACATGAGACAGTGTCGATGGGTCGAACTCCTGAATGATTATGAATGTGCGATCAAGTACCATCCGGGCAAAGCCAATGTTATGGCCGACGCCCTCAGCTGAAAGGAGTCAAAACCTAAGCGCGTGCGAGCATTACAACTTACCATCCAATCTAGTCTTCCTACTTAGATACGAGATGCTCAGGTTGAAGCATTGAAATCAGAGAACATCAGGGCTGAGTGCCTACGTGGATCGAAGAAACGGTTAGAACAAAAGGAAGACGGCGCTTACTACGTGACAGGGCACATCTGGGTTCCACTTTATGGTAATTTGCGTGAGCTTGTGATGGATGAAGCACATAAGTCTCGTTACTCTGTACATCATGGTTCGGATAAGATGTACCACGACCTAAAGACTATGTACTGGTGGCCTAGCATGAAAGCCAACATAGCAACTTATGTTAGTAAATGTGTGACTTGTGCGAGAGTCAAGATTGAATACCAGAAACCATCAGGCCTACTTCAACAACCAGAGATCCCGACATGGAAATAGGAGCAAATTTCCTTGGACTTCGTTACTAGCCTACCTAGATCTCAACGAGGAAATGATACCATTTGGGTGATCGTGGATCGACTGACCAAGTCTGCATACTTTCTTGCTATCAAGGAAACGGATAAGTTTTCTACTCTAGCAGACATCTATTTGAAGGAAGTAATTTCGAGGCACGGGGTGCCAGCCTCCATTATTTCTGATCGTGACGCACGTTTTACCTCTGAGTTATGGCAAGCGATGCACAATTCCTTTGGCTCACGTTTAGACATGAGCACCGCTTATCATCCACAGACGGATGGGCAGTCTGAATGCACCATCCAAACCCTTGAAGACATGCTTCGAGCATGTGTTATCGACTTTGGTAACGGCTGGGAAAGACACCTTCCTTTGGTGGAGTTTTCGTATAAAAACAGTTACCACACCAGCATCCAGGCTGCTCCGTTTGAGGCATTCTACGGACGAAAATGCTGATCACCTCTTTGTTGGGCAGAGGTTGGCGACAGCTAAATCGCTGGCCCAGAACTTGTAGTAGATACAACAGAGAAGATTGCTTAGATGCGGAAATGAATGACGGCAGCTCGTGACCGTTAGAAAAGCTATACTGATAAGCGCAGGAAACCACTCGAGTTCCAGGTTGGGGATCGAGTGCTACTTAAAGTCTCACCTTGGAAAGGTGTAGTTCGTTTTGGTAAATGAGGGAAGCTTAATCCACGGTATGTCAGACCATTCGAAATCACTGAGCGTATTGGCAGGGTGGCCTACAGATTGAACCTACCTGAAGAACTCAGCGGAGTTCACAATGTATTCCATGTGTCAAATCTAAAGAAGTGTCTGTCAGATGAGACCCTCATAGTTCCTATTAAGGAGCTCACTATAGACGATCAGCTGCGATTCGTCGAAGAACCTGTAGAGATTACAGACCGAGACGTTAAGATTCTCAAACGCACCAGAATACCTCTTGTTCGAGTTCGTTGGAACTCCCGTCGTGGCCCAGAGTTTACCTGGGAACGAGAAGACCAAATGAAACACAAATATCCCCAATTGTTCAAGAAAAGTGAAACCACTACCGAGGCTAAAGCTACTGCGGAATTTTGGGAGGAAATTACAAACCAACGGGGGGATGATGTGACACCCCAGGAAAACCAGGAAACCACGCAACCTAATTAGCTTCCTCAGTGACTACGTGCTAAATTCAGGGACGAAATTTCTTTCAAGTTGGGGATAATGTGACAACTCAAGTTTTCAAGGTCTTTCCTCGACACGTTATTTGTTTCACAACTGTAATTGCATAACTTGTTTGCCTTGTAATTGTGTGCACGTTGACATAATGTTGTTATTTGATATATGATTAAGGTGTTTAAGGTGTCTAGTTTTATAAATTCATGAAGTGTTTGAATTGTAAACTTAGCATGTGCATCCTCATTCTTATGACTACGAAACATAGGAGTTTCGTCGCACCCTTCCCGACGAAACCCTGACGAAATTTGGATGTTTCACCACAAGTCTTCTCGACGAAACATGGTTGCCGACGAAACAGGGGTTTCGTCACCCCTACGTGACGAAACATTGAGGTTTTGTTGGAAAAGAGGTTTCGCCATAACAGGCCTCGGCCCAGTGAGGTTTCGGCCCAACTCCTCATTATATTAAAGCTTCACATTCATCAGTTACGTAAGTTGTTATTATGAAACCCTAGAGTCTCTTTTCCTATCCTCTGTGCGACGGCAACCATCATCTCTCACCACCATCATCTTTCTCGGATTCTTGCTAGTTTCTTCTTGCGAACGGTTAGTATGTGATTAGATTACCCGATTTAATATGCTTGATACATTGTTGAAGATTGCTATGTGTTAACCGTGATCTATTACGAACATAGGGGTTTATTAGAAACTGTACTCTCATATGTGATCAATTAGGATTTGTTATTGGGTGCTAATCTATTGGACTAAATCTGATGTTGTGATTATATTCATCCATGATTCACTGCTCGGAAATTGATGTTACGGTTTGATGTTTCTATGGTATGTCGTTATGTATGTTAATGAAGCGGTATTTGGGTTAGGTGCATGATGATGATTCTTGTGTATAGGTCATTAGATCCATGTGATTGTCAGATACTGTTGTTGATGATTAGGGTTCTAGGAGAATTAGAAACTGTAACCATTGTGTATGCTGTAACTGTTTCACCGACTATTCAGAGGTGAAGAAACCTCAGGTGTGACGAAACCTGATGAGTGACGAAACCCTAGAGGTTTCGCCACATTACCACTCGACGAAACCCCATAGATTTCGCCAAGTTACATCTCGACGAAACCCTATGAGTTTCGTCGCCTGGAGTTTCGCCGCCCAGCACATAATCCATATCAGATTGTGTTTAACCTGTGTAGGAAACCTGTACGTTCACCATTTAACTGTTTATGATATTGATCATGATTTAGGAAGTATGAATTTGCATGCGAAACATAAATAAGAACTGTGTACTTGATTGAGTAGTATAACTGCTATGTGTTATTCAGTGATCGTTACTTTGCATGCATACTATGATCATAATTTACGTGAATACTATGCGAACACGAACTGATTGTGTATACATGCATACTATAGGCTTCGACTAAATTAATTGTGAACAAGTAGTTAATCATACCGAGCAAACCAAGGTGAGTTCACACTTTCCACAAGGCATGGGATTCCCAGGGGTTGGGAATGCGTAAAGGATTTAAACTGACACTGCGTGATCTCCTGGTTTGGAACACATACCACATCCTCTTTATTGAAGGGTGATAACACGTAATAAGGATCTAAACGGAACCTGCGTGATCTCCTAGTTTGGGGACACGTACCACATCTTCTTTATTGAAGGGTGATAACATTGATACTAGACCAAAAAATCTATCATGAAGTCCCTCATTTTATATCGACTTAATCGCCGGGCCAATGGTGAGCGGGTCATTAGTTAAATATAGCTATTTAGGTTTGACAAGCCTCACACCGTGCCGTAGAGGACGAGCGTGAACTAATGGATCTGGGCACTAGTCAATGATGATAGACATTGACGTTAGGGCACCAACTTACTTCAGTCAGTGGTCGATATGGTAACGGGTCTAGTGGTTCACTTGGGGAAGCCCCCACTGATTACGGTTTGGGAAACAAGGAATTGGTTAACTCATGTTTGCAAATGAACTTATGGTTTTTGGAACAACTCTAAAATGGACAACCAACTGTGAACTCGCTCAACTTTGTTGTTGACTCGTTGTTACATGCCTTGCAGGTCGTTAGGTGCTTATGGAGCTTGCACAAGGAGGAGTGGTCGTTGTGGGACATGGACTGTAGAGTTCCATGTTAAACATTTGAACTTCTAAACTATGTTTTGGTTTTTAAACTTTATTATGCTTCCGCTGAATACTTAAACTTGTTTGATTTCTTTTGGACACCAATTATAGTGTGGTTGGTTTTATTTATTTAATTACATTGTTCAATATGATTGGTGGCTTGATCCTGGTCATGTCACGCCTCGTGCGGTGATACTCCGCTAGTGGATTTTGGGGGTGTGACATGAATCCATTTTACTAAATCGTTATGCACCAAGTGGTTCATCTTGCGTAGGTGAATGTGGCCCATCTTTCGGTGCCACAACTCTGACTCCTTTTCAGTAGCTCTTAATACGAAGCACCGAGGTTGACCCCTGGTAGTCGTAGCGACGCTCATATCCAACACGTACAGATCATTAACCCTAGGTGCTCGCATGATGATCCACTCCTCGGGGATGACAAACCCCGGCTTCAGGATCAGACATTCCTTGTCAGTAAAGTGAGTTGAATACATTCTGTCACAGATTTGAGAAATGCTAAGTAAATTGTTCTCCAGCTCTGCTATGTAGTTGACTCTCTCAAATGTAATAACACCATTTGATAACGTCCCTTCCCCAACAATACATCCACCTTGATTTTCTGCGAAACCAACGTATCCATCATTGAACCCTTGAACATCGTATTACAGGGTTTTTCTCCCCGTCATGTGCCGGGATGCTCCACTATCCATAATCCACTTTGAGATAGATCTTGGGAGCTCTTGCACATTTCACAAACATTTAGTTAGATTTTGAAGCAATCCAAGCCTCCTTTGACTCAGGTAGCTTGACATAAAGTTGAGTTTTTCTTTGTGTACAGTGGTGGGAAATTGTTGTCATTCATTTTCAAACTTTCCTCAGAACCAACCTCAACCTCTTCATACAGAAAGAATTCGTTTTTCGAAAGTTGACCAGATGGTTGGTCTTTCTTTGGAACATACTTCTTCCCTGATGGGGTCGAAGTTTGTTTTTCCAGTTTTTCATAAAAATCCAAAGGTACATTCATCTTGACTGGTTTAGTCGTAGATGATTGTTTTGCAGAATCAGAAACCTTTGGTTTTGGAACACTTGAAGTCTTAACCTCAGATTTTGGCTTCCAAGTTTGTTGTGGAGAAGCGACCCGTTTGTAAAATTTATCAGTTTTCTTTACTATCTGTTTTATGGGTTCAATTTTGATTTTGATGTTTTCATTTTTCAAAATCTTCTTCTCAACAAACATTGGCGCTTTGCCTTTGACATCATTTTTATTTCTTGGATTCTCAACAACCACAGACTTAGGTTTTGAGTTGGTACACTTTCGTGCAATGTGTCCAACTTCGTTGCATTTGAAGCAAGTGCGGGTGTCAACTTCCCGACTTTTTCCTTCAGTCTGAGGCTGTGAGGCCTTCTTTGCAAAAAAATCTTCATTTGTTTTCGAAAACATTTTCGACTCCTGCTCGGAAAGTGAACTTGAACTTTTAACAAACACTTTCTTTTCGACAAACTTTTTGTTTTGAAAGTTTCTCTTTTGATTATTCTTACCACCCTGATAACCACCCGACCATCTGTTTTGGTTGTTATTGTTAAAACGTGGTGATACAACAGGTTTTTTATAGTAAGATTTATCCTTTTCAAAGTTCAGAAACCTTTTGGAACTTTTTAACCTTGCAATTTCAGAAACTTCAATTTCAACAAGTTTGAAAACATGCTTCAACTTGTCGACATTCACATTCTCAATTGGGAATTCAATATCCGAGTACAACTTATCAGAACCAGACATCTTGTACATGACAAGAGTAGGTTCGTCACATGAGTTGTTCTGGGATTTTGATTTCGGAATGTAATTGTTCAGAAAACATTCTTCATCTTCAGTCGAATCACTGTCTGATTTTAATACTTTATTAACAACATTCTTTACAACTTCAGATTGAACACTATCTTCATCAGACGATGAAGTGAACGTGACATCAATTGTTTCTGGAAGTTTTTCAGCACCTGTTTTCTCACTTGTTTCAACTTCATTAGTCAAACCGGATTGTTTCTTTGAAAAATTATTAAGCATAGGTGGTGGAACTTGATGATACCCCAGCCCTGTTCCATCCAAGTATACATCTTCACCAACTTTGTTCTTCCCAATTGGTTTGGGAACGATGTGTTAAAGAACAAAGCTCGCGGAGTTGTAACTATTCAATTTCAAATTGATCCTTTCATTCTCAATCTTAGCTTCCTAGAACTGAAGCTTAAGACTTGCGATCTCATCCAACTGCTGGTTGATTTGTTTTTCTTTTGCCTGAAGAACTCCAGATAAATGAACATTTTCTTTGTAAGTTTTACCATTTCGTTCGTCAGAATCTTTGATCGTTCTTTTCAATTTCTCATAATTTTCTGAAATTGTTCTGTTTTCAAGAGTTAATTTTTCATTTTTTTTCTTAAAACGTTCAACATCAGTTTTATCTTTTTCAATCTTTTCGTTTAATTCTTTAATTCTTTCATTTGAAGTTCTAATTAGTTTATCTCGATCTAATACTTGTTTTTCAACCAAATTGACTTTTTCAACCAGATCTTGGGTCCTTTTGAGTGGGAGATACGCATGTGTGCTACAGACTTTACATTCTTTCATGCAATTTCTGCAGTCACTCCCTATTTTAGCATAATCAGTCTTACCTGATTCATTGCTTGAACCACTACTACCGACCTTGCTTGTTGACTTAGAACTAGAAGTAGATTTGGAATCTACCTCGAGTGCTTTCGCCTTAAGAACTTTGTCGGCCATTTTTGTTAGGTTTTCTACCGTTATTTTCTTTGAAGTATCAAGTGTCGGATGACAAGTGTCGGATAGCAAGTATCGAATGACAAGTGTCGAATGGCTATCCGATCGGATGGTGATCCGATCGGATGGTCGTTCGATTGAGATGACTTGTGCTTTAAAGACTTTAAACCTCAAAACCAATCCGATGGGATGGTGATCCGATTGAACAAGTTTATGACGTCAGCAAAGATTAATCAACATAATCTAATCCAATCCGATCGGATGAATGACGTCAACATATGCGAAGAACACGACATAGTTTTTGATCGATTTGATTATGTTTTAGTCCAAATTTTTCAATGAAACTTCGTAGGATTGTTCTATGTTCAATTCCGATTCGATTAATATCAAAATTACTCAATTTCGTCCGTGAAATCTTGCTTAATTTTGAGTTTTTCTAGTTTTAAGGTGTGAAAATATAAAAACTGTAAGAAATGTAGGAGAAGATGAAGAATTTGTCAGAATCTCTGGTGAGAGCTGACTGAAATCTGCAGAAAATGACTGAAATTCCGGTGAAATGTTGTTGCTATCTCCGATCCGGCCTCTGGTAGCTCTGATACCACTTGTTAGGCCACACACGATCTGGATCTGTTCTTAGTCATAGAACATAGCCGAATCGATCAGTGTCGAGGTGCGGAATCCCTCTACACCGTCTGAGAATCACTAATAACAATCTCAACGCTTAACATGTCGGATTTCATTGATTGATGGTGAAAATATAACAGTTCTTGATGAAAGTCAGACAGAGCTTTGCTTCAGCAAATCAGCAAAAAGTTCTAGACAACTACCACTAACCTACTATTTATAGGCAATCAGGGAAGGAGAGAGTGTCACCCAGTCTGATGGTCATCCGATCGGATGGCCATCCGTTCGGATGACACAAGTCGTCCGACGGATTTCACTTAACAAATCACGCGTCGTTCCCTGTTTTGTCTAGACATACAATACATATACATTCATATACAAAAACATACAAACATGACAAAATATATAAGACTCGATGCAGACAGAAGCTACAGACATATGTACTAACATAGTCTGGATCAACGAACCCATCTGGCTATGAGACATACACCACTTCTTGGCCTTTCCCGTAAAGTTATGAACTCTTCAAGTGTAGTTGGTAAACTTTGAAGCCCTTGAATGAAGCGAAAGCTAGGAATAAACGAATTGCTTCCAACCTTGCCACTGGTGTAAACACCTCATTGTAATCAATCCCTTCTTGCTGATTGAAACCTTTGACAACCAATCGAGCCTTGTTACGCGTCACGATTACCCTATCATCTTTCTTGCACTTAAACACCCACTTAGTGCCAATCTCTTTTTCACCTTTAGGAAGGTCAACTAACTCCCATACCTTCAACTTCGCAAACTGGGCCAATTCCTCTTGCATAGCTTCAACCCATGAATTGTCTTTTAGAGCCATATGAATGTTCTTCGGCTCCTTTTGGGAAGTAAAGCAACTACACAAGCACTCATTCATAATCCCAGTCTTCTCAATTGAAACAAACATACCTGAATTATCTGTTATGCTTCTCCATGTCTGAACACCTGCAGTAGGATCACCAAGTATCATGTCAAGTGGATGATCTCTATTTACTCGTGTAGTAGCAACGTTATCGACTTCTAAGTTATCACCCAGGTTTGATCCAATTTCCCCCTGAATATTCTAATTTGCAAACAGATTAATGAAATACTCCCCCTGAATGGGTTCAGATTCACTATCGCTTGAATCAGGATCAGCAGCACTTGAGGAAGATTCTAGAGCATCTGTCATCGAAACACTCGATCTAGGCATAAACTCGCCTTCATCATCTTCACTTATCACTGTTTGAATCAACTGAGAATCACCTGCATTAGAAAACCAAGGAATATTAAATGATTTAAAAACACTTTCATAATCATAGAATATAGCAGGACCACTCGTTGATTGTTGAGGTTTGTAGGTAGTAATTTCTACATTAAAAACAACCTCAATTTTACCAATTTTTATATTAAAAACCCTTTTATTTGGTGTGCCAGGTATGTAACCTAGAAAGTAACCTTCGTCAGCCACCTCACCGAATTTTTGTTTATCTTTGTTTCGTACTATGGTGCAGGGTAATCCAAATGATTCAAAGCCTTTCACGTTTGGTTTTTCGTTAGACATTAATTCATGACAAGTTTTGTTAAAACATTTAACGGTTAAAACTCTGTTCAGGATGTAGCAAGCTGTATTCACAGTTTCTCCCCAGAAAAGAACTGGAAGCTTTGAATCTAAAAGCATAGTCCTAGCGGCTTCAATCAACGTCCTGTTTTTCCTCTCAGTGACTCCATTCTGTTGAGGTGTATAAGGAGCAGAATACTGATGTTCTATTCCTTTGTGAAGACAATAGAGATCCAGAATCTGATTCTTGAACTCCGTGCCATTATCACTCCTAATCCTCTTGATTCTAGCTTCATGGACATTTTCCAATTGCGTAAAAAGATCTATCAACATCTCAGTTGTCTCATCTTTTACACCTAAAAAAGAAAACCCATGAATACCGTGAGTAATCATCTTTGACAACTAGACAATAGTACTTTCCATTTATGCTCCTTACGTTCACTGGACCGAATAAATCCATGTGAAGTAATTCATAAGGGGCATCTATGGAATTTATTGTTTTAGACTTATGAGGTTTCTTGTGTTGTTTTCCCTTTTGACATGGAAGACATTTATCTTCCACATGAAACCTCTGCATTGGTACCCCTTTCACTAGCTTATTTTTAATAATATAGTTCATTTTGCGATAGCGAATATGAGCCATGCGTCTGTCCCACAACAATGATTCAGCTTCAGATGCTTTTAACAGTAAACACGCCACCACAGCAGACTGATCTTTAGCACCCATGTCCATGACATACGTGCCATTTCTCCTTGGTGCACGCATCACTGTCCAATCGTCCGGAATCACCAAACTCGGTTTCAATACCAATGCTTCAGACTTGGTAAAATGGACCGAGCGACCCTTGTCGCAGACCTGAGACACGCTCATTAGATCTTGTTTAAGCTGCTCAACATAGTTCACTTTGTCCAAAGTGATCTTCCCATTTGTCACTTTTCCACGTCTTGTAATCCTACCACCATTAGCACCAGCAAAATTCACATGTCCTCCATCATAATTTTCAAACTCAGTCAGAAATCTCGCATCCCCTGTCATGTGCCTAGAGCAGCCACTATCAACAAACATAAGTTCATAATCCTCCACAGCAGCTCCTGCACACACCAACCAAGAAATTAGTTAGAGTGGGGGACCCAAGCCTTAATGGTCTTGAGTCTTCCAGATTCATCAACTACAGGAACATCCATCCAATATCCATCACTCCTAACTGGAGTCTTGGATCTAGGACCTGTTGATGGAAATGGGGTTTGATTTCCACGAGGTCTCTAGTCCTGGGGTTTCCTATGCATGTTTGGACTTTGTGACCTTTGGTAATTCTGGTTTTGAGACCTTGAGTTTTGACACATATAACCAGAGTTCGATTGAACTCGATATTGACTCCAAGAAGATTGATTTATGTAATTTCTAAAGCCATTGTTGTAAAAAGTTCGACCACCATTATTTTGGTATTTAGTTTGATATTGACCTTGATTTCTGAAATTATTTGAATTATTATTGTTCATTCTTGGTGAACTGCTTCTAGGTCTCTCATATCTGCCTGATGTAGATTCAGGCTGAAATCTTTGTTGATTTCTTTGAAAATGAGGAACTTGTGTAGTTCCTTTTTCAGCCTTATCTACGCCAACAGCAACACCCTCTTGTTGCTTAGGAGCAAATTTCTTTGGAGAATTAGACACTTTCTCCTCATTATCACCACTCTTCTCTAGTGACTTCTCTCTCTGTTTCTCACTAACTTGTGCTTCAGTCTTTTTGTTAGGACAATAGCTAGCTACATGTCCCTTGGTGTGACACTTGAAGCACGATCTTTTTGTCAAAGACTTTTATGTAGAAGTCTTTGAACTAGATCCCTCATTTGATGATGATGCCTTAGATGGATTTTGTTCAGTTTGCTTAGATTCAGATTTTTCTATGATTTTATTTTTTGCAAACTCTACATTTAATTCGTTTTCAATAACAGTTGTTTTGCTTTTCATGTCACTTCCTTGAACAAAAGTAACCTTTTTAACAAAAGTTTGATTTTTTTTTTATTTCTAGGAGGTGAATTTTTCTTTTTCAAAACAGGTTCTCTATTATTTTCCTTCTTAGCATCATCAATCTCAGACACATCACCTTGACTTGATGTGGAACTACTTGGTGATGTTGACACAAAGTCTGTGAGATCATCTTCATCAGGCAAGAAAGAATAGTCATGACTAAGAGGAGGTGGTACTTCAATAAAGCCCTTGAAGCCCACACTGGTCTTGTTATTACTTTTCTTTAACCCACCCATCATGTGTTTCATTACAAAAGTAGAATCTCTGAATTGACTCAATTTCTTTTCAAGTTCAACAATTTTGAGCTATGCTTCTAACAACTCTTTGCACTTTTCAGAAACCTCTTTTTTTTCTCACTCATAGTGTCATGAGCTAAGTCTATAATTTGAAGTTTTTCATTTAATTTGCAGGTTAAAACTTCAATTTCAGTTTCATAGCCTTTAATTTTCTTCAAATACATAGACTCATTTCTTTTAACAAAAAACTTTGATTCTTTAATGTTAGACATTTCGTTAATCAGACTTTGATTTTCAGTTGATAATTTATCAACTTCACCCTGTAATTCACGACATCTTAAGCAAACAAAACTAGCATAATTACTTACCTCTCATGTTAGTGTTTCTAAGTTGGCCATGAGAGCAGCAAGTTGAGCTTCCAATTTTATAAATTTTGCATCTTTCTCTTCAGCTTCTTTCCATAATCAGACTTTAGCTTTTCCTCCTCAGCTTCAGTTGTCTAATCAGCTTTAACTTCCTCAGCTTCACTTTCCTTCTCAACTTCAGTATCAAATTTTGCTTCAGCGTCATCTACTTTTGCTTCAGCAACATCAACTAGCACTATATCTACCATGAATGCCTGAGTGACATTCTCATCATCTTCCAGATGAACACTCTAGTCATACGAACCCTCTCTTGCAGTAGAGATCAAGGCCCTTGAGTTAGAGTTGTTTGATGCATTCCTATTGTTTGAACTCTGACCCGAAGCCTCTTGTTTTTGTTTTTGACATTCCCAAGCAAAATGTCCATAACTTTGAGAGTTAAAGCACCTCACTTTGGTCTTGTCAAAACCAACACTCTTGCCCAGAAACTTCCTTCCTGTTCGATTCATAAACCTCTTCACTCTCCTAGAAATCATGGCCATTTGCCATTGTAGATCCATTTCTTCTAGATCATCAGGGTCAATCTGATCGTAATCTTCATCTAAAGTGGCAGGATCAGATATCTTCCCCTAAATGTAGTTCTCATAAGAAGCAACGAAAGAAGCCAGTAGAGCAAGATGTTCTTCTACAGACTTCACACTCATAGGCATAGACTTGGTACTGCTACTCTGATTAGTAGTTGATGTTCTCTTAGTATCACACCCCGACTGCGTGAAAACAACGAAACCGCGACGGAAACGTCGGGGAGTGGAGCGACAGAATTATTGTTTCACAACCATGGATTCAAAAAGTTTCGTTTTATTGAATTGTTAAACATTTACATTATCTTAGAAACATAACAAACACGTTAAACACAGTCTATCATTGTTATTAAGTCACTAAGGCCTCGTCCAGTCCTAAGTGAGCATGCATCCGAGTCGTAACCAACATCATTCAACACCACCTGAAACATATGTAAAAATAAAGTCAGCAAAGAAATCATGGCGAGCACATAGGTTTTGTGTGAGTGTCAGACTCATGGCTAGTTTATATGTTGAAATAACTCGTACAACTTCGTTAATCGATATTGGAAAACCTTGTTTTGTAAAACCTTTCTATTCTAAAATGAATAACCAAGTCAAAACAGATTGGTTATAGTTTATAAAACCTCGATGCCCTGAATCTTAACTCAAAACATTTGTTTATGTACACCCAAATCGTAAATCGTTCTTGTGAAATAACTCGTATCGTTTATATCGTTTAGTAAACATTGTTTGTGTGACATCGTTTTAAATCGTTCGCCCAAGTGAACTAAATAATGCCACAATATGTAATATGATAAAAGCACTTATATATAAGAAGTATCAGCGGCGTATCTACCATGCTTTTATCATGTTACACCCGTCCCGTTATCTAATCACATACAAAAAAAACCCATCGTTTAAATCGTTTAACTCATTCTCGTTATAGACCATCGTTTCAATCGTCCAAAATCGTTCAATCGTTCAAATCGTTGTTGTTTTAATTATGAAAACTAACTTTTGGTCATCTCGCTTATAACATTCAAACCTTCGTAACTCATCCATCGTTCAACTCGTGTTAACAAACCACCAAAGGGTAAGTTAACAATCATCGGGTTCAGTCGTTACCCACATAACCCCCATACATAACCATGGTGGTAGTCCGATAACGGGATTTGTCAGATCCTATGGTACCATAACCTAATACTGGTTGGCTTTATCAATGCTAATGAATTTCATTCGTTATGTAAATACGTCCAACAAGTTCGTTCACATTATCGAAATCGTTTTTGTTTAATATAAACCATAGTATTCGTTTTTGAAATCATCGTTGAAAGCATCGAAATCATTTAACACATATAAATCACCCCAAAACAATCGAAAACAGTAAAATAGGGGAACTATGTACTCACTTCGAAGTGCAAAGTATCCTTGATAAAAGTGAACTAGCAAAGCTCAAGTAAACCAAGGAAATCAAATAGCACCTAGTAATCAGATCCTAGTTAATAAATCGACACATAAATCGGAAGATCGGGTAGAATGAGGTCTTGTAAACCAAATGAGTATTGGAACTTATGTGATATGGTTTAACAAAGCCTAAATTCTAAATCGGAACCTATCCTAAGTGCTTACGACCCGTTACAACCCATTAAGGTAGCTTACGCCACTTTAACGAAGCGCGTTCGAGATGCCTAACTAGTCCTATGACAAGTATTATATGCCGTAACATGTTTAAATATGTTGTATAATCAGTTTAAGTGACAAAATTTTAAGTTACATATGCTTAAAATCCAATTATGCATGAAAAGGGCATTTTTGTCATTTACCTAACGCATATAAACTACCTATCATACAACTAATTAAACTAAGTGACCATATGGTACAACCTCGGAAGGTTATTCCCTATACAACTATGGTTACAATACATGCTTGGTCGGATCCTAACGATAGTCCAAACGGGTCAGGTTCGAAAGTCTAAGCGGTTGTTAAGACCGCTTATCTCACGACCCAATACAAGCACTAGACTAAAAATGACGAGTTAAACAGGTTAAAACATGTTTAACTAAGTTAGAAAACAGGTTTTGATATCAAAACAAAGTGTTTTGATACCCAAGGATAGTTTCGTCTCAAAATGCGCATAAACGGCATTTTGACCGAAACTTTCACTCGTCACTTCGACTAATCAACGTGGTAATCAGTAGGTATAGTTACAAGGGACAATAACCATCGTGATTATGCTCACGTTGCATAATTTGACTTTCAAGCTTGAAAAGCATAATCGAGCATGAAAGAAACTTACAAAAGGTCCAAGCAAGGAAGATTTGATTCAAATTACTCAGGTATCAAGTATAAAACTCCAACTTAGAGCAGATTGAATCAAAGTGTGAGTTGAATGAATGAAATCAAGTGGGTATTTATAGATTTCCAAGAACCGTTAGGATCGTTTCTCGAAATTTGGGCTTTAATCTAGACCATACAAGTGTTACCCATGGTTTACAATACAATGAGACATCAAAAAACTATCAAAATGTATTCCAATTCAGTGATTAAAACCATCAAATTCAGCTCAAATGATTAAATTCAATGCTTCTGTCTGACAGTCTGTCGCGGGCCACGTTGAAACCAGACAAGGCTTATGCGCCGCTTGTAGGTCCCCTTGTTCGTATGGATCTTTCACAGAACTGGATATCTAACCTAGAGTGCGGAATCCCCTAGATCAGGTTTGTTACAGAAACGAGTAGAAACACATAATTCTAATTAAACAGGTCTTCTATTGATTATCCAAACAATCAGTTTTACAATCAATTCAAAACCTCACAACCTCACAGCTGTCACACCCCCAAAACCCACCTGCGGAGTACTACCGCTTGGAGGCGTGACTGACCAGGATCCAGCCACCAATCATATTGAACATACGAGTTAAAAGGTATAAAAGTTTAACCAATACAATTGGTGTCCAAACAAACACATAGTTAAGTTGCAAGCGGAAGCATAAGTCTTAAATCAAAACATAAGTTTAATTGTTTCATAGTTTAACATGGCACACAGTCGTCCATGTCCCACAACGACCCTCCTCCATGCATGCTCCAGCTTAAGAACCTAAGGACCCGCAAAGCATGTAGTAACGAGTCAACAACTAGTTGAGTGAGTTCACGGTTGGGTGTTCGTTTTAAGTTGTTTCGAAAACAGTTTCCTTTAGCTGGCATACCGCCGTGGGGGTTACCCCATAGTTAAAAACGTGACTTGTTTATTCCCGGTTACTCTGGCAATCCTGCCGTGGGGGCTACCCCGTGTTAGTTATCTGGCATTTCGGCCGTGGGGGCTACCCCATGTATACACTAGACTCGTTACCATATCGACTGCTGACTGTAGTCATGTTTAAGTGCCCTGAAACTGTCAATGTCTATCATCATTGACGTGCCCCAGATCCATTAGTTCACGCCCGTCCTCTGCGGCACGGTGTGAGGTTTGTCAGACCTAAATAGCGCTATCTAACTAATGACCCGCTCGCCATTGGCCCGGCGATTAAGTCGATATAAAAATGAGGGACTTCGTGATAGAGTTTTGGTCTAGTACGAGTTATCCGTCCGTGAGGACGAGGAATTACATTCCTGAACCTTTGCTGTCCTACCCAAGGAGGACGAGGAACCCAGTTCCTTAACCCCAATTCCCGACCCCTGGGAATCCCATGCTTTGTAGAGGGTGTGAACTCACCTTGGTTTGCTCGGTAGAAAACACAGAAAAGTCAAACAAGCAACGTTGAGGCTACTCACGTCCTATCATAGTTGTATCATACAATCAGGTTCGTATTCAAGTAGTGCACGTATGGCATACACGTTTAATCATGGCAGTTCATCGACATTCACATTCAACAGTAATACATAAGGTCTGTGCATTGGGCCCAAGAGTCCGGCCCAAACTGTTAAGTCCGAAACAAGGTGAAAGCCCAAACAGTGTGTATAGTCTCGAGTCGCAACCAGGCGTTTGCGACTCGCAACCTGAGTCGCAACCATGGTTTCGGTCCATGCTGTTTTGGTTACGAGTCGCAACTGGACTCGCAACGGTGGTTTCGAGTCACAAGGTTTGGTGTGCTGATCCGGTGTGGTTTCGAGTCGCAACCGGGTGTTTGCGACTCGCAACTGGTGTCGCAACCGGGAGATTTCGACTCGTTGTGCTTGGTTTCGAGTCGCAACCGATGGTTACGAGTGGACAGGGGCTGATTCGGAACAGTGTACTATCCACTAACATTCTGATTTCATGCAGTTTGTACTATCCAACCAAATTCCTTAAACATGTTTATTTGTCTAGAAACTTCCTAAAATGGATCAAACAATTCAGATTTCAAATATTCAACATGTTCATATGATATTCAAGTTGTTCTTCACACATTCATCATGTTCATCATCATTCAAATATTCAAGTAACTCATCTTCATTCATATGAACTTAAGTCTAACAAGAATCATGAACAACTTATCAACAATCACCCTAGTTGGCAAGTTTTCGGTTCTTAACACAAGAATACACAATCCGATTTATATGAACATCAACAACTAGTGTTTTAGACTACATTTAAACACAAAACATCATGGGTTCCTTATGCCACATATCTGAAATCAAGTATGCTATCTTATTAACCATTATCATGCATAAACTTAACAAATAACATACTATCACATAATCTCCATCATGTATCATCATCAATATCCGAAATATAACAAGAATCATTAACCAACAAGTATCATGAACACTAACCAACAAGCATTCAAACATCAAGCACACATCATTCTTAAATCATGAAAATACATGTGTTTGCACTAGAATTACTAACCGGTTGTGAGGTGGTGAAAGATGAAGCTTTGTTTGGTGTGAACAAGCCAAATCCGAGAAAGCCTTCTTGTGGCCGGTTGGTTTGATCCGAAAAGAAAGGAGAAGTATGGTGTTGAAGCTTAGGGTTTTGGTGAGAGGAAGTAGGAGAGTGTGTGTGCTAGAGGAGCATGAGTGTTGTCCAAAGTGGTAAACATGGGTAGCTATTAAGGCTATATACCCGCCCCCAAGTTGTGCACCCTAATGGGTTTCGGTTGAGTTCAATGGGGTGCGTGGCCCATCCGGCCCAAGTGTTACGGTTTACTCGAGACCACATGGTCTCGAGCCGGGTTCGTGTCGTTTCGGTTCATATACATACTCGCATATATACACATAAGCACACATGTAACCTAACACATAAGCATATAAAAGGTTGTAGCTTATCATTAATTACATAAGTTTAACTATTCACACGTTTACGCATACAACGAAAGGTTCTAAATTTCGAGTTGTCACAACAGCCACTATCTCTGATCTTGTCTCTAAACCTGAATTTCGAATTCTTTCTCTCTCTCTAGACTTTCTATCTCTAGAATTCTCTAACAACTAAAACCCTAATCACAAAACATGTTTATATACCACATGTTTGTGAACTGGGCTTCCTACTGGGCTAGGCCATTTTCCAAGCCCATTACAAAAATAAACTCACTAACCAATAAGCTAAGCCCAATTACAGAATATCCAAAGACTTAATAATCAAACTATTAAGTTGTTGTCACCGAATATGCACCAACAGACTCCCCCTTGACAATAGCTTCATAGTGTAGCTTTGTCTTCAAACATCTTGTGTTCTTTTGGTCTTTGGATAACGTCAGCTACACAGTTTCTGACATCAACAGACTACCCCTTAGCTGAGGCTTCCAATCTCCAAAACTTTCGTTCTTTGTAGATCAGTTAGCTAGCAATCTTTGGTTAAGCAAGTAAGCTCCAACTCTTCCATATCACTTTCTCTCTGCAATGTAGTAGAAGGATCCTACATGCATCTTCACACGTTCTTCACTTCACTCTCAATTTTCACTTTACTTGTATTCTGCACTTCATTTTGATAACTGCATCAATCTGTTTAGAAACACAAGCAAGTAACTCGAAAAACTATTAGTCTTTTTCACATTTAAAGATAAACCAATATTTTATCTTATCATGCAAAAACAACAACTTGTCAATTCAAAATGGAAGTCTTTTAAAAAGAAACATTTTTTTTTATTTTTGATTTTTTAAAAACAAACTAACAAACTAAACTAAACTCAAAAATATTTACAATTTATCTTTTTGTGAGAATCATGTGCAAGAAGATCATATCAGCAAAATCAAATTGTTTTCACACTATTAGATAATTCTTTATTTAATTTTTCGTGAAAAGCAGTCCAAGACGATTACCAGTATTTTTGTCCATTTAAACAAAATGCATGAACATTTCAAGTTCCATTACCGTATGATACGTTAAGGTAATTTTATTACTGATATACTAGTGTGTCCCACTTCAGGATATACCCCCACGATCAAGGTATGCACAAAGATTCATCGTAGTAGGTGAGTATACTGAATTCATCCGTTTTGTTTTTCAACGTTTAGATAATTGGTGATCAGGTCAGTACTTCCGTATAGCAAAGAGACCAAAATATCTAACGAGGGCTAAGACAAATACCATTTTTGGTACGATTTATGCATTTTGCACATTTTTTAATGACTCTCTATGAGAGCTTCTTCATTTATGGGTTTTGGCATTTTTAGCTCTTTTAAGATATCCTGGTTGTGCCTAGGTCAGCATGTATCTGGATGCAGCAGAAGGACAACCCTGATATCCCCAGATGAAATAACAGTATAAAGACCCAAAACCTCATATTTTGGTAATCTATCAACGCAAGATTTAAGGTCATTAAACCATACACCACTGATGTGTTCCCCACTCATACACAGTTTATTCAGGTTTATATCACATTGGTAAGTTGATTATTTCATGCTTTTTGCCTACGGGTACATCGTATGATGAAGCTGCTATCACACTTAAGCATTTTAATTTATTTTCAGTGTGACAGTCTAACTCGCTGATGTACTATCATTTCTTCTTTTTCACACCATGAAATCTCCTTTTTCAATTTTTCAATTTTATTTTATGTTTTTCATTTTTCAACGTTTTTGTATTTAAAAAAAAAATTTAATTTATAACTTACTCCCCCTAAAGACACGCACTATCTAAACTCTTTTTGGCTTAGGGTGATTTCTCCCCCTAAATTTTGTTTTTATGGAGTAAGTTTCAAAAACACAAATTTAAACACAAACAGACTCCCACTTCAACTTGACAATAGTTAGTTACCAATTTTAACCTACTATTCACCTCAGACACTTTACAGGAACAACCACTGTCAAACACATCAACAGTCCTTCTTGGTCATCCTGCACACACTCAACAACTTAGTTAGACTTAACAACCCAAACCTGACCGGTTTTGGGTTGACCATGTAAATCCACATATGATGCTTCTAACCAATATCCATCACACCTTTCTGGTGTCTTGGATGTTTTTCCTGTTGTTGAACAAGATTTATAACTTCCACTAGGTCTTTGATCATAAGAGTTCCAATAAACTCTCGAATTTTCTGACCTTTGAAAATTATTATCTTGATACCTTCTTCTCCCATTATCAAAGCATGAATTTTGAAAAATTTTTGGATGTTGTTGAACATTTGAGTTATTAAAACCCCTATATTAATTTCTTCTTTGAAAATTTCGATTACCAAAAGTCTGGTATCGATTTTGTTATCCAAAATTTCTATATTGACTTTGAAACCAATTTGATTTACCATTAAAATAGCTAAATTGTGTAGAATTGCTTCTTGGTCTATTAAATCTTCTTGTTATTGAAGTTTTAGATTGAAATCTTGGTTGATTATATTGACCATGTTGTTGAACATTATTATTCAAACCAACCCTGTTCCCATCCTTAACCTCATCAACTTTTTGCTTATTTTTCTTTAAAGGACAACAACTTGCCACGTGCCCTTTAGTGTGACATTTAAAACAAGATTTTGTCTTATAAATTCTCTTTTTCTGAAATCTCTTTTTAAATGTTTTCTTCTTTTCCTTTTCAGTATCCTCATCCGATTTATGAGGTGTACTGTTAGACTCAACAGATTCTTTCAAAGATTTTGGACTACTTGGCAAGTCCACAGCTATCGGATCCACTACAGCTGGTGTAATTGGCGCAAAATCAATTAACTCATTCTCATCAGGTAAAAAAGAGTAGTCTTGATCCTTAGAAGATGAAGCTTTAGTAAACCCCACTCACGTTCTATCATTACTCCTTTTTAACCCTTTTTGAATGCGAGTCCTAACTAATGAAGAATTTCCAAATTTGTCTAACTTTCCTTTTAGTTCAACAATTTGGTCTTGTGCAATGGCCAATTCCCTGCACTTTTCAGAAAATTCATTAGTTTTATCCTTTATAGTTTCACGAGCCAAATCAATGATCTGTAACAGTTCATTGACTTTGCTTGTTAAACTGCTGATTTCTTGTTCATTTTATTTAAGTTCATTTAAACAATTTGACTCTCTTTTAATCAAAAGAACATTTGACTTTTTTGTTTTTCCAATTCTGCTAACAGAATTTTGTTTTGCTCCGATAGTTTGTTAACCTTACCCTGTAGTTTAGTGCAATTATGACACGTATGACTTACAGATTCTAATGATACCTTCACCTCTGCTGTAAGTCCTTTCACATCAGTCAAGCCCTTTGAAACTTCTGTATCCTTCTTCTCACCATTCTCCTTATCATCTTTCTTCTTCTCTTCTACCACGACATCTTCTTTTTCATCTAAAGCACGACCTCCTACACTCTTCCTTGATGAATTCTGATAACGTTTTTCTAAACCTTCCCACAGATCTCTAGAATTCCCATAGTGCTTGATGGTATGTTTAATTCCCTCAGGCAAGGACTTTTTGATCACTGCTAAAACTTTCTTCTCAGCATCAACCATAAGTTTCTCAGATTCATCCATCATCTCATAAGAAATCACCTTAACCCTTCCTTCAACACGACGTGTAGGAGCAATGTATCCATCAATCATACAATACCACATTCTGATATCTTCACTTTTCACACATCCCTCAAATTCCTCTTTCCAAACAGAATATTCTTTGACGTTTCTCAGCTTTGGCCAATGTTTAACAGTCTCACTAACATTGTCCATTTTAACCATCTTTAAACACGTTTTTATCGTAACCGTACTGATAAAACCGTACAATATTTTTCCGAAAACTGTTTTTACCAAAGTATACCGTTAGAATCGTCTTGGTAAAAATCCAACGAGTCCAACGGTGCAAACGGTTTCGGCAGATGAGGTACGGATCAAATTCTATTCACGAAAACATTAATTCCTCTATGCGTATCTAATTACTCCACAAAAATAAATACTCCACCTTTAAATTCCTCTAGCTAATTTTGCTGGCAAACCAAGTTAATTTCGCTGGATAACGCTAATTATGCTAGCAAACCAAGTTAAATATACTGATGGAGTAATTATAATTATGTTGGTAGAGTAATTATAATTATGCTGGTAACTTAATTATGCTGGATTAAATTCGTTGGTAAATCAACACAATTTCGCTGGTTCGCCGGCCAGTTAATTTCGTTGGCTAATCAGGTCGTTATTACGACGACGTTAATTTCACCAATCACCGTAATAATGTCGCTGAGGACAATTACACGGTTACCAAAGTCGCCTTTGGATTTAATTTCGCCTGTCGCCGAGTTGCTAGGTCACAAATTCGCTGGTCAGTCAGTGTAGATGTTAAATTTGTTGCGAAATTGTTAATTATGCTAGAAAATTTTTGGAAACTCAATCTGATTGAATTTTCTGCAGATTTTCCAGATTCTTCAAACAATTTCCTGCAAAATCAAACAACCAAAATCAGCAAAATTTTGATAAAAATATGAAGAACACAACGAAGAACACGAAGAACACGAAAAACAAATCTTCAAATCTTCAAGTTTTTCTTCAAATCCTCAAGTTTTTCTTCAAAATCTTCAACTTTCCTTCAACCAAAACACTAAAAACAGCAAAATTAAATACGCAATAAGATCAAAATAGCCAAGAATTTCGAAAATCCGAAGAACAAAACTCAAAAATTTCGAAATTTTTCAACACCCTAGTTTTCAGATTTAAAAATTTTCGAAAATTCCAAGAAAAAAAAAACCAAAAATTTCGAAAATCCTTTAAAACCCTAGTTTTCTGCAACAGCCAATTCTGAACCGAGCCTCTTCAAGAGCCTAAAGCTCTGATACCAATTGTAGGTCCCCTTGTTCGTATGGATCTTTCACAGAATTGTATATCTAACCTAGAGTGCGGAATCCCCTAGATCAGGTTTGTTACAGAAATGAGCAGAAACACAGAATTCCAATTAAACAGGTCTTCTATTGATTATCCAAACAATCAGTTTTACAATCAATTCAAGACCTCACAACCTCACAGCCACTATCTGTGATCTTGTCTCTAAACCTGAATTTCGAATTCTTTCTCTCTCTCTAGACTTTCTCTCTCTAGAATTCTCTAACAACTAAAACCCTAATCACAAAACATGTTTATATACCACATGTTTGTGAACTGGGCTTCCTACTGAGCTAGGCCATTTTCCAAGCCCATTACAATAATAAACTCACTAACCAATAAGCTAAGCCCAATTACAAAATATCCAAAGACTTAATAATCAAACTATTAAGCTGTTGTCACCGAATATGCACCAACACCGCTCCTAAGCAAGTTTGGCAGAATGACAGTTTTAGTCCCTGCAAGCCCAAAACTTGGTTTTTGATGCATTTTTGACACATTTAAGCCCCGTTAACCCAATTTCAAGGCTCTACAAAGAAGTTAAAGTATAGGGAACATGAAATATGCTCAAAAACATCTCGGATGTCGGTTCATTTGGTCGTACGGTTGCGTTATTCGGTTAATTACGATGAAAACTCGAACGGACGCAAAAACGATCCAAATTACACGACGAATGGTATTTTTGCATTCCAATCACTAAAATAAAATATTTTAATGATTACAAAATTTTTTGATGTCCGGATATGTTCAGAACGTAAGATACGCGCGTAAATGCAAACTTATGCACTTTTTGACGCTTTTAGTCCCTATTGATCAAATAAGCATATTTTCGCATACCAAACCCCTCAAAGCCTATTTCTAAGCTATGTAAAGGATATTTAGGGTATGTTTAACTTAAGATCAAGTTCCGGAATGTTCATTACCATACAAATCAGCATAGTTTCGCAGTTTGACACAAATAGTCCCTGCGATCGAATAAGCTTGTTTTCGACACACCCAACCCTCCAAAACTTATTTCTAAGTTATGTAAAGGTTATTTGAGGTATGTTAAGCCTATGTCACTATTCCGGAGTGTTTGTCGTGTTAAACTGATTACGTTTATGCATCAGTTTGCGTATAACTTTCCAGAAAGTGATTTAAAGCTTGAAATCGAACTCGAATCATATCCTAAAATCGTCAAACACAAATACACACATAATAAAACTAAGACACATCGTTTTATTGATAATTGACATTGTTTTACATCGTACATCGTTTACAGAGCATAGTTATCACAGTCTCCCCTACTTTAGGAAATTTCGTCCCGAAATTTTAACTAGAGGAAACTTGTGAAAACAAATGTGGATATTTCGCTTTCATTTGGTCCTCACATTCCCAAGTAATATTTGGGCCATGTTTGGACTCCCAGCAAACTTTGACCAATCGAAATCGCTTGTTCTTCAACTGTTTGATTGCACGGTCCATTATCTCCACAGGTTTCTCGACAAAGTGCATCGTTTCATCAACTTGAATTTCGTTGAGTGGAATGCGAAGATCAGTATCGGCTAAGCACTTTCGTAAATTGGACACGTTGAATGTCGGGTGAATATTCCCAAGTTCAGGAGGTAGCTCAAGTCGATAGGCAACCTTTCCGATTCTTTCAACAATCTTAAATGGTCCAACATATCGGGGTGCAAGTTTTCCTCTCTTTCCAAATCTCACCACTCCCTTCCAAGGTGACACCTTGAGTAGGACATGGTCGCCAACTTGAAATTCCAAGGGCTCGCGTCGCATATTCGCATAAATCTTTTGATGGCTTCTAGCTGTCAGAAGATTATCGCTGATTTTCTTGATTTTATCTGTCGTTTCCAGAATGAGCTCAGGTCCAGTAAGCTGAGCTTCACCGATCTCATTCCAACAGACAGGTGAATGACATTTTCGACCGTAGAGAGCTTCGAACGGTGCCATATTAATGCTAGCATGATAACAATTATTGTAAGAGAATTCAATCAACGGAAGATGAGAATCCCAATTACCACCAAAGTCTATCACGCATGCTGTAAGCATATCCTCCAATGTTTCTATCGTCCTCTCGGATTGTCCATCTGTTTGGGGATGATAAGTAGTGCTTAGATTTAGTTGATTTCCCAAAGCAGATTACATGGTCTTCCAAAAGTGAGATGAAAATCGAGCATCACGATCAGAAATGATATCCAAAGGAACACCATATCGAGATACTATCTCATCAACATAAATCTTGGCAAGTTTATCAGCAGATAGATCCTCGCGAATGGGTATAAAGTGAGCTGACTTCGTTAATCGATCGATAACAACCCAAATAGCATTGTGACCTCTAGATGTACGCGGTAACTTAGTGATGAGATCCATCGCAATGTTCTCCCACTTCCATACCGGTATCTCTGGTTGTACAAGCAAACCAGATGGTCGTTGTTGTTCAACCTTGACTTTGAGACAAGTTAGGCATTTCGATACATACAAAGCAATATCCTTCTTCATACCAGGCCACCAGTACTCAGTACGAAGATCCTTGTACATTTTGTCAGCACCAGGATAGATAGAATATCGAGACTTATGAGATTCGTCCATCACTAAAGTGTGAAGATCGTCTTGTTTTGGAATCCACAAACGATTCTTAAAATAGAGTAACCCATCGTCCTTCGTTTCAAGTTTGAGCTCAAGTTGATGTGGTAATTCCTTACCCATCAGGTTTTGTGTAACATAAGTACGTTGAGCATGAGAGACACGAGTCTGAATATCAGATAGAGTTCGAATAAAATTAAGCTTGACTCGTTCCTTTCGACTTAGCGCATCGGCTACGGCATTCGCCTTACCAGGATGGTAGCGAATTTTGTAGTCGTAATCGTTTAATAGTTCAACCCAGTGTCGTTGTCTCATGTTCAGCTCCTTCTGATTGAGAATGTGCTGGAGACTTTTGTGGTCTGTGAAAACCACACACTTCGTGCTATAAAGATAGTATCTCCAGATTTTGAGTGCAAAAACCACAGCTCGCAACTCAAGATCATGAGTGGTGTCGTTCTTCTCGTGTATTTTCAATTGTCTTGACGCATATGCTATAACTTTTCCTCGTTGCATGAGAACACAACCAAGGCCTAAATTCAACGCGTCACAGTAGACAACAAAATCATCGTTTCCATCGGGTAAAGATAAAACAGGAGCATCATAGAGTTTTTGTTTCAGCGTTTGGAACGCTTCTTCTTGTTTTAGTCCGCACTCAAAGGGCTTATTCTTCTGAGTCAAAGCAGTGAGTGGAACCGCGATCTTTGAGAAGTTCGAAATAAATCGACGATAATAACCAGCAAGAGCAAGAAAAGAACGAACTTCTGTGGGTGTTGTAGGTGTATTCCAATCCTTAATAGCAACTATTTTGGAAGGATCCACATGAATACCTTGTTCGTTAACAATATGACCCAAAAATTGAACTTCCTTAAGCCAGAATTCACACTTGGAGAATTTGGCTTAAAGTTGTTCCGTCTTCAGGAGTTCCAGTTTCAAACGAAGGTGTTGTTCGTGATCGGCTCGAGACTTCGAATAAATGAGAATATCGTCAATGAACACGATGATGAACTTGTCTAAATAAGGTTTACAAACCCTATTCATTAAGTCCATGAAGATAGCTGGGGCATTCGTCAAACCAAAAGGCATGACAGTGATCTCGTAGTGTCCATATCTTGTACGGAAAACAGTTTTGGGAATATCTTATTCGAGTACACGAAGCTGATGATACCCAGAACGCATATCGATCTTTGAAAAACTTGTAGCACCTTGCAGCTGATCAAACAGATCATCGATTCGTGGTAGGGGATATCGATTCTTGATGGTAAGCTTATTAAGCTCACGACAATCGATACACATTCGAAAAGACCCATCTTTCTTTTTCACAAACAGGACTGGAGCGTCCCAAGGTGAATAACTCGGACGGATGAATCCTTTATCAGATAACACTTGAAGCTGTTTTGATAACTCTTGCATCTCAGACGATGCAATATGATAAGGTGCTTTCGAAATTGGGTTGGCATTGGGTACAAGATCAATATGAAAGTCGATTTGACGAACTGGAGGCAAACCAGGTAGTTCATCAGGAAACACCTCTGGATATTCTCAAAATATCAGAATATCTTGGATACACTTGCTCTTGCCTTTCTCCTCGGTGACATGTGCCAGAAAAGCAACATATCCTTTTCGTAAATAACTTTGGGCTTTCGTACACGACATGAGTTTCAATCCACCAGACGGTTTCTTGCCAGGAACCTCTAAGACTTCACCAGACGAAAGAGGAATACGAACAATCTTATCGAAACAAACCACCTCAGCATGAAAATTAGTTAACCAATCCATCCCTACGATAATATCGAAACTCCCAAGTTGCATCGGTGTGAGGTCAATAGGAAAAAAGATGGTTATCGAGGTTCAACTGATAATCACGAATAACAGAATTGAGTACAAAAGGTTTACAAGTAGCAACTTCGACAGATAAAGGTTTCCTGAGTTTAGTTCTAGGTATTGCAAGCAAAGGCTCAAATGATAACGAAACAAAACTTCTATCGGCACTAGAATCGAAAAAAACAGATGCAGGTTGATGGTTAACAAGGAACGTACCATTAACAACCTATTAGTCCGCTCGAGCCTCGTTGGCATTTAGATTGTATGCTTATCCATGAGCGGGATTAGCATTCGCATTCGCATTGGCATTCGCGTACGGATTTGCAAGCCTCGGACAATTGTTGCGGAAATGACCCATTTCACCGCAGTTGTAACATGAACCTGGTGGGAATCTAGTAGCATTCCCTTGAGCCTGTGCTGGAATCTGAGCAGCTTGATTCTGACCCAAACGACAAATGTAGGCCACATGCCCAAGTTTACCACAAGTGGTACACTGTTTGCAAGCTTGTTGGGCAGCATGATGACCATTGCATCGAGCACAGTGAGGTGCAATACCAACATACTGTTTCTTGGCAGGAGGTTGTGCCGGTGGGTTCTGAGCATTTTGCGCAGTAACAACAAAATTTTGGAAAGCCTTACGCTTCCTCGACCTCCTAGAAGACTCGCCTTTCTTCTTTCTCTTGCCCTTTCCCTTGTCTTGTGCTGCATCAGCTGACTGCTTTTTATCACCCTTGTGGGTCAGTTTACCTTTACTGACTTGAGACTCAGTCAAAGTAGCAGCCAATTCAATCGCCTGACGCACAGTGGTAGGATTACTACCAGTTACAATGTCTTGCACAGAATCGGGTAGACCATCGATATACCACTCAATCGCTTTCTCCAACGGGGTAACCATAGTAGGATACAACAAACTGAGCTCCTCATAAATATCCGTATACGCATGGTGTTCTCCCCCATCTTGTTTCAGATCGTCGAAATCTCGTTCCAAAGCCCTAATCTCGTGACAGGGACAAAACTCTTTCATCATGAGATCTCGAAGCTCTTCCCACGTTTGTGCCATCGCCACATCGGCACCCCTAGCACGCATCACACCGTTCCACCATGTAAGAGCACGTTTCTCAAACACACTTGATGCAAACTCAACCTTACGCTCATTTGGACATTGTACATGTCTGATGTTGCTTTCCAAACTCTCGAACCATTGTAGGAGCGCAGTTGCTCCTTGTGACCCAGAAAACTTCAATGGTTTAGCTGAATTGAAAGTCTTAAAACTGCACTGAGCATTTTTATTATTGTTCGCTTGATTAATCTGAGTTACTAGGTTCGGAAGCACAACTGCGATTTGCTGAGCGACAAGGGCTGCGATTGCAGCATCCTGTTCGGGATCACGTCTAGGTGGCATATTCTAAAAAGAACAAGGACACATGAGAAACGAGTGAGATCGATAATCGGATAAACAAAAGAGGTATTGAAAACATCGACAAAACACAAGGAAGGCAATCATTTGTTCGCTACCTCGAACAAACAAACAACACGCAGTGACTAATCAAACTAAATAGATAATGTATCGCGAAGACATGATTTAGCCTATAAGTGGACACTCATCCCAAGAGTTCCCAGGTAAGAGTGACTGGTCTGATTATGTGGATTTGTACGAACACTCTACCCTTAGACAGAAAACTCAGGATACAGGCATCCACCCTTCCAGATTGCATGTGTTCACATTATATGACCCAAACTTTGACGAGATTTTGAAAACTTAAAGGGTTCAAAACCTTATAATTAATCATCCAAGAATAGATGATTGATTTGCAAATCGGATTTGTTATTGTGTTCTCTTAGTGGTTATCACCTAAAGATAGGTGATGGTATTGTTTTAAAAATCTAAACTCAAGTGAACTCGCGTTAGGGTCCTAGAAAAGTTATAGTCTAGGTCAAAGCATTACTAATAACCTAATTCCCTATAACCATTGGCTCTGATACCAACTCTTCTGTCACACCCCGACCGCGGTAAAACAACGAAACCGCGGCGGAAACGTCGGGGAGTGGAGCGACAAAATTATTGTTTCACAACCATGGATTCAAAAAGTTTCGTTTTATTGAATTGTTAAACATTTACATTATCTTAGAAACAGAACAAACAAGTTAAACACAGTTTATCATCGTTATTAAGTCACTAAGGCCTCGTCCAGTCCTAAGTGAGCATGCATCCTAGTCGTAACCAACATCATTCAATACCACTAGAAACATATGTAAAAATAAAGTCAGCAAAGAAATGCTGGCGAGCACATTGGTTTTGTGTGAGTGTCAGACTCATGGCTTGTTTATATATTGAAATAACTCGTACAACCTCGTTAATCGATATTGGAAAACCTTGTTTTGTAAAACATTTGTATTGTAAAATGAATAACCAAGTCACAACAGATTGGTTATAGTTTATAAAACCCCGATGCCATGAATCTTAACTCAAAACATTTGTTTATGTACACCCAAATCGTAAATCATTCTCGTGAAATAACTCGTATGGTTTATATCGTTTAGTAAACATTGTTTGTGTGACATCGTTTCAAATCATTCGCCCAAGTGAACTAAATAACGCCACGGTATGTAATATCATAAAAGCACTTATATATAAGAACTACCAACGGCGTATCTACCATGCTTTTATCATGTTACACCCGTCCCGTTATCTAATCACATACAAAAAAACCCATCGTTTAAATCGTTTAACTTGTACTCATTATAGACCATCATTCATTTGTTTAAATCATTCAAATCATTCCAAATCGTTCCAATCGTTCATATTCCTTCAATCGTTCAATCGTTCAAATCGTTCTTGTTTTAATTATGATACCTAAATTTTGGTTGTCTCGCTTATAACATTCTTCGTAACTCGTCTATCGTTCAACTCGTATTAACAAACCACCAAAGGGTAAGTTAACAATCATCAGTTTCAGTCGTTACCCACATAACCCCCATACATAACCATGGTGGCAGTCCGATAACGGGATTTGTCAGATCCTATGGTACTATAAACTAATACTGGTTGGCTTGATCAAACTTAATGAATGTCATTCGTTATGTAAATACGTCCAACAAGTTCGTTCACATTATCGAAATCGTTTTTGTATAATATAAACCATAGTATTCATTTTTGAAATCAACGTTGAAAGCATCGAAATCGTTTAACACATATGAATCACCCCAAAACAATCGAAAACAGTAAAATAGGGGAACTATGTACTCACTTCGAAGTGCAAAGTATCCTTGATTAAAGTGAACTAGTAAAGCTCGAGTAAACCAAGGAAATCAAATAGCACCTAGTAATCGGATCGCTAGTTAATAAATTGACACCTAAATCAGAAGATCGGGTAGAATGAGGTCTTGTAAACCAAATGAGTATTGGAACTTATGTGATATGGTTTAACAAAGCCTAAATTCTATATCGGAACCTATCCTAAGTGCTTACGACCTGTTTCTACCCATTAAGGTAGCTTACGCCACTTTAACGTGTCGTTCGCGCTAAAGGGCGTTCGAGATGCCTAACTAGTCCTATGACAAGTATTATATTCCCTAACATGTTTAAATATGTTGCATAATCAGTTTAAGTGACAAAATTTTAGGTTACATATGCTTAAAATCCAATTATGCATGAAAAGGACATTTTGGTCATTTACCTAAGGCATATAAACTACCTATCATACAACTATTTAAACTAAGTGACCATAAGGTATAACCTCGGAAGGTTATTCCCTATACAACTATGGTCACAATACATGCTTGGTCGGATCCTAACGATCGTCCAAACGGGTCGGGTTCGAAAGTCTAAGCGGTTGTTAAGACCGCTTATCTTACGACCCTATACAAGCACTAGACTAAAAGTGACGAGTTAAACAGGTTAAAACATGTTTAACTAAGTTAGAAAACAGGTTTTGATATCAAAACAAAGTGTTTTGATACCCAAGGATAGTTTTGTGTCAAAATGCGCATAAACGACATTTTGACCGAAACTTTGACTCGTCACTTCGACTAATCAACGTGGTAATCAGTAGGTATAGTCACAAGAGACTATAACCATCGTGATTACGCTCACGTTGCAAAGCTTAAACGAACTTTGTGTTGACCAAATCGTGGTCAAAGCAGAAAGTCAAACACTTTTTGACTTTCACGCTTGAAAAGCATAATCGAGCATGAAAGAAACTTATAAAAGGTCCAAGCTAGGAAGATTTGATTCAAATTACTCAGGTATGAAGTATAAAACTCCAACTTAGAGCAGATTGAATCAAAGTGTGAGTTGAATGAATGAAATCAAGTGGGTATTTATAGATTTCCAAGAACCGTTAGGATTGTTTCTCGAAATTTGGGCTTTAATCTAGACCATACTAGTGTTGCCCATGGTTTACAATACAATGGGACATCAAAAAACTATCAAATGGTATTCCAATTCAGTGATTAAAACCATCAAATTCAGCTCAAATGAATAAATTCAATTCTTCTGTCTGACAGTCTGTCGCGGTCTGCGTAGAAACCAGACAAGCCTTACGCGCCCCTCCTAAGCAAGTTTGGCAGAATGACAGTTTTAGTCCCTGCAAGTCCAAAACTTGGTTTTTGATGCATTTTTGACACGTTTAAGCCCCGTTAACCCCATTTCAAGGCTCTACAATGAAGTTAAAGTATATGGAACATGAAATATGATCAAAAACATCTCGGATGTCGGTTCGTTTGGTCGTACGGTTGCGTTATCCGGTTAATTACCACGAAAACTCGAACGGACGCCAAAACGATCCAAATTACACGACGAATGGTATTTTTGCATTCCAATCACTAAAATAAAATATTTTAATGATTAAAAAATTTTTTGGATGTCCGGATATGTTCAGAACGTAAGATACGCGCGTAAATGCAAACTTATGCACTTTTTGACGCTTTTAGTCCCTATTGATCAAATAAGCATATTTTCGCATACAAAACCCCTCAAAGCCTATTTCTAAGCTATGTAAAGGATATTTAGGGTATGTTTAACTTATGATCAATTTCTGGAATGTTCGTTACCATACAAATCGACATAGTTTCGCAGTTTGACACAAATAGTCCCTTCGATCGAATAAGCTTGTTTTCGACACACCAAACCATCCAAAAATTATTTTTAATTTATGTAAAGGTTATTTGAGGTATGTTAAGAATATGTCACTGTTCTGGAGTGTTTTTCGCGTTAAATTGATTACGTTTATGCATCAGTTTGCATATAACTTTCCAAAAAGCGATTTAAAGCTTGAAATCGAACTCGAATCAAATCGTAAAATCGTCAAACACAAATACACCCATAATAACACCAAAACACATCGTTTTATTGATAATTGACATTGTTTTATACCGTACATCGTTTACAGAGCATAGTTGTCACACTTAGCTCCTGTTGATCCTCCTGAAGCTGCTACGAAACACACATCACCATCTTCATTCGCGGTAACCTGCTCATTCTCACATGACAGAAATGTAGTAGCAGAGTCGTTAGAAGCATTGTGAGAAGAAAAAGATGGAAGTCCATTGTAAATCTCTGGATCTTGAACCTGATCATTTCATGTTTCCTTCTACTTCATGTTGAGCTCGTATGCTCTTAGCTTACCAACCACTTCTGCAAGTTCCTTTGTCTCATAATCTGCTTACCCCTTGATCATGAGAGTGTAGATATCCCATTTAGCAGGTAAAGCATCAAGCAGCTTGTCATTTTTCTCTATGTCAGAATAACTATCTATATCATAATTGTCTATTTCTGACATCAGATGGTAGTATTGAAATGATAATATCCTCAAGTGCTCATTTCTCATATACTTGAATATCGCAAACTGCTTCTTCAGTAGATCAACTTTGTTCTTTTTGACCTCTGCATTTCCCTCATATCTTTTCACTAATGCATCCCACATTTCCTTTGAAGTAGTGTACTTCTTAAAGGTATGTTTTCTGCCATCTGGTAAGGACATTTTGATTGCAGCCAAGGCTCTCTTTTCAGCCTCATACATCTTTTTATCAGCATCTTGCATGTTAATGTAGGCTGTGACACATTGTCTGCCTTCAAAATCGTGTGTTGGGTTCGCATATCCATCTTAAATACAGATCCACATCCGTGTGTCCTGATATTCAATTAAACGTTGAAACCTGTCCTTCCATGTCAGATAATTTTCCACCTTCATCATCTTAGGCAGTTTGTTGGTTGTGCCAACCTCGTGCTCCATCCTCAAAAGTTCGTTTAAATTAGACATGATCGACATTTTAACGTATCTGACTGATAAAACCGTACAAAATTTTTCCAAAAACTGTTTTTACCAAATTATACCGTTAGATACGTGTCGAAATTACGAATCCAATGATATATAATGTCGAAGACCTTTTTTGGGATTTTCTATTCACGAAAATGTGAATTTGAATCTACATCAGCCAAATAAAATTCCACCCTTTTAATATATCTCGGAACAGTAGTCCGAGATGGTCCAAAAATGTCTTAAGTTCGAGATGGTTATCCGGGATGGTCAAGGATGGTCCGAGATGAACAAATTCTGATCCGAGATGAATTCTTGTAATTCGGGATGGTTAGAGATGGTTCGGGATTAAACACTATTGATCCGAGATGAACTATTTTGACCCGAGATGAACGGTCGTTCAATCCGAGATGAACACTGTTATTCGAGATCCTTAGCAGAAGATCCGAGATCCTTCAGTTTTGATCTGAGATGCAAGTTTTCTAATCCGAAATGCAAGTTTTTTGATCCGAGATGCAAGATTTATGTCCGAGATGGATCGAAATGCTTGCTGTTTATCCGAGATTAGTAGCAAAACCCTGAAACAGCCATCAACACTTCGAAAACAGCCTCCAAAAATGACAAAAAATCCAATTTTTCTGCAGGAAACGATTCTGAACCAAGCTAATCAAGAGCCTAATGCTCTGATACCAATTGTATGTTCCCTAATCCGTATGGATCGTCACAGAATCGTCGATCCAATCTAGAGTACGGAATCCTCTAGATTAGATTTTAACGGAAAACGAGTAGAAACAGAATCTCTATAAACCCAATCTTTATTGATTATCTTCAAACGATTATAATCAATCAAGATCTGAAATTCTTCCAAGCCTCTTGCTATTACGAATTCTCTCTAAAAAGTGATTAAGGTGGTTAACCTATACCCTAATGATAAGCTTTGTTTATATAGGACAAGCTTTGCACATGGGCTAGGTAATGGGCTAGGCCCATTTCGCCTACCATTTCCCTTAATGAGGGTTTGGTTTTGGCCCAATCACTCTTAATTAACTACTACAAAGCTAAACCTGCTAACCGATTTTAATTTTACGAATTACAAGATATCCAAAGACCAAATCTAAAAGCTGTTGTCACAAATATGCACCAACAGTTAGTAATCAAGTTTCAGTTACTATTTGTTCACATCTATCTGTTAAATCTTCAACACGTTTCATCATCAAGTTTGGCGTTTTGTATAAATGGCATTTTAGATTAATATGGCGTCTCATCTGGAAGGGACTTATGTATATGGCTTGTAAGTTAAGGCGGGAATTTTAATGGCGTTTTGCTCATGAGTTTGGCGTTTTGTGTTAGAGCAATAAAAAGACCCTTTTACCTTAATGAAGCGCGTCCATGTAATAAAGAGTAGGTTATTTACGAAAACGCCACCGCGCTAATCTAATCCATACATTGTTTTGATCCAACGAATGAGGGGCGTTCTCACGGTTTTCACTTATAGACGTTTTCTCTAAATCTTGCCCATATATATATATATATATATTGACCTATTTTTAGCTAGGCCTAAATTAATGGTTAATCACCCATAACTAACCCGCTATAACCTTCAAAACCGTTTAACCAAAATCACCATAACCGATCTGTTATGGTAATATATGGTTATCTATCAACCAACATCGCGGTTATTGTTTTAGGTCAAAACCAATCCAAACCAACCCACGCACACCCCTAGTTGGTGGAATCAGTGTTGCCACAACCACGAAATACGTTTGAATCCTAAGTTGTTATTATTTCTTGTCAAGAGAAATGAAAGGGTGGCCAACGAATTCATGCGAAAGATGCAAATGGGTATAAATCTTGGATGACGTGATCTTAATAGTTATAATGTACTTGAAGGTCACTACTACATTCTAGTGTAACTTCGACATATTTGAGCGAGGTACGTGTAGCATCAAAACAAATTATAAGTATGACCCATTTGATAAAAATTAATGGTGCATGAATACCATATTTGGTTATAGTCTGTTGCTCCAAAACTTCGATTATTGCTACACGTTCTTGATTATTCATTCTGTAAAAATTCATCAGTACAGATCACACCTCTATTTGTGAAAAAACATTGCACCAACCTCTAGTCTCTTTCTCCTATAAAGTTGATCATGAAATTAGTTAGAGAAATGAGGATGATTCGTGTGTTTACCTTTGTCAGTGTCTTTAGTGTATCATCCATGTGTTTAAAGAGAAGGGAGTGATATTCAAGACAAAAGGTTTTCAAACAATAGTTGAAAAAATATAATAAATGTATTAATAAATCATAATAATACAATGTGTTTTGAAAGTAGCTAAATGATAACAGAATTACGTAATTTAAATTGAAGGGATGATAGAAGATGAACACGCACATCAAGGAGCCTCTAATTCTTTACCATGGTAGAGTTCTTTCTGAACCACCCTGTAAATCGGCTAAAGTTCCTTTCACCCTATACATATATAATATATGCCACACTATAAAATATATAAATAGAGAGATTTTAAGTGTACGTACGTATGCGTTCATCACCTGTTGCACTGTTTTGTGATTCAATGCAACAAAACAACCTTGTTCATATAAAAAACAAACAAAAAACACTAATAGTATACAAAACACTTACATATTCAAAGGGCTTATTTTGATTTTTTTATTGTATACCAGATTGTAAAGAATTACTTGGAAACAATTGGCACATTTGGTATCTTCTACTATATATAAAGTTTGAAACCTTTAGCGACGAAGAATTACTATTAACGACTTTTTGAACCCGATTCAAAAGTCGCACATCGTCAGGAGCGAGACCACAAAAGGTATCAAACGCAAACGGGACAAACACATGTTGATTCTCCAGGCAAGCTTTCTCATGTTTTGCCACTTTGCTCGCCTCTGCCTTGAGCACCGCTTGCCCTACGACAAAGCCCTTGTCCTTGAGCCCGACAAGGGAGGAGACTCCAGTTAAATCTACACAAGCGTGTTTCCCCCCTTCCCATCCAAACACAAGGATGTCCGCCGGGCGTAAAGTAGACCTCCCCTCTAAGGGGTCAGTCAGGAAATTTACTGGAGCCTCCTTTTTGGCAGAGATCCCGGCCCGCTTAAGAACATCACATAACACATCTCTCACCCAATCATGCCGATATTTAAACCCTGGTAGCTCTTTACAGTGGATTGCGTGCTCGCCGAAAGAATCCAAACACGCTTTGCGGCATACCGGACATGGCTCGTCAACTGGGAACAAAGGAATCATCAGTCGGTATCTAAGGATAGCACGGTATTCCACAGCCGACATGTGTTGCCCCAAGCTTTCAATAGGTGTGACAGACAGAAAATCCTGAGCATGTGGGGCACGTAGACATTCAAACACAGCTCTTTGCCGAGGGGATAAAACAAACTTCTCTTCAAACCTCTTGACAATTTCGCCATATAAGGCATTCGCCAGAATTTTCTGGGATTTAGGAGGGGCGGTGTCTTTAATGTAGAAACCGCCAATATCAAGGTCGGGAAGAGAACTATGCAAAAGGTCCAACGCACTCCTGTAATCGGAGTCTAAAACATCCCTACCACATTCTCGGAGTATGTGGTCTTGTAAACCCCAAGATTGGGCCTTGAAGCCACGAAAGCATATGAAGAGGCATCCTCGGCCATACAAATCCCTAAGCCTCCAAACCGGGTCGGGAGAGAAGCCAACCTCCACTGGAGATCTCCAAAAAAGGCACCCCCACAAACAACAATATCCTCTAATGCTCCCCGGAGGCCTTCATCAAAAACAGAGACAGCTCCCTCGACCAAAGAAGGTTGACACGTTCGAAGACCAAACAGTAATTTAGCAACACCCATACAAGAACGAAGCAAGAGGAGCTCACTCTGAGGGTCCCGTAGGCGTTTAAGGAACCTCATCAGCTCGACTACACAGTTCGCTCTTTTAAGAGCCATACTACTAATAAACTCTGCATCACGACTAACGGCACCCCCAGGAGTTTCACACCCAGCACCGGCCATTGCAGGTTGCCCAGAAAACTTCAGTTTTCTTTATATTAAGTTGAAGCCCTAAGGAAGGACCCTCAGCTCTGATGATATCTAAAGCATTAGCCACTTGGGTGGCATCTCCAATAAGCGTTCTGTCATCTAGGTACCAGGTGTGAAATAGAAGTTTGCAGCGATCCCTTATTCGGTGAACAAGGGGGTGTAGAACAAGGGCAAAAAGGAGGGGCCCCAAGGGGTCCCCCTGCTGAACGCCAGTAGTAGACCTAATAAACTCATCCCCCACATATAATCTAGCTGGTTGACCATATAAAAAATTGACCCACGTAGAAATAGAAGGACACCTTTTCCTTACCTCGTACAGTAGGGCTGTCCTATCAACCAAATTAAAAGCGTTCGAAAAATCAACAGTAAGCATAGCAAGAGACCCATCTTGGTGGTACTCATTAAGGAACCTGTTCGCACTATGAAGAACGGCCTCTGCCCCACACGGAATCCCTACCCCAAACTAGAAATCGCCAAGGTATTTGGCCATCTCCTTCCCAACACCTTTCATGGCCACCTTGGAGATCACCCTCCTCCAAATCAACCCAACAGCGATAGGCCTAATCCCATTATCCGGTTTGAGAAGAGGTGTAAGAGGAGCAGAAGCAACAAACTCCGCCAGACTCCTCGGGCACCTCCCCCTAGCACAAATTAACCATAGCTGAAGTAGCCCTAAGCAGGTTATCAGCAATCACAGACCCCTCCCCACAAAAAGCATCTAAAAGATGTTGGGCTCTTAAGCCATCTCTCCCGCACGACGTATCTTTGCGGAAAGATTTAATACACTCGAGCACACAATCGGGCTCCATCACAAGAGGAAACTCAGAAGGCAAGGAGGCAGGCATGGAAGGAGGGGGCATAGATGGGTGCTTAGCCACTAAATCCTCCAGAGTATTCTTATTGAGAGGGGCGACCCCCGAGGAGCATAAAACCTTAACCGCAGCAGTGAAATGACCATCAGCAACCTTACGTAAACATTGTTTCACATTGGTCCCCCCACACTCATTATCAATCTCAGTGCCCTTTTTGATTCCATCTGTAACCCCCCTCGCGGGTTGATCAAACAACGACTGGAAAAGAGTGGCAAAACCCTCACGATCACCCCACTGAGCCAAAGACCGCTGGATGCTAAGGCATTGGCCCGTCTTCCTATTGCCCGACCTCTTGTCCTGACGGCCAGCAGGCTTGAACACCCACAAGGTGCAACGTGGTAATATCAAAAGTCAAACCCATGCCTCAACAGAATCAGGCATAGCAACCACCTTGTCCAAAGCTGCAGTTAAGACTTGGGCAAATGCCATACGACAACTAAGGGGGATACTCTTAACAGTCTTAATGGGGAGAGAGAAAACACGGTCAAGCAAAGCAATATCTACACCCAACTCTTCCGACGAGGTATCAACATTTTCAACACCGGGTCTAGTGATGCCAACAATAAAACCCTGTTCATCTCTCTCACCTGGCACAAACCGAATAACCTTATCCTCATGGTGGCACGCCCGACTTAAAGCATGAGGGCCCATACACTCACCACATAACCATTGTCCGGACACCCTCAAAGCTTCACAAACATAGGTAAAAAGATTAAGATCGTCAGCAATTGCACATCTCAAAGAATCTTTCCTCTCGTCTAAGCCAAAATGGTGACTCTTGATATGTGCCATTAACCTTGGGAATCCCTTAGCCCCCACCAAGCCATCGGGGCAACAATGAAACCGTCAGAAAGGACAAGGCCAGAAACCGCTACCATTAGAACCAACCATAACAAAACTAAGTAAGCAGAGTCGACACTTAGATAATGTCACGTACGCCACCACCAATAAAGAAAACCCAACCCAAAAGGAAACGCAGCTGATGGGTCAAAAGGTAATTGAACCGCTACGCAAAAAAACCCCGAAAAAATCACCTAGGCATTTCGTCGAACACCTTGCGTGCGAAGAAGAAAAACATAAAACTCGTACGCTCTTTACGGACATGAAGCTAGCTTGGATTTGGAAGGAAGCAAGGATGCATATACGAAGCCTGACGTCATCATCCGTACACTCTGTGCTCAACTGAATCAAATCCGATTCGTCCGGTACACACGCAAATTCAAACCTAGTTCTGAACGACGGAACCCTAGAAAACAACAACGTACGCCGGAGACAGATCTAACGATGCCGGAGGAACTGAGATTGCTGATTTCAGTAGAGTAACCAACTTACATCGTTCAGAGAGCAGACACGACGGTTATCGGAACAACATAGATGCAAACACATGGTGTTTGGTGTATATGTGGTGGTGGTATGGTGAAAGGTGGTGGTGAAACTCCGGCGAAGGGGTTAGGAAGAGTGTCGGAAGTTACGTTGAGGGGTGCTGGTAAAGATTAGGGTTGAAAGATGAAAGTTTAGGGTGTTACACATTTACAACAATGCAATTACATCTTTAACTCAAGGGTTTTGTCAAATGTATTCAAGAATCAAGATCTTTTAGTAGTGATGTAAAAATACGAAAATGTGTTAAAAGAATTGAAACCCACTTACAGTTGAATGAGAATCGAAATACCCAGATGAAATTCTGCTTAAATTTTACAAGAATCGATGAGGGAGTAATGGAGGAGTACACACAAAGTCGTTAATAGTAATTCTTCGTCGCTAAAGGTTTCAAACTTTGTATTTAGTAGAATTGGTTTTTCTATTCAAAAGGGGGTGGCGGCGCAACTTGTTGCCCGACTACCTGCCATTGCTTTGTAATTGCCCTTTTTCGTGTGGAATGATATTGTCGTTTTTTAAAAAAGTATCTTCTTAATTGTAATAAAATCAGCAGCACGTGCAATTAAATTTCTTTCATTGGACTCCTTTTCGTCTTTCTTAATGGAAATTCGACCTATTACTCAAATAGCATTCTTGTATAGGTTCAATAAATATGAGAATATTATTTAATATAGTGATGAAACTCGGCCTATAACTGATATAGCATTCTTCTATTTTAAAGGGCTGAGATTTTATCCTCATCCGACAATGGTGATTAATTTTATCAGTGTGATTTAATGTTGATTGGGTCATGGGTAAACCGAAGGACTGGGGTAATAGGGAGATCTGGTAGGAAGTGGTAGCTAACACACTATGTGAACATGGTAGTATTTTATTTGTTTTTGCATTTCATTTGTTTTCGCATTTCCACTTGTAAATAGTAACAGTAGCTTCAGAAGTTTTTTCAGTGATTGTTTCATTTCTGCAAGTTTATTTGTTTTACCTTGTATTGCAAAAGCACATTAAAGATTCAGTAAAATCAGAAAATTGCCTCACAGTCTATGTTTGTTCCCTGTTCTCATTAGTATCCTCTGATTATCAACACTTGGTATCAGAGCCAAGCTCGACAGTTTATGTAGCCTAAATACCTTCAATTCAATAACATATCAGTCGTAGCCACACCCACAACAGCCCCAAAAGAAACAAGCTCAATTTCACTCCAAATTTCCAACATTAACAACCACGAATCCTTTTTAGGTTCCTCCTCCGGATCCTCCTCTGGATCTTCATCGGGCTCTGCGGTGTTGTTCAGCGCCTCAGTAAGCCTGTTATCCACAACAAGAACCATGTCGCGATTATGGTCTGAGTCATAGCGCAAGCTGACCACTTGTGTATGTAGTTTCCTTGAATAGTCGACCAGGTTGTTGTGCTGCTGAATCATAAGAACTTGGTTTTCCCTTAGTAGCTGGATTTCCTTTATCGACTATTCGAGAGTTAGCTCTCGGGGTTTTTTACTAGGATCCTCAGAAGACTCACCAAGATCAGGCATCAGTAGGCAATGTTTCTCGCGTTCAACTCTACGCGAACTGGGGAAATATTTTGGTTCAGAAGAGGATTAGTTGGTGTCAACTGCTTTCTTACCATTTGGGTCTTGAGAACTAGGCATATCTGAGATGCAATGCATATTTAAATATCATATAGGCACATATGTAATATATGCAGTAAAGATGTTGTGACTTGCATTTTGGAGTGTAGTGTCACTGCGGCTTGCTCTGTACAGAAGAGGTTATAGTCTTGTTTTTTTTCAGTTTTAAACCAAGTTCACTATAATCGATGGGTCTGATACCAATCTGTCACACCCTCAAAATCCACATGCGGAGTTTTACCGCGAGGCGTGCGACTGACCAGGATCAATCCACTAATCCTGTTGAACAAATATTAAAGTTATTAAAATTCTTCATAATCAACACGATTAGTGATTAGGTTTTAAATGTCTAAAACACAGTTTAAATTAACAGCAGAAGCAAAACGTGAAAATCCACACATAATTTAAAAACCACAATGTTTAATATAAAGTGAAACCAATAGTTTATTGCAGCCACGACACTCCAAATGCTGCAAGCTCCCACGCTGTACCTAACGTCCTGCAAAGCATGCACAAGTGTATCAACAAAGGTTGGCGAGTTCACAGTTTCAGTTTTAAAGTAAAGTAAGTTTTAAATACGTTAGTTTACTAAAACATGTCATGGGTAGCTAACCCACGGTTAAGCCACTAAACTGTGTAGTACCGAATACTTGACTTAAGTAAGTTGTCGTGCCCCCTATCAATGTCTATCGTCATTGATATAAATTCATACTCAAAAGTTCATGCCTAGCTCCCAGCATGGTCTGAGGTTTATTGAACCTAATAGCGCTATTAACTAGTACCCCGTTTGCCAAACCCGACAACTATCGGTATAATGTGTAGGGACTTTTCAGATAGAGTTTCGTTTAGTATGCTAAAGAAATGAAATCTAAACTACGGTATTTATTTGGCAATATTCCAGCCTATAAATATAATGTTGTCCCAAATCCAGGGATAGTGTAGTTCCCAAACTCGGGAATGCATGCTTTTAGTAAATGTGTAAACTCACCTTAGTTTAGGTCGGTAATATTAAGAGTATGCGAGCTAGGATAGTCAACCATGTCCTATTATGGTTACCAGGAATATTAGTGGGTGTTTATACAATTCACGCAAGTCGTACACGTATCTAGCAAATTGCACGCGAACCAGTAGTCACATAATATTTTATCGTGTGGTTTTCATGCACATGTTCACAATATAACCTACAACATGTCATATAACATTTGTACAATCACTAACCAAGTGCGGACACTTAAAATAACAAATTCGACTCTTATAAGTTTATCAATCATGCATAGAAATTCACTGAAACTAGGCTGTTTTAGGAAGCTCGTTTACCATACTTACGTTGTTGCAAAAATTATGATCTTTTTTATGGGATGACCCCTCAGTGGGGTTGGCCTTGTGTTAAAACTTAGAGGCCTAACTATTTACCGAAAAATTTAGGAAAATCCTTTACTATGCAGTGGCCAGATTCATCACTTTCTGGCTGCAGCTTACGGAAAAATTTATTTAAAAATATTCGATTACCTAATTAATCCGATTCCACTTGGAGATTCGTTGAGACACCTAAGAGCATCTACTGTATAAATTTCATGACCTAAATCCAAGTATTCACCGAGATATGATGTAAAAAACCACACACAAATTCTGTAAAAAATACAGCTTTGACCAATGAAATGAAATAATTTGTTTAAAATATGAAACTAGATTTAAAAATTATAATTGAAGTGCCATTAGAAGCGTATTTCGAAATGCAACGCCTTGGACTCAAGAAAATCAAGTTTTCGTTAAGTTATGACCCATTTACAGCCGGCTGAAGTTGGTTGAAACCGTTGGACAGATTCCGCTTTTGTTACCCGACTTCTTAAAATGAGTTTTACGACTTTAATCCCATACCTAACGGACAACAATGGCACCTAGACATCACGTTCAGCAGAGCATGAATTGATTTAATTAACAACAAAATGCAAGATGCAATACCTAGTGGCGAGTGATGTCGACTTCAGCCTTGGATCAAACTAGAGAGGGGTTCTTAGGCTTGATCTTGTGCCAGAAGAGGAGGAGGAAGAGAGCACAGGGTCACAACTTCTGAGTGTGAGTGATTAGGGTTTGTTTTGAGGTGTTATGATACAAACATGCATACATACGTATTCTCTAGTGGGGTGGGGGCGGTTTAATGAATTTTTGTGGGGTTTGGCCGATAAAAAGTAAAACAAGGGAAAGGAAGTGTGGGCTGAGATGATTTGCACCGAAAGCAAAAGAATAAGGGAGATAGAGGTGGTGGTTGGGTGTTTGGGCTGGCAATTCAAAACGTAACAAAGGAAGGTGGCAGCGAATTCTTGTATATTCACATAATATATTTTTTTTACAATTATAATTAACACTTGTATTTAAAAAGTTTATGCATGATATGTATATATGTATAATTCATATATTCACTCAAATCCAGTACGATAACGTAGAAGGCACATAAAAAATAGTCGATGGGAATGAACAGTTAACCTTGGAAGTACAGGTTGTCACATCATCCGCAAGTTGCAAGAAACTTCGTCCCGAAATTTGCAAAAGGTCGCTGAAGAAGCTAGTGCGGTTGAGCGTTTTCATGGGGTGTCACATCATCCCCAAGTTGTTTTGGAATTTTTGTCCCAAAATTCAGCAATAACTTCAACACTGGATGCAATATTTTTGAGCAACTGAAGATACTTGCGCATCATCTGATCTTCCCATTCCCAAGTGAACTTTGGGCCACGTTTTGTGTTCCAATGTACCCGAACAATAGGAATCTTACTGCGCTTGAGTGTTTTGACCTCTAGATCCATTATTCCAACTGGTTTCTCTATGAAATGGAGTTGATCATCAATCTTGAGTTCTTTGAATGGAACTACGAGTGTCTCATCGGATAAACATTTCTTCAGATTTGATACGTGAAAGACATTGTGCACACCACTGAGTTCTTCAGGTAAGTTAAGTCTATATGCCACTGTGCCAATTCTTTCCATGATCTCGAAAGGTCCGATATAACGCGGATTTAGTTTACCCCGTTTCCCAAAACGGATAACACCATTCCAAGGTGAGTCTTTTAAGAAGACCATGTCACCAACTTGGAATTCCAACGGCTTCCTATGCTTATCTGCGTAGCTTTTTTTACGGCCACGAGCTGCTGCCATTCGGTTTTTGACCTAAACGATTTTCTCTGATGTTTCAAGCATGAGTTTAGGGCCTGTGATTCGACTGTCACCAACTTCAGCCCAACAAAGAGGTGATCGACACTTCCGTCTATACAACGCTTTGAACGGTGCGCCTGAATACTGGTGTGGTAACTATTGTTATAAGAGAATTCCACCAGTAGTAGGTGTCTTTCCCAACCGTTACCAAAATCGATAACACATGCTCGCAGCAAGTCTTATAGAGTTTGAATGGTACACTCAGTTTGACCATGGTTTATGGGTAATAGGCTATGCTCATGTCTAGACGCGAGCCGAATGATTTGTGCATAGCTTGCCATAGCTCAGACGCTAATCGAGGGTTACGATCGGAGATGATAGAGATCGGCACTCCGTGCTAAGAGACTACTCCTTTCAAGTATATACTGGCAAGCATGGTAAACTTGTCGGTTTCTTTTATTGCAAGGAAGTGAGCAGACTTGGTTAGATGGTCCACGATCACCCAAATGGTGTCATTCCCGCTCTGAGTTCTGGGTAGACCAGTGATGGAATCCAAGGAAATTTGATCCCATTTCCACATTGGTAGCTCTGGTTGTTGTAGTAACCCTGATGGCTTTTGATATTCAATCTTGAACCTAGCACAGGTCAAGCACTTGCTCACGTAGGTGGCTATGTTGGCTTTCATATTCGGCCACCAGTATAGGGTCTTCAGGTCGTGATACATCTTATTGGAGCCAGGGTGAATAGATTAGCAAGATTTGTGAGCTTCATCCATAACGAGATACCTTAAATTTCAGTGTATTGGAACCCATATTCGCTCCATGAAATAGTGAATACCATCTGATTTAGTTTCAAGATGATTTTCCATGCCCGCATGGATTCGGCTTGAAGGTTTTCCTCCTTCAATGCTTCGGTTTGTGCAGCACGGATCTGGTCAGGGAGGTTAGAATGAAGGGTAAGTTGCAATGCTCATACTCGTTTGGGTGTGGTTTCTTTCCAACTAAGGGCATCGACTACCACGTTAGCCTTACCCAGATGGTACTTGATCGTACAGTCGTAGTCATTCAAGAGTTCAACCCAGCGACGTTGCTACATGTTGAGCTCCTTTTGGTCGAGAATATGTTGAAGACTCTTGTGGTCGGTGTAGATCGTACACTTAGTACCATAAAAGTAGTGTCTCCAAATTTTCGAAGGCAAAAACTAGGGCTCCCAACTCCAAATCGTGGGTAGTGTAGTTCTTTTCATGAACCTTGAGCTGATGAGATGCGTGGGCGATTACTGTGACAATTGTCAAATTTGCATGCATCTGTACAAGTATTAAACAATGATTAGTGCTTAATGACTATGCTAAATTACAATTGATGACTTGAATTGCTTTCCGTTTATTGCCATACACATACATGTGCATCATATATTGCAAATAACATATCATTACTGCATGCAAACTTTGTTGATTCGAATGATGCACGAAACACCGGCAGAACAGTTATCAGAAAAATGCTGACAGAGTTCAGTAAATAGACAGACATTGTATTGAAACATAGAATGGGCTAGAAACCAAGAGTTACACTAGTATAGTGTGTAGGAAAGTAAGGATCACAAAACTGCCTTTCTAGTGATAGTTTAAGTGCCGGAAAGTGCCTAAAACTCACATAAACTGCAGAATTCTGCAGAAAACCAGCAAAATCAGCATTTAAACACACTAATGTTATGTAGAAATATGGTTAAATGGTCCTGAACGCTTTCCTAAGTGTCGGGAATCAAAACTGTCACAAAAGGTAACATAAAGCACACTAAACTGCAAAGTTTACCGCCTTAACAAACCGGTAACCAACCGAACAACCGGACAGTACCCGAAACACCAAATTTTCAATAAAAGCATTGTTTTTACATTACCAAGCTAGTTATAGTCCCCAAACATCATAACACACTATAAGTAGATGATAACTAAATCCATAACTAATACTTGGATTCTAACCATAATAACTAACTAATTGGTTGAAACCTAAGCCTAGACCCCCCCCCCCCCCACCACCTATGGAAGGGCCAACACAAGGGCCCACATGAGGATTTTATTTGATTTAAATAATTGATCTTGTCTACTCTTTAAGAACATAAAAATCATTGGAAGATCATGTGTTATTGGTTATAAGTAAAACCTTGAAGTTTATACCTTTCATTCTCATTCCACACTTTACAAAAATTCTTCTTCTTCTTCCTTCCATACCTACGGCCAAGAACAAACACATACATCCACCATTTTCCATTCATATTCCATCCATTCCACATATGTGCAAACGTGTAAGAAGGTGTATTAGGAAGCTTGGAGCCTTCGGAAGCTAAAGGACCTTAATCATTTGCTTTTATCCACCTCTTTTCTTCTCTTGATCATCCCTAGCCTTGAGCTAGTGGTAAGAACACTAATATTTCCATTTTACATCTTATCTAAGTGGTTAAAAGATGATACATGTTGATTATCATGAAGAACACTAAAAAATAAGAAGATGAAACATGAACATAAGCTTAAAATTGTAAGAAATCATGAAGAAATCATGTTGTTTATGTGTTGATTTACTTGTTGATTGTTGATTGCTTATGAAAATGATGTAGATAATCATATGATCTTGCTAGATCATGATTAAAAACATAATCTAGCAAGATGAGAGGATGAACATGTTAGAGGTTAATGGATCATCCTCATGAAAATACATGAACTTGAAAGAATACATTGATTTCTTGTAAAATGATGATTAAAGTGAGTGGTAAGTCTTGTAAATCTAAGATTTCATGGATGATTTTTCAAGAAACCAAGTTAAAAATATAAGTTTTACTTAATCTTGGTTCTTAAATAAATAAACCTCATTTTTTAAGGTTAAACAAGTGTAGAAACACTTATGTAACAAGAAAAATCCAAGAAGAAATATTTTTAGAAAATGTGACTACAAGTTGTAAAGATCTATTCTCTTTAAAAATGATGTTTTTAAAGAATTAAACACACTTTAAAGGGAAACAAGACTTACTAATACACTAGTAAGTTACTACAAATTTTTATAAATTTTCAAGTTCATGAAGTGGTAGTTTATGCTTGTTATTGGCAAAAATTGGTCAGTGTAAATTGTTTATTGTTGATTGGGGATTGATTGTGTTGATTTACAAAAGAAAATGATATGCCTTCAAGGTATGAAAACCTCCATTTTTAGGGGAAACTATGGCAAAAAATTTCTAAAAATTAAACACTTAAAAAAATATTTCTAAACAAACATTTACAAGTGTATTTTAAACCATGGATTTTTCACATAAAGTCTGTCATAAATTTTGTTACAAAAATTATAAAATTTGGAGGTTGGTTTTTATAAATAAAAGTAACAAAATATGAATTTAGGGAAATATATATTTAGAAGTCATCATGTGTGTGATTATTTGTATATCATGTGTATTAGTTATATTATTAGGACTTGAAATAAATAACTCATCAAAATACCAACAATTACAATCCAAAATATCACCAAAATTCCAAAAGAATGAACATGTAAATTATACCCAAAATGTTGGACAAACCGAACAAAGGAATATAACTCACAATATATTGCGGAAAATTATTTACAAGTATATTTTGGTAATTGGTATTTTGGACACCATGAAAATGAAAATGGGATTTTCACAATTACTACAAAATATATCATATTTTTGACAAAAAGGAAATGTATTATTTTTGAGCAAGTAAAAATATATATTTTTGTTGAAATTGTTAGAAGATATATTATTTTTGGAAGAAAATATATATTTTCCCAAACAAACATGAAATACATCATTTTTGGAAGAAAATATATTCTCTTAAATAAACTTTGAATATATTATTATTTGGACGAAAAATGGATTTATATATATGTTTCTAAGTTAGACTTGTAAATTTATTAGTTTTAAGACTTATATGAGGTTTATAAATATTTTTGTCAAGGGAAAAATTATAAATAATTTTTCTAAGTAATACTTCTTAAGATATATATTTTGGAAGTATATATTGATGTATTTTTATTAAAGATATTATTCCGGAAAGGTTAATACAAAAAAATTAAGTATAAGGATACTTAATAAAAACAATAAAAATACGTATTTTCGTACGTATAAATACCCTAGGGAATACCACACCATTACATGGCAAAAATATACAGGTATAAGAATATGAATACAAATACACCCATCCTTGGGAAGGCTATACATGTATAAATACACATATGTGTCAAGTTAAAATATATTATCTTTAACGATTATTCCAAGAATTAATAAATATGATTTATGTTAAAATATTATTATTTTAACAAATAATTATATACTTGGAATAACATTAATGACACAAAGAAACATAACTCAGAAATACTAAATTAGACCGAGGTCAAGGCACGACCCACCCGCCTAATGAACAGTAGTACGCATGTAGGTAGTCGTGCGTTCTAGAGGAAGCTTTGAGTTACATTGGATATGAAGAATGCAAAACTGTGAGTTCATGTCCCCCTATTCTTTGAATTGTTTTCAGTTTTATAACTTTGGGGGTGAAGTACATGTTACTAATTGTTTACAGACAATTACAAATGGTATGGTTAGCTAAGGAAAATACTGTTTGTCATACCCCGACCGCGTCAAAACAACGAAACCGCGGCGGAAACGTCGGGGAGTGTTGCAACAGAATTAATGTTTCATAACCATGGAGACAAAAGATTTGTTTTATTGATTCATTAAGTAATTTACATTGTCTTAAACCAAAACAACAAGTTACATATCGTCTATCATTGTTTTTATGTCACTAAGGCCTCATCCAGATCCTATGTGAATCATGCATCCTAGCAATCAACATCATGCAACAACACCTGAACCATATATAAAAACAAAGTCAGCAAAGAAATGCTGGCGAGCACATAGGTTTTATGAGAGTATCGGATTCATGGGTCGTTTACATATTGCAATACCTCGAAAACCTTGTTTCGAAAAGTATATAGTATTGCAATATTATTAACCAACTCAAATCTGGTTGGTTATAGCTTATAAAATCTCGTAGCCATGACTCTTAACCCCAAAACATTTGTTTTAGTAAACCAAATTGTAAAACTCGTTAATAAAACTCGTATGGTTTATATCATTTAGAAAACCTCGTTGTGTGACATCGTTTCGAAATCGTTTATCCAAGTGAACTAAATAATGACACAGAATATAATATGATAAAAGCCCTTATATATAAGAAGTACTAGTGGCGTATCTACCATGCTTTCATCATGTTACACCCATCCGATTATCTAATCACAACCCAAAACCAATCGTTTGTTCAAATCGTATATCTCGTTTAAATCGTTTCAAACCGTTTAACTCGTCCCAAAATCGTTCTCGTTTTAATTGTGAAACTACTTTTGGTCGTCTCATTAATAACATCCAAACCTTTGTAACTCGTCCATCATTAAACTCGTATTAACAAACCACCAAAGGGTAAGTTAACAATCACAGATTCGGTCGTTACCCACATAACCCCCACACATAACCATGTGTGTAGTCCGATAACGGGATTTGTAAGATCCTATGGTACCATAACCTAATACTGGTCAGTTCGGCCAAAATTAATGAATGTTATTCGTTATGTAACTACGTCCAACAAGTTGGTTCACATTATCGAAATCGTTATTAGTTTAATATAAACCATAGTATTCGTTTTTGAAATCATCGTTAAAATATCGAAATCGTTTAACACATATGAATCACCCCAAAACAATCGAAAACAGTAAAAAGAGGGGATCTATGTACTCACTTTGAAGTGCAAAGTATCCTCATTCTAAAGAACTCAACAAGCTCAAGCAAATCAAGGAAACTCAAGCAGCACCTAGTAATCGAATCACTAGTAAATAAATCGACACCTAAATCGGAAGATCGGATAGAATGAGGTCTTGTAAACCAAATGAGTATTGGAACTCATGTGATATGGTTTAACAAAGCCTACATTCTTAATTGGAACCTAACCTAAGTGCTTTCGACCCATTACGACCCATTAAGGTAGCTTATGCCACTTTAACGCGTCGTTCGCGCAAAGCGTGTTCGAGACGTCTAACTAGTCCTATGACAAGTATTATATGCCTAATCATGTTTAAATATGTTGCATAATCAGTTTAGATGACAAAAGTTAAGTTATATATGCTTAAAATCCAATTATGCATGAAAAGGGCATTTTGGGCATTTTCCTAAGGCATATAAACTACCAATCATACAACTACTTAAACTAGGTGACCATAAGGTATAACCTCGGAAGGTTATTCCCTATGAAACTATGGTCACTAAACATGCTTGGTCGGATCCTAAAGATCGACCAAACGGGTCGAGTTCGAAAGTCTAAGCGGTGGTTTAGACCGCTTGACTCACGACTCTAAACAAGCACTAAACTAAAAGTGACGAGCTAAACATGTTAGAAAATGTTTAACTAAGTTAGAAAACATGTTTTGATATTAAAACAAAGTGTTTTGATACCCAATAGTAGTTTGGTTGCAAAATACGCACAAATACGCATTTTGACCGAAACTACGACTCGTCACTACGCCTAGTCAACGTGGTAATCAGTAGGTATAGTCACAAAGGACTATAACCATCGTGATTACGCTCACGTTGCAAAGTTCAAACGAACTTTGTGTTGACCAAAGACTTGTCAATGCCGAAAGTCAAACACTGTTTGACTTTCACGCTCGAAAAGCAATAAAAGAACGAAATAAGCTTACAAAGGGTCCAAGCTAGGGATAACTTGATCTATAACACTCAGGTATGAAGCAAAGGCTTCAACTTAGAGCATTAAAATGATCAAGGGTGCAGAAAATGGAGTGAAGGCATGGCTATATATAGTTTTCAGTAAACCGTTAGGATCGTTTCTTGCTAAAGAGGGAACAATCTAAGCCATACATGTGGGCAAATGGTTTTAGAAACAATGGAGACATGAAATACCAGCTAAAACTAGCAGATGGTATCCAAATCAGGTGTTGAAAACCATCAAAGTTGCAAAAATGGACCAAATTCAAAGAATCTGTCTGGTAGTCTGTCGCGTCCCGCGTAAGAATAGGCCTCAGCTTACGCGGCCCGCCAGAGCTAGTTTCCAGAAATGTCAAGCTTGGTCCCTACACTTGAAAAACTTGCATTTTGATGCATATTTGACACGTTTAAGCCCCGTTAACCTCATTTCAAAGCTCTGAAATGAAGTTAAAGTATAGGGAACTTAAAATATGCTCAAAAATATCTCGGATGTCAGTTCATTTGGTCGTACAGTTGCGTTGTTCGGTTAATTACGACGGAAGTCTTAACGAACGCAAAAACGATCCAAATTAAGCGACGAATGGAATTTTATCATGCCAATCACTAAAATAAAATATTTTAATGATTACATAAATTTTGGGTGTCCGGATATATTCAGAACGTAAGATATGCGCGAAAATGCAAACTTATGCACTTTTTGACGCTTTTAGTCCCTATTGATCAAATAAGCTTATTTTAGCATACCGAACCCCTGAAAGCCTATTTCTAAGCTATGTAAAGGATATTTAGGGTATGTTTAACTTATGATCAAGTTCCGGAATGTTCGTTACTATAGAAATCGGTATAGTTTCGCAGTTTGACACAAATAGTCCCTACGATCGAACAAACTTGATTTCAACACACCAAACCATCAAAAACTTATTACTAAGTTATATGAAGGTTATTTAAGGTATGTTAAGCCGATGTCACTATTCCGGTGGTGTTTGTCACGTTAAACTGATTACGTTAGCGCATCAGTTTGCGTATAACTTTCCAGAAATCGATTTAAAGCTTGAAATCGAACTCGAATCAAATCGTAAAATCACCAAACACAAATACACATTTAATAACACCAAAAGACATTGTTTTATTAATAATTAACATTGTTTTACATTGTTCATCGATTACAGAGCACAGTTGTCACACTGTTAGATCATGTGAATGGGTAGGCGCACTCTTAAGACCATTAATCCTCATAGTAGGACCAATGGACATGAATGATAGATCTATTTGGGTGTAGCGAGCCCCACCCATGCGCACGCCGAGTGGGCCATGTGGTGATTATGTCTTTAAACTGAAGACCGGTGCAAAATCTGCTAGGATTGAGTCTTCCTGCACCATGTCACATATATTAATGTATTAGCTACACATTAACTGATTTGTTTCCTTGTTGCTTCCTACCAGTTTACAAATACAAATATACATACTTACAAATGTTTTCAAGGATGTTTGTGCACACATACAAAACACATGAACTCGCTCAACTTTTGCTGACGTTTTCAAACTACATGTATTTCAGGAAATTAAGTATGGATCTGGAGAGCGTTAGAGTTTACAAGTCATGTCTCTAATAAAAGGTGTCATCTGAAGTCGAAGGGTTTGGGTTATGTATTTTATCTTGGATAAGATACATGGCTCAAAACCTATTCTGTTTTTGTCTTTTGTGAAGTCATTATGGATCTAAAACTGGCTGGTATTGTATTTGAACACGAAGTCTGTGTTTTGGGATTTTAAAACAATGTTGCTTGTAACGTTTTAAAACTATCTATGGATGAACACCTTGGTTGTATCATATGGTTGTTTGTTAAGGTTGAATGCAATGATATTAAGCAAGTCACACCAAATCACGCTTCCGTAAAAGTCAGGGTGTGACAGTTTGGTATCAGAGCTTCGATTGTAGCGAACTAGGATTCCTTCTCGAGTCTAGACTACAATCACTAGGGCTCTCTCACGAAAATATTTTAACAACATGTTTTCATTGCATGTACACGCAACGCCCAGATCCAGAGAAACAAACATTTTTACAAAAGGAAAGACAAGAAACACGATTGCAAGGTTTACAGGTGTGGTTTAGTCTGGGAGACTAGTTGGTTTAGTCTGGGAGACTAGTTGGTTTAGTCTGGGAGACTAGGTGTCTTATTCTGGGAGACTAGGAAGGATAGAAAGATTTCATGAGGAATAACAAGGATACATGATTACATGATAAATTGCCTTTGTTTGCATATATTGGGTGTTAGTGGTTACTATACGTACATATATTAGGATTATGAAATTGTAGGCACACGTGTTATCCTCATAGAATGGGTTGGCAGATGCCCGTAACCCAAAGGCAGTCGCATCTGACGACAAGGTCATACCCGCACCAGAGATATATACATCAGACACTGAGAGTGATCCTGACATGCGGTCCGAGGACGAGGATGACTTCCAACCGCTCGCGCTACCAGACTTTGGTGATGATTGACCCTTGCTGATGGTTTCCCTGACAAGGATCCTTTTGTCATTCCCGTTTCAGTCCATGACCACCTCGTCATTTGGTCATCCCGATGGTGAGCACATCATGGCTCCGAGCCTCGATGCCGTACCTCTTGAGGTCATTCCTCCTGAGGATCTGCCTTTTGACGATTTGTTTGATGATGACGTTGATTTATTTGTTGATGGTCCTCCTAATGACGCCCATGGTGATGGAAAGATAGACGAGGATGCTATTGATGTCCCACCTCCTGAGATCCCTGTCATTGAGGAATCTTCTGATTCCAGTTTGCACTTGATTACAGACTCCTTTGGGTATGTGACACCTTCAGCTTTATAGATGGCCGAATTTCAGTTTTTTTACTACTGATTCGTACGACGACACTGCTATGTCTGCCACACTATCACCTGCCTCGAGATCCCACACCTCCACGCGACCCAGAGCCTGCTCCTAAGCTAGCTCTTGCCCCTTTTGGGTCAGTCTGATGTTGCACCTATTGATCTTGAGCTGATTCCTGATCCTGACCATGTTCCTTTTGGTTTACCAGACATTGCACCCCTTATACCTGACCCAGTTCCTGCACCTGTTGATCCTCCTTTTGTTGAGCTATTTACTCCTCCACCTGCACCCACTGATGTTGCTCCTCTCCCTCCTGTAGAGTCCGATGTCCATCGCACCGACTTACCGCTCGTTTTCCTACAGGACATTCCTGCACCCCATCTAGGGAAAGGTACTTCTGGTTAGCACCCGCATGACGATCCTTTTGTTTCAGCAGCTTTTCCACCCATCCCTCAGTCTACACCGTTTGCTCCATTTACTTCTTCACCACTTGATGAGCCATTCTGATGCCCCCCACCGTATTCCATGTCGATTTCAGACCCTTACCATCCCTCACATTATGGAGGCTACACACGGGATGAGTTGCTCCTGTTACTTCAGCTACAGTTTGAGGTTTTGAGTCGTAGAGTTTTGGAGCTTGAGCTGACACCACGTCCTCCACCCTGTCTATGCTCGTATATTTTGATCCTCCACATTCATCTATGTCTCCTTTTGCACTCTTACCTGCTGCTCTTACACCTTTCCCAGGTTTTTATGCTAGTTTCATTACTATCGAGCAACATATCAGTTACTTACTTCGCCGTGTATACGAGCTCGAGGAGGAGCTCGGGCATGTTAGCAATTTGTTTTTCTTCCCTCCTCCACCTCAGTCATCAGAATAGTTGGTTTTTGGTTTTATACAGATTGCATTACCTTTGGCGAGGACACAACTATTGAGCCGATATTGGGAAGACTTTTGAAGACCACTTTTGACCACGTGATTTTGGTAGACTGGTTGGACAAGGGTAGTGTGACCATGTGTTCTCTTTGATATGATACACTTTGTAAAACATGTAACAATACTTTGTGCCCGATGATTAATGAAAGCCCAATCGTCATGTTCTCATTAAACATGTAAATCAACAACGTGCTTGCTTGTTATGTTCTCATTAAACATGTTCCCATCTACATGTTTGTGCTATAATTGTGATGTTATATAATTGCTTGCTAAGACGATTGCTTATATACATATGCAAATACACCTCCTAGGTCCAATTCGGTAAGTAGATGCTTTTGTGCTTGTGTCCTTAATACGACCTGACCTACCCGATCTTCTTCTTAGAAGATGTCGCCTCGAAGAAACACCGATACCAACAACCCTCCACCGACGACATAGACAGAATTACAAGAGCGCATCTCACAAGCCATCGCACAGCACGAGGCCCTTCACTCCGAACGCAGCGGAGGTACCTCAGGAAATAACTCACCCAACGGTAATGTTTAGTCATTTAAGACACATTACAAACGTTTGGACATTTCCAAGTGTGCTTTGCTAACGCCTCATGCGAATGATGTTGCTTATGTCACAGGCTGCACATACAAGCAGTTCTTGGGTTGCAAGCCCCTGTATTTCGATGGCACTGGGGGTGTCGTAGCTTTTGTGCGTTGGGTTGAGAAGACGGATTCTGTTTTGCGTTTGAGCAAATGTGCACCAGAGCATCAGGTCACGTACATTTCTGGACTGCATCTAGATGGGGCTCTATCATGGTGGAACCTTCAGGTTCGGACGTTGGGCAAGGCTGTTGCGTTTGCCTTGACGTGGGACGAACTGAAAGAGCTGATGCGTAAGAAGTACTGTTCGAGGGTAGAAATCCAGAAGATGGAAACTGAATTTTGGAACTTGAAAATGGAAGGTTCAAAGATAGCTGAGTATGTGCAGAGATTCAATTATTTGTCTCGTGTTGTCCCCTACATGGTAGAACCAGAGTTTAAGAGGATCGAACGTTTCATCTGGGGATTGGCACCTCAGATTCTGAGCATGGTGACAACATCGAAGCCTCCAACAATTACTGATGCTATCGACTTAAGTGTGGCGCTCACTGAAGAAGCGGTTAGACTGGGAACATTTTCCACCTCGGAGGAGAAAAAGGAGACTCATGTGGAGCCATCTGAAGATAACAAGAGGAAGCTCGCAAATTTCAAGAAGGGTACTCGGGCGAAAAACAAGAACAAGGCCAAAAAGGTAAAATAATACATGGGTATCCTACCTAAGTGCGACAATTGTCGACGTTATCATGTCGGGCGATGTAAATATGGAAAATGTAAAAATTGTGGCAAAGTGGTGCATGTCAAAGAGACGTGCAGTCGAGGTACTAAAGGTGGAAATGGAGGTCAAGGTGGTAGCGGGAATCACGGAAGAAACAACGACAACAACGACTATCAAGGCAGAAAGGGTGACGATCAAAGACGTGGTCAAGGTTGTTTTAACTGTGGTGAAAAAAGGCATTTCAGAAAATATTGCCTAAAAACAATCAGGTACATGGATGAAAGCTCGATAGCAGAGCTAGGGAAGCACTCTCGGATCCAAATGTAGTCATCGGTACGTCCCATATTAGTCAACGTTATGCATCTGTGCTGCTTGATACCGTTGCAATTTTAGCTTCGCATATCTAGAGCTTAAGAGTATACTTGGACCGTTAGCAAGTAAGTTAGATATCCCGTACTTGATAGAACTAGCTAATGGGAAGCTAGTGGAATGCCAACGAAGTAACTAGAGGCTATGTGATAGAACTGGGAGAGTGTGAGTTTCGATAGATCTTCTGCCAGTTATGTTGGGAAGCTTCAACGTCATAGTTGGGATGGAATGGTTGTCGAGTAACCGTGTAGAGATTGTTTGCCATGAGAAAATTTTCCGCAGCCCGATGGCGATTAAAGAGGCGATTGTGATTTATGGAGAGAAGCAGGGTACGCCTCTATGGATTATTAGTTGTTTGAAGGCATGGAAGTTTTTGCGTAAAAGGTGTATTGCCTTCTTGGCTCATGTTGTGGACAAGGAAGCCGAAGAACCTAAGCTCGAAGATATCCCTGTGGTAAGGGAATATCCGAAAGTCTTCCCCAAAGACTCATCAGGATTACCTCCTCAACGACAAGTCGAGCTCTCCATTGACTTGGTTCCAGGCGCCGCACATGTAGCTAAGACACCTTATCAACTTGCGCTTTCATAGAAGCAAGAATTGTCAACGCAGCTTCAGGAGTTGCTAGATAAGGGATTTATAAGACCAAGCTTCTCGCTTTGGGGAGCTCCAGTGGTAACTTTCGAATGAGTATCGACTACCAAGAGCTGAACAAGTCAACCATCAAGAGCTGGAATCCCATGCCGAGGATTAACGATTTATTTAACTAACTGCAAGGATCCAACTACTATTCTAAGATTGATCGTTGATCGAGTATCATTAGCTGTGAATTTTGGAAGAAAGTATACGAAGGTACAGTGAGTCAACAAGTTGTTTTAAACATACGCTAATACTATGTTTTATACACGATACACACAAAATAGTTACACACAGAATACAGAACTTTGAGGGTTTAGGAATCATGCACTTAAGACCTTCGAGAACTTATGTCGAAATCCATTAAAGGTCACCACGTAAGAACCACGTCTATTAACTCGGGCAAACACTATTATTTTGTCATGCGAGCTATTTTAGTTAACCGAATGGGTAAAGTACTCGAGTTTCTTTTATTGAAATTCCCACTGTCGCATCTAATGAGTAGATTTTCCCATTCCTACTCCTCTTAATGGTAGTTGCATCATGACAATTTTCTTCATTTGAGCGAACACTTATTTGCTTCAGTACTTGATCATTTCATATGATACACATGCAATCGTTTTTCACGCATGTAGCTTCCCTTCTAATGATCGTTTTCATCAAAGTTACAAATATTATTTCGTTATATCCGATTATTGCCTTGTGACTCGGATATTCTGCATTACTGTAAGTATCAACTCCTTGATATTAAGTCAACAAAACCTTCTTGAGATTTCATTTCTTTTCAGTTACATACATGGTTTATCATTGTAACCATGCCGAAATCCCCTTGTCAAAACATACGTTTATTATCAGATTGGGCTGAGACCAAGTTCAATTGCTTGAACTTGTCCATTTTGCATATTCAATTCAAAACACCATATGATGTATTGAACGCATCATATTCAAATTTATTTTTGCAAATGTTTCTCTTGTTCAGAGTCATAGTAGGCTTGCGTGGTCTACGACTCCATTAAATCGTTTGTTGGTTTCGACACCATGTGGTGATGCTTTCACTAAATTTGAAGCTTGTGCTAATCTCGTTTACACATCTCATACATGGATTTAATTGTTTATTTATTGACTTGCTCTAAATTCGTTTTATTTTGTCATGATTAAAGCAGTCTTAACACAATCGTGTGTTAAGACAATGGTACATAAATTCATTTTATATCCTAGTGTACCTCCTAACGGTTCTTTCATTATCAATCGAATGCCTTGCGGTATTTATTGTTTTTTCATCTTCGATCGGAAACAGTAGTTCTTTGGTATTCTATATTCAATTGAAAAATCCTAGGATGCCGTATGAACCAAATTTTCAGGTTTGCTTCATTACACTTTCATTTGATTTCAAACACGGTGTGTGACAACCCTCACTAAACCAGGTATCCGTACGACTTAATTAATGATAAATTATTGCTTAATTACTGTGCTTGTTTGAACTAGCTGATGAACTGCTACTTGATATCTGATACATGTACTTACTTGCATCATACTTTACTTATCGTCACTACATTATTTACATGCTGAACCTTAGTGACAAACATGATGCACAAAAAGCACAGTAGCACTATAACGGATAACCTATTAAACATGCTGATATAGCCAGCATCAGGCAGACACTGCCTCTAAGGCCTGTAAGAGCTTGAAATATTTTACTACACTAATGGTGAGTGTAGGGATACAAGGGTTGTAGAACTGCGTCTCTAGGAATAAGTTACAGTGAACGGATGTGCCTAAAACGTACTCTAAGTACAAAGCTCAGCACTTTAATAAATAATCCAGCTTCTAGCTGACTAGTAAAGTGCCAGAACATGGGAAAAATATTACTAGACGCTTTCTAAAGTGTCGGAAATAAATTGTGTCACTAAATATAATATAACGACACTTTAAAGCTTTATTAAGCGCTTTAACGGATTTCTATCCAACCAAACAACCGGACTATACCCGAAACATGAAAATATTGTTATTTTCATTAATTATCTTTTTCTGAGCCAGTTAGGGTCCCCGTGTACCCTAACACCCATTGTGACACACTAAACATAACTAACCAAGTTAAACTCTTAACTAACTTGGTTTAACATAACTAACACCTAACTACTACTTGGTTTCGAACTAGACCCCCCCCCCTTGCTAACCGGCCCCAAACTAAGAGGGGACACACCTGTCCTTGTTGATTTGTTTAGATCCTCTTGCCTAATATCTAAGTAGCACAAGAACCCTTGGATAATACACAAGCTAATTATCTATAAGTTCACACCTTTACACATCATAATCATTCCATTTCACAAATCAACTTCAAACTCTCTCTTTCTCTCTCAAAGCTTACGGCCAAGCATCCCCTATTCCATCCATCATATTTTCGATCTTGATCTTCATATTTCAAGCATCTACAAGTGTTAAGGGTCTCGTATTAGGAAGCTTGGAGCAAACGGAACGCGAAGGACCTCTTTATCTTGCTTTTATCCGCGCCATTTTCGTCTAGATTCTTCCCTAGCCCCGAGCTAGTGGTATGTTGCTTAGAACACCTTCTCAATCTATTCTAAAGTGGTTAAAAGGATTTTTATCGGTTAAAACTCGTTAACATGCAAGTTGATGCTTTAAAGTCTACTTAAAACACTAATGATGGTGGTTAATAGCACATAAGTTGTGTAAATGATGTAGTATTCGAAATGTATGATTATTTAGGCCTGATCTATGATGTGGTAGCTCGGATCATCGTTTAACCCGGTTTGGTAAGATCATGGATCTTAACATAAGCTTGTTTTGAATGATACAAGGGTTAAAAGGTGAAACTCTACCACACGCGAATCATGAACTTGTGTAAAAGAGTTTTACTTGTGAAATTGTGTTTAAAACTAGCAGATCTACGCATCTGCAAGTGGTATTTTCAAAGAACCACGTATTAAAGAAATCATGTATTCTAAAAGATGGATTTTACACTAACACGCATGATTTTTATAAACCACAAGTGTGTAAACACATGTGAAATGAAAAGATCCGACAAAATAACAGTTTTTGTAAAAGATGACGGAAGTTGTAAAGATGGATTTTCTCTAAAAACGAGGTTTTTACAAGATCAAATTATCTTATATGAAGATCTACTAAATTTAAGGGGATTTACACCACAGTTTTGGGAAAACTGCAAGTTCATGTAATTTTTGGCAAGTTACACATATGTTGATTAATTGTTGTGAGAAAAGTTGTTCTGATCAAATAAAGAAAATTGTTGAGTTGATTTGTTAAAGAAAATGATACGCTTGAAAGCGTGGCCACCTCCAGTTACAGAGGAAACTCTGGCGAAATTTTTCTAAAAACCTAACGCTTAGAACTATTTACACTACAAGCGTTAGAATTATTTTTTGACATGTTTTCGAAATACGAATTTCGCCATGACTTTATTTACTAAATATTCGGAGGTGGGATTTTCACAAAATTTAACGTGATAAATATATATTTTTCACACACTGTTTATGATTATTTTGTGAAAACACATAGATATTATTTTTAGAGTAAAAATAATATTTACGAACGTTAACGGATCCAAAATAATACGAACGCTTTCACCATAAATATATAAGTTACACCGGTAAGTATATTACCACTCAATTGTTAAAACGTAACTTACGCACTTACGGGAATATTTATGAACGCGTATTTTAACAACGAATTATTAGAGAACAATGATGTGAGATGAAAATATAATATTTTTGAGAAAGATACTTATATTTTGGAATTGGAGGTATATATATATATTAAGTGAGACTTAATGATTTGATTTGAACGCACATGTATTGAATCCCCCATCCTTGGGAAGGAGATTAACTACCAAGTATATACAGAACGTAAACACGAAATAGTTGTCTAACTATTTCCCAAAGATTTAACTATAAAGCTAAGGCACGGCCGTCCGTCTAATAGAATTAGCACTTGTAGGTCGTCGCACAGCTTTCTGATTTGGAGTACTTGGTAGAGACGCACCGACAGTGAGTTCATGTCCCCCTTTTCTCTAACTGTTTTCAGTTTTCTTAACTGCGGGGGTGAAATACATGTTACTTTGTTTACAAGTACTTTATACACGGTATGGTTAGCGTAAGGAGGTTTACTACTTAGATCATGTGAATGGGTAGGCAGAAACACCGAGGGACGTAAGCGGTAGATCTATCTGGGTGTAGCGAGCCCAACTCTAGGCCCAACAGAACGGACCTCTAAGAGGCCCAGCAGAACGGACCTTGAGTGACTTTGTACCCGACGCAAAAATCTGCTAGGTTGAGTCTTCCTACTTGCACTTCACAACATACTAATGGCCTTGCAAACCATTGGTGATCTCTTTTTCCTTACACTGCTACATACCAGGGAACTTTTATACTTACAAGTGTTTTACATACTCACTTACACATGAACTCGCTCAACATTATTGTTGATTTTTCAACTCACATGTATTTCAGGAAATTAACAGGATCTGGCACGGTATGACGTGTTTTCCCGCTGCATATTGGGTTCCAAGGTCATCCCAGTTTAGGAAATGTGACTCTTTCCTGGACAAGTCACAAATCTTAAACTGCGTTTATTTCATGTTACTGTTTATGTTGTTCAAGACAAATGTTTTATGTTACGCTGTTGTAAGTCTTTAAGACAATGGTATGTTACTCTGGTTTTAAAACTTAATCAAACGGATGATCTTGCATGATTTTATTTCATATAGCTTTGTTATGGTTAAGCTATGGTATTAAGAAGTCACACCAAAATAACCACGCTTCCGCAAAGCCAGGGTGTGACAGCTTGGTATCAGAGCTCTGATCATAGCGAACTAGGATTCTTTCTCGAGTCTAGACTATGATCACTAGGGCTCTCACGAAAACATTTTTCTGCATACCACTTAAGTCCAGATCCAAAACTTTTTACAAACAAATGTTGAGCACATTTTATTATTTATAGGCTCAGTCTAGAAAGGCTGAGGCTCGGTCTGAGAGGCCGAGGCTCGGTCTGAGAGATCGAGGTAATTGGCTAGTGAGACTAGGAAGAGTAGGCTCGGTCTGAGAGGCCGAGGCTCGGTCTGAGAGATCGAGGTGGTTGGCTAGTTGGACTAGGAAGAGTAGGCTCAGTTTGGAGGCTGAGGCTCGGTATTGGAGACCGAGGCTCGATCTGAGAGGTCGAGGTAGTTGATAGAGCAGTCTAGGAGACTGGGAGGCTAGTGGGACTAGGAGAATTATTTGATTGACTAACATGTTTATATGATTATATGATTGATTATTATATGTACATGTGTTTGTGTTACAAACGTCATGCTTTCATCATGTACTAGAAAGATGGGCACTACGAATCCCATGGCCATAGTATCAGACGACATAGTTTCATCGAAGCACGAGGTGTACATTTCCGATACTACCGGCACAGACAATGACGACTTTCAGCCCTTTTGCACTGCCTGAAGTCGTAGCAGAGCCTACTGATGGCCATCTTGTTGGGAATTTGCCCCCCTTGCCGCTTATCCTGTTGTTGATATGCCCCCCTCCCGACGTGGCCTCTGACGACGATAACGATCTACTGGAGGAGGACCCATTCGAGGGCAGGGCCCTATTGCTGCTGGCATTAGACTACTGCATGCGGATGCTCCTGTAGGGGAAACTCATGTCCATTCCCCTATCCCAGACTCATTTGAGTTTCTGACATCCGCATCTTCGCACATACAGGGAATGCAGCACCACTCATACGACGTCGACCCTGATATGGCATCATCAGCTGCACCGGATCCCGCCCAAAGCTTTGAGTTTGATCACGATATTGAGGTTGATCCTGCTATTCCACCTGGTTTTGATCCAGACCATGACCTTGGGTTCATACACTTAGACCAGCCCTTGGAGGATCCTGTAACCCCCTGTGTTTGTTGATCTAGCTGATCTTGAGATGGAGTTTTTGATCCGGAGCCGGCCGTGGCCCCTGAGCCAGGCGCTGCTCCTGACCCCGCATTGGAGCATGACCCTGTTCATGCCAATGCACCTACTATTGCTCCTTGATTGATCATCTGCTTGGACGAGAGAAAATTTGGGGTAACTGTGCAAGACAATTTATTATTACGGGGGCCCACGTAATAACGATTTGTAGTGCACAGGAATCCTGGTGGACTCTGCGGGTCAAGCTAATGATAACCAATGCAGCAGGAAATAACTTAAACACGAATGACCAAGGCGATGTAGCCTCGAGTTCATTCTATTACGAGCAACAAGCCAAATTGGCAAGCCTATGTGAAGGCTCAGAAAATTACTCCCCCACTCATACATTGAGTATATTTGCGTGTGAAATTGGGTGATTACATGATGGCTTATGTTGCCATATATACCTCATAGACAATTGAAACGTTGTCTAACCCGCTTCACACCACTTCGACAAAAGGGAATGTCACCCAGACGTGACACAAACACCAGTACGTTGCCAAGGACAGAAGCCGAGCTGCAAGAACGCATCTCACAGATAAATGCACGACATGAAGCCCTCCACTCTAGGTACAACGATGGCATTACTGGAAATAACCCTCCAACTGGCTGCACCTATAAACAGTTCCTGAACTGCAAGCCTTTGAACTTTGACGGAACTGGAGGCACCGTTGCATTTGTTCGTTGGTCCGAAAAGACCAACTCCATTCCAAGAATGAGTGACTGTTCGTCCCAACAGAGTGTTACCTATATCTAGGGGATATTTCTAGATGGCACACTCTCTTAATGGAACCTCCAGGTTCAGACCCTTGGCACAGACGCTGCTTATGCATTGAGCTGGGATGAGCTCAAGGAAACGATTGAGAAGAAATGTTGTTTTAGGACTGGAATTTAGAAGCTCGAGGTGGAGTTCAGGAATTTGAAAATGGACGAACCAGAAATTCCTGAACTTGTCCAGCGATCGCACGACTCATCTAGGGTCGCCCCCTACTTAGTCAAACCAGAGTTCAAAAGGATTGAACGATTCATTGGACACTTGCACCCAGATCAGGGGTATGGTTACTACCTCGAAGCCCTCAACCATTGCAGAGGCTATCAATATGGGTGATTTATTTATAACATGAGATGTTATGTGATTGATAACATGAGATGTTATGTGTTGATATTGTTGTATACTTACGTACACTCTACTTACTATGACCTGACCAACGTAAACCATCTTTTAGAAGATGCCGCCGAGACGTGAGACACGCATGCCTACCAATGAGGTAGAACTCCAGCAAATTATCACTGCTGCCATCGCACAATACGCCGCTTCACAAGGAGGACCCAGCGGAAGCAGCATGAATAACAATGGCAACAATAATACACCTCATGGTAATACCAAGTCGTTTAGACTTACCATGACCTAATTAGATATCTTTAGCGATGGTGCTAATGCCGTTCATATGTTACAACGTATGTGCAGGGTGCACCTACAAGCAGTTCTTAGACTGCAAGCCCGTAAACTTTGATGGCACAGGAGGTGCTGTCGCCTTTGTTCGTTGGGCTGAGAAAACCGAATCTGTTCTTCGCATGAGCAAATGCGCACTGGATCAGCAAGTCACCTATATCTCAGGGCTATTCTTGGATGGAGCCCTCTCTTGGTGGAATCTGCAAGTACAGACACTTGGTGAAGCTGCTGCCTACGCGCTAACCTGGACCGAACTGAAGGAACTTATGCGCAAAAAGTACTGCTCTCGCGCGGAAATCCAGAGATTGGAAACCGAGTTCTGGCATTTGAAAATGGACGGTCCAAAGATCGCAGAATACGTTCAAAGGTTCCATGACTTATCGCATGTGGTACCCTACATGGTCACTCCTGAGTTCAAGAGAATTGAACGCTTCATTTGGGGATTAGCTCTTCAAATCATAAGCATGGTAACCTCATCCAAGCCTGCAACTATTACTGAGGCAATTGATTTGAGCGTGGCTCTCACTGAGGAGGCTATTCGCCTGAACAAGTTTGATGAGATCAAGACCAAGAAGGCAGAGACTCACGTCGAGTCATCAGGAGGTAACAAACGGAAGTTCTCGAACTTCAAGCAGGGCGCCAGTGTGGTTGTTAAGAAAGGAGGATCAGACACGCCAGCTCAGGTTACAGCTGGTAGAGGAAAGAAAGGAAAAGGGTATATGGGCACCCAGCCCAAATGCAACACCTGCCAGCGCCACCATTCTGGTCATTGCGGGCCAAAAGTATGCGAAGCATATGGGAAACGTGGCCACTCGAAGGACACTTGTTGGGCCACTGCTGGTCAGGGAGGCCAAGGAAGATTCGGAAACAGAAATTACAACCGGGGTGGGAATGGAAATCGCCCACAAGGAAACTATGGAGGTAACGAGAATCGAGACAACAATGCTAACCAAGCGGGCGCCGTGAATCGTAATCAAAGGAATGATCAAGCTGGTGGAAACGGGCAAAGACTTGGATGCTTTAACTGCGGTGATATCGGGCATTTTAAGAAGAACTGCCCAGACTTAAACAAAGCCCGTGGAAGAGTGTTTCAAATCGAAGCAAGGGAAGCGCGCCAGGACCCCAATGTCGTTATTGGTACTTTCCCTGTAAATCAACGCTATGCATCCGTTTTATTTGATACTGGTGCCGATTATAGCTTCGTGTCGTTAGAATTTAAGAATATGCTTGGTTTAGCCGCTAATAAGTTAGATATTCCGTACTCAATCGAATTGGCCAATGGGAAGTTAGTAGAAGCCAATGAAGTTATCAGAGGTTGTGTGATCGAATTAGGAGAGCGTAAGTTTGCTTTAGATCTACTACCAGTCCAGTTGGGAAGCTTCGACGTGGTAGTAGGAATGGATTGGTTATCAGGCAACAAAGCTGAGATAGTTTGTCATGAAAAGGTTGTTCGTATCCCAACCGATGATGGTGAGACCATTGTTGTCCATGGAGAGAAGCGTGAGACGCCGTTGAGGATTATCAGCTGCTTGAAAGCAAGGAAGTGTTTGCAGAAAGGATGTGTTGCTTTTCTGGCACACATTGTGGATAAGAAGGCTGCTGAGCCAAGAATCGAAGACATCCCTGTCGTAAGGGAGTATCCAGAAGTCTTCCCAGAAGACTTGCCGGGACTGCCACCTCAGAGGCAAGTAGAGTTCCACATCGACTTAGTTCCAGGCGCCGCGCCTGTGGCTAAGGCACCTTATAGACTTGCTCCGTCTGAGATGCAGGAACTGTCAACACAACTTCAAGAGTTGTTAGACAAGGGTTTTATCCGACCAAGCTTCTCGCCTTGGGGAGCTCCGGTCCTGTTTGTCAAGAAGAAGGACGGTAGTTTTCGAATGTGCATTGACTACCGGGAGTTAAACAAGCTGACGATCAAGAATAGATATCCTCTGCCAAGAATCGATGACCTGTTCGACCAACTGCAAGGTTCAAGCTTTTATTCAAGGATCGATCGTCGATCTGGATACCATCAGTTAAGGATACAAGAGGAAAGCATTCCCAAGACAGCCTTCAGAACTCGTTATGGGCACTACGAGTTCCTCGTTATGCCATTCGGTTTGACAAACGCACCTGCAGTCTTTATGGACTTGATGAATAGAGTTTGCAAGCCGTACTTGGATAAGTTCGTGATTGTATTTATCGATGACATTTTAATTTATTCAAAGACGAAGGCTGAACACGAGCAGCATCTTAGAGCCATTCTAGAGCTGCTGAAGAAGGAACAGCTGTATGCCAAATTCTCTAAGTGCGAGTTTTGGCTACGAGAGGTGCAATTCCTTGGGCACGTGGTAAATGGAGATGGAATCCACGTGGATCCAACCAAGATCGAGGCGATCAAGGATTGGGAAACGCCAAAGACGCCAACCGAGATTCGGCAATTCTTGGGTTTGGCTGGCTATTATCGAAGATTCACTGAGAATTTTTCAAAGATCGCTCAACCATTGACGCTCCTCACGCAGAAGGATAAGAAGTTTGATTGGGGAATCAAACAGGATGAAGCGTTTCAGATATTGAAGGATAAGCTTTGTAACGCGCCAATTTTAGCTCTACCAGAAGGTACTGATGATTTTGTGGTATACTGCGACGCATCGCGTCAAGGATTGGGTTGTGTATTGATGCAACGTCAAAAGGTTATTGCTTACGCATCGCGTCAACTGAAAGTGCATGAAAAGAACTATACCACACACGATTTGGAGCTTGGCGCAGTAGTTTTTGCTTTAAAGATCTGGAGACACTACCTTTATGGTACGAAGTGTACAATCTTTACAGATCACAAGAGCCTACAGCATATATTCAACCAAAAGGAGTTGAATATGAGGCAAAGACGATGGGTTGAATTGTTGAACGACTACGACTGCAAGATAAAGTATCATCCAGGGAAGGCGAATGTAGTCGCCGATGCCCTAAGTCGTAAAGAGAGAATCAAGCCCATAAGGGTTAGAGCTTTAGAAATGATTATACGAACCGATCTTTCCTTGCGCATTCGTGCCGCGCAGAAAGAAGCTCTCAAGGAAGGAAACCTTGAAGAAGAATATCTCCGTGGGATGGAGAAGCTACTGGTACCAAACAAGGAAGGAACGTCATGTTTTGAGAAAAGGATTTGGGTTCCTTTGTTTGGAGGTTTAAGTAAGGTTTTTTTCGATGAAGCTCACAAGTCGCGGTACTCTATCCACCCTGGAGCGGATAAGATGTACCAGGATCTCAAGGATTATTATTGGTGGCCTAGGATGAAAGGCGATGTTGCTGTTTATGTGAGCAAATGTTTAACATGCGCTAAGGTTAAAGCGGAATACCAGAAGCCTTCAGGACTTCTGCAGCAACCTGAGATTCCCAAGTGGAAATGGGAACAAATCTCCATGGATTTTATTACGAAATTGCCAAGAACGCCAAGAGGCCATGACACTATCTGGGTGATAGTGGATCGATTAACGAAGTCAGCACACTTCTTACCTATCAAAGAGAAGGATAGTACGAGCAAATTGGCTGAAATTTACATGAGAGAGATCGTCGCGCGCCATGGAGTGCCTCTCTCGATCATCTCTGATAGAGACGGAAGATTTGTGTCAAGGATATGGCAATCCTTCCAAGAAGCCTTTGGCTCACAATTGAATCTGAGCACTGCGTTTCATCCGCAAACTGACGGCCAGAGCGAGCGAACAATACAGACTTTGGAAGACATGCTGAGAGCGTGTGTTATGGATTTGGGCGGTAGCTGGGATAAACATTTACCTTTGGTCGAATTTTCATACAACAACAGCTACCACACCAGTATTGGTGTCGCGCCATTTGAAGCCCTTTACGGACGCAAGTGCCGATCACCCTTATGTTGGGCTGACGCAGGTGATAGGCAGCTTGCTGGTCCCGAAATCGTCCAAGAGACGACAGACAAGATTGCGCAAATTCTTAAACGCATCGAAGCAGCTCGCCACAGACAAAAGGCCTATGCGGATCCAAACCGGAAACATGTGGATTTCTAAGTTGGAGAAATGGTTTTATTGAAGGTTTCACCCTGGAAGGGGGTGGCACGCTTTGGAAAGCGTGGGAAGTTAAATCCGCGCTACATTGGTCCTTTCAGAATTCTGGAAAGAATAGGACTAGTAGCATAAAAGTTGGACCTACCTGCTGAACTGAATGGTGTTCCCGATACATTTCACGTAACCAATCTAAAGAAAAGTCCAACTCAAGTTACCGTTGCTATTCCCACCGACGAGATTCATGTTGACGACACGCTCCACTTCGTTGAAGAACCTGTTGAGGTCACGGATTGGAAAGTTAACAAGACCCGCCGGAGCAGTGTCAAGCTCGTCAAAGTTCGTTGGAATGCCAGACACGGTCCTGAGTACACCTGGGAGCGTGAGGACTGGATGAAAGAGAAATACCCCCACCTTTTTCCTAAGAACCCTGCATCTACAAGCAGAACTTAAAATTTCGGGACGAAATTTATTTAACGGGGGGAGAATGTGACAACCCTCACTAAACCAGGTATCCGTACGACTTAATTAATGATAAATTATTGCTTAATTACTGTGCTTGTTTGAACTAGCTGATGAACTGCTACTTGATATCTGATACATGTACTTACTTGCATCATACTTTACTTATCGTCACTACATTATTTACATGCTGAACCTTAGTGACAAACATGATGCACAAAAAGCACAGTAGCACTATAACGGATAACCTATTAAACATGCTGATATAGCCAGCATCAGGCAGACACTGCCTCTAAGGCCTGTAAGAGCCTGAAATATTTTACTACACTAATGGTGAGTGTAGGGATACAAGGGTTGTAGAACTGCGTCTCTAGGAATAAGTTACAGTGAACGGATGTGCCTAAAACGTACTCTAAGTACAAAGCTCAGCACTTTAATAAATAATCCAGCTTCTAGCTGACTAGTAAAGTGCCAGAACATGGGAAAAATATTACTAGACGCTTTCTAAAGTGTCGGAAATAAATTGTGTCACTAAATATAATATAACGACACTTTAAAGCTTTATTAAGCGCTTTAACGGATTTCTATCCAACCAAACAACCGGACTATACCCGAAACATGAAAATATTGTTATTTTCATTAATTATCTTTTTCTGAGCCAGTTAGGGTCCCCGTGTACCCTAACACCCATTGTGACACACTAAACATAACTAACCAAGTTAAACTCTTAACTAACTTGGTTTAACATAACTAACACCTAACTACTACTTGGTTTCGAACTAGACCCCCCCCCCCCTTGCTAACCGGCCCCAAACTAAGAGGGGACACACCTGTCCTTGTTGATTTGTTTAGATCCTCTTGCCTAATATCTAAGTAGCACAAGAACCCTTGGATAATACACAAGCTAATTATCTATAAGTTCACACCTTTACACATCATAATCATTCCATTTCACAAATCAACTTCAAACTCTCTCTTTCTCTCTCAAAGCTTACGGCCAAGCATCCCCTATTCCATCCATCATATTTTCGATCTTGATCTTCATATTTCAAGCATCTACAAGTGTTAAGGGTCTCGTATTAGGAAGCTTGGAGCAAACGGAACGCGAAGGACCTCTTTATCTTGCTTTTATCCGCGCCATTTTCGTCTAGATTCTTCCCTAGCCCCGAGCTAGTGGTATGTTGCTTAGAACACCTTCTCAATCTATTCTAAAGTGGTTAAAAGGATTTTTATCGGTTAAAACTCGTTAACATGCAAGTTGATGCTTTAAAGTCTACTTAAAACACTAATGATGGTGGTTAATAGCACATAAGTTGTGTAAATGATGTAGTATTCGAAATGTATGATTATTTAGGCCTGATCTATGATGTGGTAGCTCGGATCATCGTTTAACCCGGTTTGGTAAGATCATGGATCTTAACATAAGCTTGTTTTGAATGATACAAGGGTTAAAAGGTGAAACTCTACCACACGCGAATCATGAACTTGTGTAAAAGAGTTTTACTTGTGAAATTGTGTTTAAAACTAGCAGATCTACGCATCTGCAAGTGGTATTTTCAAAGAACCACGTATTAAAGAAATCATGTATTCTAAAAGATGGATTTTACACTAACACGCATGATTTTTATAAACCACAAGTGTGTAAACACATGTGAAATGAAAAGATCCGACAAAATAACAGTTTTTGTAAAAGATGACGGAAGTTGTAAAGATGGATTTTCTCTAAAAACGAGGTTTTTACAAGATCAAATTATCTTATATGAAGATCTACTAAATTTAAGGGGATTTACACCACAGTTTTGGGAAAACTGCAAGTTCATGTAATTTTTGGCAAGTTACACATATGTTGATTAATTGTTGTGAGAAAAGTTGTTCTGATCAAATAAAGAAAATTGTTGAGTTGATTTGTTAAAGAAAATGATACGCTTGAAAGCGTGGCCACCTCCAGTTACAGAGGAAACTCTGGCGAAATTTTTCTAAAAACCTAACGCTTAGAACTATTTACACTACAAGCGTTAGAATTATTTTTTGACATGTTTTCGAAATACGAATTTCGCCATGACTTTATTTACTAAATATTCGGAGGTGGGATTTTCACAAAATTTAACGTGATAAATATATATTTTTCACACACTGTTTATGATTATTTTGTGAAAACACATAGATATTATTTTTAGAGTAAAAATAATATTTACGAACGTTAACGGATCCAAAATAATACGAACGCTTTCACCATAAATATATAAGTTACACCGGTAAGTATATTACCACTCAATTGTTAAAACGTAACTTACGCACTTACGGGAATATTTATGAACGCGTATTTTAACAACGAATTATTAGAGAACAATGATGTGAGATGAAAATATAATATTTTTGAGAAAAATACTTATATTTTGGAATTGGAGGTATATATATATATTAAGTGAGACTTAATGATTTGATTTGAACGCACATGTATTGAATCCCCCATCCTTGGGAAGGAGATTAACTACCAAGTATATACAGAACGTAAACACGAAATAGTTGTCTAACTATTTCCCAAAGATTTAACTATAAAGCTAAGGCACGGCCGTCCGTCTAATAGAATTAGCACTTGTAGGTCGTCGCACAGCTTTCTGATTTGGAGTACTTGGTAGAGACGCACCGACAGTGAGTTCATGTCCCCCTTTTCTCTAACTGTTTTCAGTTTTCTTAACTGCGGGGGTGAAATACATGTTACTTTGTTTACAAGTACTTTATACACGGTATGGTTAGCGTAAGGAGGTTTACTACTTAGATCATGTGAATGGGTAGGCAGAAACACCGAGGGACGTAAGCGGTAGATCTATCTGGGTGTAGCGAGCCCAACTCTAGGCCCAACAGAACGGACCTCTAAGAGGCCCAGCAGAACGGACCTTGAGTGACTTTGTACCCGACGCAAAAATCTGCTAGGTTGAGTCTTCCTACTTGCACTTCACAACATACTAATGGCCTTGCAAACCATTGGTGATCTCTTTTTCCTTACACTGCTACATACCAGGGAACTTTTATACTTACAAGTGTTTTACATACTCACTTACACATGAACTCGCTCAACATTATTGTTGATTTTTCAACTCACATGTATTTCAGGAAATTAACAGGATCTGGCACGGTATGACGTGTTTTCCCGCTGCATATTGGGTTCCAAGGTCATCCCAGTTTAGGAAATGTGACTCTTTCCTGGACAAGTCACAAATCTTAAACTGCGTTTATTTCATGTTACTGTTTATGTTGTTCAAGACAAATGTTTTATGTTACGCTGTTGTAAGTCTTTAAGACAATGGTATGTTACTCTGGTTTTAAAACTTAATCAAACGGATGATCTTGCATGATTTTATTTCATATAGCTTTGTTATGGTTAAGCTATGGTATTAAGAAGTCACACCAAAATAACCACGCTTCCGCAAAGCCAGGGTGTGACACGGTGAACTTGTCCGGTCACCGCTATTATTGAATTATGTCATTTCGAAACCTTGTGGTGTCGGTGTAAACTTGTAGCTTGTGCTAGTCATGGTCAACCGTTTCACATGAAACTACACATACTTTTGTTTGACTTGTGATTTAAACATTCCTAATGCAACTACGAATAAGACAATGATACACCAGATTTGAATGTATTTCATTCCGATGTATTCCCGCAGATTCAATAATGTTAGCACACTTATTTCATTCATTTCTTTTCCTGAAAGTTGGCGGATCATTTTCATGTTAATATTACGTTCAAGCTTGCTGATTCTGAGTTCATCTAGCGGATGTTATTGCTTTTAGAATTCAATTGCATAATGTGAACAATCGCTTGAAATTCTATTGTTCAAAACTCCTCTTTTGCTGAACCCCTGTTAACTAAGTTACACTAGATTATACATTTATACGTCTCGAATCCTTTGACATCAAATTCTGAAAACACATACCTTTTAACTGTTGGGTTCTTAACTTTGTAATATGTCCTTGGATTCACCTGATTCGAATAAGTTTTGATTCGGTTTTGTGGTTATCTACCTCAGTATTATTCATATCCATACACGCATAATGTAACCCTAAGGAGTTAAGGTAATATAAATATCGAGGACGAAATTTTCTTAACAGGGGGAGAATGTGACAATTATCAAATTTGCATGCATCCGTACAAGTATTAAACAATGATTAGTGCTTAATGACTATGTTGAATTACAATTGATGACTTGAATTGCTTTCCGATTATTGCCATACACATACATGTGAATCATATATTGCAAATAACATATCATTACTGCAAGAAAACTTTGTTGATTCGAATGATGCACAAAACACCGGCAGAACAGTTATCAGACAAATCAGAAAAATGCTGACAAAGTTCAGTAAATAGACAGACATTGTATTGAAACACAGAATGGGCCTGAAACCAAGAGTTACACTAGTATAGTGTGTAGGAAAGTAAGGATTACAAAACTGCCTTCCTGGTGATAGTTTAAGTGCCGGAAAGTGCCTAAAACTCACATAAACTGTAGAATTCTGCAGAAAATCAGCAAAATCAGCATTTAAACACACTAATGTTATGCAGAAATATATTTAAATGGTCCTGAATACTTTCCTAAGTGTCGGGAATCGAAACTGTCGCAAAAGGTAACATAAAGCACACTAAACTGCATAGTTTAGCGCCTTAACGAACCGGTAACCATCCGAACAACCGGACAGTACCCGAAACACCAAATTTTCACTAAAAGCATTGTTTTAACATTAACAAGCTAGTTATGGTCCCTAAACATCATAACACACTATAAATATCTGATAACTAAATCCCTAACTAATACTTGGATTCTAACCATAATAACTAACTAATTGGTTGGAACCTAAACCTCGACCCCCCCCCCCACCTATGGAACGGCCAACACAAGGGCCCACATGAGGATTTTATTTGATTTAAATAATTGATCTTGTCTACTCTTTAAGAACATAAAAATCAATGGACGATCATGTGTTATTGATTATAAGTAGTACCTTCAAGTTTATACCTTTCATTCTCATTCCACACTTTACAAAAAAACTTCTTCTTCTTCCTTCCATACCTACGGCCAAGAACACACACATACATCCACCATTTTTCATTCATCTTCTATCCATTCCACATATGTGCAAAGGTGTAAGAAGGTGTGTTAGGAAGCTTGGAGCCTTCGGAAGCTAAAGGACCTTCACCATTTGCTTTTATCCACCTCTTTTCTTCTCTTGATCATCCCTAGCCTTGAGCTAGTGGTAAGAACACTAATCTTTCCGTTTTACATCTTATCTAAGTGGTTAAAAGATGATACATGTTGATTATCATGAAGAACACTAAGAAATAAGAAGATGAAACATGAACATAAGCTTAAAATTGTAAGAAATCATGAAGAAATCATGTTGTTTATGTGTTGATTTACTTGTTGATTGTTGATTGCTTATGAAAATGATGTAGATCATCATATGATCTTGCTAGATCATGATTAAAAACATAATCTAGCAAGATGAGAGGATGAACATGTTAGAGGTTAATGGATCATCCTCATGAAAAGACATAAACTTGAAAGAATACATTGATTTCTTGTAAAATGATGATTAAAGTGAGTGGTAAGTCTTGTAAATCTAAGATTTCATGGATGATTTTTCAAGAAACCAAGTTAAAAATATAAGTTTTATTTAATCTTGGTTCTTAAATAAATGAGTAAATTACAAAAATCGTCCTTTATGAAGACACTATATTGCAAAGTGTGTCATTTGTCTTAAAAAATACAAAAAATCGTACCTAATGTTTGCAAACCCTTGCACGTTATGTCCTTTAACCCAAACTTAGTTAGTTTTCATGATTAAATCTCACAAAATGGACCCCACAAGAGGGTATTTTGGTGATTTTACCCTAAATAAAATAATTATCCTTAAAAAATATAATATATATATATATATATAGACAATACATCTCTCTGTCCCCCTCTAACTACCCTACCACCACCCACCCACCCACCTGCCACCCCCACCATCTGTCTTCTTCTCCGGTGAAGCACCACCGCCCAACTCCGATGTCTTCTCTTGCCTAACAAACACTCCTTCCTTCTCCATCGAACCAGTGGCAATAAATTATATGGACAAATTTATATACATTTCACAATACTCTGGCTCATATACAAAACACATGAACTCGCTCAACTTTTGTTGCTTCATACCAGTTTACAAGTTCAAATATACATACTTACAAATGTTTTCAAGGATGTTCACGCACACATATAAAACACATGAACTCACTCAACTTTTGTTGATGGTTTCAAACTATAATCACAGCACAATCATTTCCTAAATTCACAAACTAACTCACAATTAATTTTTAAATCCAAATTATATTCATTGAATCGAATTAAATTGAAACGATTGCTTAAACATATTTGTTCCTTCTCCGCCACAGATCTGTCGCCTGCATCGTCTGATCTGGGTTGCAACCGCTATCAACACCCCAACTTTTAACCAAGGTCTAGCTACGAATTTTACAGATCTGGTCCATCCACATCAACACCAACTCTCATCTTCCGCCACAATCGAAGAAGAAAAGAAAAAAAGGGCGAAAGAGAGACTGTTTAGGTGGTGGTGGTGCTTACAGCGGTGGTCCGCTGGTGGTTCTCAGGTGGCGGTAGCTGGTTGGCGGTTATGTAGAACAGATAGAGAGATAGGTGAGAAAAGGGAGGGTGGTGGTGATGGATAGAACATTAACTAGAGAGAGTTAAGAGAGGGAGACAGAAGTAAGAGAGAGAAAGAGCAAGAGTTAAGAGAGAGAGGAGGAGACATATTTATTTATTTGTTTATATATATTTCATATTTAAAAATTCTTTTTTGTTTTATTTATTAAATATATTTTAAATAAATGAGTAAATTTACCAATCTACCCTTATTTAGTCATGAAAACTAACTGAGTTAGGGATAAAGGACATAACATGCATGAGTTTGCAAACATCGAGTACGTTTTTTGTACTTTTTAAAGACAAAGTACACACTTTGCAATATAGTGTTAACATAAAGGATGATTTTTATAATTTACTCTAAATAAATAAACCTCATTTTTAAAGGTTAAACAAGTGTAGAAACATTTATGTAACAAGAAAAATCCAAGAAGAAATATTTTTAGAAAATGTGAAAACAAGTTGTAAAGATCTATTCTCTTTAAAAATGGCGTTTTTAAAGAATCGAACACACTTTAAAGGGTAACAAGACTTACTAAATACACTAGTAAGTTACTATAAATTTTTATAAATTTTCAAGTTCATGAAGTGGTAGTTTATGCTTGTTATTGGCAAAAATTGGTAAGTGTAAATTGTTTATTGTTGATTGAGGATTTATTGTGTTGATTTACAAAAGAAAATGATATGCCTTCAAGGTATGGAAACCTCCCTTTTTAGGGGAAACTATGGCAAAATTTATCTAAAAAATAAACACTTAGAAAAATATTTCTAAACAAATATTTACAAGTGTATTTTAAACCATGGATTTTTCACATAAAGTTTGCCATAAATTTTGTTACAAAAATTATAAAAATTGGAGGTTGGTTTTTATAAATAAAAGTGACTAAATATGTATTTAAGGAAATATATATTTAGAAGTCACCATGTGTGTGATTATTTGTATATCATGTGTATTAGTTATATTATTAGGATTTGAAATAATATAACTCATCAAAATACCACCAATTACAATCCAAAATATCACCAAAATTCCAAGAGAATGAACATGTAAATTATACCCAAAATGTTGGAAAAACCGAACAAAGGAATATAACTCACAATATATTCCGGAATTTATTTACAAGTATATTTTGTTAATTCGTATTTTGGACACCAAGAGAATGAAAATGGGATTTTCACAATTACTACAAAATATATCATATTTTTGACAAAAAGGAAATGTATTATTTTTGAGCAAGTAAAAATATATATTTTTCTTGAAATTATTTGAAGATATATTATTTTTGGAAGAAAATATATATTTTCCCAAACAAACATCAAATACATCATTTTTGGAAGAAAATATATTCTCTTAAATAAACTTTGAATATATTATTATTAGGACGAAAAATGGATTTATATATATATATATATATTTCTAAGTTAGATTTGGAAATATATTAGTTTTAAGACTTGTATGAAGTTTATAAATATTTTTGCCAAGGGAAAATTCTAAATAATTTTTCTAAGTAATACTTCTTAAGATATATATTTTGGAAGTATTTATTGATGTATTTTTATTAAAGATATTATTCAGGAAAGGTTGATACAAAAAATTAAGTATAAGGATACTTAATAAACACAACAAAAATATGTATTCTCGTACGTATAAATACCCTACGAAATACCACACCAATACATGGCAAAAATATACAAGTATAAGAATATGAATACAAATACACCCATCCTTGGGAAGGCTATGCGTGTACAAATACACATATGTGTCAAGTTAAAATATATTATCTTTAACGATTATTCCAAGAATTAATAAATATGATTTAAGTTAAAATATTATTATTTTAACAAATAATTATATACTTGGAATAACATTGATGACACAAAGAAACATAACTCAGAAATACTAAATAAGATCGAGGTCAAGGCACGACCCACCCGCCTAATGAATCGTAGTACGCATGTAGGTACTCGTGCGTTCTAGAGGAAGCTTTGAGTTACATTGGATACGAAGAACGCAAAACTGTGAGTTCATGTCCCCCTTTTCTTTTAACTGTTTTCAGTTTTATAACTTCGGGGGTGAAGTACATGTTACTAAATGTTTACAGACAATTACAAATGGTATGGTTAGCTAAGGAAAATACTGTTAGATCATGTGAATGGGTAGGCGCACTCTTAAGACCATTAATCATCATAGTAGGACCAAGGAACATGAGTGATAGATCTATTTGGGTGTAGCGACCCCCACCCATGTGCCCGCCAAGTTGGCCATGTGGTACTATGTCTTTAAACTGAAGACCGATGAAAAATCTGCTAGGATTGAGTTTCCTGAACCATGTCACATATATTAATGTATTAGCTACACATTAATTGATCTGTTTCCTTGTTGCTTCATACCAGTTTACAAGTTCAAATATACATACTTACAAATGTTTTCAAGGATGTTCGCGCACACATACAAAACACATGAACTCGCTCAACTTTTGTTGACGGTTTCAAACTATAATCACAGCACAATCATTTCCTATATTCACAAACTAACTCACAATTACTTTATAAATCCAAATTATATTCATTGAATCGAATTAAATTAAATTGAAACGATTGCTTAAACAGATTTGTTCCTTCTCCGCCACAGATCTGTCGCCTGCATCGTCTGATCTGGGTTGCAACCACTATCAACACCCCAACCTTCAACCAAGGTCTAGCTACCAATTTTACAGATCTGGTCCATCCACATCAACACCAACTCTCATCTTCCACCACCATCGAACAAGAAAAGAAAAAAAGGGCGAAAGAGAGACTGTTTAGGTGGTGGTGGTGCTTACAGCGGTGGTCGGCTGGTGGTTCTTAGGTGGCGGTAGCTGGTTGGCGGTTATGGAGAACAGATAGGTGAGAAAAGGGAGGGTGGTGGTGATGGTTAGAACATGAACTAGAGAGAGTTAAGAGAGGGAGATAAAAGTAAGAAAGAGAAAGAGCAAGAGTTAAGAGAGAGAGGAGGAGACAGATTTATTTAATTGTTTATATATATTTAATATTTCAAAATTCTTTTTTGTTTTATTTATTAAATATATTTTAAATAACTGAGTAAATTTACCAATCTACCCTTATTTAGTCATGAAAACTAACTGAGTTAGGGATAAAGTACATAACATGCATGAGTTTGCAAACATCGAGTACGTTTTTTGTACTTTTTAAAGACAAAGTACACACTTTGCAATATAGTGTTAACATAAAGGACGATTTTTGTAATTTACTCTAAATAAATAAACCTCATTTTTAAAGGTTAAACAAGTGTAGAAACACTTATGTAACAAGAAAAATCCAAGAAGAAATATTTTTAGAAAATATGACAACAAGTTGTAAAGATCTATTCTCTTTAAAAATGATGTTTTTAAAGAATCAAACACACTTTAAAGGGTAACAAGACTTACTAAATACACAAGTAAGTTACTTTAAATTTTTATAAATTTTCAAGTTCATGAAGTGGTAGTTTATGCTTGTTATTGGCAAAAATTGGTAAGTGTAAATTGTTTATTGTTGATTGAGGATTGATTGTGTTGATTTACAAAAGAAAATGATATGCCTTCAAGGTATGGAAACCTCCATTTTTAGGGGAAACTATGTCAAAAATTTTCTAAAAATAAACACTTAGAAAAATATTTCTAAACAAATATTTACAAGTGTCTTTTAAACCATGGATTTTTCACATAAAGTTTGCCATAAATTTTGTTACAAAAATTATAAAAATTGGAGGTTGGTTTTTATAAATAAAAGTGACTAAATATGTAATTAGGGAAATATATATTTAGAAGTCACCATGTGTATGATTATTTGTATATCATGTGTATTAGTTATATTATTAGGACTTGAAATAATATAACTCATCAAAATACCAACAATTACAATCCAAAATATCATCAAAATTCCAAGAGAATGAACATGTAAATTATACCCAAAATGTTGGAAAAACCGAACAAAGGAATATAACTCACAATATATTCCGGAAATTATTTACAAGTATATTTTGGTAATTGGTATTTTGGACACCAAGATAATGAAAATGAGATTTTCACAATTACTACAAAATATATATCATGTTTTTGACAAAAAGGAAATGTATTAATTTTGAGCAAGTAAAAATATATATTTTTCTTGAAATTATTTGAAGATATATTATTTTTGGAAGAAAATATATATTTTCCCAAACAAACATGAAATACATCATTTTTGGAAGAAAATATATTCTCTTAAATAAACTTTGAATATATTATTATTAGGACGAAAAATGGATTTATATATATATATATATATATATTTCTAAGTTAGATTTGGAAATAAATTAGTTTTAAGACTTGCATGAGGTTTATAAATATTTTTCCCAAGGGAAAATTATAAATAATTTTTCTAAGTAATACTTCTTAAGATATATATTTTGGAAGTATATATTGATGTATTTTTATTAAAGATATTATTCCGGAAAGGTTAATACAAAAAAATTAAATATAAGGATACTTAATAAACACAACAAAAATATGTATTCTCGTACGTATAAATACCCTACGGAATACCACACCAATACATGGCAAAAATATACAAGTATAAGAATATGAATACAAATACACCCATCCTTGGGAAGTGCATAATAGGGTTGTAAACGAACCAAACGTTCGGCGAACAGTTCGTGAACCGTCCGGCGGGAAGTTCGTTTGTGTTCGTTCGTTTATTAAACAAACGAACACGAACAAGAAATTTCGTTCGTTTAGTTAAATGAACAAACATGAACAGAGGTCGCGTTCGTTCGTTTACGTTCGTGAACGTTCGATAACGTGTTCGCTTGTGTTTGATAGTTCATTAATATTTTTAGCTTTTATATTTATTTAAATATATCAAAATTCTGACAAATTAAATATTTAATAAGTGTCAGTGTATTATATATTCTGTTCATGAACGATTGTTTGTGTTCGTTTATTTCCATTTGTGTTCATGAACATTAGTTTGTGCTCATTTGTGTTCGCCAACGTTCGTTGCCTAAAATTACCAAACAAACACAAACGAACACGAACAAGTTCATTTCCTTAACAAACGAACACAAACATAAAATCCCGTTCGATAAGTGTTCGTGAACGGTTCGCGAACACTTATATTTTTTAACAAACGAACACGAACAAGGTCTCGTTCGGTTCGTTTACAGCCCTAGCTATGCATGTACAAATACACATATGTGTCAAGTTAAAATATATTATCTTTAACGATTATTCCAAGAATTAATAAATATGATTTAAGTTAAAATATTATTATTTTAACAAATAATTATATACTTGGAATAATATTGATGACACAAAGAAACATAACTCAGAAAAACTAAATAAGACCGAGGTCAAGGCACGACCCACCCGCCTAATGAATCGTAGTACGCATGTAGATAGTCGTGCGTTCTAGAGGAAGCTTTGAGTTACATTGGATACGAAGAACGCAAAACTGTGAGTTCATGTCCCCCTTTTCTTTTAACCGTTTTCAGTTTTATAACTTCGGGGTGAAGTACATGTTACTAAATGTTTACAGACAATTACAAATGGTATGGTTAGCTAAGGAAAATACTGTTAGATCATGTGAATGGGTAGGTGCACTCTTAAGACCATTAATCCTCATAGTAGGACCAAGGGACCTGAGTGATAGATCTATTTGGGTGTAGCGAGCCCCACCCATGCGCCAGCCGAGTAGGCTATGTGGTACTATGTCTTTAAACTGAAGACCGATGCAAAATCTGCTAGGATTGAGTTTCCTGCACCACGTCACATATATTAATGTATTAGCTACACATTAATTGATCTGTTTCCTTGTTGCTTCATACCAGTTTACAAGTTCAAATATACATACTTACAAATGTTTTCAAGGATGTTCGCGCACACATACAAAACACACGAACTCGTTCAACTTTTGTTGATGTTTTCAAACTACATGTATTTCAGGAAATTAAGTATGGATCTAGCGGGCGTTGGAGTTTACAAGTCTTGTCTCTAATAAAAGATGTCATCCGAAGTCGAAGGGTTTGGGTTATGTAGTTTATCTTGGATAAGATACATGGCTCGAAACCTATTATGTTTGTGTCTTTTGTGAAGTCCACTACAAAAAAAAGGCCATCTAGTGGCACACATTTTTAATGGCATTTAGGTTTTGTGCCACTAATTTTTGTTTTTAATGGCACTTTAGGTATTTAACACTGGCATTTAACTTTTATGTCACTAATTAAGGCTTTTAGTGGCATTTTGCTATATTTCTAATAAATTATTGATTTCTTTTATTTTATATGGAGCTATTAGCTAGCCAAGAAGTGGCATCCAGATGCAAATAAAGACGATCCAGAAGTGGTAAAAGGTTTCGGGAAGTTTCAAAGGAATATGTGGTACTAAGGTGTTATTTAACTCATATGTTTTTCTTGCTTTTTATGTAGTTGAGCTGCTTCAATAAAAATTTCTCTCCAAAATTTAGTAATTTTTTGTTGTTTAAATATGTGAGAAATGAGTATTATTTTTTAAGAAATTCATTTTTCTTTAGTTCATGATAACGATAATAAAATATGTTTATGGTCTATGAAACTAACAAGACCTTGTATGAGCTCATACAGTGAACAAATCTCAAAAGTAGCTTGTATTGTTGCAGGTTTTGAAAGATAAAGAAAAACGAGCTCAATCATGATCAGGTTCAAATACTATCTTTTTATTATTGACCTTATAGATCTTGTAGTCTTACTATATCAGTTTATTAGCTGAAAGTTTTTTATTTTTTCCCCTAATAATATTTTAATCTATAGGATCTTTTTCTTGTAGTGATACCGCGCAACCTGAGACGGTCTGTTTGGATGCAGCTTTAGTTACCATATTTCAGGTTTTTGCTCGACTTCTTTCGGGTTTTTTTTTCCAATTTTGGCTCAAGCGCAAGCTCGGCTTGGTTTGAGCTTTTTGCGAGCCGATCTTGAATAGCTCACAAATTCTAGTTCTTGACCATTTTTCCGTATTTTTAGATACATATGGAGGAAGGGCCTGGTGATATACTTGTTTTTTTATCTGGTCAAGAAGAGATTGAATCCATTGAGGGTCTTGTACATGAAAATCTCAAGAAATTACCTGAAGCCAATCATAAACTCTTAATTTATCCACTGTACTCTTCTCTTCCATCGGAGAAGCAAATGAAAGTTTTCACACCTGCTCCAGATGGGTTCAGAAAGGTAAACACTTGCGATGTTTTGTACGATCAAACATATTTGTACTTGGTCGTCTGATCATGGAGTTGATTTTTGGGTGTTAGTTATTGGTAGGTTATACGGCAACAAACATTGCTGAAACATCGGTAACAATACCAGGAGTCAACTATGTTATTGATCCTGGATTGGTAAAAGTGTGCAATTACTCTCCTGACAGTGGGATCGAATCTTTGATTGTTGTTAAAACTTCGAAAGCTCAAGCTCTTCAAAGAAGGTAAACTAGGCTCATTAAACTATATTGTTTGTAAATGATGGGAATGTGATTTGAGTTTTAAATAACTGATACTTTAGTTATAATATATATCTGTGTTTTTTTTTTCTAGGATGATCCCCTATGTGTTGCTGCCAGACAAGACGGGAAGATATTAGTCTCTAGTCTGTGGGTTGATCACAGTTTTGATGTCGGAGCGCCTGTGGATACAACCTCGGTCACGATGATTATTTAACTCACATGAAGATTGTGAAAGAGATTGACGAACACAATGAAGTTTTGAGTTTTTATTCATACACTTGTTAGTTTATTTGGGTTATATGTTTGATCATTAGACTTAGATCGACACTTATTAGCCATTTGGAATCTTTGTAAGATTGATTGAACTTTTAATTGAAGTGATTATTTTATGATTTCTACATTTTACAATTTTTTAGAGTTAATTGCCAAAATCGTCCCTGAGGTTTGGGCACATTTGTCATTTTCGTCCAAAATGACACTTTTGTACCATTTTGCCCCCCACGTTTGTAACTTTTTGCCATTTTCATCCAAATAACTAACTTAGTTTATTTTTTCTGTTAAGTTGAAGAATTTTTGGATGAAAATGGCAAATACAAACCACATGGACGATTTTCGCAATTTACTAAAACTCTTTTTAATTTCATTTATTTAGTTAATAAAATCATAATATGATATTCCGGTCCATACCCCACAATCACTATCTGTATCTTGCAATAACTTGATTCTTCCATACAAACACCGGACTACTGGATTCTGTCTCCGAGCTTCCCACCACCGTCCTCCCCAGGTTGTTATTTGTAGATACACTTTGCAACAACTTCACTCATCTCTTTAATATCTAATTATGGATCAGGAGGCTGAGAATCCGGCGGTGGATCCTAGGAATTGGAGCCGGAATCGTATGACTTTTTACGATGAAGACGATGATGATGAGGAAGAGGAGGAAGACGATCGGAGCTTAGATCTTCTAATTAGGTTTGTTGAGAACGTTTTTAAGAAGATATCCAAACGAGCTCGCAAGTCCGTTCGATCCGTTCTCCATATCAACTGTAATGGTCTCATTAAAGAACGTATATCAAATCTAGGATCTAGTAAATTGTAACTCAAATGAAAACATTGAACTTAAACTTTATATGAAGATGTCCTGGACTCCTGTCATTGTGCAAGTAACAACTTTTATTGCCAACTTATGTTTACAAAAATCCTGATGGCATCCCTTCAACATTTATGAGTCTAGATATATCCATTTAAAGTGTCTTGGAGCCTTTGGCAGAGAACCAAGATACCAATTTAGGAGCACATAAACAAAGACAAAATAATTTCTGTAGAAAAAATACCAGCTTTCACATAAAGAGGGAAATCCCTCACTGTTGTTGATTAAATCAATCAGGACCCTTTGAAACACAAGGGAATTGACGGGGGCCCACACAAGCGATTAGTTCAAAACACAAAATTTAACATACGTGTGTTATCTTTTTATATGTAAATCAAGACAAGACTTGATATTAAATAAATATTCATAACTTCATATGTGATATAACAGGATCAAGATCCTATCGTCAACAAACATCTTTATAACTTCATTAGTTGCTGTTTTCTCATTGAACGGCTCATAATAACTTTATTTTGTGAGAATTTTACTATATGAACCATCTATTCATTCAAATTCTTTGTACAAAACCACAATTGTTGGCATGAGCACATATATGTATTTAAATTTATTTGCCTGTTGTCAATCACAATCGGAGAAGCTATAACGTGCACTCTAATTACTAACGAGCAACACAATATTGACTGATTCAAAAATTAAAAAGAGTTTTAGTAAATTGCCAAAATCGTCCCTGTGGTTTGTATTTGCCATTTTCATCCAAAAATTCTTTAACTTAACAGAAAAAGTAAACTAAGTTAGTGGTTTGGATGAAAATGGTAAAAAATTACAAACGTGGGGGGCAAAATGGTACAAAAGTGTCATTTTGGACGAAAATAGCAAATGTGTCCAAACCTCAGGGACGATTTTGGCAATTAACTCTTTTTTTTATTTTTTAATCTAAATAAATGATAATTGTAATTAATTAAAATTAATATGATAAATCTCAATGGCATTTAATTTGATGTGATTTTTGTGGCAAAAAATAAGTGCCACTAAAAGCTCAAAAGTTTGTACTGGCAGATAAAAAAGTGCCACTACAAGCCTAAAAACTTTGTGCGACACATTGAAAAAGTGCCACTAAAAGGCTTTAGCGTCAGCGCCTCTTGTGGCACTTTTTTTGTGTGCCACCCATTCTTACAAGATTCTTCAGTGGCACTTTCTTGTTTTTCTATGGCACTTTTTGCATGCCACTAGATGGCATTTTTTTGTAGTGGTCCTTATGGATCTAAAACTGGCTGGTATTGTATTTGAACACGAAGTCTGTGTTTTGGGATTTTAAAACAATGTTGCTTGTAACGTTTTAAAACTATCTATGGATGAACACCTTGGTTGTATCATATGGTTGTTTGTTAAGGTTGAATGCAATGATATTAAGCAAGTCACACCAAATCATGCTTCCGCAAAAGTCAGGGTGAGACAATTACTTTCTTGCGTTGCATCAGAACGAAACCGAGACCTTGGATAGATGCATCACAATACACAACAAAATCGTCGGTACCTTTTGGTAGGGATAACATAGGTGCACTGCAGAGTTTCTGTTTTAACAATTGGAAAGCAGTCTCCTAGGAGTCACCCCACCAGTAAGTGGTGCCCTTCTGCGTCAGACTAGTGAGAGGTTGGGCAATCTTGGAGAATCCCTCGATAAATCTACGATAATAACCTGCTAGGCCTAGGAATTGGCAGATTCCGGTTGGGTTTTAGGCATAGGCCAATTTTAGATGGATTCAATTTTGGTTGGTTCGACATGTATTCTAGCTTCATTGACTACATGCCCCAGGAAATGCACTGCCTGAATCAAGAAGTCACATTTCGATAGTTTTACATAAAGCTGTTCTTCCTAAGACGCTCCAAGATAAGGCGTAAATGCTCTGTGTGCTACTCCTGGTTCTTAGAATAAATCAGGATATCGTCTACGAAGACGATGACAAACTTGTTGAAGTGGGGTTTGCACACACGATTCATAAGACCCACGAAAATCACATGTGCATTGGTTAAGCCAAACGGCATGACCAGGAACTTTTAATGGTCGTACTGAGTTCTAAATGTAGTCTTCGAAATATCTTCGTCTCGGACTCTCAACTGATGTTAGCCCGATCTCAAATCGATTTTGGAGTAGTAACTGGACCCTTATAGTTGGTCAAATAGGTCAAGATTAGGGGGAGAGGATAACGATTCTTAACGGTCACTTTGTTCAACTCCCGGTAATCAATGCACATACGAAATGTCTCGTCTTTCTTCTTAACAAACAAAATAGGGGCTCCCCAAGGTGATAAGTTGGGTTGGATAAAGCCTTTATCCAACTGCTCCTTCAATTGAGTAGACAACACTTGCAGTTCGTTTGGCGCTAGCCTATACGATGCACGAATTGGAGCTACTCCAGGTGCTAGATCAATCTGGAATTCGACTTGCCTGTGCGGTGGAAGACTAGGAAACTCTTCGGGAAAAACTTCAGAAAGTCACGAACAGGAAAGTCTTTGATCTTCTTATCTTCAGTTTGTTTGTCGATGACTACGGCTAAAATGGCAGTGCGACCCTTACGTAGGCCTTTCTGAGCTTTTAGGTACGAGATGATGCCTACAATAGCACCACCTCTCTCGCCTCGAATGATAAGAGGTTCACCGACAGAATGGGGAATATTGACAATCTTCTCCTAACAGAGTATTTGGGCTCGATGATGGGATAACCAATGCATTCCGACGACAATGTCAAAACTTCCAAGAACAACAAGGATAAGGTCGATATCAAAACTCTGACCAGATAATTCAACCTTACAGTCGTTGACGATGTGAGTCGCCTCGATGTTTTTGCCATTGGCTAGCTCTACTTTGTGCTTAGAGTTCAGAGTGGTTGGAGTAGACTTAAGCAACTTACTAACACTTAAGGACACATTCCTATAATCGGCTCCGGAATCAAAAAGTACGGAAACAAAGTAATCATTAAGTAGGAACTTACCCGTCACCACATTAGGGTCGTTTCTTGCATCCCCCGAGCCAATTACAAAGGCTCGACCCTTTGCACCATTCCCACCATTGTTGTTGTTGTTGTTGTTACCAGTGCCATTGTTTTTGTTGTTGTTGTTGGGATTCTGATTCAGCTTAGGGCAATCCTTCCTGAAATACCCTTCAGCTCCGCACTTGAAGCGCCCTTTCCCGTTGCCCTGTTGCTGTTGTGACCACTGATTCTATTGAGCTGGCTGATGTTGCTGCTGGTTCTACCTTACTGGAAACTGGCTTATGCAATCTTTTGTCGCCTGCCTCGGCTTTCGATACCGCTAAGAGTGGTTCTTCTCACACTGGCCCAAATGGTGCAGGTTGTGCTTGTCACATTTCGGCCGATTCCCTTGATAACCACCTTGACCCTGATTTGCCGAAGACTACTGACTAGAGTTCTTGTTGCTATCAAACTTCCTTTGTTGTGGTGGGGGTTGGTAGAACTGGAACCCTTGCCTTGATTTCCGTCCCATTTGCGTTTGTTGTCAGGGACTGAGGAATTTCGTTTCGGTAGCTTGCCTTGCTCGACCGCTCGGTCCGTGAGCTTGTGAACTAGTTTGATAATGCGTTGAATCATAGGCAGGTTGGCCAAGGTTACCAAACTTTGAATTTCTAGGGCTAGAACTTTGAGATAGAGCTCAATTCGCTCGTATGGGGGTTCGGACATGTTGGGGCAGAGAGCAGCCAGATCATTTGTCCGCTTGGTGTAACCTTCAATCTCTGAACCGACCATCTTAAGATTGTAGTATTCCACTTCTGGCTTCTGTATGTCGTCCCGATGACAATTCTCCTCCTTCAGCAAATCCTTGAAGTCATTCGAAGGTGTAGCATTAGCAGCTGTCAGGCCAAGCATTTGCACATGCGCATTCTATTTGAACCTAAAGGTTTATGCATAATGGGTTAAGTAGTTAATTGGTTTCGGCTTGTAATGTAATTAGTTGATTTGTGTTTTTGGGTCGATATAGTGGGTTATATGGTGGTTTCGGTTGGGCTTGTTTAGGGACTTTAGGCCTGGTTTGATTTAATATATATAGAAAACCCTAGTAACAATTAGGGGTCAATCAGCTTGTGAGAAGTTCTAGTGCCAGCCTAAAACACAATGATTGCTTTGTATCTGACATCGTTTGGTGTATGCAAAGTTAAGCTTTTTGATTCATACTCTATTGTGTTTATTATTCTTGAATCGTTTTGTGTTTGGATTCCGCACCAATATAAAACTTATGTTTGATATCATTGAAAGATCCATCACGGGACTTACAATTGGTATCATAGCCAAGAACCTACTTCTAGGCTCGGTTGATATCATCTGATTCAAGAAATCGGCTGAAAAAGGATGCTGATTGAAGTTCTCAGTTCCTTTTATTAGTATACTAGTGTGTTTTGGAGATTGCGAGTACTGTTTTGGGTTAAACTTTGAAGATTTCAAGTCATGTTCATCCCTGGTTCACCGTCTGTTCATCAAACATTCAAGAAATTGAAGCTGATTTGGTTTGGTGATTTCACAGAAAGTGTTTGCGAGATTCAAGGAAAATTGTGGAAGATTTTTCAGAAGATTTCTCGAAATCTTTTGAATTTTGAAATCCTGATTTTCGGGATTTCAACATTATCTCTAACAAAGTTTTTTTGCAGATCTCGAGTTCTAGAAGCTTCCAAAAGGTTCCGACTCGTGGTTGCAACTTTGATTTCAACTTGAAATTCAGAGATTACTACTAGAGGTTGCGACTTAGTTTTCTACTTGTGTTATTTGACTCGTAATCAAGTGGTTGCGACTCGGATTCCGACTGGTGTTGTTTACTCGCAATATGATCAGGAAACATCTTTAAAAAACGAATTTACAAGTGAACCATTTTTAATACACCTGATTCATGTGTTGCTGAAACATCTGAATCATGTGAATCGAAACTTGAAAATGAAAACATGGTTACACCAGAAAATGAGTCACAAAATGATTTTTCTGAAACAGAAGTCAGAGATGAATCTTCTTCAACAGATAAATTAGAAAATCATATAAAGGAAGATAATCATCAAAAGCCTAATTTTCATTCATGTGCTAGCTATGGTCAACAGGTATCGAGACACTCAGAAAAGGCACATGGAACACAAGCAACGCAATAAAAGCAAGCTCATTCATCTAGACCCATCAGATCAGCTAATGCTGCTAGATCTTCAAATCTCCATACATTGAAACGACAGATATGTTTCAACTGTGGAATTCCTGGACACATTGCTAGAAATTGTGTTCATCGCCCAAACGTGCAGTAAAATGCCAAAAATGCACGAAATCGGAAGGTTAAGCAGAACCGACAACGTTATTCTGAGTCTGTGATGACTGCCAAGTCTGAGACAGTGATAAATAACTCTCACAAAGCCAAAACTTCTAATCAAGATTGGAATGCGGCTAAACAAAGGAACCAAAATCGACCAAAGGGTTTTCAAAACAATTCAGATAATACTTTTGATAAAAATGCTTATAAATGGTCAAATAGACATTGGAAACCTAAAGTTAATGCTGCTCAATCTTATACATCTCAGATAAAATCTGATCATAATGAATCCTCAAAATTTTTGAACAAAGAAAATTTAGTTTGGCAAAAGGTGTCCTATGTTGATACTCAAGGAAAACCCAGGTCCACTATGGGCTAGGTTCCAAAAACTAAATCCCACTACTTGTGCAGGAACAGTTATGGAGGACTATCGTGTGACTTTAGTACATGGATAGTGGTTGTTCTAGGCACATGACATGAAACTTATCCCAACTCATTAATGTCAGAGAATTTGATGGTGGATATGTCTCATTTGCGGGAGGGGACTTGTAGAATCACTCTAAAGGGAACAATGCAAAATGGGGTGTTGAGCTTCGAGAATGTGAACTATGTTCCTAGATTAAAGCACAGTCTCCTGAGTATCTCTCAGATCTGTGATAAAGGAATGACGGTTCATTTTACTAAAAAGGATGCTTCATCTTGAAACCAGGAATCGTGATACCGGAAGATTGGTTTTTGATGGCAGCTGAATGAAGAGGAAATGCCTATGTCATTGACATGAACAAGAAGCCAACTAAAGAAATTACTTGCCTATTTTCAAAGATTTCAGAACATGAAGGTCTGCTATGGCATCGCCGCCTTGGACACGTTAATATGAAAAAATTAAATCGTCTTGCCAAAGGTCAAATGGTCCGTGATCTATTGATCAAAGATTTCATGCTGGTAGAGAAATTTTTTGCTTGTGCAAAAGGGAAGGAGCATCGAAAGCCTCACAAATCCAAGCCAATGCCATTAACCAACTCTGTGTTCCAGTTACTTCACATGGATCTTTTTGGTCCAGTAAATGTACTAAGCATTGGCTAAAAGTCTTACTGTCTCGTGATAGTAGATGACTATTCACGCTACACTTGGGTATTATTTTTTAGTCACAAGAATGATACTTCTAAGTTGGTTAAACGATCTATCACTCTTATTAAAAATCAAGCGAACACGAAGGTCAATGTTATTCGATCTGATAATGGGACAGAGTTCAAGAATATCACCTTGGATTCATTTTGCGCTAAAAAGGGAATTGAAAGATAGTATAGTGCACCAAGAACACCGCAACAAAATGGAGTGGTAGAGAGACGAAATCGTACTCTTATTGAGGCTGCACGAACTATGATGGCCGACTTGAAGCTTCCTACTTTCTTTTGGGCTGAGGCAATTAACACGGCTTGTTACAACCCGAATCATGCTTTAGTTAACGAACGTCATATGAAAACACCTTATGAGATTTTGGAAGGACGTAAACCCTCGGGCATCACACTTTCGTATTTTTGGTTGTCCATATGTGTTACTACTTCTGGACGCCCATGGAAAGTTTGAGGCCATGGGGGATGAATGTTACTTTATTGGATACACTAAAGTCTCTGCTTATAGAGTATATAATAAAGTGACTAAAAAGATCGTCGAGTCGTGCAACATTGACTGGTTTGAAGAGAATAAAACGGATGCTAGAGTTGGTCCAGACTGGTTATATGATTTTGCTGATTTATTTAAATCTTTTAAAATATTGTCTAGTGTTCCTACATATGTAGGTGTTTCCACACCGACCCAACCTTTACCATATGGTGATGCAGATGAAGAGAACTCTTAGAAGGAAGCTTAAGAGCACACACCATAGATCCGTTGGGAATGTTTTTCTCTAAGCAACCTCCGTCATCGTCTCAACAAACGTCTCAATAAACGCCTGTGACTGATACACGCGTACAAACCCCTAAATGTGTAACTACAAGCGGTGTGTTTTCTGATGCATCAGGATCTGCGTTGTTTCCTGAACTAATTCCTGAGGATTGCACTGTTACTTCTCCGGTAGTTAACAATACTATTGCACCTAATGAGGGGGAGACAAGCAACACAGCAGCTGACATTTTAAATACTCTACCCCAAAGTGTGACCGTACCTGATGTGGCAATTCCAACAAGTGTTCAACACAATCATCCAATTGAGAGTGTCATCAGTCCTGTTAATGCTGGAATACTCACCAGGAGTCAATCAGGGGCTATTAATACTTGCTTATATTCTTGCTACATTTCAAAGATAGAACCTAAAAGTGTTGATGTAGCTTTGCAAGAACCAGGTTGGGTGGACGCTATGCACGAAGAGCTGAACTAGTTTGAGAAGCTAGGTGTCTGGAAGCTTGTTGAATTACCAAAAGGGAAACACACTATTGGTACTCGATGGGTGTATAGAAACAAGCAAGATTCTGCAGGAGTTATTGTTCATAACAAGGAAAGATTGGTAGTCCAAGGATTCAAACAGATAGAGGGTCTGGATTACGATGAAGTATATGCCCCGGTTGCTCGACTTGAAGCCATCCGGATCTTCTTAACTTACGCGGATTATATAGGGTTCACTATCTATCAGATGGACATCAAGATTGGGTTTCTGTATGGAGATGTGAAGGAAGAAATCCATGTTGTGCAGCCACCAGGTTTTGTGCATCCAGAGCATCCAAAATATGCCTACAAACTTGATAAGGAATTGCACAAGGCACCACGTGCTTGGTATGCTACTCTGACAAAGCATCTACTAGCTCACGGTTATACTCGTGGCACAATTGATCAGACGTTGTTTATAAAGAGAGTTGGCAAGGATTTGATCTTGGTTCAAATATATGTTGATGATATTTTTTTTGGATCAACGAATGATGATCTCGGTAGGGAGTTTGAGGGTGTTATGAAGAAGAAATTCGAGATGAGTGCTCTTGGGGAGATGACTACGTTCTTAGGTTTACAAGTATGCCAGGATTCTTGAGGCATTTTAATCCATCAAGGAAAGTATGTGGATGATATGTCGCCAAATTCAAGTTTACTGATGCAAAATCGATCAAAACACCAATGGCAGAAAGACCTTTACTGACTGAAGATGCAGACGGATCCCCTGTTGATCAGCGCCAATATCGGTCCATGATCGGATCCCTAATGTATCTGACTACAAGTCGTCTAGACATCACGTTTGTTGCCTGTCAGTGTGTACGTTATCAGGCTAATCCCAAATTTTCTCATCCTTCTACTGTTAAACGAATTTTTAGGTACCTTAAAGGCAGAACCCCGTTTAGCTTATGTTATCCTAGATATTCAAATTTTGACCTGTTTGCTTATTCTAATAGTAATTTTGGAGGAACTGACAGTGACAGGAAATCCACATCAGCTGGATGTCAATTATTGAGTGATAGACTCATATCTTGGCAATGCAAGAAACAACAAACGGTGGCTATCTCCACAACCGAGTCGGAATACGTTGTTAGTTCTGCGTCTTGCTCCCAGGTGGTATGGATGCAACATAAATTGAAGGATTACGGTTTGACCTATCTCAATACTACTATTTACTGTGATAATGATGATGCAATACAAATTGTGAGAAATCTTGTTTTTCTCTCCAAAACCAAGCACATTGATACTAAAGTCCATTTGATTAAAGACTGTTTTGACAAAGATCTTATTAAACTAGAACAAATCTACACAGATGCAAATGCTACGAATCTGTTCACCAAACCTGTCAGCACTTCAAAATTTAAGGTGCTTGTGGAGTTTCTAAAAATGATCTGTTATACCGACTGAGCTTGTTTTTATTTTTCGTATGTAAATTTGTTCATAAAGTTGTCTTTTCTTAGGTAGTTTTTATTTATGCACAAATTTTGGGGGAGAAAATTTGAAAAACACAAAAACATTTAGAAAATTTGAAAAATACAAAATCATTTGAAAAATACAAAAACATTTAGAAAATTCGAAAAATACAAAAAGAAAAATTGCATGACATGGGAGATGAAATGAATTTTCACTTTGTGGATTAGGACTGACTCATGTAAGACCGGTATCGAAATGGTTTGACTCTAGAACGATATGTTTGTAGGCTTTATCCTTAAGGATGGAGACATTTAGAAAATTCAAAAAATACAAAAAGAAAAATTGCATGACATGGGAGATGAAACGAATTTTCACTTTGTGGATTAGGGCTGACTCATGTAAGACCAGTATCAAAATGGTTTGACTCTAGAACGGTATGTTGGTAGGTTTTATCCTTAAGGATGGAAACTTTGGCTAGTTCTGTGCAGAACTTAAAATTAGATTATAACCTCAGGAAAGAACGTCACTTGGAATTAGCACATTTCTATTTGAATGCTTGTGTGATGTCTCGATATACACAATTTTGGTCTAGTTCTGAAATCTTTTCTGACAAAGTCGTGTATCTCATCTATTTTGCGTGAACAAAGACCTGGAGGTGCTAGGCAATGTTAGCTTCTGCTGCATCCACGGTGACCTAGTTGTACATTGTCGCACTATAGATCAGCTACACCCGAAAGAGGCCCTCTAGTGCCCAAAAGAAACCCGAAAAACCTATATCAAATTGAAAAAATTAATTTGAATTGTATATTATATACATCTCTTTGCAAATGATCTATTCTATTCTTTTATCAACCAAGTCCCAGTAAAGGTTTCAGAATTTTAGAACAAACTTGTGAAAATATGTGGTAGGGAAACTGCCAGCATGATAGAGTGTACTGATCATAGTTCCAGGATTTGATTGTTATTTGTTTGGGTGTTCATATTTAAAATATCAAAACATTATAAATTAGTTACAGACAGTCACATGGAAAAGGCCCAAGAAGATAAGTTTAATTGGACAAACATATTGGCAATCGCTCGGATCATCTAAAGTATATTAGTGTTGATAAGTGAAGTCTAGCCCGAAACACCGTGATTTGATCCCTGAGCAATAAGTTTATTTGCTATTTTTAATTTTTGTAAATATAGTTAGAAATTATTTACTTTTGTTTTATAGGTTTTAGTTTTGTAAAACATGCTTAAGTCAGTAAGGATTGTTTAACTGTTTAAAAAGGATTTTATCAATAGTAAACTTGAAAAGATTTTAAAATGGTAAGTCGAAACAGGCTTGAAAACTGGTTGGTCGAAAGGCTGGTTGCGGCCCAAAATGGTTGCGACTTGATGGGCTTGGATTGATTTTGAAGTGGCCTGGCCCATTATCAAAATCATATATAAAGTGATTTCGACTCGAAATCATTCATTCTCTCAATTTCTCTCATATTTCTTACGAATTCTCTAGAAAGACCTTCATATTGTGACTGAACAACACATTCAAAATCAAGATCAAATTATGATTTTTGATTGTGTTTTTGTTGAAGATTTGAAGAACACGTTGAAGATTTGAAGATGATCAAGTTAATTATCATGATAATTAGGTCTTCAAATCATGATTGTGTGTTTATGGATTTTAATCCATATCATTTGAAGAAACTGTTTGAATTAGGGTTTGTGAGGTTCCGATACAGATTGCGAGTGAAGACATCAAGATCAAAAAGGGAATCAAGATCTGTCTTGATTGCGAGTTGAAGTCTTTCGAACTCTACTCGAAATCTGACTCGAACTCATGAGATCTCAACTGCCTATTTAGAAATGCCTAGTCGAAATCTCATGATTCCGACTCGAGATCTCGACTGAATTTTCAAAATCATTAAAAAACAATTTTGTTTGAGTCACTCGCAATCTAAATGAAAATGTGGTCTCGACTGAAGTGGTCTTCATTAATAGTGATTTTAACTGAGTTTAAATGTTAACAGTTAACCTATTGACTAGGTTAATTTTTAATTAACCAAGTTAGTGAATTAACAAACTAACAATTGATTTCTATACTTAACTTGTTTTGTTTTGTTTTGTTTTGTGTAGATCATGGATTTGAAAATTATTTCGGGACACAATCAACCGACATATCTATCAACACCACCCGACAAGCATAAGAAGATGTTCAATTCTCTTAATATAGGTCTCAACCGTTGCAGGATCGCTCATGCTCTCAGGCAGAATCCAGTTGTTTACGAATATTTGGTTATGGATTTCTGGAAGACTTCACCGTTCGAAGAGCTGGGAGGTGAAGGAAAGGGATCTATTGAAGCGATTATACAAAAGAAGAAGATAGTCGTTACGGAACAAGTTATCAGAGAAGTGTTATTGTTCGGTGATAGGGAGACGGATCTAATCAATTGTTCAACTGAAGACATTTTGGCAGTTCTAACACATGTTTATTATGCGTATGACGGAAAATAGAGGAGGAACTGATCAGCTTAACATCACCCAATCTTCAGCCTTCATATCCCTGATCACCAATCGAGATTACAATTACTCGAAGTACATCTTTGAGGGAATGAAGAGGAATGTCACCGGTTTACGCAAAGAGAATTTTTTTTATGTATCCACGGTTTGTGCAGATTATTCTAAATGCTCGATATCTAGATTTGGCGAAAGGTGATAGCACCATGGACCTGAAACCCATGGGACCAAATTATTTTGGAGCTTTGGCACCGAAAAAAAATCTGCTAAGACATTTCAGGGCAAGATATCTCTAGAGAAGTTCGGTCAGTTTCAAGAAACTAAAGATGTTGTCAATGCTCCAGTGAATGCTGAAATCGCTTAGGAACATGATGTTCAGCTTGTGAATGTAGAAGAGCCTGAGCCAGAGATTCAAAACATCGACTCTGACGATGAAGGCATTCTGATAAGTTATGATGGGGATGACGAGTTACCACTTGAAGGAGAAGTTGGTACAACCCAGTTGGCTATTCCCCCTATGATTACTGCTGAAACTTTGGCTCTGTTATTAAAGTCAGTAAACGAGAAGATTGGGAATCCTCCTCCTACTTCTGTGTTGCAAAATCTAGAGCCCGTGGTTGAAGATCCACAGGACTTTGATTCTCATCCTATAAAGCGAAGAAGTAGAAGAGATCCTCGACCTGGAGTTTATGTTGAATAAGATCAACAAGTTGACGATGAGTCCTTACCTACCTTCATTTTTGAACTGTTGTAACATCAACAGATACCACATTTGACTTAGATGCATGTTCATACTGAATCTGTTGAAACTTCAGTTCCAGCAGAAACTCCTGTTATTACTTATGTTTCACCAGAAACCCCTGCTGTTACATCAACTCCACCAGAAATCCCTGTTGTTGGCAGTGCTTCAACTTCTATGCACGATACTCCATGTAGTTCAAGTGGAGTACATTATGAAGAGTCAAGATTTGATAGTTTGAAGATGCCTTTCATTGATGATGATGATGATGATGATGATGATGATATCAGGGTTAGTGAGTTGAAGAAGAGGATTGTAATACTTGAACAAGATTCTATCTATAAAGATGCGAAGATTGTTCAGGATGAAGACACTATCGCTCTTAAGGATTAGCAGATCAATCAGTTACAAGGAGATGTGGGATTGTTGTTTTCCATTGTTTATGATATACGAAGAAAGTCAGAAAAGAACTTTGGCCAAGAGTTTACTGATCTAACTGACTTAGAGAAATATGAAAAGGCTGCTGAAGATAGAGCTCGTGATTTTGCTAAAGATGATGTTGAGCGTGAAGCAGCTATGAATTTGAATTTCAACATTCCAGCTGGCAAAGTAAAAGCTAAAGATAAAGAAAAGTGTAAGCAGAAAAGGGAGCTGTTCGTGGTAAAGAATAAGAATCTGAATCCTGTAGATCCTACTATTGAAGCTACTCATCATTTTCATGATGTGGGTCCGAGCTTGTATGACAAAGTTGGAAACAAGTCTGGTATTGAGAGTTGGGGTTATGACCATTACAGAAAGATGTGGTGGATCAAACGAAAGATTGGTCCTTTGGAGTACTAATCTAAACTGGGTCAGTTTCAGTGGCTAATCAAGGTGGATTTATCCATGCTTGTTAATGCTCCTTACACCGAAGATAAGCCAAACAGAAAAAGGATATATGTTCTTCAAGAGACTTAAAAGAGAGGTTCAGAGAGGGTTTCCTTCCATGAAGACAGCATAATCCTATCTGAAACCTGCTCCTGGAGTTCGTGATCCAAGGACGAACAGACGATTGAAGAACGTGATCTGACCCCTTACAGATAAAGAAAAATCTATTCCTTTAGTGAAGAAAATCCCAGAATGTGGACTCAAGAATCTGAAGTTAGGGTGTATGATGAATCTGTGGGGCAAGCGTTGATGGTGTGTGATGGTGATATACAGTATCGACTAGTAGATCAGGTAGACTTATTGACAGTGAGTTTACAAGATCTTGAGGTTTTAGCACAACATCAAATTCGATCTACTAAGAAGTAAGAAATGGTTGCTAAAAGATGGACTTGAGCTGTAGCAGGTGCATTGCACATCAAGAAACAAGGGTTTGCTAGTTTCAAGGATACTATTGGCAGCAACGTAAGCGGTTGAAGAGCAAAGTACCCTTATGCTATAAACCTAGGGGGAGATTATTGGAACCTGAATGTTTATGCATAATTGGTTAAGTAGTTAATTGGTTTGGGCTTGTAATGTAATTAGTTGTTTGACGTTTGTGCGGGTGTGTGTAATTTTAGATATATTTTAAACACTTTTTACTCGCGAATCAAGCTTTAAATTTATAAAACACGATATAATACTATCACTCTACACACGCTAGGGTAAGTGCACCCATCGTAGACGTAGTATACTGATGGCAAGATACCGAGATCGTCCAAGGACACAAGAGCTTTTAATACCGGCTTATCGCTAACGTCTAATCTAACCAAATTTTGATTAAAGTTTTGAAAGTTTTAAAAGATAAACAAGAAAATAAAAATAAAAATAAAAATATAAGGAAAACAAATAGCCAAGAAGGAATCACTTGGTTCCAACTCCTCTTTTATGTACCCTTTGATAATTTCTGCACTTTGGCCTTTTTAAAAGATTATCTTAGTTATAGTGGTAGCCCCCTTCCAGGCAACATTACCCTCAACCAATTGGTCTGAGTCAGTAGGGATACAGTCCCGCAAGGTCGGATTATTGAAAGATAATTAAGTAAGTTATTAATGCGAATAGTGGTAGGCCCCCTTCTAGGCAGCGTTATCCTCAACCTATTGGTTAGAGTCAGCAGAGATACAGTCCCGCAAGGTCGGGTTAAAGTTTTAATAGTAGTTTATAGATAAGGGATTACAAGCGGTTCTTACTTCCCCCGATTTGATGTTATCTGCCTCAAGGGAAGTCCTACTAAGCTTGAATCAGGTCCTCGCAGGATCTATACATTGAACAAGGCAAGAACTTTACCCAAACACCATCTAACCCCCATCCAGGCAGTTAACGCACTTTATATAAACCGTAAAGAGACAAATGAGTGAATCAACAAAACATGAAGAAATGCTTAAGTAAAATTCACCTTCCATATAGAAAACTAGTTATTAAAGTCATTAATACATACCCAAATAAAATGTTTGCCAAAGATTGGAAATCAAAAGTAATACATAAAAGATTTGTATTCACCAAGTGATGTAAGAGATTAGCCAAGCATGGCCTTTGTTTGAAAAGAATTCTTACGATCGATCTTGGCTCTCAAGACTACTACACACTCTGAAAGATGAAGATGGATGATGGTAGTGGGTGTTGGTGGACTGATGGCAAGTGTGAGAGAAGTGATTTGCCAAGGGATGAGTTGGAATGTAACCAAGCATCCTTATTTATAGTTGGAAACAGATCATTCACACAGCCCCGTGCCGTCCTGGCATGGCCCCGTGGTCTTCACTTTCTCTCCCTTCATTAAATGCATATGTCAAGTCTATGTACTAACATGTCCCCGTGGTGATTGTACTTGTTATACTATCTCAGATTCTGCGAATCTTAGAGTTGACCATGGCCCATGTTGAGTTGGCAAGGCCCCGTGTTGGTTTGTCTTTTGTTGTTGTCTTTTTCTACAGGGAATCTAGATTGGGCAAGGCCCCATGCCTGGTGGGCACGGCCCCGTGCCTAAGCTTCTGTTTTTGTTATTTTTGTTGGTTTGGATGTGGAAGGGGGTTCGGCAAGTCGTGTCATTCCTTCTTCTATGTATTAGTGTTGGTTTCTGATGCTAATTTGTTCCTTTTGTGCGTTTAAGCTCTTTTGATATTGAAAAATAAAAGTAACCAAAGAAACACACCTTTTCCAACATTAATACCGAAAAAGGGTTTATTTTACGCCTTGTTTGATGTAATTTATATGTTTCATTTTACGCACATCAAATACCCCCACACTTAAATCTTTGCTTGTTCTCATGAAAAACTCAAAAATGTGGCTTACACACCCAAATGGAATTGGTAGAAGAGAAGTTTTTTGGGTTTATCTTTAGAGTGTTGGGAATCCAAGTTCTAAAATTTATTTTGTCTTTATTTTATTTACAATCTTATTCGCCATGATTTATTTAAACACATATTAAGAAAAATTGTTTGTTTTGGGCGTAAGATGCCTTTATAAAATTCTATTTAGTTATATACAAATGTACACACCTCACAAGTGGTCACTCAACACTCGGCCGAAGTTGTTTAAGTGAAAACGTTTAGACCCGGTTTGGAACCTACTCCTACTATAGGCTTGACAAACAATCAAACCTCATCCTTTTTTTATGTTTAATCCATTTATATATCAAGAGTGCTTTTAAAAGGGTAGGTTTTGGCTCAGGAAGGTGTGTTTGGGTAAAAATGGTGAAAAGCGTAAAAAGTATCAGTTTTTCCATTGCTTTGTGGCTTAGCAAAAAAAGACTTTGCCTAGTATTTTTTTATAACCGAACTTTTTACAAAAATAAAAGGTGTAAATAAAAAAGTTATGTGGATGTGTGTGGTTGTTTTTGTGGGTTTAGAAACGAAAGGGTTAAGGCTCAAAGGGGTTTAACTAAGGGGATGTTTTTGGTAAGGGGTGAAAAGAAAATTAAAGGTTTAAAGTGAAAAATGGTTGTAGTCCTAATGCCTCTATCATTTACTTACATGGATTTATGTCGGTATGGATTTGGAACGCAATGCTTTGGTAAGTTCTAGATTTGTAAGAACCAAACGGGCTATTCACACAAGAAACGAAAAAGTGAGCAATTAGTATAGATGTATATTTGTATGCTAGGTAAAGGCTCAAAACTCACTTTTTTTGTGGGAAAAGGGTTATAGTGTAAAAATATATATGTAATCAAACTTTACAAAGATTTGTTATGCGTGTAAATTAGTAAAAACATAATTTTTAGAATTGTCTTAATTGGTTCTTTTTATTACGACGCTATCTTGTGTAAATTAATAAAAACGTAATTTTTAGAACTTATTTTTCCCAACTAAACCAAGATAAGTAAAAAAAAGTGACATAAAAGTTTGTGGTGATTAGCGGTTTTCCAAGGCGAGCTTTGTGTAAGGCTTGTTTTTGGGACAAGAGATTCAAGGTTTTAACATCCCCCCCCCCATACACTTAAATTACACATTGTCCTCAATATGTCCCAAATAGGATTTGTTTTGATTAAATGTGCAAAAAGTGTGTGAAAATAACAATTTTGTGTTTACTGGTCACTACAGCACGGGGGCATGCCTGGTGGACACGGCCTCGTGGCCAACGTGCCAGTAACAAAATTAAATAGAAAACTTACATTATGGTGGACATGGGAGCGTATTGGGTGGGCACGGCCCGTGCCACCTTCTCTGTAGAAAATGTTTAACATCAGACAATTGGGCACGGGGGCGTGCCTGGTGGGCACGGCCCCGTGCTGCAGACTCTGATTTGCAGTTTTTGAAGCAGGAAGCTTTGGTTTACGTGCATGGGGTTCTTTTTTCAACGTCCCTTTGGCTTTTTCAACTTCTTTCACACATTTATTGTTATCACCGTCAAAGATACTTTTATTTCATTCAAATAAAAAAGAAAAATACAAGGAGAAATAAATATTACAATCCTAAACTAGATAGATAAAGTTTTGAGAAAAATACAAGGAGAAATAAAAATTACCCCTAATAGATACTTCCTAGATTTAAGAATGGTTGGTGAAAACCGAGGTTAATCTTCGGAAGGCTTCAAGCTATTCCCGGAAATACTCGTGTAGAGGTAGTTGAGCATTTTCTCTATCTCCCTCGGAAGGATGATAAATGGTTTCTCATCAACTTCTTCTTGAGGTAGGGGAGAGGGATTGATCGGAACCTCAAAGGAGACATTAAGAGGAGGAGGTTCTGATATCTCGTCATCCCATCCGGTGGGGTGGATGACCTCGTTAGCAAGCTTCTAATCCTCTTCAGGCCAAACTGGTTCCATTGGAGGCACAACCAAGATAGTCAACCTTTGATGTAAAAGGTTGATTTCCCCGAAACAATCTTCCAATGCCATGGAGTGGTAGTTCACTTGGTCAAATAGAACCTCTTCTACCACGGTCATCTCCTCAAGAGATACTCTTAAAGCACTTACATATCGAATGAGAGTTGCTTCAAGAGAGAGTCTCCTTCCTCGGCGGTTATTCCTTGAACTGTTGGATGATGTTCCGCTATGTTGGCTTGCCATTCTAGAAAATACAACAAACCATTAACGATTTAGAATAACAGATGAGCAACACGGCCCCGTGCCCATTCGGCACGACCCCGTGCTGCATCAACAACACTGAAATGTTAGCTCAATAAATTTTATTTTAAGTTAAACGTGTTTGATTTATTACTTTTCTGGACGTAAATAACTTAAAATAATTTTTTAATGCAATATATTTGCAAAACCTTTAGCTAAAAATCATGCTTTTGACCCTCCAATTGAAGTATTTTGAGCTTGAAGCTTCAAGCTTCAATGGAGGTTTAATGGAAGGAAGAAGAGGAAATGACTATAAGAAGTAAAGACAAGAAGGTTGTAGTAAACCTTTTAAAGAACATACCTTTTTGGGTATATGTGTAAGTTTTGCAGGATCTTGGTCTTTTTGGAATGGCTCCAAACATTCTCCTCAAGGCTGACTTTATAGACAGTGGCAGCACGTCGACACGGCCCCGTGCCTGGGAAACACGGCCATGTGTCGCCTGCATGAGTCAGAGAACGTTGTCCATTACTGAGACACAGCCCATGTCTAGATTGACACATCCCCGTGTTGAAAAATACGAGAGGCACGGCCCCGTGTTTATCTAACACGCCCTCATGTTTGGAAGAAAATTAGATACGGCCCCGTGTTTCAGGGTTTTTATGAAGTTTTATCTCAGGTTTCTAAGGAACTGTCCTTTATTGGGGTGGTTCATTACTGGTTGGAACAACTCGTATTACCGGATATACCTTAGGCTCAAGTGAGAGGTACGAAAACGCAAGAGGTTGTCGGAAAGATAGAATACTAATTTAAAAATGGGAAAACGGAACTTTCCCTTATTTACATTATCCGGGCTCTTATTAAAGAAGGTGTGAGTCGGCTCACTCTCGTCCAAACCATCTGTGTGAAACTCACACACTGTAAAGGGGACTGTCATCGCAAGGTCAATACAGGGACGACTATCGCCTTCGTCTGTGCAAGTGTCTAGGATGGGTTTGCTGGTCTTGGTGTTGTTTGTACTTGAATGTTGCTCCATCGATTCTCCTTCGCTTAAATTCCTTGATGAATATCGCACCTTCATCATGGATTCTATTTCTTTTATATTTGACTTACATCTTCTAAGTCTCCTAGGTAAGAGGTTTGATAGGGTTTAGGTTGATGGATGTCATTATTGTTTTTACCCCCCCCCCCCATCTTAAGGTGATCGTCACAGGAAAACGATGGGGCTAAGTAGTGGGGAGCAAATTTTAGAATGACCATTCTAATCCTTTATGCATTCCACCACATAACTTGCACCATTCACCGTAAGAGTGGCAAGGGTAAAAATAATAATAAACCTCCATGTTTTTCAGAGAGTTCTTAACCGTCGGGATCAAGCGGTAATAATTTTCTTACAAACTGTTGATATGACACGGCCCCGTGTCACTTTTGCAGAAAGTAGAAAACTAGGAGAAAAGAGGAAAAACTTAAAAAATATATAAAAATGATTAGGCCGTTAATTTTAAGCTTTCTGAAAATCCTTTTGTCCCCGGAAGCGGCGCCAAAAACTTGACGTCTGTACGGGTGTGTATAATTTTAGATATATTTTAAGCACTTTTTACTCGCGAATCAAGCTTTAAATTTATGAAACACGATATAATACTATCACTCTACACACGTTAGGGCAAGTGCACCCATCGTAGATGTAGTATAGTGATGGCAAGATACCGAGGTCATCCAAGGACACAAGAGCTTTTAATACCGGCTGATCGTTAACGTCTAATCTAACCAAATTTTGATAAAACTTTTGAAAGTTTTAAAAGATAAACTAGAAAATAAAAATAAAAAAATATGAGGAAAACAAATAGACAAGAAGGAATCATTTGGTTCCAACTCATCTTTTATGTATCCTTTGATAATTTTCGCACTTTGGGCTTTTTAAGAGATTATCTTGGTTATAGTGGTAGGCCCCCTTCCAGGCAATGTTACCCTCAACCTATTGGTCTGAGTCAGCAGGGATACACACCCGCAAGCTTGGATTATTGAATGAAAATTAAGTAAGTTATTAATGCAAATAGTGGTAGGCCCCCTTCCAGGCAGTGTTACCCTCAACCTATTGTTCTGAGTCGGCTGGGATATAATCCCGCAAAGTAGGGTTAACGTTTTAATAGTAGTTTATAGACAAGGGACTAAAAGCGGTTCTTACTTCCCTCGATTTGATGCTATCTACAACAAGGGAAGTCCTACTAAGCTTGAATCAGGCCCTCGCCGGATCTATACACTGAACGAGGCAAGAACTTTACCCAAGCACCCTTCTAATCCCCTTCCAGACAGTTAACGCGCTTTATATTGACCGTAAAGACACGAATGAGTGAATCAACAAAACATGAAGAAATGATTAAGTAAAATTCACATGCAATATAGAAAACTAGTTATTAAAGTCATTAATACATATCCAAATAAAAAGTTCGTCAAAGATTGGAAATCAAAAGTAATACATAAAAGATTTGTCTTCACCAAGTGATGTAAGAAATTAGCCAAGCATGGCCTTTGTTTGACAAGAACTCTTACGATCGATCTTGGATCCCGAGACTACTACACACTCTAAAAGATGAAAGATGGGTGATGGTGGTAGGTATTGGTGCTGTAGTGGTGGTGGACTGATGGCAAGTGTGAGAGAAGTGGTTTGCCAAGGGATGAGTGAGAATGAAACCAAGCACCCCTATTTATAGCTGAAAACAGATAATTCACATGGCCCCGTGCCCTTCTGGCACGGCCTGTGGTCTTCACTTTCCCTCCCTTCATTAACTGTAGATGTCAGGTCTCTGTACTTACACGCCCCTTGGTGGCAAAACTAGGCCTCGTGGTGATTGTACTTGCTGTACTATCTCAGATTCTACGAATCTTAGAGTTGACCACGGCCCATGTTGAGTTGGCACAGCCCCGTGTTGGTTTGTCTTTTACTGTTGTCTTTTTCTACAAGGAATCTTGACTAGGCACGACCCCGTGCCTAAGCTTCTGTTTTTGTTATTTTTGTTCGTTTGGATGTGGATGGGGGTTCGGAAAGTCGTGTCAATACTTATTCTTTGTTATTGTGTTGGTTTTTTATGCTAATTTGTTCCTTTTGTGCGTTTAAGCTCTTTTGACCGCGTCAAAACAACGAAACGGAGGCGGAAACGTCGGGGAGTGAAGCGACAGAATTATTTTTTCACAACACATGGATTAAAGTTTCGTTTTATTGAATTATTAAACATTTAACATTGTCTTAAAGTAAAACAAAACACAAACATATTGTCTATCTTGGTTATTAAGTCACTATGGCCTCGTCCGATCCTATGTGAGCATGCATCCTAGTCATCATCAACATCATCAAACACCACCTGAAACATATGTGGAAATAAAGTCAGCAAAGAAATGCCGGCGAGCAGATAGGTTTAGAGAGTAAATCGGATTCATGGCTTGTATACTTGTTTCAATACCTCATACGACTACAAGAGTCGATATTTGAAAACCTTGTTTTGTAAAATGTTTGTATTGCAATATGAATAACCAACTCAAAACAAGTTGGTTATAGTTTATAAAACCTTGTTGCCATGAATCTTAACCCAAAACATTTGTTTATGTAAACCAAATTGTAAGCCGTTCTCGTAATAAAACTCGTATGCTTTATAATATATTGTAAACATCGTTGTGTGTCATCGTTTAAAATCGTTCATCCGTGAACTAAATAACGCCACGGAATGTAATATGATAAACGCACTTATATATAAGAAGTACCAGCGGCGTATCTACCATGCTTTTATCACATTATACTCGTCCCGTTATCTAATCACATTACAAACCAATCGTTTAAATCGTTCAACTCGTTCGTGTTATAGACCATCGTTCATTTGTTTAAATCGTTCAAATTGTTCCAAATCGTTCAAGTTGTTCAAATCATTACAATTGTTCAAATCGTTCATAAGCATTCATGTTTTAATTGTGAAAACTAACTTTTGGTCGTCTCGTTGAATACATTCAAACCTTCGTAACTCGTCCATCGTTCAACTCGTATTAACAAACCACCAAAGGGTAAGTTAACAATCATCAGGTTTTGTCGTTACCCGTATTATCCCCACACATAACCATGGCGATAGTTCGATAACAGGATTTGTCAGATCCTATGGTACCATAACATACTACTGGTCGGCTTGATCATTGTTAATGAATGTCATTCGTTATGTAAATATGTCCCAACAAGTTCGTTCACATTATCGCAATCGTTGTGTTTAATATAAACCATAGTATTCGTTTTTGAAATCATCGAAATTGTTTAACACATATGAATCACCCCAAAACAATTGAAAACAGTAAAAGAGGGGAACTATGTACTCACATTGAATTGCAAGGTATCCTTGATTAAATGAACTTAACAAAGCTCGGGCAAACCAAGGAAATCAAGTGGCACCTAGTAATCGGATCGCTATGTTAATAAATTGACACCTAAATCGGGAGATCGGGTAAAATGAGGTCTTGTAAACCAAATGAGTATTAGAACTCATCTGATATGGTTTATCAAAGCCTACATTCTGATTCGGAACCTATCCTAAGTGCTTACGACCCGTTATGACCCGTTAAGGAAGTCTACGGTACTTTAACGCGTCATTCGCGTGAATGCGCATTCGAGACGCCTAACTAGTCCTATGACAAGTATTATATGCCCTAACATGTTTAAATATGTTGCATAATCAGTTTAAGTGACAAAATTTAGGTTACATGTGCTTAAATTCAAATTATGCATGAAAAGGGCATTTTGATATAAAAACAAAGTGTTTTGATACCCGAAAATAGTTTCGTCGCAAAATGCGCATAAACAGCATTTTGACCGAAACTTTGACTCGTCACTTCGACAAATCGACGTGGTAATCAGTAGGTATAGTCACAAGGGACTATAACCATCGTTATTACGCTCACGTTGCAAAGTTCAAACGAACTTTGTCTTGACCAATTCATGGTCAAAGCAGAAAGTCACACACTGTTTGACTTTCATGCTTGAAAAGCATAACCAATGATGAAAGAAACTTACAAAGGGTCCAAGCTAGGAAGAATTGAACTAAAAATACTCAGGTATGAAGCCTTCAACAAGTGAGAGCTTCAACTTAGAGCAGATTTGATTCAAATGAGCAAGGAACAAGGCAAGACCCCATGGCTATTTATAGGAAATCTTGAATTAACAAGATCATTACATGTGTTTTTGAGTAGATCAAAGCTTGAACTTGGCCATACACATGTTGCCCATAGTTTTAAATACTAGGGGAGCACATAAACAAGTCCATAGTATGCTAAAACTAGGATTAAAAACCATGAGAACAGGCTGCTGAACCAGATTCAATGTTTTTGCCAGCACCATCTGTCGCGCCCCGCGTAGACATAGGCACAGGCCTTCGCGCCCCGCGACCAACTTTCCAGAATTGTCAGTTTTGGTCCCTGCATGCAATAAACTTTGTTTCTAATGCTTTTATGCCCTGTCAACCCCATTTCAAGGCTCTACAATGATGTTAAAGCATAGGGAACTTGAAATATGCTTGAAAACATCTCCGATGTCGGTTCGTTTGGTCGTACGGTTGCGTTATTCGGTTAATTACGACGAAAACTCGAACGGACGCGAAAACGATCCAAATTACGCGACGAATGGTATTTTTGCATTCCAATCACTAAAATAAAATATTTTAATGATTACAAAAATTTTTGGATGTCCGGATATGTTCAGAACGTAAGATATGCGCGTAAATGCACACTTACGCACTTTTTGACGCTTTTAGTCCTTATTGATCAAATAAGCGTATTTTCGCATACGGAACCCCTCAAAGCCTATTTCTAAGATATGTAAAGGATATTTATGGTATTTTTAACTTATGATCATGTTCTAGAGTGTTCATTACTATACGAATTGGCATACTTTCGTAGTTTGTCGCAAATAGTCCCTGCGATCGAATAAACTTGTTTTTGACACACCAAACCCTCCAAAACTTATTTATAAGTTATGTAAAGGTTATTTAAGGTATGTTAAGACTATGTCACTGTTCCAGAGTGTTTGACGCATTAAACTGATTACGTTTACGCATCAGTTTGCGCATAACTTTCTAGAAAGCGAAGTAAAGCTTGAAATCGAACTAGAATCAAAACGTAAAATCGTCAAACACAAATACACAAATATAGAGACCAAAACACATTGTTTTATTGATTATTGATATTGTTTTACATCGTTCATCATTTACAAAGCACAATTGTCACAGTCTCCCATACTTTAGGAAATTTCGTCCCGAAATTTTAACTAGAGGAAACTTGTGAAAACAAATGTGGATATTTCGCTTTCATTTGGTCCTCATGTTCCCAAGTAAACTCTGGGCCACGCTTGGACTCCCAGCGAACTTTGACTAATCGTATTCGCTTGTTCTTCAATCGCTTGACTTCACGGTCCAGTATCTCCACATGTTTCTCGACAAAGTGCATCGTGTCATCAACTTGAATTTCGTCGAGTGGGATGTGAAGATCAGCATCAACTAAACTCTTTCGTAAATTGGACACGTGGAATGTTGGGTGAATATTCCCAAGTTTAGGAGGTAGTTCAACTCGGTAGGCAACCTTTCCGATTCTTTCAACAATCTTAAATGTTCCAACGTATCGTGGTGCAAGTTTTCCTTTCTTTCCAAATCTCACCACTCCCTTCCAAGGGGATACCTTGAGTAGGACATGGTCTCCAACTTGAAATTCCAAGGGCTTGCGTCGCATATCCGTATAACTCTTTTGACGAATTCTAGCTGTCAGAAGATTATCATGAATTTTCTTGATTTTGTCTGTTGTTTCCAGAATGCGCTCAGGTCCAGTAAGCTGAGCTTCACCGATCTCATTCCAACAGACAGGTGAACGACATTTTTGACCGTATAAAGCTTCGAACAGTGCCATATTAATGCTAGCTTGATAACTGTTGTTGTAAGAGAACTCGACCAACGGTAGATGAGAATCCCAATTACCACCAAAGTCTATCACACATGCTCTAAGAATATCCTTCAATTTTTGTATCGTCCTCTCGGATTGTCCATCCGTTTGGGGATGATAAGCAGTGCTCAGATTTAGCTGGGTTCCCATAGTAGATTGCATGGTCTTCCAAAAGTGAGATGAGAATCTAGCATCACGGTCAGATATGATATCCAAAGGAACACCATGTCGAGATACAATCTCATCAACATAAATCTTGGCGAGTTTATCAGCAGATAGATCCTCGCGAATCGGAAAAAAGTGAGTTGACTTCATAAGACGATCAATGACTACCCAAATGGCATCATGACCTCTAGATTTGCGTGGTAACTTAGTGATGAGATCCATCGCAATGTTCTCCCACTTCCATACTGGTATTTCTGGTTGTACAAGCAAGCCAGATGGTCGTTGGTGTTCAGCCTTGACTTTGAGACAAGTTAGGCACTTTGATACATACAAGGCAACATCTTTCTGCATACCAGGCCACCAGTACTGAGTACGAAGATCCTTGTACATTTTTTCAGCACTAGGATGGATAGAATAATGAGACTTATGAGATTCGTCCATCACTAATGTGCGAAGATCGTCTTGTTTCGGAATCCACAAACGATTCTTGAAATAGAGTAACCCATCGTCTGTCGTTTCGAGTTTAAGCTCAAGTTGGCGTGGTAATTCCTTACCCATCAAGTCTTGTGTACCATAAGTACGTTGAACTTTAGAGATGCGAGTTTAAATATCGGATAGAATTCGAACACAGTGTAGCTTGAATCGTTCCTTTCGACTTAGCGCATCGGCTACAACATTCGCCTTACCAGGATGGTAGCGAATCTCGCAATCGTAATCGTTCAACCCAACTTCGTTGTCTCATGTTTAGCTCCTTCTAATTGAAAATGTGTTGGAGACTTTTGTGGTCTGTGAAAACCACACATTTCGTGCCATAGATTTAGTGTCTCCAGATTTTGAGAGCAAAAACCACAGCACCCAACTCAAGATCATGAGTGGTGTAGTTCATCTCGTGAACTTTCAATTGTCTTGACGCATAGGCTATTACCTTACCTTGTTGCATAAGAACACAACCAAGGCCTAGATTTGATGTGTCAATAGACAACAAAATCATCGTTTCCATCGGGCAAAGATAAGACAGGAGCATCACAGAGTTTTCGTTTCGGTGTTTGGAAAGCTTCCTCTTGTTTGGGTCCCCACTCAAAAGGCTTATTCTTCTGAGTCAAAGAAGTGAGAGGAACCGCGATCTTCGAGAAGTTCGAAATGAATCGACGATAGTAACCAGCAAAACCAAGAAAAGAGCGAACTTTTGTGGGTGTAGTAGGTGTGTTCCAATCCTTAATAGCGGCGATTTTGGAAGGATCCACATGAATACCCTACTCGTTAAGAATATGACCCAAGAACTGAACTTCCTTAAGCCAAAATTCACACTTGGAGAATTTGGCGAAAAGTTGCTCCTTCTTAAGGAGTTCCATTATCAGACGAAGGTGTTGTTCGTGATCGGCTCGAGACTTCGAATAAATAAGAATGTCGTCAATGAAAACAATGATGAAGTTGTCTAAATAAGGTTTAAAAACCCTATTCATTAAGTCCATGAAAACAGCTGGGGCATTCATCAAACCAAAAGGCATCACAGTGAACTCGTAGTGACCATATCGTGTGCAGAAAGCAGTTTTGGGAATGTCTTCTTCGAATACACAAAGTTGATGATACCCCTAACGTATATCGATCTTGGAAAAACATGTAGCACCTTGTAGCTGATCAAAAAGATCATCAATTCGTGGTAGGGGATATCGATTCTTGATGGTGAGCTTGTTGAGCTCACGATAATTGATACACATACGGAAAGATCCATCTTTCTTTTTCAGAAATAGGACTGGAGCGCCCCAAGGTGAATAAATCGGTCGGATGAATCCTTTATCAGATAATTCTTGAAGCTGTTTTGATAATTCTTGCATCTTAGACGGTGCAAGGCGATAAGGTGCTTTAGCAATCTGGTTGGCATTGGGTATAAGATCAATATGAAACTCGACTTGACGAACTGGTGGCAAACCAGGTAGTTCATCAGGAAACACCTCTGGATAATCTCGAACAATCGGAATAACTTGAATACGCTTGCTCTTGCCTTTCTCCTCTATAACATGTGCCAGAAAGGCCACGTATCCTTTTTGTAAATATCCTTGGGCTTTAGTACACGACATGAGTTTCAAACCATTCGAAGGTTTCTCGCCACGAACTTCTAGAACATCACCAGATGAAAGAGGAATACGAACAATCTTATCGAAACAAACCACCTCAGCATGATACTTAGTTAAGCAATCCATCCCTACGATAATATCGAAGCTTCCAAGTTGCATCGGTGTGAGGTCAATAGGAAAAAGATGGTTATCGAGGTTCAATTGAAAATCGCGAATGACAGATTCGAGTACAAGAGGTTCACCAGTAGCAACTTCGACAGTTAAGGGTTTCCTTAGTTTAGTTCTAGGCATCGCAAGTAAAGGCTCAAAGGCTAAAGACACAAAACTTCTATCGGCACCAGAATCGAAAAGAACAGATGCAGGTTGATGATTAACAAGGAACGTACCATTAACAACTTCATTATCAGCATGGGCCTTGTTGGCGTTCAGATTGTATGATCGTCCACGAGCGGGATTTGCATTGACATTCGCATTCGCAAGCCTCGGACAGTCGTTTCGGAAGTGACCCTTCTCTCCGCAGTTATAACATGAACCAGGTGGGAATGGAGGTCTAGCAGCGTTTCCCTGAGCCTGTGCTGGATTCTGAGCAGCTTGATTCGGACCCAATCGAAAAATGTTGGCCGTGTGGCCAAGTTTACCACAAGTGGTGCACTGTTTACACATTTGTTGAGCGACATGATGACCATTGCACCGATTGCAATGAGGTGCAGTACCAGCATATGGCTTCTTTGCAGGAGGCTGTATTGGTGGGTTCTGAGCGTTTTGTGCGGTAACAGCAAAATTCTGAGAAGCCTTGTGCTTCCTCGACCTCCTCAACAACTCGCCCTTTTTCTCACCCTTACCCTTGTCTTGAGCGACATCAGCTGACTGTTTCTTATCACCCTTGCGGGTCAGTTTTCCTTTCCTAACCTGAGACGCAGTCAGGGTTGCATCCAATTCAATAGCCTGACGCACAGTGGTAGGGATACTACCAGTAACTATGTCTTGCACAGAATCAGGCAGACCATCTATATACCTCTCGATCGCTTTCTCCAACGGGGTAACCATAATAGGACACAGTAAACTTAACTCCTCATAACAATCCGTGTAAGCACGGTGTTCTCCCCCATCTTGCTTAAGATCATCGAACTCTCGTTCCAACGCCCTTATCTCATGTCGGGGACAGAACTCCCTCATCATGAGAGCCCGAAGCTCTTCCCAAGTCTGTGCCAAAGCCACATCGGCACCCCTATCTCTCATTACTCCGTTCCACAATGTTAGAGCATGTTTCTCGAAAACACTGGATGCAAACTCAACCTTTCGCTCAATCGGACATTAAACATGTCTAAACGTGCTTTCTAGACTCTTGAACCATTGTAGGAGCACAGTTGCTCCTTGAGACCCAGAAAACTTCAGTGGTTCAGCCGAATTAAATGTTTTGAAACTACACTGAGCATTGTTGTTATTGTTGTTGTTATTATTGTTCGCATGATTAATCTGAGTTATGAGGTTCGGAATCATAGCACCGATCTACTGAACGACAAGGGTTGCGAGTGCAGCATCCTGTGTTTGATCACGTCTAGGAGGCATATTCTAAAAGAACAATGAAACACGAGAAATGAGTGAGATTGACAATTGGATAAACAAAAGAGGTATTGAAAACATCGACAAAACATAAGGAATGCAATCATTTGTTCGTTACCTCGAATAAACAAACGACACACAGTGACTTATCAAAGTAAATGGGTCAATATAATGTATCGTGTTGGATCGTCGTGTGACCCTAACGAGTCAATATGAAGAGTTCAGCAACAAAAACAAAGGCGGAATCAGTGTAATTGATGTAAAACAGCTTGTTCCTTTCTAATTATCTTCTTATTGATTGATTCTGAGCTTTTTATAATTCTGATAACAATTCGGCAGCACCTCGGCTCTGAAACACACACATGTAATTCCGTTTCAAATGAACTCAGCACACACCTATATATAGAGTTCTGATTTCGCTTGAACATGACATGTGAGTTTCAAGCGGAATTAGTAATTTCGCTTGAATATGTCAATGCCCATTTCAAGCGGAATTAACTTGTTAATTTCGCTTGAACTGAACATTGTCACTTTCAAGCGGAATTACCCACTTTAACATATAAAACCCTAATTTCAACCCTGTTGTGTGCTCGTTTATCCTATCTAGACATAAGACTCGATTAAGACGAAGTTAACAGACATTAAATGCACCAACAGACTCCCCCTTGGATGTTGACGAAGTCTTCGGCGTGGAGTCTTTAGTCTTTGTCTCTTTCCAAATTGTCTTGACATTGTAAAGCATCCTTCAATTTTTCTCTTCTATCAACAGCTAGCATGAATCACATAATCTGAATCTTTAATAACCTTCAAGCTCCCCCTTGAAAGTAGATCCAGGAACTGCATCTGACTTTAAATCTTCAGACTCCCCCTATCAGTAGACTGGGGTTTTGCTTAGCTGCTTTCTCAAATTCATACCTGTTACCTGCACAATCTCTACCTCAATATAAGATATATGACAATAACAGTTTCAATTCCAAACTTACCATTCACCTTTATTTGATGAATTTGTCAAAATTAGAAATCCACTTAAGTATTCAGGTCCAAATTAATGACCCTAATTACTTAATTTGTCTACCAAGTCCAACTTAATGACCTTGGTTGACCTGAGATAAATCACACTGACATTTTTGTTCAACTTTGTTCAAACAATTTTCTGAAATTTACAAGTTTCAAATTAATGAACTTGCTTTAACTTTTCAATTTTCACAAACTTATCATGTTAAGCTCACAACTCATCCTCCAATTCAGACAACTTCCTACATCTGCTTTAATTCGAATCTGAAGATTAGCTTTCCACTTTGGTTTGTCGGAAAATAAAGCAGAAGTGTAAAATCTTTTTAGATTTTTAATAAAGTTTCTAAACTAGAAATGAAATACAGAAATGAAATGCAGTAAAAGTAAACTATTTACAAACATATTTTGGTGAGCGTGTTAGAGAATCATATCAGCTGCTCGACAAGTCACAAGTACCGTTAAGCTTTAATTACATACTCAGAATTAAACAATTCACTTAGATTGTCGATATACTGATCCATTTAAATTCTCACACAAATTTCAATCTGTCCAGGATACGATTTAGGTGTATTAAGAACTTAAACTCATTCATGTGTCCCACCTCTTGAATATACTGCCGTATCCAGATCCCAATATTCAGTCTTACAGGTGAGTATACCATAGATGATATCTGTAAGGGGTAAGATGTGAAACCGTGAGAGCTCAGGTCAGAACTTCCGTTCAGCAGAGAGATGACGGTTCGACTTTAGGTGTGTCCCCTTTAGAGGATCTTTTTTACGACAGCACATGTTTAGCATTTTTCAAAGTTTCATCATTTTTTATGCTGAGGGCGGTGCTATATTTCAAGCAAGCAGAAAGTATTATACGAGGACTAGGCCATTGCTTCCGCATTATCAGAAGTCCTGGGATAATACCCCAGATATCACTGAGTATAAAGACCTAGTATCTCAGAAAGAGGGATCCTTCAAACAAGATTTCAGGGGTTACCTATATATCCAAGTAGTGTTCCCCACGAAATAAGTAAGTAAGGATTTTACGTTTATATCCCGAACAAACCTACTGAATGTGTAAAAACCTATCGGCACATCATCAGCGAGACTGTTTAAGACTTTTAAACATTACAAATCTTTAGCATACCGTAACCGTCAAGCTGATGTACTATCATTTTCCCTTTTTACACAAACTCTTTTCTAGTTTTCTATTGTTTTTTAATTTTAAAATATCTCATGTTTTTGGATTTTTGAAATTTTTTTTACTGTTTTTGTATTTTCTGAAAAATATTACCCTATACTCCCCCTAAATACCAAAACAGGTAAAAAACCGACAAACCATTGCAGATTGCTTCTCAACATCATCTACAATGTCTCCTTCATCAACGCCAAGAATTTCCTCCAACACCGATAAAAGCTTCATACCATTCAGTTTTAGTAAATATTGAAAACGAGTTTTATCAAATGCTTTGGTATGTAAATCAGCCTTTTGCTCGTCAGTGTGGATTTTCTCAATTCGTATCAACTTCTTCTCGAAACAATCTCGGATGAAGTGATGACGAATTTCAATGTGTTTAGTTTTAGCGTGATGTACTGGATTTTTAGTAATGTTAATCGCTGCCTCATTATCAACAAAGATAGGGGTGTTAAGAAATTGCAAACCGTAGTCGCGCATCTGTTGCTGGATCCACAAGATCTGATAGCAGCAACTGCTAGCAGATACATACTCCACTTCACATGTGGATAGAGCCACAGAGGTCTGCTTTTTGCATTGCCAGGTGACCAATCGTGGTCCGAAAAACTGGCACCCCGCTGTTGTTGATTTAGCGTTAACTTTGCAGCATCCAAATCAGAATCAGAATATCCTTCGAGCGTGAAATCGCCTTTTCTTGGATACCACAACCCCAATGATGGAGTTCCTTTCAGGTAGCGTAGAATCCTTTTCACAATCACCATATGCGAAGCTCTAGGATTAGACTGAAACCACGCTGCGAGGCAGGTTGGATACATTATATCGGGTCTTGAAGCTATCAGGTACATCAGCGATCTGATCATGGAATGATATAGCAATTCATCTACCTTCTCTCCGGTGAGATCAGGATTTATCCCATGGTTCGTTGCTAATGGGGTGGAAGCTGGATAGAACCTGACATCCCGAATTTCTCCAAGATATCATGAACGTACTTCGTTTGATGTATGAATATTCCTTTGGGCAGTTGATCAACCTGAAGTCCCAAAAAGAATTTCATCTCACCCATCGATGACATTTCAAATTTTTGCTTCATAACTCGTTCAAAATCTTTGCACAGATTCTCATTTGTAGACCCAAATATGATGTCGTCCACATATATCTGAACTATCAAAAGATGTCCGTCGACCTCTTTGATGAAGAGAGTGGCATCCACTTTTCCTTGGATGAAGCTGTTGGCTAGCAGGTGTTGAGACAAAGTCTCACACCAAGCTCTCGGGGCCTGGTGTAACCCATACAACGCGTTATCCAGTAAATAGACCTTGTCTTTGTGGATTGGATCGGTGAAGCCCGGTGGCTGTCCGACATATACCTCCTCTTTTACCTTCCCATAGAGATACGCCGATTTTGCATCTAACTGATAAACTTTGAAATTTTTCCAAGATGCAAATGCTAGGAAGACTCTGATCGCTTCTAGTCGAGCCACGGGAGCTTACACTTCGGTGAAATCTATACCCTCCTGTTGACTGAAACCCTGGACTACGAGTCGAGCTTTGTTACGAATAATAACCCCTCGATCATCTCTCTTACACTTGAACACCCACTTGGTGTTTATCTTCCTCTAACCATCAGGCAAGTCTACCAATTTCCACACTCCTAACTTCTCAAACTGACTCAACTCTTCTTGCATAGCATTGACCCAAGAATCTTCAGTTAGCGCCTCTTTATATGTTCGCGGTTTGATCTGCGAAATAAAACAACTTAGTGAAACTCAGTTTGTAAAGGAGCAACTGTAGAATAAAAACAAGTAAGGCCTTGGTCAATTTGACGTCTAGTGCGAACGCCTGACTGTAATTCTCCAATAATCAATTCCTCTGGATGGTATGAAAGAGTTCCCGGCATCACCTCGCCTGGAACATCTACCTCGCCTTCCAAATTTGTTACATTCTGATTTAAACCTTGTTCATTGACTGGAATTGTTTGACTTGAAATCTGGATTTGCTCCCCCTCAGAATTTGAATCACCACGATTAAAAACAGGCATATTATCAGATTCTTGATTATCGTTGACTGCCATCTGATTGTCAAGAGATTCCTGAATATCATCATGTTCACCAGCATTACTTGGACCTGCCTCATCATTATTCGAAGCTTGTCTTTGACGACTGAAAGTTTCTGCTGGGAATCTTTCCTGCGATTCTTCATACTCTCTCAAAATATCCAACTCGTCAAAGAAATCTTGTTCTTCTTTAATGTCAAACGAATCCCATAGTTTATCGTAATTAAAACGCCATGAGTCACCGGGATTCTGAGGCGGCATAGTATACCCCTGACACTCAACATGTTGTGCTTCGATGATCCGCTTCAAGCTTGGAACAAAGACTCGTTTCAATGGACTTGAATAACTCACGAAAATTCCTTCAATGCTCTTTGCACCAAATTTTCCAAAAGGCTCTAGAACTGTGCAGGGAGACCCAAACAGTTCTAAATACTTCAGATTCGGTTTGCGGTTATTGATCAGCTCAAAACATGTCTTGTTGAATTTTTTTACAGTGAGAACCCAGTTGAGTGTATAGCAAGCGGCTGACACTGCTTCTGCCCAAAAATTTACTGGTAGTTTAGAATCAGCAAGCATCGTCCTGGCTATTTCAATTAGCGTCCTGTTCTTTCGTTCAGCTACCCCATTCTGTTGTGGAGTGTAAGGAGCACTAAATTCTTGCAGTATACCTCCCTCATCACAATACTCTTCCATCTTGTTGTTCTTGAACTCTGTACCGTTATCACTCCTGATTCTTCTGATTCGAGTTTGGTACAAGTTTTCAATTTTTCTGAACAATGGCATCAAACTATCAAACGTCTCATCTTTTGTATTCAGAAATGATACCCATGAAAATCTTGAGTAATCATCTGTTACTACTAGACAGTAGAGATCCCCAGTTATGCTTTTGACGTTCACTGGACCAAACAGATCCATATGGAGTCTCTCTAACGGTCTTGAGACTGAGTTGACTTTCTTTTGAGGATGTGATTTCTTCTTTTGCTTGCCTTTGATGCAACTAATACACTCCCCTTCCAGATGAAAACGTTTCACATGAACACCAGTAACTAAGTCGTTATGCACCAGGTGATTCATTTTTCTTAGGTAAAAGCTCTAATACCACTTGTAGGATCGTTCGTGTGACCCTAACGAGTCAATCTGAGTAGTTCATCATAAAAAACAAAGGCGGAATCAATGTAAATGATCTCAACACAGCTTGATACTTTCAATTATCCTCTTTTATTGATTTCCTGAGCTTTTACAATTCTGATAACAATTCGGAAGCACCTCGGCTCTCACCCAATGACTTCTAATTCCGTTGCTATTGACATAAAACAGTGAGCCTGACCCGTGGTTGTAGTTGCTACACTCATGTCCAACACGTACAGATCATTCACTCTGGGCGCTCTCATGATAACCCACTCTTCAGGAACAACAAATCCTGGTTTCAAGATCAAATATTCTTTGTCTGTAAAGTGCGTTGTATACATGCGATCACAAATCTAAGATATGCTCAGAAGATTGTTTTCAAGCTCAGCAATGTAGTTAACTCTTTCAAACGTGACAATGCCATTTGATAAAGTTCCTTCACCGACTATTCGACCACCCTGATTGCCTGCAAATCCCACGTAACCTCCATTAAACCCTCTAACATCATACAGTAGGGTCTTCTTCCCCGTCATGTGTTGAGAAGCTCCACTATCCATAATCCATCGTGAAACGGATCTTGGAAGCTCCTGCACATTTCAAAAACACTTTAGTTAGATTTTGATGCTACCCAAGCCTCTTTTGACTCAGGTAGGTTGACTTTGATGTGAGATTTAACAGTGTAAAGTGGCAGAAAATTCTTGTCATTCATTTTTAAGCTCTCTGCAGACCCAACCTCAACCTCTTTATACAAGAAAAATTTTTCTTTTTGAAGTTGACCAGATGGTTGGTCTTTCTTTGGTACTGTGACAACTGGCACCAAACCGGTAATTTCCGTACACTTTGATCATTATTTAATGACTGCAATTATGTGCTTAACTGTCAGCAATGTCTGAACACATACTAAACAAGTGAATTCATGCACGTTGTATACTACAAAATATTGCTTTATGCATAAACAAGAGCGTTGCGTCAAAAATACTAGTAAACTCACCGGTAAGACACACTGTGTCAACAGAACTACAGAAAGCAGTCAGATAATAAAATTGGAGCCTAGGTGTAGGTCCGACAACAAGAATGCATTAAAACCCAAGAGTACATACAAGGGTTTAATATATATGCAATACGAAAGCAAAAATAAGCACTAAAAAGCACCCGAAACGCACTTTAAGTGCAGAATTTTGTATAATTCAGCAATAACTCAGATTTTAGCACACGAATATTATGCAGAAAATATAAATTTTCAGTCAGAATATTTCCCTAAGTGTTGGGAATTGAGCGGGATACATAAAGATACTTAAAAGACACTAAAAAGTGTAATTTAGCACTTTAACGAACCAGTGTCTAACCGAACAACCAGACTTGGCCCGGAGCGCAAAAAAAAATATATATTGTCAATAACATTTTGTATATTTTACTGAGCCAGTTAGGGTCCCCGGATACCCTAAGACCCGTCACAATGCATAGCACGCTAGTAACCGAGTTAACCTCCAACTTAACTTAATTAAAGCCTAACTAAGTAGTTGAAATGGAACTGGATAACCCCCCCCCCCCAACCGAACTCGTCCCCAAGGGGACACCCTTTGTACTTGTTGATTATTTAAATCAACTATGTCTAATATCAATTAGACATATAATCCTTTGGTTAATTGTGCTTGAGTTTGTCTATAAGTAACCACCAAGATCCATCATGTTCATTTCACCACACTTAACATCACAACACATCTCTCTCCCTCTCTTTGAACTCTCGGCCGAACACACCCACATCCATCCATCATTTTCGAACTTTGATCTTGCCATTTCAAGTGCATACAAGTGTCAAGGAACTCATACAAGGAAGCTTGGTGCGTTCGGATCGTGAAGGACCTCACCCCATTGCTTTTATCCACGCATTTTTTCGACTAGTTTCTTCCCTAGCCTCGAGCTAGTAGTAAGTGACTTCAAACACACTCTTGATCTATTCTAAAGTGGTTAATATGAACTTTGTCGGGTGAAAATCATGAACATACTAAATCACATACTAAAAGTTTACAAGAATGAGAAATAAGTTGGATAAAAAGTATAATGTTGTGTAAAACTTGTAAGACTTGTTTTGTGGTGATTATTTAGTGCCGATCTATGTTGTGGTAGCTCGGATCATCATCTAACCCGGATTAGTCATGTTCAAGAATCATGGCATAGAGTTTGTTAAAGTATGAACAGGGGTTAAATGATGAAACACTACTACACACTAAACATGAACTTGTGTGAAAACGATTTTTCTTATGAAATGGAGTTCTAAACTAGTAGATCTACGGATCTACAAGTGGTATTTTTTAATAACCAAGTGTATGATGAAATCATGTTTAAAAAGCCAGATCTTTCTCGAAATAGAGACATTTTTTAGAACCAAAAAGTGTGCAGAAACTTGTGTAACGAAAGGATTTAACAAAGAAATATGTTTGGTAAATCATGACTAGAAGTTGTGAAAATACATACTCTTTAAAGATAAAGTTTTTAAGAAACTAAACTTATTTTTAAAGGTAACAAGACTTACTAAATGTGCTAGTAAGTTACTGCATATTTTTACAAACCTTCAAGTTCATAAGTTGTGATATATGCTTGTTTTGACAAGATTGATAAATAAAGGTTGTTATTAATTGTTGTTGATTTTAAAAGAAAATAAACACATGTTTTGAAAACATGGGAAACTTCCATTTTTAGGGGAAACTCTGTCAAAATTTTTATAAATTTTGACACTTAGAAAAATATAAGTTTTGAGAAACTTATTCCCTAAAAATGTATCTTAAAATATTACCAAGGTTTCCCGAATTTTTGGTGATAAGAAATGAGGATTTCTTCAAAAATAAAAATGGATATTAAGTATGTATATATTTTTAAGAAAAATATATATATTATTTGATCACCAACTATTGTGCTAATTGTATATAGTATGTGTTATACGTGCTAGTGTAATTAGACTTAAAAATACACTAAATACTCATGAGAAGTATAAACACAAAAAAAAAACACATACAACATACAAGATACATAATTCGGGTGCAAAGTGCAAAACACGAGATACTTATATTAATTTATGAGAAAATAATATAAGTAAGATACTTAGTTAAAAATATAAAATATTTTTAACACAACAATACAAATACAAAAGATAGTGACTCGTGCTTTACGAAGCAAGACTAGCGACTGACGTTAAGAAAACACGTTTAGGTCATGACGTTCTATAAGCAAAATCCGGTGAAGTTTACGACGCACAGGAACGCAAAGTTGTGAGTTCATGCTCCCCCTTTTCTCTTAACTGTTTTCGGTTTTATAACTTCGGGGGTGAAATACATGTTACAAATAATTCAATATTTACAAAATGGTATGATATGTACTAAAACGAGAAGTACTCTTGGCGACAACTAGTGCCAAGAATTGATACGAGAAATCGTGTCACGAATAGGGTAACATAAGCACCATTAATCGTGTACATACTTAGACCGCAGAACAAAAGGTTAGATCTAATGGGTTTCAGGGCAGCCCCACTCTTGGTGACAACTAGAACCAAGTAGTGTTTTTGTGTCTCAGTCGTGAATCGACTATAGAAAAATGCCTATGGTTTGGTGACTTCCTATGTCGTGTCACATGTTAATGGCTTTGCAACCCATTAACACTTGATACATATGGAAATACTTGATTTATACTTGAATACGTGATTTAACAAATACATACCATGATTTTTATACAAAGTATACAAGCGTTAAAAACGAAAACTGCATGAATTCACACCAACATTATGTTGACGTTTTCCAAAACTTACATGTATTTCAGGTAACTAGAAGTGGATGTGCACGCGGTCTTAACCATGCTCGTGGATGTCGCTTATGTTTGTCTTTAAATAAAGTTGTAAACCTTTTAAGACAATGTTTTATGCTAACTCGCGATGTAAACGCTATCTTATGTTTTCAAATTATGGTGTTTGAAGTTATTTTCATGAGCATGTAGTATGTTTACCTTTCGTATGCAATGAGAACCTTTCATGATCACACCTCGTGCTTCCGCCGCAGAATGGGGTGTGACAGATTGGTATCCGAGCTGCGATTGTAGTGAACCAGGATTCCTTCTCGAGTCTAGTCTACAATCTCTAGGATCCTTTCACGAAAACAATTTTCAAAGAGTTTTCATTGCATAAAACGTCCCGCGACATCCACTACCTGAAACTGTCTACATGAGTCTAGAAAAGACACTACGAGACTTAGAGTGCACTTGAGTAGCACTTGTCGTTGACTAGAAATTACTTGCAATTATGTGTTGTTGGTGCATATTCGGTGACAACAGCTTAATAGTTTGATTATTTAGTCTTTGGATATTTTGTATTGGGCTTAGCTTATTGGTTAGGGAGTTTATTATTGTAATGGGCTTGGAAAATGACCTAGTCCATGTAGGAAGCCCAGTTCACAAACATGTGGTATATAAACATGTTTTGTGATTAGGGTTTTAGTAGTTAGAGAATTTTAGAGAGAGAAAGTAGAGAGAGAGGGAAAACGAAATTGAGGGTTAGAGCAAGATCACAGAGATAGGCTGTGAGGTTGTGAGGTCTTGAATTGATTGTAAACTGCAAGTTGGATAATCAATAGAAGACCCGTTTGATTGTGAAATTCTGTTTCTACTCGTTTCTGTAATAAATCTGATCTAGAGGATTTCGCACTCTAGGTTAGATAAACAATTCTGTGAAGATCCATACGAATAGGGGACCTACAATTGGTATCAGAGCATTAGGCTCTTGAAGAAGCTCGGTTCAGAATTGCAGGCTCCAGATTCGGGTGAAAGTGGTTAAAAATTTTCGAAATTTGGAAACCTGAAAACTAGGGTTTTTGAAAATTTTGAAATTTTTGAGCTTTGTTCTTGGAATTTGAAATTTTTGGATATTTTGATCTGTTTGCATATTTAATTTTGTTGTTTGAAGTGTTTTTGGTTGCAGGGTTGGTTGATATTTGAAGGATTTTGGCAAGAAAGTCTTGAAGATTCGAAGACTGTTCTTCGTGTTCTTCGTGTTCTTCGTGTTCTTCATAAATTTCGAAAATTTTTGCTGATTTTGGTGTTTTGATTTTGTAGGAAACTGTTAAAAGAATCTAGAAAATCTTCAGAAATTTCAAACATATTGAGTTTCCAAAATTTTCTAGCAAATTTAACAATTCCGCTGACAAATCAGAGGAATTATCTACTCCAGCAAATTTAACATCGGTGACCGGTGAAATTAAATTTCCCAATTATCTGATCCAGCGAATTTAAACTCGGTGACCGGTGAAATTAAATCCAAAGGCGACTTTGGTGACCGTTTTAATTGTCCTCAGCGACATTATTTCGGTGATCGGCGAAGTTACTAGACGTCGTGCTAGCGAAATTATTTACCCGTGAATTTGATCAGCTAGCATAATTACCCAGCGAATTTAAGTGATCAGAGGAATTACCCAGCGAATTTAAGTGATCAGAGGAATTACCCAGCGAAATTAATTGATCACCTAGCATATTTATTCCAGCGAATTTAAAAAACCAGCATAATTATAATTCCTCTACCAGCATAATTATAACTACTCCATCTGCATATTTAGCTTGGTTTGCCAGCATAATTAGCGTGACACGGCGAAATTAACTTGGTTTGCCAGCAAAATTAAAAGGTGGAGTATTTATTTAGATACGTATAGAGGATTTAACGTTTTTGAAAATAGAAAGTGATCCGTAGCTCATCTGGACAAATCGTTTGCACGGTAAAAAAAACAAGACTCTGGAATATCCCGAATTTGGTTTTTGACATTATATATCATTGGATTCATCTCTTTGAGACGATTCTAACGGTATAAATTGGTAAAAACAGTTTTCGGAAAAATATTGTACGGTTTTATTAGTACGGTTACGGTAAAACGTGTTTAAAGATGGTTAAAGTGGACAATGTTGGTGAGAAAGTTAAGAATTGGCCAAAGCTGAAAAATGTCAAAGAATATACTATCTGGAAAGAGGAGTTTGAGGCATTTGTGAAAAATGAAGATACGAGAATATGGAATTGTATGATAGATGGGTACATTGCTGCCACACGACGAGTTGACGGAAGAGTTAAAGTGATTTCTTATGAGATGATGGATGAATCTGAGAAACTCATGGTAAATGCTGAGAAGAAAGCTTTAGCAGTGATCAAGATGTCCTTGCCTGAGGGAATTAAACATACCATCAAGCACTGTGGGACTTCTTATGAGCTGTGGGAAGCTTTAGAAAAAACGTTATCAGAATTCATCAAGGAAGAGTGTAGGAGGTTGTGCTTTAGATGAAAAAGCAGATGTTGTGTTAGAAGAGAAGAAGAAAGATGATAAGGAGAATGGTGAGAAGAAGGATACAGAAGTTTCAAAGGGCTTGACTGATGTGAACGGACTTACAGCAGAGGTGAAGGTATCATCAGAATTTGTAAGTCATACATGTCATAATTGCACTGAACTACAAGGTAAAGTTAACAGACTATCGGAGCAGAACAAAATTCTGTTAGCTGAATTGGAAAAACAAAAAGAGTCAAATGTTCTTTTGATTAAACGAGAGTCAAATTGTTTAAACAAACTTGAGTCAAATGAACAGAAAATTAGCAGTTTAACAAGCAAAGTCAATGAACTGTTACAGGTCATTGATTTGGCTCGTGAAACTGTGAAAGATAAAACTAATGAATTTTCTGATAAGTGCAGGGAATTGGCCGTTGCACAAGACCAAATTCTTGAACTTAAAGGAAAGTTAGACAAGTTTGGAAAATCTTCATTAGTTAGGACTCAAATTCAAGCAAGTTTGAAAAAGAGTAATGATAAAAAGGGTGTGGGGTTTAGTAAAGCCTCATCTTCTAAAAATCAAGACTACTCTTTTTTACCCGATGAAAATGAGTTAATTGATTTTGTGCCTACTACACCAGCTGTAGTGGATCCGATAGCTGTGGACTTGCCAAATAGTCCAGTTACTTTGAAAGAATCTGCTGAGTCTAGCAGTACACCTCATAAATCGGATGAGGATACTGAAGACGAAAAGAAGAAAACATGTAAAAAGAGATTTAAGAAAAAGAGAAATTATAAGACAAAATCTTGTTTTAGATGTCACAACAAAGGGCACGTGGCAAGTTGTTGTCCTTTGAAGAAAAATAGGCAAAAAGTTGATGAAGTTAAGAATGGGAATAGGGTTGGTTTAAATAATAATGTGCAACCACATTGTCAACGTAATCAACCAAGTTTTCAATCTAAAACTTCAACATCAAGACGATTTGATAGACCAAGAAGCAATTTTACACAATTTAGTCATTTTAATGGTAAATCAAATCAGTTTCAAAATCAAAATAGACATTTTGGATATCAAAATCGATACCAAACTGCTGGTAATCGAAATTTTCAACAAAGAAACGAACATAGGGGTTTCAGTAACTCGAATGTTCAACAACATCCAAAATTTTTCCAAAATTCATTGTATAATAATGTGAGAAGAAGGTATCAAGATAATAATTTTCAAAGGTCAGAAAATCCGAGATTTTATTGGAACTCTCGTGATCAAAGACCTAGTGGAAGTTATAAATCTTGTTCAACAACAACATCCAAGACACAAGTAAGGTGTGATGGATATTGGTTAGAAGCTTCGTATGTGGATTTACATGGTCAACCCAAAACCGGTCAGGTTTGGGTTGTTAAGTCTAACTAAGTTGTTGAGTGTGTGCAGGATGATCAAGAAGGACTGTTGATGTGTTCAATAGTGGTTGTTCCTATAAAGTGTCTGAGGTGAATAGTAGGTGAACATGGGTAACGAACTATTTACTTTAGTGATGGTTATGATTTTTCTAAACTTCGAAAGTGAAAAACTTATTGTCAGATTGAAGTGGGAGTCTGTTTGTGTTTGTAAATTTGTGTTTTCAAAACTTACTCCATAAAAACAAAAATTTAGGGGGAGAAATCACCCTAAGCCAAAAAGAGTTTAGATAGTGCATGAGTTTAGGGGGAGTAAGTTAGTAACATTAAAATTTTTTCCTTAAAAAACAAAAATACAAAAACATTGAAAAATCAAAAACATAAAAAAATAGAAAATAAAAAATGAGTTATCACTGTGTGAAAAAGAAGAAATGATAGTACATCGGCAAGTTAGACTGTCACACTAAAAATAAACTAAATTGCTTAAGTGTGATAGTAGCTTCATCATACGATGTACCAGTAGGCAAAAAGCATGAAATAATCAACTTACCAATGTGATATAAACCTAAATGAACTGTGTATGAGTGGGGAACACATCAGTGGTGTATGGTTTAATGACCTTAAATCTTGTGTTGATAGATTGCCAAAATCTGAAGTTTTGGGTCTTTATACTGTTATTTCATCTGGGGATATCAGGGGTGTCCTTCTGCTGCATCCAGATACATGCTGACCTAGCTGTACGTTGTCGCGCTATAGATCTAATACACCCAAAAGAGGCCCTCAAGTGCCCAAAAGAAACCCAATAAACCTATATCAAACTGAGAAAACTCATTTGATCTGTATATTATACCATCTCTCCTAAAGATCTATTCTGTTCTCTTCTCAACCTATTCCCAGTTAAGATTTCAGAAATCTGGATTGGACTTGTGAAATATGTGGTAGGGAAGATACTTGCATGATAGAGTGTGTTGTTTATATTTCCAGGATTTGATTAGTATTTATTTGGGTGTTCATTGTTAAGCAATCAAAACATGATAAAACAGATTATATGCAGACCTAGACATTGTCAGGATATCTTAAAGGATGACATCAGTATACTCACCTACTACGATGAATCTTTGTGCATACCTTGATCGTGGGGGTATATCCTGAAGTGGGACACGCTAGTATATCAGTAATAAAATTACCTTAACGTATCATACGGTAATGGTACTTGAAATATTCATGCATTTTGTTTAAGAGGACAAACATACTGGTAATCGTCTTGGACTGCTTTTCATAAAAAAATTAAATACAGAATTATCTAATAGTGTGAAAACAGTTTGATTGTGCTGATATGATCTTCTTACCGGTGATTCTCACAAAAATAGAGTGTTTATTGCTTTTGTAAATAGTTTACTGCTTTCTTAAAATATCAAAAATACCAAAAATATTTCTTTTTAAAAGACTTCCATTTTGAACTGACAGGTAGTTGTTTTTGCAAACTAAGATAAAATATTGGTTTATCTTTAAATGTGAAAAAGACTAATGGTTTTTCGAGATACTTGCTTGTGTTGCTAAACAGAATGATGCAGTTATCAAAATGAAGTGCAGAATACAAGTAAAGTGCAAATTGAGAGTGAAGCAAAGAACGTGTGAAGATGCATGGTAGGATCCTTCTACTACATTGCAAAGAGAGATATGGAAGAGTTGGAGCTTACTTGCTTAACCAAGGATTGCTAGCTAACTGGTCTACAATGAATGAAAGTTTTGGAGATTGGAAGCATCAGCTAAGGGGGACTCTGTTGATGTCAGAAGCTGTGTAGCTGACGCTATCCAAAGACCAAAAGAACACAAGATGTTTGAAGGCAAAGTTACACTATGAAGCTATTGTCAAGGGGGAGTCTGTTGGTGCATATTCGGTGACATCAGCTTAATAGTTTGATTATTTAGTCTTTGGATATTTTGTATTGGGCTTAGCTTATTGGTTAGGGAGTTTATTATTGTAATGGGCTTGGAAAATGACCTAGTCCATGTAGGAAGCCCAGTTCACAAACATGTGGTATATAAACATGTTTTGTGATTAGGGTTTTAGTAGTTAGAGAATTTTAGAGAGAGAAAGTAGAGAGAGAGGGGGAAAACGAAATTGAGGGTTAGAGCAAGATCACAGAGATAGGCTGTGAGGTTGTGAGGTCTTGAATTGATTGTAAACTGCAAGTTGGATAATCAATAGAAGACCCGTTTGATTGTGAAATTCTGTTTCTACTCGTTTCTGTAATAAATCTGATCTAGAGGATTCCGCACTCTAGGTTAGATAAACAATTCTGTGAAGATCCATACGAATAGGGGACCTACATGTGTGATAATTAGCATGTACTAGAATTAGAATGTCACAAGTATACGTGACTTTATCTGAAAGCAATGGCCCATCTGAAGGAAGAAATACGAGGATGAAACGAACTGTGCGGACTGTGCAAGGAGTTACGTAATTATGGATGCATACATAATTATGGAATTCAGTGCACAAAAATCACAGCAAGTCTTGTCACGTATAGATTCCCTCAGTGCAAGCCTACTAAGTACTCTGCTAGAGTAATAATTGTTTGATGTCACTTATGTGGTATATATCTGTGAATATATATACTACTACTGTCTAGTAGGACGACATCAAACAAATGTCTAACCCTGTTGTGTTATGTTCTGTCAGAACATGGCACCCAGGAAAGCTGTGAATGCTCGCAATGACGATCAACCTCCTCCTCCCCCACTGCCAAGAACTGCTGAAGAGCTGAACGCTCTACTGGAGGAAAGGATCTCCGCTCCTATCGCCCAATACGAGGCGAACCGTACTCAAGACAGTGGAGGACCAAGCAACGCTAGGCGTAATGGGAATGGAGATTCGTCTGGAGACAATGCAGCTCAAGGCTGTACTTTCAAGCAGTTCCTCGACTGCAAGCCGATGAACGATGATGGCACAGGAGGTGCAGTAGCATTTGTGCGCTGGACGGAGAAGACTGAAGCTACTATCCGCATGAGCAAGTGTACCGCGGAACAACAAGTCACCTTTGCTACTGGGTTGTTTGTCGATGAAGCTCTGACTTGGTGGAACCTGCAAGTCCAAACCTTGGACGATGATGCCGCTTATGGCCTAACTTGGGATGAACTAAAGGAAAGAATGAGAGAGAAGTATTGCTCTCGTGCTGAACTCCAAAGGCTGGAGACGGAGTTCTGGCACTTGACCATGGAAGGTGCTGACATTAATGGTTATACTCGAAGGTTCCACGATCTGTCCAGAGTGCTTCCCTACATGGTGACTCCCGAATTTAAGCGTGTTGAACGTTACATTTGGGGACTGGCCCCAGAGTTTCGCGGCATGGTAACTTCGGCCAAACCTCAAACAATCACCGAGGCTGTAACTCTGGCTGTCAGCCTTACTGAAGATTGTGTTCGAATGAAGACGCTATCACTGAACCCAACAGAAATTGCCGAGACGCATGCTGAGTCGTCTGGCGACAAGAAAAGGAAACATGCAAACTTGAATCAAGCAACTCGTAATAACAAAGGTTCCAACAAGAAGCGTGACCCTAACCCACCTCAAGGGGCGAAATCTCTTGCAGCCATGAATGACGCTCCAAATGCAATCAGTGCAAGCGTCATCATGAAGGGGTGTGTCGCGTTCCAAGATACGACAAGTGTGGAAAGTTGGGTCACCGCACTGAAGACTGCTGGAGTAAGGGAAATAAGAACGGGAATGGAAATCGTATCGGGGCTGGTAATAGAAACAATGGTGGAAATGGAAATGGTGCTGGTAACGGGAATGGTAACGGAAATGGGCGAAACCAAGGATGCTTCAGATATGGAAGTAAAGATCATGACATGAAGGATTGCCCAGAGGGAAACAATGCTCAGGCCCGAGCATTTGTAATTGGAGCAAGGGACGCACGCGAGGACCCTAATGTGGTCAACGGTACGTTCCTCATTAACAATCACTTTGCATCCATATTATTCGACACTGGCACCGATTATAGCTTCATGTCTGTGGAATTTAAACGCATACTTGGAATAGAATCTAGTAGATTAGAAATTCCTTATTCCATAGAACTAGCCAATGGTAAACTTGTTGAATCGGGGGAAGTTGTTAGAGGCTGCACACTAGAACTTGGTGAACGAAGATTTAGCATCGACCTCTTACCTATTCAATTAGGTAGCTTCGATGTAGTGGTCGGAATGGACTGGTTGTCCAAGAACAAAGCTGAAGTCATTTGTCATGAGAAAATCATTCGCATCCCTCTGGCGAATGATGAAACTCTCATCGTACATGGAGAAAGATGAAACGCGCCTCTACGAATCATCAGTTGTATGAAGGCACAGAAGTGCTTAAGGAAAGGATGTGTTGCTTTCCTAGCACATGTTGTAGATAAGAAGGCTGTGGAGCCAAAACTCGAAGACATTCCTGTGGTGAAGGAATTTCCTGATGTGTTCCCTGAAGATCTGCCAGGACTACCTCCGCAACGACAAGTCGAATTCCATATAGACTTGGTTCCGGGAGCTGCTCCTGTAGCCAAGGCACCCTATCGACTTGCGCCATCCGAAATGCAAGAATTATCTACACAGCTTCAGGAGTTGTTGGATAAAGGATTCATAAGGCCAAGCTTCTCACCCTAGGGAGCTCCAGTATTATTCGTGAAGAAGAGGGATGGATCACTGCGGATGTGTATCGATTACAGGGAACTGAACAAGCTCACGATCAAGAATCGGTATCCGCTACCGAGGATTGATGACTTATTTGATCAACTGCAAGGATCAAGCTACTATTCCAAGATCGACCTTCGATCTGGATACCATCAGCTGAGAATCCAAGATGAAAGCGTGCCAAAGACTACATTCAGAACACGCTATGGGCACTACGAACTTCTTGTGATGCCATTTGGATTGACGAACGCGCCAGCGGTCTTTATGGATCTGATGAACCGCGTATGTAAACCATATCTCGATAAATTCGTGATTGTATTTATCGATGATATCCTGATTTACTCGCGAACGAAAGAAGAACATGAGCAACATCTCAGAACCATCTTGGAACTACTAAAGAAAGAAAAGCTCTATGCAAAGTTCTCAAAATGCGAATTCTGGATTCGCGAAGTACAATTTCTTGGTCACGTTGTGAATGAGAAGGGCATTCATGTAGACCCATCCAAGATAGAAGCAATAAAGAATTGGGAATCTCCCAAGACCCCAACCGAAGTACGACAATTTTTGGGCTTAGCGAGCTATTACCGACGATTCATCGAGAATTTCTCAAAGATAGCTCAACCGCTAACGACCCTTACACAGAAAGACAAGAAATACGACTGGGGTCACAAACAAGAAGAAGCCTTCCAGCTACTTAAAAACAAGCTATGCGATGCACCGATACTATCATTACCCGAAGGCACGGAAGACTTCGTGGTATACTATGATGCTTCACGACAAGGCTTGGGTTGCGTGCTCATGCAACGCCAAAAAGTCATCGCTTACGCTTCAAGACAATTGAAGGTACATGAAAGAAACTATACCACTCACGACCTGGAGCTGGGAGCAGTGGTATTCGCCTTGAAGATCTGGCGACACTATTTATATGGTACTCGATGTACAATCTTCACAGATCACAAAAGTTTACAACACATATTTGATCAGAAGGAACTGAATATGCGCCAACGACGATGGGTCGAGCTGCTGAATGACTATGACTGTGAGATTAAGTACCATCCTGAAAAGGCAAACGTTGTAGCAGACGCACTAAGCCGAAAAGAAAGGGTTAAGACCCTAAGGGTTCAAGCATTGGAAATGACGATTCGAACGAACCTCACTGCACGCATTCGTGATGCACAACAAGAAGCTCTTAAAGAAGAGAACCGTAAAGCTGAATACCTACGGGGTATGCTGAAATACATGGTGCCAAATGGAGAGGGAGCCTTATACTTCAAGAAGCGTATTTGGGTTCCACTCTATGGTGGCATACGAGAAGTCATCCTTAATGAAGCCCACAAATCGAGATATTCGATCCATCCAGGATCGGACAAAATGTATCAAGACTTAAAGGAATACTACTGGTGGCCGAGACTTAAAAGCGATGTTGCTGTTTATGTTGGAAAATGCCTAACCTGCGCCAAGGTTAAGGCCGAATATCAGAAACCGTCCGGCCTACTACAGCAACCAAAGATTCCCGTGTCGAAGTGGGAACAAATCTCGATGGACTTCATAACGAAATTACCCAGGACCCCGAGAGGGCACGATATGATATGGGTAATAGTTGATCGATTAACGAAGTCTGCGCACTTCCTACCGATCCGAGAAAAAGACAGCACTGGAAAGCTTGCTGAAATATACTTAAGAGAAATTGTGGCACGTCATGGAGTGCCAATCTCAATCATTTCAGACAGAGATGGGCGCTTTGTCTCAAGAATCTGGCAATCATTTCAGGAAGCCTTTGGATCTCAGTTAGATCTGAGCACGGCATTCCATCTGCAAACAGACGGCCAAAGCGAACGGACTATACAAACGTTAGAAGATATGCTTCGCGCATGTGTTATGGATCTAGGCGGCAGCTGGGATACTCATCTACCATTAATTGAGTTCTCCTACAATAACAGTTATCATACGAACATAAAAGTCGCGCCGTTCGAAGCTCTGTATGGCCGCAAGTGCCGATCACCCTTATGTTGGGCAGATACCGGAGATAAACGTATGGTTGGTCCTGAACTTGTACAAGAGACAACCGACAAGATTGCGCAGATCCGAGAGCGCATTAAGGTGGCTCGAGATCGACAAAAGAGCTACGCTGATCCGAAAAGAAAATCAGTAGATTTCAAAGTGGGAGACAAAGTATTGTTAAAAGTCTCACCATGGAAGGGCGTAGTCAGATTTGGAAAGCGTGGAAAGCTGAATCCATGATATATCGGACCATTCAGAATATTGAAGAGAATTGGTACCGTGGCATACAAGTTGGAATTACCGGAAGAACTTAATGGAGTACATGATACGTTTCATGTATCCAACCTGAAGAAGAGTCCAACACAAGAAAACGTGATCATCCCGATGGATGAAGTGCATATTGATGAAGCCCTCCGATTTACAGAACAACCCGTTGAGGTTACCGACTGGAAAGTCAACAAGACCAGGAGGAGCAGCGTAAAACTTGTCAAAGTACGTTGGAGCTCTAAGCACGGACCCGAGTACACATGGGAACGTGAAGACCAGTTCAAGAAAAAGTATCCCCACCTATTCAAGAAGACTCCAGCGAGAGTTAGTTCAGCCTGAATTTCGGGACGAAATTCTTTTAACGGGGGGAGACTATGACAACTGGCACCAAACCGGTAATTTCCGTACACTTTGATCATTATTTAATGACTGCAATTATGTGCTTAATTGTCAGCAATGTCTGAACACATACTAAACAAGTGAATTCATGCACGTTGTATACTACAAAATATTGCTTTATGCATAAACAAGAGCGTTGTGTCAAAAATACTAGTAAACTCACCGGTAAGACACACTGTGTCAACAGAACTGCAGAAAGCAGTCAGACAATAAAATTGGAGCCTAGGTGTAGGTCCGACAACAAGAATGCATTAAAACCCAAGAGTACATACAAGGGTTTAATATATATGCAATACGAAAGCAAAAATAAGCACTAAAAAGCACCCGAAACGCACTTTAAGTGCAGAATTTTGTATAATTCAGCAATAATTCAGATTTTAGCACACGAATATTATGCAGAAAATATAAATTTTCAGTCAGAATATTTCCCTAAGTGTTGGGAATTGAGCGGGATACATAAAGATACATAAAAGACACTAAAAAGTGTAATTTAGCACTTTAACGAACCAGTGTCTAACCGAACAACCGGACTTGGCCCGGAGCGCAAAAAAAATATATTGTCAATAACATTTTGTATATTTTACTGAGCCAGTTATGGTCCCCGGATACCCTAACACCCGTCACAATGCATAGCACGCTAGTAACCGAGTTAACCTCCAACTTAACTTAATTAAAGCCTAACTAAGTAGTTGAAATGGAACCGGATAACCCCCCCCCCCCCCAACCAAACTCATCCCCAAGGGGACACACTTTGTACTTGTTGATTATTTAAATCAACTATGTCTAATATCAATTAGACATATAATCCTTTGGTTAATTGTGCTTGAGTTTGTCTATAAGTAACCACCAAGATCCATCATGTTCATTTCACCACACTTAACATCACAACACATCTCTCTCCCTCTCTTTGAACTCTCGGCCGAACACACCCACATCCATCCATCATTTTCGAACTTTGATCTTGCCATTTCAAGTGCATACAAGTGTCAAGGAACTCATACAAGGAAGCTTGGTGCGTTCGGATCGTGAAGGACCTCACCCCATTGCTTTTATCCACGCATTTTTTCGACTAGTTTCTTCCTTAGCCTCGAGCTAGTAGTAAGTGACTTCAAACACACTCTTGATCTATTCTAAAGTGGTTAATATGAACTTTGTCGGGTGAAAATCATGAACATACTAAATAACATACTAAAAGTTTACAAGAATGAGAAATAAGTTGGATAAAAACTATAATGTTGTGTAAAACTTGTAAGACTTGTTTTGTGGTGATTATTTAGTGCCGATCTATGTTGTGGTAGCTCGGATCATCATCTAACCCGGATTAGTCATGTTCAAGAATCATGGCATAGAGTTTGTTAAAGTATGAACAGGGGTTAAATGATGAAACACTACTACACACTAAACATGAACTTGTGTGAAAACGATTTTTCTTATGAAATGGAGTTCTAAACTAGTAGATCTACGGATCTACAAGTGGTATTTTTGAATAACCAAGTGTATGATGAAATCATGTTTAAAAAGCCGGATCTTTCTCGAAATAGAGACATTTTTGAGAACCAAAAAGTGTGCAGAAACTTGTGTAACGAAAGGATTTAACAAAAAAATATGTTTGGTAAATCATGACTAGAAGTTGTGAAAATACATACTCTTTAAAGATAAAGTTTTTAAGAAACTAAACTTATTTTTAAAGGTAACAAGACTTACTAAATGTGCTAGTAAGTTACTGCATATTTTTACAAACCTTTAAGTTCATAAGTTGTGATATATGCTTGTTTTGACAAGATTGATAAATAAAGGTTGTTATTAATTGTTGTTGATTTTAAAAGAAAATAAACACATGTTTTGAAAACATGGGAAACCTCCATTTTTAGGGGAAACTCTGTCAAAATTTTTATAAATTTTGACACTTAGAAAAATATAAGTTTTGAGAAACTTATTCCCTAAAAATGTATCTTTAAATATTACCAAGGTTTCCCGAATTTTTGGTGATAAGAAATGAGGATTTCTTCAAAAATAAAAATGGATATTAAGTATGTATATATTTTTGAGAAAAATATATATATTATTTGATCACCAACTATTGTGCTAATTGTATATAGTATGTGTTATACGTGCTAGTGTAATTAGACTTAAAAATACACTAAATACTCATGAGAAGTATAAACACAAAAAAAAAAACACATACAACATACAAGATACATAATTCGGGTGCAAAGTGCAAAACACGAGATACTTATATTAATTTATGAGAAAATAATATAAGTAAGATACTTAGTTAAAAATATAAAATATTTTTAACACAACAATACAAATACAAAAGATAGTGACTCGTGCTTTACGAAGCAAGACTAGCGACTGACGTTAAGAAAACACGTTTAGGTCACGACGTTCTATAAGCAAAATCCGGTGAAGTTTACGACGCACAGGAACGCAAAGTTGTGAGTTCATGCTCCCCCTTTTCTCTTAACTGTTTTCGGTTTTATAACTTCGGGGGTGAAATACATGTTACAAATACTTCAATATTTACAAAATGGTATGATATGTACTAAAACGAGAAGTACTCTTGGCGACAACTAGTGCTAAGAATTGATACGAAAAATCGTGTCACGAATAGGGTAACATAAGCACCATTAATCGTGTACATACTTAGACCGCTGAACAAAAGGTTAGATCTAATGGGTTTCAGGGCAGCCCCACTCTTGGTGACAACTAGAACCAAGTAGTGTTTTTGTGTCTCAGTCGTGAGTCGACTATAGAAAAATGCCTATGGTTTGGTGACTTCCTATGTCGTGTCACATGTTAATGGCTTTGCAACCCATTAACACTTGATACATATGGAAATACTTGATTTATACTTGAATACGTGATTTAACAAATACATACCATGATTTTTATACAAAGTATACAAGCGTTAAAAACGAAAACTGCATGAATTCACACCAACATTATGTTGACGTTTTCCAAAACTTACATGTATTTCAGGTAACTAGAAGTGGATGTGCGCGCGGTCTTAACCACGCTCGTGGATGTCGCTTATGTTTGTCTTTAAATAAAGTTGTAAACCTTTTAAGACAATGTTTTATGCTAACTCGCGATGTAAACGCTATCTTATGTTTTCAAATTATGGTGTTTGAAGTTATTTTCATGAGCATGTAGTATGTTTACCTTTCGTATGCAATGAGAACCTTTCATGATCACACCTCGTGCTTCCGCCGCAGAAAGGGGTGTGACAGGTACATTCTTCTTTTCAGAAGTAGTAGCCTCTTGTGTTTCAAGTTTCTCATAGTAATCCAAAGGAACATTCATCTTTACCGGTGTGGTAGAAGACGATTGTTTTTCCAACTCTGAAACCTTTGGTTTTGGAGAACTTTTTGGCTTCCCTGTTTGTTGAGATGAAGCAACCCGTTTATAAAAATTGTTATTTTTAGTTTCCAACTTCTTAACAGGTTCGATTTTAACTTTTGTGTTCTCATTTTTCAAAATTTTCTCAACAACCATTGGAGCTTTTCCTTTTGGATCAACTTTCTTTTTCTGTCTTTCAACAACTTCAGTCTTAGGCTTCAAGTTGGTACACTTTCGTGCAATATGTCCAACTTGATTACATTTGAAGCATGTACGAGTATCAACTACCCGACTTGTACCTTCAGACTGAAACTGTGAGATCCTCTTTTCAAAGAATTCTTCATTAGACTTTGAAAAAATCTCAGATTCTTCATCAGAAAGTGAACTTGAACTCGAAACAAACACCTTTTTCTCAGCAAACCTTCTGTTTTGAACATTCTTTTTCTGATAATTCTTACCACCCTGATATCCACCCGACCATTTGTTTTGATTGTTGTTATAAAAACGCGGTGGAACAACAGGTTTCTTGTAGTAAGCTTTATCTTTTTCAAAATTCAGTTGCCTTTTCGCATTTCTCAAACCTTCAATTTCAGACACATCAATCTCTATCAATTTGAACACATTCCTCAATTTTCCAACATTCACATTCTCTAAAGGAAAATCAAGATCCGAATACAACTTATCAGATCCAGCCATCTTGTACATCACAAGACCCGGTTCATCACCTAAGTTGTGTTTGGATTTTGATTTTGGAATATATTTGTCCAAAAAGCATTCATCATTCTCAGTAGTGTCACTATCAGATTTCAAAACACTTTCAACCATACTTTTAACAACTTCAGATTGAACACTTCCTTCATCGGATGATGAAGTGAATGTGACATCGATTGTGTCTGGAAGTTTCACTTCATTTTCATCTTCATCATTAACCAACCCTAAATTTTTCTTTGAATAATTGTTTAGAATAGGTGGTGGAACCTGATGATAGCCCACCCCAGTTCCGTCAGCATATACATCTTCGCCTGCTTTGTTCTTTCCAATCGGTTTAGGAACAATATGTTAAAGAACAAAACTTGCAGAGCTGTAACTGTTTAGTTTCAACTGGATGCGTTCATTTTCAATTTTAGCTTCTTGAAACTGAAGCTTCAACTTAGCAATTTCATCCAGTTGTTGGTTGATTAACTCTTCTTTAACCCTAAGAACTCCTTTTAATTGCACATTTTCTGTACATGTCTTACCATTTCTTTCATCAGAATCTTTCACCGTTCGTTTTAGCTTCTCAAAATTTTCTGAAACTTGACGATTTTCATGAATAAACTTTTCGTTTTCTTTCCTAACTCTTTCTACGTCAATTTTATCATTTTCGATTTTCTCAGTTCGTTCTTTTATGCGATCACTTGAAGCTTTTAACATTTTATCACGGTTTAAGATCTGATCCTCAACATCTCTGACTCTTTTTGTCAGATCCTCAATCTTTTTACCACTGTGGTAAGTAATTGTACTACAAACCTTGCAGTTTTTCATGCAATTTTTGCAGTCGCTCTCGGTTTTAGCTTTCTTACCTGACTCATTGATAGTATCATTCTGACTGACCTTGTTTTTGGACTCATTGCCAGAACCAGAAACTACCTCTAGTTCTTTTGCAGCGAACACTTTATCAGCCATCTTCTTCAGATTCTCAGCAGTAAACTTTTGTGTCGTATCAATAATCCCATTATCAACTTTCTTTGACTGCTGCTCTTTCTCCTTTTCCTTTTCTTTTTCTTCAGCTTTTACTTCAGCTTCTCCTCCTCCCCACCATTCTCTCTGTTTGGCTTCTTCTTCAGCAATTTGTTTGATGAGAGCTTCAAGATCAACGGTCTTTGAATCAACAGCTATGTTACCATCTGGATCTAGGTAACATTCTCTATCAGCATCCCATCTTTTCGCTCTCTTTGCTTCGTTGTAAATCTTAGATATTCTAATCATCCTGTCTTGATCTTTCATCTTTCTGTAATTATATTTCTCTTGTTCATTCCTGCTATCTTTGAAAGGAACTTCTTTTATTACAGAAAACGCATAGCCCACTACATCTTCTTCCGGTAACACTTGACTCCAATCATATCCCTCATCATCATGAATAACAGCAAGTGCTCTGGATTTTTCTTTGGGATTTTCTTCTATCTGTTTCATTCTGGGGGGTTCAGATTTGTTCTGATGATAGATCGCTCTTTTGTAGTAATCTTCACGAAATGGATTTGCAGTATCATCAGCTGGTGCGTTACGACATTCTCTTTTGAAATGTCGTTTTTGTTTACACCTCAAGCATGTGACTTTTGATTTGTCAAAGCCAAGTTTTGTGGACGGCCCTCCAATTGAATGTCTGCCTATAATCTCCATGAACTGTTGCGCTCTCCGGACTTCACTAGCCATACACCACCTGATATCGATCAGTTCCATCTCTTCAGGATCTATTTGATCATAGTCCTCCTTAGTCAGATTGGTGTTCCCAATCTTGCCCGCCATGAGGCTCTCGTACGATTCTAACACCGACGCTAAGAACACCATCTGTTGTTTTGCTGACTCTTCACTGAAATTTTGAGCGTTCTTCAGATCCACAGCAATGTTACATTGGTATAGATTCTTTGGAATAGATTGACTTAGAGTTGTTGATGAAGAACCACTATGAAAACCACTGCTCGGACTCTCTTGATTTGTCTTGTAAGAACCTTCAGCTGAGAAAGCTGTTTTAGGAGACACATTCTTTGAAATTCCATCTCCTCTATAATATAAACCAACATTCTAGTGATATGAAGAATGATTGACTTTGAAAGATTTCTTCATCTCCAGCTCATTGCTTTCTAGTCTTTCAATCAACAAATCAACCATCAGTTTCTCCGACTCGATAGTATTCTTCAGCATCAATGCAAAGTATTGCCAGTCATTGTCATCCGGCAATGAATCAAACAGCTTATCAACAAGTTCTTCTCGAGAATACATGATTCCATGTCTCGCCAGCTCCATTTTCAGATGTCTGAATCTCTCAATCATCTTAGAAACAGACTCATTTTTCAAACAACCAAAAAGATCAAATTCTTTTCTTAACAATTTCTTTTTGCTTTTTACTATTTCAGCACTACCCACACATTTCACTCTCAATTTCTCCCATAGATCTTTCGAATTTGTGTACTCGATCAATGCTATTATGTTGTCTCTCACAGACTGATGAATTAACGCAATGCACTTTTGTTTAGCAGCATATCTTTCTATCTCCTCAGTTTCTGTCAAATTTTCAAAATCTGATCTTCCCATAACGAAGCCATTCTTGAACATTCTCCAACTTGGATATGCAAACGCTTTTAACCATTCTTCAAACTTTATAGCCCATTTATTGTAATCTTCAATCGCCATCAGCTTGGGAGGTTTGTTGTACGTCCCATAAGCACTCTCAACACTTAATGCATCAGAAAGAGTTTTCTTCGTACTCAGATTAGAAGCATTCTCATTTGTGTTGTTTGATGTGTCGTTTGAAATATCATCTCCACCATTTCCAGCAAAAGCAAAAACATCACAGAACGGATTCATAAACTCATCCATCTTTCAAGTACCTGAAATTATTAACAAACACTTAGAAAATTTTTGATTTTGAAAAAGACAATTTCAAACCGAATTATCTCAAGCGAAATCAGCTTTCAAGCGAGATTTCTTTTCAAGCGGAATAAGATTTTTCAAGCGGAATTGCTAATTTCGTTTGAAACTCTCAAACGGAATTAGGTTTTGAAGCGAAATCACTAATTTTGTTTGAACTTTCAAGCGGAATCTGATTTCAAGCAGAATCAAACAATAACTTTCAAACGGAATCACCTATTCCGTTTGAAATCAACAGAAGTTTCAAGCGGAATTAACAAAAGAAGCTAATTTCGTTTGAAATTATACGTGCAAGTTCAAGCGGAATTAGGATGATGTCAGCATGTTCGAACAGTTTTTCAAGCGGAATTATCAGTTTTTATCAGAATTTGTTCGAATTAAGGTCCAAATCTTTCACGGATTAGTTAAAACTATGTTTCGCTTGATATATGTGATTTTTAAGCCATTTCAACCGATAAAGTTTGTTCAAATCAGAAAAGAAGAAGTAGAAGTGATAGAATCCGATGAAATCAAGCTGAATTCGTATGAACTCCTCATCCTGAGCTCTGATACCACTTGTTGGATCATCGTGTGACCCTAACGAGTCAATATGAAGAGTTCAGCATAAAAAACAAAGGCGGAATCAGTGTAATTGATGTAAAACAGCTTGTTCCCTTCTAATTATCTTCTTATTGATTGATTCTGAGCTTTTTACAATTCTGATAACAATTCGGCAGCACCTCGGCTCTAAAACACACACATGTAATTCCGTTTCAAATGAACTCAGCACACACCTATATATAGAGTTCTGATTTCGCTTGAACATGACATGTGAGTTTCAAGCGGAATTAGTAATTTCGCTTGAACATGTCAATGCCCATTTCAAGCGGAATTAACTTGTTAATTTCGCTTGAACTGAACATTGTCATTTTCAAGCGGAATTACCCACTTTAACATATAAAACCCTAATTTCAACCCTGTTGTGTGCTCGTTTATCCTATCTAGACATAAGACTCGATTAAGACGAAGTTAACAGACATTAAATGCACCAACATATCGCGAAGACATGCTTTAGCCTATAAGTGGACACTCAACCCAAGAGTTCCCAGGTAAGAGTGACTGGTCCGATTATGTGGATTTGTATGAACACTCTAGCCTTAGACAGAAAACTCGGGATACAGGCACCCACCCTTCCAGATTGCACGTGTTCACATTATAAGACCCAAACCTTGACGAGATTTTGAAAACTTTTAAGGTTCAAAACCTTATAATAAATCATCTATGAACAGATGATTGATTTTCAAAATGGATTTGTTATTCGTGTTCTTGTTGTGGTTATCACCTAAAGATAGGTGACGGTATTGTTTTAGAATCTAAACGCAATTGCGTTAGGGTCCTAAAAAGGTTATAGTTTAGGTCAAAGCATTACTAATAACCTAATTCCCTATAACCATGAGCTCTGATACCAACTCTTCTGTCACACCCCGACCGCATCAAAACAACGAAACCGCGGCAAAAACGTCAGGGAGTGGAGCGGCAGAATTATTGTTTCACAACACATGGATTAAAGTTTTGTTTTATTGAATTATTAAACATTTAACATTGTCTTAAAGTAAAACAAAACACAAACATATTTTCTATCTTGTTTATTAAGTCACTAAGGCCTCGTCCGATCCTATGTGAGCATGCATCCTAAGCATCATCAACATCATCAAACACCACCTGAAACATAGGTGGAGATAAAGTCAGCAAAGAAATGCCGGTGAGCACAAAGGTTTTGTGAGTAAATCAGATTCATGGCTTGTATACTTGTTGCAATACCTCGTACGACTACAAGAGTCGATATTTGAAAACCTTGTTTTGTAAAATGTTTCTATTGCAAAATGAATAACCAACTCAAAACATGTTGGTTTTAGTTTATAAAACCTTGTTGCCATGAATCTTAACCCAAAACATTTGTTTATGTAAACCAAATTGTAAGTCGTTCTCCTAATAAAACTCGTATTGTTTATAATATATAGTAAACATCATTGCGTGTCATCTTTTAAAATCGTTCGTCCAAGTGAACTAAATAACACCATGGAATGTAATAGATAAACGCACTTATATATAAGAAGTACCAGCGGCGTATCTACCATTAGTTTATCACATTATACCTGTCCCGTTATCTAATCACATACCAAAAACCAATCGTTTAAATCGTTCAACTCGTTCATGTTATAGACCATCGTTCATTTGTTTAAATCGTTCAAATCGTTCCAAATCGTTCAAGTCATTCAAATCATTACAATCGTTCATAATCGTTCATGTTTTAATTCTGAAAACTAACTTTTGGTCGTCTCATTCATCAGGTTTTGTCGTTACCCATATTATCCCCACACATAACCATGGTGATAGTTCGATAACGGGATTTGTCAGATCCTATGGTACCATAACATATTACTGGTCGGCTTGATCATTGTTAATGAATGTCATTCGTTATGTAAATACGTCCCAACAAGTTCGTTCACATTATCGAAATCGTTGTGTTTAACACATATGAATCACCCCAAAACAATTGAAAATAGTAAAAGAGGGGAACTATGTACTCACACTGAATTGCAAGGTATCCTTGATTAAATGAACTTAACAAAGCTCGGGCAAATCATGGAAATCAAGTGGCACCTAATTGCAATGTATCTTGAATTAACAAGATTATTACATGTGTTTTTTAGTAGATCAAAGCTTGATCTTGGCCATACACTTGTTGCCCATAGTTTTAAATACTAGGGGAGCACATAAACAAGTCCATAGTATGCTAAAACTAGGATTAAACACCACGAGAACAGGCTGCTGAACCAGATTCAATGTTTCTTCCAGCACCATCTGTCGCGCCCTGCGTAGACATAGGCACAGGCCTTCGCGCCCCGTGACCAACTTTCCAGAATTGTCAGTTTTGGTCCCTGCATGCAATAAACTTTGTTTTTTGATGCTTTTAAGCCCCGTCAACCCCATTTCAAGGCTCTACAATGATGTTAAAGCATAGGGAACTTGAAATAGGCTTGAAAACATCTCGGATGTTAGTTTGTTTCGTCGTACGGTTGCGTTATTCGGTTAATTACGACTAAAATTCGAACGGACGCGAAAACAATCCAAATTACGCGACGAATGGTATTTTTGCATTCCAATCACTAAAACAAAATATTTTGATGATTACAAAAATTTTTGGATGTCCCCATATGTTCAGAACGTAAGATATGCGCGTAAATGCAAACTTATGCACTTTTTGACGCTTTTAGTCCCTATTGATCAAATAAGCATATTTTCCCATACCGAACCCCTCAAAGCCTATTTCTAAGCTATGTAAAGGATATTTATGGTATGTTTAACTTATGATCATGTTCCGAAGTGTTCGTTACTATACAAATCGGCATACTTTCACAGTTTGTCGCAAATAGTCCCTGCGATCGAATAAACATGTTTTTGACACACCAACCCCTCCAAAACTTATTTCTAAGTTATGTAAAGGTTATTTATGGTATGTTAAGCCTATGTCACTGTTCCAGAGTATTTTTTTCATTAAACTGATTATGTTTACATTGCAGTTTGTGTATAACTTTCCAGAAAGCGAATTTAAGCTTGAAATCAAACTAGAATCAAAACGTAATATGTCAAACACAAATACACAAATATAGAGACCAAAACACATTGTTTTATTGATAATTGATATTGTTTTACATCGTTCATCGTTTACAAAGCACAATTGTCACAAAGATAGTGCATTCCCTTCTAGAGTACCAGTCGAAAATTTACTCCTTTAGTACCGTAGAAGAAATGAGGCTTGCAGTCCATAAACATTTTGAAAGTACAGGCTGGGGGTTGAGCAGGTGGACCTCCCGGGTCAGCTGTCAGAGCCTTGATAACTCGCGCATTGAACAAGGCCGTGTGCTGGTCCTGCATCATGTTGATTCCACTGCGTCCTCTACCACGTCCGTTCATTGTCTTTACATTCACAAAATACAACAATTAGAATAATATAACGCATGTAATTCATCATAATAACATAAGTAAAATAAAAGAATATTTAACCACAACGCATAATATCCAAAAAAAACGTTTTCATTAGAAACTTTTGCAAGTTCCACAAATGGGTTCTAAATCAAATATTAAATCCAGTATCAATTGTCGGATGAGGAACAACCCTCCTCATCTAAGTTAAGTGGAAAGAATAGAAATGAAAAAGAGATAGATGGTGATGTCAATTGTCATCACCGGCGAATGAGGCAACCGATCCTTCGTCGTCACTGTCTTCAGGTGCCTCCTCCAGAACTTCTTCGGGTTCCTCCTCCGGACTTCCTCGGGCTCTGCGGCATTGTTCAGCGCCACAGTAAGCCTGTTGTCCACAGCAAGAACCATGTCACGGTTATGGCCCAAGTCTTAGCGTGTGTGCTTGTAGTTTCCTTTAATACTCGACCAGGTTGTTGTGTTGCTGAGTCATAAGAACTTAGTTTTCCCTTAGTAGCTGGATTTCCTTTATCACCTCTTCGAGAGTTAGCTCTCAGGGATTCTTACTAGGACCCTCAGAAGACTCAACAAGATCAGGCATCAGTAGGTGACGTTTCTTGCGTTCAACTCTTCTCGAACTGGAGAAAGATTTTGGTTTAGAAGAGGATGAGTTGGTGTCAACTGGTTTCTTACCATTTGGATCTTGAGAACTAAACATATCTGAGATGCAATGCATAAATAAATATCAAGTAGGCACATATGAAATAAATGAAGTAAAGATGTTTGGACTTGCACTTTGGAGTGTAGTGTCGTTGCGGCTTACTTAGTACAGAAGAGATTATAGTCTGGTTTTCTCAAAAAAAAATTAAACTAAGTTCACTATAACCAATGGCTCTAATACCAATCTGTCACACCCTCAAAATCCATATGCGGAGTTTCACCGCGAGGCGTGCGACTGACCTGGGTCAAGCCACTAATCATGTTGAACAAATATTAAAGTTATTAATATTCATCATAATCAACACGATTAGTGATTCGGTTCTCAATGTCTAAAACACAGTTGAAATCAACAGCGGAAGCAAATCGTAAAAATCTAAACATAATTTAAAAACCACAATGTTTAATATAATATGAAACCAATAGTTTATTGCAGCAACAACACTCCAAATGCTCCAAGCTCCCACGTTGTACCTAACATCCTGCAAAGCATGCACAAGTGTATCAACAAAGGTTGGCGAGTTCGCAGTTTCAGTTTTAAAGTAAGTAGTAAGAAACTTTTAAATACATTAGTTTATTAAAATATGTCATGGGTAGCTAACCCGCGGTTAAGCTACTAAACTGTGTAGTACCGAATACTTGACTGTAGTAAGTTGTTGTGTCCCTTATCAATGTCTATCGTCATTGATTTAAAGTCAAGGTCAAAAGTTCACACTCGGCTGCCAGCATGGTGTGAGGTTTGTCAAACCTAATAGCGCTATTAACTAGTACCACGTTTGCCAAACCCGGCAACCAATCAGTATAGTGTGTAGGGACTTTTCAGATATAGTTTCATTTAGTACACTATAGACATGAAATGTAAACTATGGTTTTTAATTGGCAATATTCCAACCCAGAAATATAAAGTAGTCCCAAATCTAGGGATAGTGTAGCTCCCAAACCCGGGAATGCATGCTTTTTGTAAATGTGTGAACTCACCTTAGTTTAGCTCGGTAAGATTAAGAGTATGTGAGCTAGGATGGTCAACCACGTCCTATTATGGTTACCAGGAATATTAGTGGGTGTTTATGCAATTCACGCAAGTCGTACATGTATCTAGAAAATTGCACGCGAACCAGTAGTCACATAATATTTTATCATGTGTTTTTCATCCACATGTTTACAATATAAACTACGCCATGTCATATATCATTTATACAATCACTAACCAAGTGCGGGTACTTAAAATAACAAATTCGACTCTTATAAGTTTATTAATCATGCATAGCAAATTCACTGAAACTAGGCTGTTTTAGGAAGCTCGTTTACCATACTTACGATATTGCAAAAATTATGATCTTTTTATGCGACGTACGGTGGGGTTGGCCTTGTGTTAAATGTTTGAGGCCTAATTCTTTACCGAAAAATTTAGGAAACTCCTTTACTATGCAGTTGCTAGATTCGTCACTTTCTGGCTGCAGCTTATGGAAAATTTTATTTAAACATCCTTGATTACCCGATTGACCTGATTCCACCTGGAGATTCGTTCAGACACCTAAGAGCATCTACTGTATAAATTTCCTAACCTAACTCCAAGTTTTCACCGAGATATAATGTAAAAAACATGTTGGTGCATACGTCTGTCGACTTCGTCTTGTATCGAGTCTTGTACTAGAATTATTAGATCTGGGCACGTAGTTCGAGAAAATAGGGTTTGTGTGTTTGAAAGTTAATTTCGTTCGAAATAGCAAATGGTAATTCCATGCGAAATTACAACCCCTATATATATACCGAAGTGCTGCCGACGTGTCTATTGATCTGTAAACGTGTTAAATCAATAAAACAAGACAATTAAGTGTGAATCAAGCTGTTTTTAAAGTCTAATCAATGAATTCCGCCTCTGATTAGACCGAGAGCTCTTCTGATAGACTTGTTTGGGTCACAAAACGATCCAACAAATGGTATCAGAGCTCAAGAGGAAGAGTTCTTACCAATTCAGCTTAAAAATATGATTCTACACCTTCTTTTCAAAATTAAACAGAATTTTACGGTCAAAATGACTTGAATTTTACATATAATAAGCGAAACAGTGTTTTTACGAATCCTTGAAAGAATTTGACCTTAATTCGATCTAAAACTGGTAAAATTGGTTATTTCGCTTGAAAATCATATCGTTCAAGATGATGTCAGCAGTATTTCGCACGCAATAAGCAATTGATTTCGCTTGAAATTGCTATTTCGCTTGAAAGATACATTTAATTTCGCACGAAATTACCTCAGATTTGTTATTTCGCACGAAATTAGGGTATTTCGTTTGAGTTGGGATTATTTCGTTTGAAACTGGTATTTCGTGTGAAAGCTGATTTCGTTTGAAAAGCTTTTTCGCGCCAAGTGTTTTCGTTTGAATTCTTATTTCGTGTGAAAGCTTATTTCGTTTGAAGTTGTCTTACAGGTTATTTCGCACCAGATTGTAATTTCGTACCAAAGTTGATTTCGTTTGAAATCTGATTTCGTTTGAAATTGACTGATTTGTGAAAAAGTTTATCGAAACATGGAAGAGGAATTCTACAATGCGTTTGCTACACCAATTGCTCCAGTCACAGCTGCTGAAACTTTGTACAGTGAAAATGCGACGGGAACTTATCAAAAACCGCCGAAGCTTATGTACATCGAAGATTTTAGAGGATGGCAAAATCAATTTGAGAATTGGGTGCAAGCTTATAAGTTTGACGCATGGTGTTCATTAGAGAAAGATTACGAAAAACCAAAAAATGAACGTGGGATTGAAAAAACTTTCAGTGACTATTCAGATGATGAAAAATTGAAATACACAAGTGAAAAAATGAAGATCAGCATTTTACAACAAGCAGTTAAAGAAGATATCTTTGTTTTGCTTCAACATGAGGGTACTGCTAGATCTATTTGGACGGCATTGATTCAAAAGTTTAAAGGAAGTGCAGATATGATCAAAAACAAAAAGGCTTTATTAAAGAAATCATTTGATATGTTTGTAGCTTTTGAAGGAGAATCAACAAAAACAATAATCGATAGATATTGTCATCTTGTTTTAGAAATGGGAATATTGGAAATAAAGAAAGACGACGATGAATGGGTTAATAAGTTAGCTGATGCATTACCACAGCAGAAATGAGGAACGTATTTGTTGATATTAAAACACATGAGAAAGTCTGAAAATATGAATTTGGAAAAATTCATTCAGAAGATTGAAGAGCATGAATTGGACATTCAGAAAACTGCTATCATGTCTAATCCAAATGCACAACAAGATGTCAGTCTGTATTACAAAGGAAATAAATTTGAAACTACTCCGATTCCAAAGATTCAGACTGGTTTTAGTGCTGTTAGTTCTTCTGGAATAAAGGGAAGTGCTGTGACTCAAAGTGGTGGACATTCATCTTCGTATTCAAGTTTTAATCCAAATTATACAACATCAAGTTCTCAACGACAGAATTCAATGAATTTGCAATGTAATGTCACCTTGAACATTCAAAATGGTCAACATCTCTCTCCGGAAATAGCTAAAGCAACATATGGCATCACTCGTTGCTATACTAGAATCATATGAAAGTTTAATTGCTGGCAGAATTGGAAATCCGATGCTTACAAAAGAGGATTATGATCAGATTGATGCTGAAGAACTTGAATTGATGGATATCAAATGGTGTTTGGCTAGTGCGGTTAGAAGAGCAGAAAAATTTCAACAAATTACCGGTAGAGATGATTTTCGAGAAATGGGTGCATCTCCAACAGGGTTTGATAAGTCAAAGGTTACTTGTTTTCATTGCAAAGAAAAGGGACATTTTAAAGGAGAATGCAAAAATAAAAAGCAACTGAAAGACAAAATTCATCTGGAAATAACAATTATTATCAAAAATCAATCTTTCATCAACTAGATCAACAACAACCATCATCATCTCGTGTTATTGAAGTTGAGAAGAAGAAAGCATATCTTGTTAATCAAGATGATGAAAAGGTTGCAGAGGGTTTTAGTTGGGACAAATACATCCCACCTGGTTCGGGTCTTATTGCTCAAATCTTGGAAGCAGAATTAGTCAAATCTCAGTCAAAAAGAATACCGATTTTTTCAGAATTAGGAAGTGATGCAGATACAAATGATGAAGAAGAGTATATTAATAAAGCTAGAAAAGGTCTGGATACTGATAGTTTTTATTTGTTCTTTGCAGATAAGGTAGAGATGCTGAATGAGAAGAAGGCTGCTAGATTGAAGAGAGAGTTGGAAACAAAAAGAATTGCTGAAGAAAAAGAAAAACTAGAAGCCGAGAAAGCTGAAGTTGCAGAAATTTCAACAAAGAAAGTTGAAAATGAAGAGTGTGAGATAAAAATAGAAGTTGATGAAGAAAAGGTAGTTGAAAAGATTGTTGAAGTGGAAAAGATAATTGGGAAAATTGTCGAAGTAGAGAAAATCGTCGAAGTTGAAAAGATTGTTGAGATCTTTAAACCTTGTCAGAAATGTTCAGAAATTTGAAAAGATTGTGGAGAAAAACATAAAAAGATTCATGAACTGGAAGAGATGAAAGAGAATTTGTTGTCTGATGTGAAGTATGTAAAAGAATCATATGATGTGCTAAACAGAACAGTAAATGGTCTGAAAAAGACAAATTCAGAAGTTGAGATTGCTATGACAAAAATGAGTTCAACATTAATGTCAAAACAGAAGATCATCAATGAGTATATTGAAGACTGTGCAAAATTGAAGCAGGATTTGGAACTCGAAAAGATAGAAAGTGAAAGAATCAAACGTTTGTTGTTGAGTTATACAACTTGTGATTATTTGATTGATCGAGTTTATCCTACTGTTGCAGGTCTTGAAGCTTTTCAAGAACAAAAGAAAGAAGAAACGGATGCTGGTAAGAAACATAGTGCTAAGTATAACAAGTGTCCGCCCCCGATCTTTGAAAGTTATTCTCCCAGAAAGCCAAATGAGGAACAATTAAAAAATGCGCTCAACATAAAGTTAAAGTCTGAAATCATTGATGAGTTACCAGACAATATTGATGTCACATTCACAGCGTCTGACACTGATCATGAGTCTGAGTTGTTAAAGAAAGTGGTAGATCAGGTGTTGGATATGGATGAAGAGTCAAAGTCGGAGTCTAAGTCTGAAAGTTCGAGTTTGTCAGAAAAGTGTCTGAGTTCACCGGTTAAACGGGTTTACAATAAAGAATTCCTGTTATAAAAATCTAATTTGAATGATGGACCAATCAAAGTGGCATATACTTTGAATGATTCAGACAAATTATATTTTAATGAGGAATTTCCAATAAGAAGTATCAAATCTGAAATGATCAAACAGGTTGTCAAATTAACAGAAATTAATATTTCTGAAATAAAAGATTTAAATCTTCATGAACAACCAAAAAAGTACACTTCAAGAGTTCAACAGAGATTAAACAAAAAGAAAGGTTACAGTTCTGGTTCAGGTTTTCAAAAGAAACCAAACCATTACAGTAATTTCAAAAAGAAAGGTTTAGGATTTATTGTTCCAGAAAATTATAAAAATGAGAAAAACTATAAACCAAAAACAAAATTTGTTGTAGGTGGAAGTTCGGAAGAAGAACAGAAGAAATCTTTCTGGAGACAATCAAATCAGGAGTTCTTTGCTGAAAAGAAGAAGAAGTTGGTTTCAAGAGTTGATCGAAGAACATGTTTCAAATGTCAAAAAGTTGGACATGTTGCTTGGAATTGTTCAAATTCTAACAATACAAAACAGGGAGTTTATTCTAACTCTAAAATGATTAAGAAACATGTTGATGAAAAGAAACAATCAGCTGAGAAATCTAAAGTGTTTGAAAATTTGATTTTTGAAACTGCTGATGTTTCAAAACATTTTTACAAAAGAAAAGTCGATTTGAACAAAAAGAGATGGTTGTAAAATCTGAGAGTAGTTCTGACAATGAATCTGATTCCATAAAATCAGAGGAGTCATTTGTTGAGTAAAGTGAGAAGAATTCCGTTCCAGAGTTGAACGATGAAAATTTTCCTCCACTGTCAAAGGAAAATTTGAAATCAAAAGGTAGGTTTGAAATTTCAGATTAATTCTTTATTGGTAAAGGAGAATTTGATGCTAAAAAGGCTTTCAATGGGAAAGTCAAACATATATTTGGGAAGATGGTAGAAGGGAAAATGAAAGGTGCCAAAGAATTTTACAGATCAAAAGGAGGTTGGGATAGAGTTGAATCAAAATCACCCAAGGCTGGTCAGGCTTGGGTGACTGCTTTTTCTACCTAAAATTCTGAATTGCCGGAGCTCCCAAGTTGGTAATCGTGGAGCAGGAATCGACATCTTTCTTGAGAAAGTCACATTTGTGATATTTCGACTTACAAGTGGTAAATCAGGGACATTAAGTTGTACTTGATTTTCTACAAGTGATATTTGTTGTTTGAACTTAAAACTGTTATAGTTTTTAAAAGGTTGTTAATGGAAAAACAAGGTGATGAAACCCCAACAAAACTTATTTTCCGGAAAAACCATTTTTAATTAAAACAAACTTAAGTGTTTTGAAATCACAATGGGAAAATAGTTTGTTGTCAGGGGGAGTTCTGATTGTTTATGCCAAATGGATGGCGAATTGAAGCAATTTAATATCAGTTGTCACTTTATTTTGTACAGTTTATTTTCAAATTTCCTTTAAATGATTTTGAATTTTAGGGGGAGTAAGAAATTTCGGAAAATCCAAAAACATTAGAAAATTTGAAATACCAAAAACATGATAAAATCAAAATTGAGTTTTGTTGAGAAAAGAGGAAATGATAGTACATCAGTAGACAGTTACAGTATGCTAAAGAAATGTAATGTTTAAATAGCATTAAACGGTCTCACTGATGATATGCCGATAGGTTTTTATACATTTAGTAAACTTTTTCGGGATATAAACTTAATTTCGAACTTGCTTGTTTCATGGGGAACACTACATGGATATATAGGTAACCCCTGAAATCTCTTTTGAAAGACCCCTCTTTCTGAAATACTAGATCTTTATGCTCAGTGATATCTGGGGTATTATCCCGGGACTTCTGATTTTGCGGAAGCAATGGCCTAGTCCCCGTATAATACTTTTCGCTTGCTTGAAATATAGGACCACCCTCAGCATAAAAATGATGAAACATTGAAAAATGCTAATCATGTGCTGTTGAAGAAAAGATCCTCTAAAGGGGACACACCAAAAGTCGAAGCCATCATCTCTCTGATTTTGCGGAAGCAATAGCCTGAGCTCTCATGGCCCTCGCAATTTAACCCCTTACAGATATCATCTGTGGTATACTCACCTGTAAGACTGAATATTGGGATCTGGATACGGGAGTATATTCAAGAGGTTGGACACATGAATGAGTTTAAGTTCTTAATACACCTAATTCGTATCCTGAATTTGTTGAAATTTGTGAGAGAATTTAAGTGGATCAGTATATTGACAGTCTAAGTGAATTGTTTAATCTTAATGTGTAACTAAGCTCAACGGTACTTGTGACTTATCAAAAACTGATATGATCCTCTCACGCAAACTCACAAAAATATTGTTCTGTAAATATTTCTTTACTGCATTTTTTATATATATCAAAAATCCAAAAAGATTTTCGTAGTGTTTTAGCATAAATTTTTAAAAATCCAAAAAGATTTTAGATAAGTAATGTTGAAAAGCTGATTTTCAAAATTCCAAGTGCTAAACATGATGAACAGGTTTGGGAGAGTGTGTTTGAAAAGTGTTGAAAAAATGATATTTTACAAGTGGTCATACAGACTTTAAAAATGTTAAATCATTTTTGTTCAATGTTTGTAATTGGTCTATAAAATTGTAAAATTTTAAATTTATGAAATTTACTTTGAGGAAGAGAATGTGCAGGTTTATGGCTATGAGAGAGCCAGGTTATGATTCTAGAAACTGTGAAAGCCAGACTACGATTCCAAGCATTCGTTAAGGGGGAGTCTGTAGATGCAAGAGCCAGTTTCAGATCCTGAAGTTTGCAAATTGCTGATACTGATGAACTTAAGGAATCAAGAGATCTGATCAAGAGAAATAGAGTAAGATAAGAGCCAGGTAAAGATCCTGGAGGCAAAATGATGAAAAGACAGAGGATGCTTACACTGGTAGATAATTCTTGAAAAGCCCGAAGACTGATCAAGGCTGAAGATTGTGAAGACTCGACACTGAAGACTCGTCAACATCCGAGGGGGAGTCTGTTGGTGCATACGTCTGTCGACTTCGTCTTGTATCGATTCTTGTACTTGAATTGTTAGATCAGGGCACGTAGTTCGAGAAAATAGGGTTTGTGTGTTTGAAAGTTAATTCCGCATGAAATGACTTTCTGCTATTTCCCACGAAATAGCAATCTGCTATTTCGTACGAAATAGCAAATGGTAATTCCATGCGAAATTACAACCCCAATATATACCCTAGATGCGAAATCATTTGTTAGGTTCATGTTTTCGGTACCGTAGTGCTGCCGACTTGTCTATTGATCTATAAACGTGTTAAATAAATAAAACAAGACAATTAAGTGTGAATCAAGCTGTTTTTAAAGTCTAATCAATGAATTCCGCCTCTGATTAGACCGAGAGCTCTTCTGATAGACTCATTTGGGTCACAAAACGATCCTACAAAACAACGCATAAATTCTGAAGAATAATGCAGCGTTGACCACTGAAATGAAATAATTTGTTTAAAATATCAACCGACATCTAAAAATTATGATTCCAGCGCCATTAGAAGCATATTTAGAAATACTACGCTTTTAACTCAAGAAAATCCAGTTTTTGTTAGGCTGTGACCCATTTACAGCCATCTGAAATTGGCTGAAAACGTTGGACAGATTCCTCTTTTGTTACCCGACTTCTTAAAATGAGTTTTACGACTTTAATCCCATACCTAACGAACAACAATGACACTTAAGCATCACTTTCAGCAGAATATCGTCTCAGTGCAGATGATTTATCAGTTTAACGTCAAGAATTCCACAATCCACCTATAATCTTACCATGATAGCTATGTGATTTCAAACCCTAGCTCCCAAACGAACCCGATAATCAACCCACTCATCAACAACACATAACTCCTAGCAACTTGCATTCTAAATATCATCTTAACACCAAGAACATGCAACTAAAATCAGAAATGCAGCCAAGACACGCAAAACTATCAACCGAAGTCATGCTTGAATTGATTTAATTAACAACAAAATGCAAGATGCAATACCTAGTGGTGAGTGAAGTTGGCTTCAGCCTTGGATCAAACTAGAAATGGGTTCTTGGGCTTGATCTTGCGCCGGCTGAAGTCGGATTCAGCCTTGGATCAAATGGGTCACAACTTTTGAGTGTGAGTGATTAGGGTTTGTTTTGATGTGTTATGATACAAACATGCATACATATGTATTCTCTAGTGGGGTGGGGGCGGTTTAATGGTTTTTTGTGGGGTAGGGCAGATAACACGTAAAGAAAGGGAAATGAAGTGTGGGCTGGGTTGACTTTGGCTGAAACCAAAAGAATAAGGGAGATAGAGGTGGTGATTGGGTGTTTGGGCTGGCAATTCAAAACGCAACAAGGGAAGGTGGCAACGAATTGTTGTATATTAACAAATAAAATCAACACTTGTAATTAAATAGTTTATGCATGAAATATATATATGTCTAATTCATGTATTCACTCAGATTCGATATGATAACGTAGAAGGCACGTAAAAAAATAGTCGAAGGGAATGAACGGCTTACCTCGGAAATACGGGTTGTCACAAAGATGGAAGCTGTGATGGATGCTCAAAGACTATGGGAGTCGGTTGAATCGGTGGATGCAACGGTGGTTTATGAAAAGAAAAGAAAAACAAAAACAAAACAACCTGAGCCTTTATATTTCAAGCAATCCCTGAGGACATCTTGTTGCAGATCCCAATGAAGAAGACGACGAAGGAGATCTAGGATTCGCTGAAAGTTCGGTACATGGGTGCGAACCGGGTTCAAAAGGCGAGGCTATAGATACTTACAAGTGAATTTGAGATGCTAATGAAGGAAATAGAGTTAATAGACGAATTTGCTGGATAGTTGTCGGGGATGGTGTCAAGATACAACAGTCTCGGGTAGACGCTTGAAGAGGAAAAACTAGTAAGAAAATTGCTCAATTCAGTCCCCGACAATTAGTTACAACTTGTCGCCTCTATCGAGCAATACTTGGATGTCGACACAATGCCACTTGATGAGGCAATAGGTAGGTTGAAAGCATATGAAGATAGGTTGAAACTTCGCCAAAACAACCAAACAAGTGACAACTGTTTGTTGTTCATAAAAGTGAACAATCAGTCAAATTCAAATGGTCCGGGAAGGGCTCAATCATCTAGTTCTTGAGGAAGAGGTGACCGGGGTGGTTGAGGTAGTTGGAGAGGGCGAGGTGGAAATCGTGGCAGGGGTAATCATGGAGGTTTTGCTAGGTATCATGAGCAGGGAAAAACTATGAGGAACCAAGATAAGAGACACATCAAATGCTTCAAATGTGATTAGTATGGGTATTATGCCTATGAGTGCAAAGGAGGAAATGAGACCAAATGAAAGAGGAGGAGCCAATGCTGTATTTGAATGTGTATGGCAAAGAGCAGCCTAAAATGGTTTTGTTAACTGAAGATAAATTGTTTCCAAACCAAGACAGAGGACGACTTGGAAAGAACCAGAGGTGTGGTATTTAGATAACGGGGCAAGCAACCACACGACAGGCCGAAAGGAATATTTTGCTGACTTGGACGAAAAGATGATGGGTCAAGTACGATTCGGAGATGGTTCGAAGGTTAATATAAAGGGTAAAGGCACGGTATTGTTCAAGTGCAAGAATGGTGAACAACAATAGATCACAGAAGTGTATTTCATCCCAGTTTTTCATAGTAACATCATTAGTTTGGGGCAGATGACTAAAGTGAGGTGTGAGATTAAGATGAGACAAAACTATTTGTGGATGTGTGATGAAGATGGAAGATTGTGTGACAACTCGAACTTTCAAGGTTAGTGTTGTCTAACCCTGTAACTTTATAATCTTGTATTATTCCTTTTACACTACGTTTTATCACTCGTTGTGGTGAATGCTTGTTATTTGCTACTTGTTGAACCTTAACGTAAACGAGAATCATTGTTTGTATATTTGGGTCGCACACACACTTAGATTATACGTGGGCCGCACTTGTTATACACCCCTTCGACCCACAAACACACGAGTCATTCTAGGCTGAGTTGCACGAGCCCAATCTCTAAATCGAAGCCCAAACTTAGCACATTTGTACACCGGGCCAATGTCTGGGCCTAGTAGAACTCTAGTTAAAGTTAGGTTGGGGCCGGCTATTGGTGTTAGTCTTTATACACCACATGAAATTCACGTAACATGATAACACACACATAATCAAACCCTAGTTTCTCCTCCCTCTCATCAAGACCCGACGGCAATTCCATTTCCACTCGAAGACTTCATCGATCCCATTCTTCTCCACTCGGTTAGTAAATCATCACCATTGTCATGAGATAAACTGGGTAGCATTAATACATGAGGTTGTGTCTGATTGTGTTCTTGATTGATTCTAATGCTTAGGGTTTCATATTAGCAAATATTATTAAGAAACAAACTCATATTAACTAACTGTTAGAATGGTTATTGTTGATGATTATTGTTGCATGAATTGTGGCTGTATAACTAATGATTAGTGATTCGATGTATTGTGATTAAATGGTTATTGTTGATGAATATTGTTGCATGATGATTAATCGTCGGGCCTGATGAGAATGATTAATGGGTTAACCATGATTAATATGTTTGGGTAGATTGGTTAACAGTCATGGATAATGATAATGATGATACAATGTAACTGTTAGGATTTGCAGGCTTAATCTCCACGACGAAATAGTGGGATTTCATCCCAAAGTGGTCACGACGAAACACTGGTGTTTCGTCACCAAGTGGCTTCGACGTGTTTCGTCACCAAGTGGCTTTGACGAAACCTTAGGAGTTTCGTCAAATGGGTAATTCGATGAAACATTGGGGAGTTTTGTCACGTGGGCCTTTCGCCATGCACAGTCTTTCGCCAAATGGCCTGGGTAAAACGGTTATGTGATTTATGTGTTATACACTAGTGTTTGTGAAACATGTATTATTGATGCAAACCCATGTATGATGTGAATGATTGGTTGCGTGACTTCGAACTATATGATGATGATTATGTAATGGAATGATGCGTGAACTTGAAGGATTGTTATTATGCTGAATATGTTGATGGCTGATTAGTATGCTAATGATTGGTATTGTTATATATGATAGTGATTATATAGGGTACGGTGTGAATCAATGATCTAGGGTTGGATAACACGTTAATAGGGTGTACTGTTGTATTGTGATTAAATGGTTACTATTGATGAATATTGTTGCATGATGATTAATCGTCAGGCCTGATGTGAATGATTAAGGGGTTAACCATGATCAATATGTTTGGGTAGATTGGTTAACAGTCATGGATAATGATAATGATGATACGATGTAACTGTTAGGATTTGCAGGCTTAATCTCCACGACGAAACAGTGGGATTTCATCCCAAATTGGTCACGACGAAACACTGGTGTTTCGTCACCAAGTGGCTTCGACGAAACCTTGGGAGTTTCGTCAAATGGGTAATTCGATGAAACATTGGGGAGTTTCGTCACGTGGGCCTTTCGCCATGCACGGTCTTTCACCAAATGGCCTGGGTAAAACGGTTATGTGATTTATGTGTTATACACTAGTGTTTGTGAAACATGTATTATTGATGCAAACCCATGTATGATGTGAATGATTGGTTGCGTGACTTCGAACTATATGATGATGATTATGTAATGGAATGATGTGTGAACTTGAAGGATTGTTATTATGCTGAATATGTTGATGGCCGATTAGTATGCTAATGATTGGTATTGTTATATATGATAGTGATTATATAGGGTACGGTGTGAATTAATGATCTAGGGTTGGATAACACGTTAATAGGGTGTACTACTTATATATAATGGTGAAAGCTTCGAGTTCTACATATAACCAGATTGTTTGAGCTGGTTACATAATTGCAATGGGTAATTGTTTGATGATAATTAGAGAATTGTAGATTGACCTAGTTTAGAACATTGGGCCGCATATGTTTAATAATTGGGCTTGAAGTGTTTGAGAGTGAATTATGTATGTATGTATGTATGTATGTATGTATGTATGTATGTATGTATGTATGTATGTATGTATGTATGTATGTATGTATGTATGTATGTATGTATGTATGTATGTATGTATGTATGTATGTATGTATGTATGTATGTATGTATGTATGTATGTATGTATGTATGTATGTATGTATGTAGCATGTTTGAGCTATTACATGTCAAGTGATTTCCTGATGGCACTAGATGCATGGATTAACTGTCATGACTTGAACTACCTGTGTGCGTTACATGTACAATAAATGTGCATTATGTGAACAAGGAATACGTGAATTAACCATACGTGAAAGATGTAGTTTTATGTGTACCTGAGACTGACTGTTATCGGTAACTATGCTAGGACATGTTTGATCGACGGTTAAACAAGTAACTAATCTTACCGAGCAAACCAAGGTGAGTTCACACTTTCTACAAGGCATGGGATTCCTGGTGGTTAGGAATGGGTAACAGATTTAATCGGAAGCTGCGTGATCTCCTGGTTTGGAACACGTACCACATCCTCTTTATTGAAGGGTGATAACATGTACTAAGGATTTAATCGGAACCTGCGTGATCTCCTGGTTTGGGGACACATACCACATCCTCTTTATTGAAGGGTGATAACATTGATGCTAGACCAAAATCTCTATCATGAAGTCCCTCATTTTTATATCGACTTAATCGTCGGGCCAATGGCGAGCGGGTCATTAGTTAGATAGCGCTATTTAGGTTTGACATGCCTCACACCGTGCCGTATAGGACGGGCGTGAACTAATGGATCTGGGCACGTCAATGATGATAGACATTGACCCTAGGGCACCAACTTACTTCAGTCAGTGGTCGATATGGTAACGGGTCTAGTGGATAACATGGGGTAGCCCCCACTGGTTAGGGTTTGGGAAACAATGAATCGGATAACTCATGGTTTTCAAATGAACTTATGGTTTTTGGAACAACCTTAAAATGAACATCAACTGTGAACTCGTTCAACTTTGTTGTTGACTCGTTGTTACATGCCTTGCAGGCCTTTAGGTGCATATTATTGGAACTTGTTGTCTGGGAGGCTGGAGTGGTCATGGGTCGAGATACATGGAATCACAACACAAGACGAATGGCTTTTACATGTGATTTATAAACACTTAACGAATGGATTATGCTTCCACTGTATACTGTGAATTATTTGTAACGTTGTAACACTTAATGTTAATAAATGAAAGCTTTATTTAAATATAATTATGAGTTCAATGTGATTTGTGGCTAGATCCTGGTACGTCACACACCTCGCGGGGGTTTCCGCATGTGGTATTTTGGGGGTGTGACAAATTGGTATCAGAGACATTGGTTATAGTGAACTTGGTTTTAAAAAAAAGGGAAAAACATTTTTGTAAAACCAGACTATAACAGAACAGTTCTGAAAACGTGAATACGACCATGACACTCAGCTCCAGATTGCAAAGTTCGTCTCTCGTATACTCATTGACTGCATAACTAGTGAACACTTACATATGATATTGCATGTGACTGCACGTTTAGAACAACATTATGAATTCATGTATTACTTGCATGTATTATGTGACTGTTAGGGTGGTACTTCCCTAAACATTCATGACTTACGCTTCGTGATGCACTTTGTTTGCTACTCGAGTTTGAGGAACCATTTGACATGAGTTAAGAGGAGCTGAGATGAGCATGCAAATCGCAATATTATTGTGGGTGCACACATAATAATAATGTGGGGTGCATGCGAGTCCCAGTGAGCCTTAACAAGTGGAAAAGGGGTTCCGTTCCATTATTTGATCGATGTGAAACATAACAAACCTATAGGGGTCATAGCAGTAATTCTCCCCTACTCGAACGTGATCTTTTCACTCCACTCTGAATCCTTACGAATCTCGATGCCATCGAGTATTACCTGAACACCCATCTGAACACCTAGCGAACTGTGTAGAATGTAAGGTGCTTATAAGAACGTCCCTGAGTTGGATGTCGCAGCTTCGAACGATTGATTGATACCTTTCTTACTCCTCTTCGTTTGCTGGAACTCATGTATCGACGTCTTAGACCCCGAAGTGCGATCACTTCTGCAACACTCCCGCAACATGCTGTGTTTTACTCAAACAACTTGCAACATCGATGGACAAGAGGTTGAGCATAGTACTTTGCCAATCTCAGTACTTTGACGACCCTGATTACCGGCGACGAGCACCAGCAAATTGGCTTCCATCGAATCCTTAACCCTAGTCAGCGACTCATGGGAGTCAACTCTTACGAATCAATCGGGACATAAGCAATGACAATCGACTATAACGTGGAATGTGTAACTGCCAGCATAGTGAGTAGCGCTTTAGGACGCGACTCAGACTGTGAAAAGATGGACTTTGGTGGTGAAGAATCGTAGGGCTTCGTTACGAGCAACAACATTGGGAGCAGCAGTCACAGTGACAACAAGGCATTCGTAACCCTATCCTACAGTATGGAAATAAAGGTGCCTACAACATGGATTGGCCGTGGTTAAGTTAAGAAGACAACGATCAAAGGAACAACGACAGTACTTGAAATCCTTGTAATGAAAACAGCAACGCTGGAAATGATGCTCATGGAAGGGCATTTAGGGTTCACGGGGGTGACGCCAGGATGGTGGCAACTTGGAAGCTTTTACGGGTAGCTAATCGCTTCGTCTCTGTCCTGTTTAACCCTGATGCTTCTCGAAAGGCTGATGGTAAGCCAATTGAAGCATCACATGTTTGTAGGGATGTAAATTCAACCGTGTGGGATAAGTTTTCGACATCAATCTTCCTTCTACTACCCACGATGGTGTTAATGCAGTAGTCAGTATGGGTTGGTTAACCAAACATCACGCAGTTATACCCTGTGATGGGAAGGTTATCGTTTGTCATAAAGTATCCGAGTGGTGCAGAGGTTAGCATCAATTCAGCAGTGAAGGCCTGAAGTGTCCACGAAAGGATTACCCCGCCATGATAGCACTCGTTACTGATGTCGAGGCTAATGAAAGGAGGATCAAGGATCCACCAATTGTTCGTGATTTCTCCCTAAGTGCTACCAGAAGAACTATCAGGTTTACCTCCACATCGTTAGGTGGAATACCAGATCGGTATCATGTCAGAAGCAACCCTTGTTACTAGTATCCCTTATTGTCTTACACCAGGAAGGTTGCAGGAACTGCCTAATCAATTTCAGGAACTATTGGACATGAGTTTTATCGGATCTAGTTCTTCGCTTTGGGGAGCCCCAGTTATACCAGAGAAGATAAGCCTTTTCGTATGTGTACCGATTATCGAGAACTTAACAAGATGACAGTTAGGAACCGCTTGTCTCCACCATGTATTGGCCACCTGTCGACCAGTTGCGAGGAACAAGCTCCCATTCAAGGATTGGCTAGCGAACGAACTATCATCAGATGGAAGTCCAAGAGGAGAATGCTCTTAGAACAGCACGTCGAACGCAAAGCAGTCATTTCAACTTTATACACCATGATCATTGAGTTGGTCAACACACCAGCAGCTTCAGGGATCACATGAATCGACCGTATTTGTTGACAACGTTCTGAATCATGACCAGGAGAAAGGAGCACCATGGGTGGCATTTGTATCTTATTTTAGAACCTCTGAGGGAGGAGCCACTTCATGCAAACTCTTGTTAAATGTAATTTCTGGGTTCGAGAGGTACCTTTTTGGCTTTATAGTCAACGAAGAAGGAATACACATGGATCTCGCTAAGGTCCGTTTTGGTTAGAAACTGATTGACATCAAAGATCCCTGCGGGGATACAACAATTCCTTGGTCTCGCTAAATACTATCGAAGATTCATCGAGGGATTTTTAGAAATTGTGTTGCTGCAACCTCTTTAGCACAGCAGGGTACTGTGTTCGTGGAAGACAAACAGGGGGACGTCTTTTCAGCTTTCGAATTCCAACTCTGCAATGCACCGAGCATCGTCTTTACCTGAGGGCGCGGGTGATTTAGTGGTATATCTTTATTGTTCGAATCAGAGTCCCAGATACACGTCGATGCAACACGAGAGAGTGATGACTTACGTAATGGAGTTACAAGGAGGAACTGCACAACACACAACCGGCTGTGGAAACCGTGGTCTTTGGAATTACTTGGAGGCATTACTTGGACGGTACCGAATGAGTTACTTAGACCGATCACAAGGGCCTCCCCTGTACCCTGGTTCGATAGAGCTAAATCAGTTAATGGCACCACTGGATGGAACTTTTTGGATGATTACGATTGTGAACTGGAATGTGCACGAGCTTTGCAGCTTACTATCGACTCTAACTAACCTGATCAGACTCGCTCTGCCAAACTGGAGAACGGAAGGAAGAAGACTTTCAGGTTGGACCCATGTGGGGCAGGGCGGATGATATTCGCTACCTCAAGAACGAGTGTGGACCTCATTATAAGGCAACTGTAGGGAACTCGTGTTGAGCAAAGCACACCGGCTTCGATATTTTACTCGTCTGGGTTTTGATGAGAGACATTAGGATTTAAAAACCTGGTACCGGTAATTGGGCATGAAGGCCCACCTAGCTAGGTATGAGAATGATGTTTGACTTGTGGGAAAGTTAAGGTGAAGTGTTAGCAACCAGAAACACCTATAAGGAAAGCGAAAACAGATTGCCATGGATTTGGTCGCTAGTCTACTTATAACTCAAAACGGAAACAATATCACCTGGATGATCGTTGATTGTCTCACGTAACCAGCACACTTTCTAGCCATCAAGGAAACTGATAAGTTTTCTGCACTTGCAGTCATCTACCTGAAAGAAGTGGTTGCTAGGCACGGGGTTCCAACCTCCATTATCTCTGATCGCGATCCACGACTTGCATCTGATTTGTGGCAAGCGATGCACAAATCCTTTGGCTCACATCTAGACATGAGCACAGCATATCATCCACAGACGGATGGGCAGACTGAATGCACCATCCAAACTCTTGAAGACATGCTTCGAGCATGTGTAATCGACTTTGGTAACGGCTGGGAGCGGCATCTACCTTTAGTGGAGTTTTCGCATAACAACAGTTACCACACCAGCATCCAGGTTGCTCCGTTCGAGGCATTGTACGGATGGAAGTGCCGATAACCTCTTTGTTGGGCAGAAGTTGGAAACAGCCAAATCACTGGCCCAGAACTCATCGTAGACACAACAGAAAATATTGCTCAGATACGACAACGAATGGCGGCAGCTCGTGACCGTCAGAAAAGCTACGCTGATAAGCGCAGGAAACCACTCGAGTTCCAGGTTGGGGATCGAGTACTACTTAAAGTCTCACCTTGGAAAGGTGTAGTTCGTTTTGGTAAATGAGGCAAACTTAACCCGCGATATGTTGGACCTTTCGAAATCACGGAGAGAATTGGCAAGGTGGCCTACAGATTGAATCTACCCAAAGAACTCAGTGGAGTTCACAACTTATTCCATGTGTCGAATCTGAAGAATTGTCTGTCATAGTTCCTTTCAAGGAGCTCACCATCGACGATCAGTTGCGATTTGTCGGAGAACCAGTGGAAATCTTGGACCGGGAGGTCAAGATTCTCAAACGCACCAAGATACCTATTGTTCGAATTCGTTGGAACTCCCGTCGTGGCCCAGAGTTTACCTGGGAACGAGAAGACCAAATGAAACACAAATATCCCCAGTTGTTCGAGAACAATGAAACCACTACTGAGGCTGACGCTAATGCGGAATCTTGGGACAAAATTCCAAACCAACGGGGGAATGATGTGACACCCCAGGAAAACCAGGAAACCATGCAACCTAACTAGCTTCCTCAGTAACTACGTGCTAAATTTTGGGACAAAATTTCTTTCAAGTTGGGGATGATGTGACAAAATTTCTTTCAAGTTGGGAATGATGTGTCGTCTAACCCCGTAACTTTATAATCTTGTATTATTCCTTTTACACTACGTTTTATCACTCATTGCGGTGAATGCTTGTTATTTGCTACTTGTTGAACCTTAACGTAAACGAGAATCATTGTTTGTATGTTTGGGTCGCACACACACTTAGATTATACTTGGGCCGCACTTGTTATACGCCCCTTCGGCCTACAATCACAAGAGTCATTCTAGGCTGAGTTGCACGAGCCCATTCTCTAAACCGAAGCCCAAACCGAGCACATTTGTACACGAGTCATTCTAGGCTGAGTCACTCTAGTGGAAGTTAGGTTGGGGCCGGCTATTGGTGTTAGTCTTTATACACCACATGAAATTCACGTAACATGATAACACAAACATAATCAAACCCTAGTTTCTCCTCCCTCTCATCAAGACCTGACGGCAATTCCCTTTCCACTCGAAGACTTCATCGATCCCATTCTTCTCCACTCGGTTAGTAAATCATCACCCTTGTCATGAGATAAACTGGGTAGCATTAATACATGAGGTTGCGTCTGATTGCGTTCTTGTTTGATTCTAATGCTTAGGGTTTCATGTTAGCAAATATTATTAAGAAACAAACTCATATTAACTAACTGTTAGAATAGTTATCGTTGATGATTATTGTTGCATGAACCGTGGCTGTATAACTGATGATTAGTGATTCGATGTATTGTGATTAAATGGTTATTGTTGATGAATATTGTTGCATGATGATTAATCTTCGGGCCTGATGTGAATGATTAAGGGGTTAACCATGATCAATATGTTTGGGTAGATTGGATAAGAGTCGTGGATAATGATAATGATGATACGATGTAACTGTTAGGATTTGAAGGCTTAATCTCCATGACGAAACAGTGGGATTTCATCCCAAACTGGTCATGACGAAACACTGGTGTTTCGTCACCAAGTGGCTTCAACGAAACCTTGGGAGTTTCGTCACATGGGTAATTCGACGAAACATTGGGGAGTTTCGTCACGTGGGCCATTCGCCATGCACAGTCTTTCGCCAAATGGCCTGGGTAAAACGGTTATGTGATTTATGTGTTATACACTAGTGTTTGTGAAACATGTATTATTGATGCAAACCCATGTATGATGTGAATGATTGGTTGCGTGACTTTGAACTGTATGATGATGATTATGTAATGGAATGATGCGTGAACTTGAAGGATTGTTATTATGCTGAATATGTTGATGGCCGATTAGTATGCTAATGATTGGTATTGTTATATATGATAGTGATTATATGTGGTACGGTGTGAATCAATGATCTAGGGTGGGATAACATGTTAATAGGGTGTACTGCTTATATATAATGGTGAAAGCTTCGAGTTCTACAAATAACCTGATTGTTTGAGTTGGTTACATAATTGCAATGGGTAATTGTTTGATGATAATTAGAGAATTGTAGATTGACCTAGTTTAGAACATTGGGCCGCATATGTTTAATAATTGGGCTTGAAGTGTATGCGAGTGAATCATGTATGTATGTATGTATGTATGTAGTATGTTTGAGCTATTACATGTCAAGTGATTTCATGATGGCACTAGATGCATGGATTAACTGTCATGACTTGAACTACCTGTGTGCGTTACATGTATAATGAATGTGCATTATGTGAACATGGAATACGTGAATTAACCGTACGTGAAAGATGTAGTTTTATGTGTACCTGAGACTGACTATTATCGGTAACTATGCTAGGACATGTTTGATCGACTGTTAAACAAGTAACTAATCTTACCGAGCAAACCAAGGTGATTTCATACTTTCTACAAGGCATGGGATTCCCGGTGGTTGGGAATGGGCAACGGGTTTAATCGGAAACTGTGTGATCTCCTGGTTTAGAACACGTACCACATCCTCTTTATTGAAGGGTGATAACATGTACTAAGGATTTAATCGGAACCTGTGTGAACTCCTGGTTTGGGGAAACGTACCACATCCTCTTTATTGAAGGGTGATAACATTGATGCTAGACCAAAATCTCTATCATGAAGTCCCTCATTTTTATATCGACTTAATCGTCTGGCCAATGGCGAGCGGGTCATTAGTTAAATAGCGCTATTTAGGTTTGACAAGCCTCACACTGTGCCGCAGAGGACGGGCGTGAACTAATGGATCTGGGCACGTCAATGATGAAAGACATTAACGCTAGGGCACCAACTTACTTCAGTCAGTGGTCGATATGGTAACGGGTCTAGTGGATAACATGGGGTAGCCCCCACTGGTTAAGGTTTGGGAAACAACGAATCGGATAACTAATGGTTTTCGAATGAACTTATGGTTTTTGGAACAACCTTAAAATGAACATCAACTGTGAACTCACTCCACTTTGTTGTTGACTCGTTGTTACATGCCTTGCAGGCCTTTAGGTGCATATTATTGTAACTTGCTGTCTGGGAGGCTGGAGTGGTCATGGGTCGAGATACATGGAATCGCAACACAAGACTGATGGCTTTTACATGTGATTTATAAACACTTAACGAATGAATTATGCTTCCGTTGTATACTGTGAATTATTTGTAACGTTGTAACACTTAATGTTAATAAATGAAAGCTTTATTTAAATATAACTATGAGTTCAATGTGATTGGTGGCTAGATCCTGGTACGTCACACGCCTCGCGGGGGGTTTCCGCATGTGGTATTTTGGGGGTGTGACAGATTGATCATGCAAGTACATTGGTCGTTGAATCGGCTCTACAAGATCTCGTTGAAGTCCTCTCAACCGATGTCTTTGATGGTAAAATTTGATAATGAATCATGGTTATAACACGCTAGATTCGGTCACGTAAACTTCCAATCACTTGAAGCAATATCAAAGAAGGATCTCGTGGATGGAGTTCCGGTTATCAAACACACGAAACAAGTTTATGGAGGGTGTATGGTATCCAAAAAGTCAAGGAAGCCATTCCCATATGAAGCAGAATGGCGTGTAAGCAAACCACTCGAACTCATTCATGCCAACCTCTGTGTACCGATATCACAAGAGGCCTTGGCGGTAACTGATATTTCATGTTGATAGTCAATGATTTCTACATATTTATGTGGGTATTCCTGCTCAAAAGTAAGGATGAAGCTTTTTCCACATTTAAAAAATTTAAAGCTAGACTTGAGAAAGGTAGTAACTTTAGAATCAGCATGCTACGAACTGACCGTGGGGGGGTTGATTTTACATCTAACATGTTCAATGAGTTCTGTTGAGTGGCGGAATCAGATCGTGATGGAAGTAACCGAATCATTGTTGAATATGATGGTTGTACCAGAGACGTTTTGGGGTGAGGCAGTTAGACACTCTGTTTATCTTCTTAATTGGGTATCAACAAGAGGCTTTAAGGAAAGAACACCCTACGAAGGATGGAAGGGAATTAAGCCAAAGTTGCATCATGTCAAGATATTTGGTTGTTTAGGTTACATTACAAGGAAAGGAACTCATCTTGGAAAGTTTTCTGATCAAAGTGACATAATGGTTTACCTAAGTTCATAAAAGGAATGTAATTTCCTTCAGATGTACAATCCTGGTACTAAACGTGTCTGTGTTGCCAAAGATGGAGATGCATAATTTAATGAAAAAGAGGGTTGGACTTGGAAAGTATGCTTAAATGAAGAGCCCAAGTCTCAGACTAGTTGGGCTAATATACAGATGTATGAAAAAGGGAACCCAACAATACATTAGTTGTAAATGACATTAATGGAGTTCAAAACACTAGTACGCCATTCCATCTATCCACACCAAACTCTGTTTCAGCAAGTTGTAATGAAGATGGGGCCAGTCCCAATGAAACCGATTCAAGTGTTGTATAAAGCTCAGAAGATGGAGATTCAGCTCGACATTCAAATTTTGAACACACACCTCCACAAGGTGATCACTCGTTTCTAGGTGTTTATCAAAGAACTACTACAATGAACAGTGAAGAAGTAAAACATCTCTATGATCAAGAATTGTTGCTGACAAATGATTAACCACAACATTCAATGAAGCTGTGGTATACAACGAATGCAAGAAGGCAATGAAAAAGGCCATAGGCCTTAAATGGGTCTATAAGCTAAAGAAAGATGCAAATGGTCGAGTCACTAAATGTAAAGCCAGAATTGTTGCAAAGGGGTATGTACAACGAAAGGGAATCGACTTCAAGGAAGTGTTCACACCAGTGGCGAGGTTAGAAATGATCAGATTCTTGTTATCAATTGCTGCGAAAGAGGGGTGAACTCTGCATCATCTTAATGTTAAGTCTGCTTTTCTAAACGGAGAATTGGCTGAAGAAGTATACATTTCACAGCCCGAAGGTTTTCTAGTGAAAGGAAAAGAAGATAGGGTGTACCGTCTCAAGAAAGCTTTTTACAGACTATATAACAACCCTCCTATAACCCTTAACGTGACCCTAAACGTTCCTTATATACTTCGTATACGAGAAACGAGCCCGAAATACCTTATTATTTACAAAAATCAAAGAAAACAAGGAACAGGAGTCACTCGCGGGTCGCGACCCAATCCTTTGGGTCCCTTGCGGGGCGCAACTGGACTTGTGTGATGGACAAGGCATTGTGCCACGTGTCCGTTGACTCAGCATAGCTAGGCCAATGACTGGCCAAAGCTATAATCGACACATGTTCTCTCGCGGGCGGCGAAGGTCGAAGCCAACTTGGTCACGGGCCGCGACTCGCTGCCAATCAAGCCTATAAATAGGGTGGTCGAGCTCATTTGCAATCCGTTCAAAATTTAAATTCTCTCTCAAACTCTCGGGAAATAACACCCTATAAAGCAAAGCTCTACCTCGTTGTAAGTCTTATAACCCTGCTTGTTACCTTACACGATCGATCTAGGGCTCGGTAACGCATGTCAAGGCTCTACCTGACTCAGTCGTTGGAGTTCTGTCTCGTGTTACACCCGATTGATCTAGGACTCCATAATGCATGTCAAGGCTCTGCCTGACTCAGTCATTGGAGTTTTGTCTCGAGTTGTATGGTTATTGTAATCTGGGTTATTTTACTAACACCTGTGCATTGTTTAAATTTAATAGATAATAACCAGGAGATACAAAAGGAAGGCTTAGTATTACCTAAGTAAACAATGTGAGTACATTCTCTTTTTGTAACCTTTTTCAAATTTCTTTTGTGAATCAAAATACTTTACCAAAACCTCAAAATGTTTTAAATTACACTTAACAGTAAATGAGTATTTGTGATGCTACAATTGCTGCCGGTATGTTGGGGTTTTGTATACAAAATGTGAAAGACATTACCATTGGACTATAAGATAGCCAATGAGTAATATGACCCACAAGTCAGGTGTTGACAGTACTGAATGAGTAATTGAGTAGATATAAACAAATATAATTGCGGATGCCCTCAAACACTGTAAAGTTGTAAAACCGTTTTGATTAAACCGAGATGCACTCGCCAGTATTTCTTGCTGATAAAACTTTTTAAAGGCGTTTCAGGTAACAAAATGTGAAAGCCAATAGAAGCCAGCTGGAGAGCAGTGAAGGCTTGGAAAAGTGGCTATAAAAGTTACCTAAATAAAAAGAAGTTTTGTCTTTTGATAAACTAGGGTTTATCCCTATAAAGATATTGTAATGCAAACTTGGTTTTATCCCATTTGTTTATTATATAAAGTTTGGTGTTTTAACTCTGATAAAATATTTCTTTGATAAGGTCTTGATGAAAGTTTTCCGCTGCCAAATTAATAAACACCAATACCACCCACTCTGCGTACTCGTGGCTCCCGCTCCCGGGCAGGGGTCGGGGATTGCGACAGAAGGTGGTATCAGAGCTACAGCCACTGGTTTAAGCCAATGAAGTGTTCTGCTGACACTTAAATTCTGTGTTAGGAAATAAATTATGTGATTATTGTTGTGTGTTATTTGACAATTTGTTAGTTTACAGTATGAGTGAGCAAGGTACACCTGACGCTTATCGTCATATAGCTAGTTCACCAAAAGATGAAGGAACATCATCTCAACCAAATCCCTCAGGATATTCAACAGATACTAAGGAACGAATATTTATTTTTAAGGCATAGTCTGAGGAACCTTTTACTTCTAAGAAAATAGGATGGTTTAATAGGGGAGCACAAGAGAGAAGAAAAAGAATGAAGAAGTTACAACAACAAAGAGCGATAGTAAGAGCCAATTGGGAAGTAAATGCACAAACTCAGGAAACAGTCCATAGGCCACTGTGGGAAGAGGAACTAGATAGAGAGTTGGCAGATTTCCATATGCTAGCCACTACAGTAGTAGACTCTAACCTAAACCAAATAGCCGAACAACCATTGTTACCCTTATTCCCAGATCAACAAATGCTAGAACCAAACCAAGAAGACCAGTTTCCTATCCTAGATGTTGACCCATATGGGATTCCCAAAATTCCCCCACCAAACCCTATAGCTTAGTATACCGACCTTAACCTTCTAGACCCATTTTGGAACAGCGATTGGTGGAAGCAAAGTGAAATAAGAAACCCATACCCTTACGGACACACCATACCTCGATACCCTGACCCAGAACCAGTACCATTACCACCCATGAGTGAAGAAAATATGCAGGAACTTCGCCAATGGGGCGATGAGCTAGTTGAAGAAGGAGATAGAATTCGTCAAATAGGAGAAAAGCTTATATGGAAGCACGTCGAGCGTGATATACATGATTGGATACATGATACCTAGAATAATACCTAGATATATGTGAAAAAAATAGATAGACTAAAATAGATCATAACTATTAGTATGTTTAATTTTCCAGTTGTAGTTTGTAATCGACGCATATATATATATATATATATATATATATATATATATATATATATATATATATATATATACGAAAAGAGTAAAAGTCGCAATGTTCGACGTTTTTCATCAATCTGTTTGTATGATGTGTATAATTTTTGTACTAAATTTTATTATGTGATAATTAATACCTGATAAATATTCACAATTCAGATGGACAACGAAGTAAAGCAGGAAAACCAGAATAATGAGAATAACGGAAACCAACTAGATAACAGTGTCATCCAACACATAGTAGCACAAGGAATTATAGATGCTATGCCTTATACTATCAAGACTGTTAAAAAAGCAGAAAATCATAAATCTACAAAATGGAAGTAAACGCCAACACACTGAACCAAGTCACAATGTGAACGATAATAACAGACCTTTAATCCAAGCTCCATTTCCTAAAAGAAGAAGAATCATCTCTTATGGTTGTTCTAATAAAGAATTCTTGGCCTGCAAACCAATAGAATTTTCAGGCAATGAAGGAGCAATTTCAGCCTTGTACTGGATAGAAAAGACACAAGCAGTCATAAAAATAAGTAAATGTGCAAATGAAGATAAGATTATGTTTGCTTCTAATCTTTTCAAAAATGCAGCCTTAGAATGGTGGAATACTATTCTCCAGTCTAGGGGAAGTGACAGAGTTTATAGAATGGAATGGACTAATTTTAAAGAAATAGTCAAAAGAAAATTTTGTCCTCCTCATGAGAAGGAACAAATCGCCAATAAGTTCCTAAATCATAAAATGACTGGAATAGACTGCAAATGTTACACTACCATATTTTTCGAATATGCTAGAATAGTGCCAACCTTAGCCTCACCTGAGCCAGTATTAATATCCCGTTACGTTTGGGGATTAATTAGTGAGATTAGACACGTAGTCAAGGCAGCTAGTCCGCAAACCATAGAAGAAGCAATATAATTAGCCAACACCCTGACTGATGAGTTGGTACGCACTCAAGAAGAAAACCAGAGAAAGAACCTAGCTCAGAAACTTACCTAAGAATTTCAGTACCGTTGAAAAGTTACAGGTTCTTCCTCTACACCCTACTGTAAGTATTGCAAAAGGAAGCACTCTGGAAGATGCTCCCTATATTACAACTTTTGCAAAATGTCTGGACACAAGGAAGAAAATTGTAGGAAGAAACCTAGCAATAGGATATGTTTTAATTGTGGAAAAACTGGGCACATCAGACCGAACTATCCGAAACTAGCTCTGGCAGCAACCAACAAAGCTAAGACAGCTGAAGGACCCAAGAAGAATGCCAGAGCATTTATTCTGATAGCTGAAGAAGCTAAGATGATTCCAGAGGTGATTGACGGTACATTTTTAGTTAACAACGTTTTTGCCAAAGTATTATTTGACCCTGGTGCAAACCAAAGTTTTATTAATACTTCTTTCTACAAACTTCTCGACCAACCCTTAACCAAACTTCCACAAGATTGTCTGGTAGAAACGGCAAATGGAGAATCCATTAAGATTAGTGAAATCTTGCAAGGAGCAAGAATAGAAATCCTGAACCATCATTTCTTTGTTAACCTTTACCCAATGAATCTAGCCGGATTCGATGTTGTAATAGGAATGGATTGGTTGGTAGCCAATCGTGCCAATATTCTATGTGATCAAAAGTCAGTGCAAGTAAGTACACCAACTGGTGAAAAGATCACAATCAAAGGAGATAAGCCAACCAGGTCGACAAAATTCATCTCTGTGATGAAAGTTGCAAGTTATGAAAGGAAAGGAGTAATATTATATGCTATTTCTGTAATCATTAATACTAAAGGAAAAGAATTAAAAGATATTCCCATAATATCTAAATTCTCAGACATTTTTCAAGAAGAGTTACCTGGATTACCGCGTGATAGAGAGGTTGAATTTAGAATTCACCTAATACCAGGGACGGCACAGATTGCCAAAGTACCAGATCGATTAGCACCAACGGAGATGCAGGAACTGAAGGAACAATTGGACAAACTTCTTGAAAAAGGTTCTATACAACCTAGTTCATCGCCATGTGGAGCACCGGTTTTGTTTGTTAAGAAGAAAGACAGATCAATGCGTATGTGCATTGATTACCGAGAATTGAACAAGGTTACGATAAAGAATCGGTACCCACTACCGAGAATCGAGGATCTGTTCGATCAACTTCAAGGAACTCGATTATTTTCTAACATCGATTTACGATTAGGATATCATCAACTGAAAGTACAGGAAGAGGATATTCCTAAAATTGCTTTCAGAACAAGGTACGGTCATTATGAATTTACCGCCATGCCATTCGGTTTAACCAATGCCCTAGATGCATTTATAGACATGATGAACAGGATATGTAAACCATACCTGGATAACTTCATAATTGTCTTTATAGATGATATTCTCATTTACTCTAAGTGTAAAGAGGAACATGCAATGCATCCACATACACTTCTGACATTATTGAGAAAAGAGAAGCTTTATGCTAAATTCTCAAAATGTGAATTCTGGTTACAAGAAGTGCAATTCCTTGGACATCTGGTTAATCATGAAGGAATTCATGTGGATCCCACAAAGATCGAGGTGATTACCAAATGAAATGTCCCTGAATCGCCAACGGAAATAAGAAGTTTTCTTGGACTGGCAGGATATTATAGACGGTTTATCCAAGATTTCTCTAGGATAGCCATTCCATTAACCAATCTGACTTGCAAATAAGTTAAGTTTGAATGGGGACCAAAACAGGAAGAAGGCTTTAAGATTCTTAAGCAAAGGTTGACTAACACACCCATACTCGCATTACCAGAAGTAACTAAAGACTTCATAGTCTATTAGGTGTATATTTTAAGCCCCTTTAACACTTATTTTTAGCCAAGTTTTAAATGTAGGTCCCGTAAGCCGTATGGATCGTAACAGAATCGTCTATCCAACCTAGAGTGCGGAATCCTCTAGATTAGATTTCACAGAAAACGAGTAGAAACAAGAATCAAGAACACGATACACTTTCAATCCGGTCTTCTATTGATTATCCAACACGATGTTTACAATCAATTCAAGACCCACAAGAAATCTCTCAGCCAATCTCTGTAGATTTCTCTAACTCTCTCTCAAACTCTAGAATGTCTCACAAATGTCCAATCCCAACCCTTATGCCAAGCCTTGTTTATATAGGACAAGGTTTTGCACATGGGCTTTGGTCTGGGCCAGGCCATTCTCCAAGCCCATTACACTAATTAACTCCCTAACCAATAATGCTAAGCCCAATACAAAATATCCAAAGACTAGATAAACAAACTATTAAGCTGTTGTCACAAAACATGCACCAACAAACTCCCCCTTGACAATAGCTTCATAGTGTAACTTTGTCTTCAAACATCTTGCAGTCTTTTGGTCTTTGGATAGCGTCAGCTACACAGTTTCTGACATCAACAAACTCCCCCTTAGCTGATGCTTCCAATCTCCAATACTTTCATCATTGTAGATCAGCGAACTAGCAATCTTTGGTTAAGCAAATATCTCCAATTTCTTCCATATCTCTCTTTTCTTTCTGCAATGTAGTAGAAGGATCCTACCATGCATCTTCACACGTTCTTCACTTCACTCTCAATCTGTACTTTACTTGTATTCTGCACTTCATTTTGATAACTGCATCAATCGGTTTAGCAACACAAGCAAGTATCTCGAAAAACCATTAGCCTTTTTCACATTTAAAGATAAACCAATATTTTATCTTAATTTGCAAAAACAACTACCTGTCAGTTCAACATGGGAGATCTTTTAAAAAGAAAATATTTTTGGTATTTTTGATTTAATATTTCTCAAAACAACTAAACAAACTAAACTAAACTAAAAAAATTATTTACAATACTTCTTTTTGTGAGTATCAAGTGCAAGAAGATCATATCAGCAAAATCAAACTGTTTTCACACTATTTGATAATTCTTATTTAATTTTTCGTGAAAAGTAGTTCAAGACGATTACCAGTATGTTTGTCCACTTAAACAAAATGCATGAACATTTCAAGTACCATTACCGTCTGATACGTTAAGGTAATATTAATTCTGATATACTAGTGTGTCCCACTTCAGGATATACCCCCGCGATCAAGGTATGCACAAAGATTCATCGTAGTAGGTGAGTATACTGAATTCATCCGTTTTGTTTTTCAACGTTTAGATATATGGTGAACAGGTCAGTACTTCCGTACAGCAGAGAGACCAAAATATCTAACGAGGGCTATGACAAATACCATTTTTGGTACGATTTGTGCATTTTGCACTTATTGAATGACTCTCTATGAGAGCTTCTTCATTTTCAGGGTTTTGGCATTTTTAGCTCTTTTAAGATATCCTGGGTGTGTCTAGGTCAGCATGTATCTGGATGCAGCAGAAGGACACCCCTGATATCCCCAGATGAAATAACAGTATAAAGACCCAAAACTTCAGATTTTGGCAATCTATCAACGCAAGATTTAAGGTCATTAAACCATACACCACTGATGTGTTCCCCACTCATACTCAGTGCATTTATGTTTATATCACCTTGGTAAGTTGATTATTTCATTCTTTTGCCAACTGGTATATCATATGATGAAGCTGCTATCACACTTAAGCATTTTAATTCAGTTCGAGTGTGACAATCTAACTTGCTGATGTACTATCATTTCTTCTTTTTCACACCATGAAAGCTCGTTTTTTTTTTAATTTTTCAATGTTTTTGTATTTTTAAAATTTTTTTTATAACTTACTCCCCCTAAACTCACGCACTATCTAAACTCTTTTTGGCTTAGAGGAATTTCTCCCCCTAAATTTTTGTTTTCATGGAGTAAGTTTTAAAAACACAAACAAACTCCCACCTTAACCTGACTACAGTTTTTCACGTTTTAAGTTTAAAAACAATCACAATGATCACAGAAGTAAATAGTTCGTTACCCATGTTAACCTACTATTCACCTCAGATGCTTTACAGGAATAACCACTGTCGAACACATCAACAGTCCTTCTTGGTCATCCTGCAGTCACTCAACAACTCAGTTAGACTTTAGAACCCAAGCCCTGATAGTCTTGGGTTTTCCAAATTCATCCATTACAGGAACATCCATCCAATATCCATCACACTTCAGTGGATCCTTGGGTAACTTTTTATCTTGATACCTTCTTCTCCCATAATCATACCATGAATTTTGGAAAAATTTTGGATGTTGTTGAACATTCGAGTTACTAAAACCCCTATGTCCATTTCTTTGTTGAAAATTTCGATTACCAGCAGTTTGGTATCGATTTTGATATCCAAAATTTTTATTTTGCCTTTGAAAACGATTTGATTTACCACTATATTGACTAAATTGTGGAGAAATACTTCTTGGGCTATCAAATCTTTTCGAAGTTGAGGGATTTGATTGAGATTCAGGTTTCTTTGTCTGAAAACTTGGTTTTACACTATTACTTGACCCAACCTGATTCCCGTCTTTAACCTCATCAACTTGTTGTTTACCTTTCTTCAAAGGACAACAACTTGCCACATGCCCTTTGTTGTGACATTTAAAACAGGATCTCTTCTTATAACTTTTCTTTCTGTTAGATCCCTTTTTAAATGTGTTGGCCTTTTTGTCTTTGGTATCCTCGTCCACTTTATGAGGTGTACTGTTAGACCCAACAGATTCTTTCAAAGAAACTGGACTATTTGGCAAGTCAACAGCTATCGGATCCACTACCTCTTGTGTAGTGGTTACAAAATCAATTAGCTCTTCTTCTTTTGGAAGAAAAGAGTAGTCTTGATTTCCAGAAGATGAAGCTTTAGTAAACCCCACCCCTGTTTTGTCATTACTCCTTTTTAAACCTTTTTGAATTTGAGTCCTGACTAACGAAGAATTCCCAAAATTATTTAACTTCCCCTGAAGTTCAACAATTTTGGCTTGTGCATCAGCCAATTCTGTGCACTTTTCTGAAAGCTCGTTAGTCTTTTCTTTCACAGTTTCACGATCCAAATAAATGACCTGTAACAGTTCATTGATTTTGCTTGTTAAACTGCTAATTTCTTGTTCATTTGATTTGAGTTTTTCTAAACAATCTGACTCACGTTTAATCAAAAGAACATTTGACTCTTTTAACTTTTCTAATTCAGCTGACTGAATTTTGTTTTGCTCCGATAGTCTGTCAACTTTAACCTATAGTTCAGTGCAATTAAGACATGTATGACTTACAGATTCTGATGATACCTTTACCTCTGTTGTAAGTCCATTCACATCACTCAAGCCCTTTGAAACTTCTGCCTCAACCTTTTCAGCATTCTCCTCATCTGCTTCCTTCTTCTTTTCTATCTCAGCAGCTCCCTCTCCTATCTTCATAGCTGCAAGCTCAGCTACCAATGCTTGATCACATGTATTCAATCTGGAAGGAATCTGATAACGTTTTTCCAAGGCTTCCCACAGCTCTCTAGAAGTCCCATACGTCTTGAAAGTATATTTAACACTCTCAGGCAAGGACATCTTTATTGCTGCGAAAGCTTTCTTCTCAGCATCAAGCAACTGTTTCTCAGATTCATCCATCTTCTCATAAGAAATTACTTTTACTCTACCATCATCCATCTTCTCATAAGAAATTACTTTTACTCTACCATCAACACGACGTGTGGGAGCAAAGTATCCATCTATCATACAACTCCACATTCTCGCATCCTTACTTTCAACATATGCCTCAACCTTCTTTTTCCATTCAGCATATTCATTGACATTTACAAGCTTTGGCCAGTTCTTAACAACCTCACTTCCATTATCCATCTTAGCCATCACGCAGCGTAAAAGTTTAAATGGATTTTGGTAACCTGAATCAAAATCCAAATCTAACTCCTATACTGGTCCTTTTCAAGCTTTTACCGTAAGCGAACTGATGAAACCGTACAAATATTATCCGAAAACTGTTTTTATCAAATTATACCGTTAGATTCGTCTCGAAATTACGATTCCAATGATATAAAATGTCAAAAACCTATATCCGGATTATCCGAAAACTGTTTTTATCAAACTGTTTTTTTTTTTTTTTTGCCCTAAAAATCCAAGGATTCCAACGGTGCAAACGGTTTTCTAAGATGAGTTACGGATAATTTTCTAAACGCGGAACAGCGAAATTTTTTGTACGCGAGCCAAGAAAACTTCCACCCCGTCCGAAATGGTCCTAGATGGTCCGAAATGAACACCCTTATCCGAAATCAGCACCCCTGGTCCGAAATGAGACCAAACTGATCCGAAATTGTCCGTAATCCTTCAAATGGATCCGAAATGCAAGTTACTCTTGTCCGAAATGCAGCTGTTTAATCCGTAATGGATCCGAAATGCAAGTTCTCTATCCGAAATGGTCAGAAGTGATCCGAAATCAACTCAATCTGGTCTGAAATCAAGTCAATCTCATCCGAAATCAACTCAATCTGGTCCGAAATCAAGTCAATCTGATCCGTAATGGTCCGTAGTTATTGCTGTTTATCCGAAATGACTGATTTTTGGTCCGAAATCCAAGTCTTTTGATCAGTAATGATCCGAAATGCTTGAATTTTATCCGAAATCAACAGCAGAACTCAAGAACAGCCTTCAAACACGTCCAGAAACGCCGATTTTCTGCAAAAAAACGATTCTGAACCAAGCCAATCGAGAGCCAAAAGCTCTGATACCAATTGTAGGTCCCGTGAGCCGTATGGATCGTAACAGAATCGTCTATCCAACCTAGAGTGCGGAATCCTCTAGATTAGATTTCACAGAAAACGAGTAGAAACAAGAATCAAGAACACGATACACTTTCAATCCAGTCTTCTATTGATTATCCAACACGATGTTTACAATCAATTCAAGACCCACAAGAAATCTCTCAGCCAATCTCTGTAGATTTCTCTAACTCTCTCTCAAACTCTAGAATGTCTCACAAATGTCCAATCCCAACCCTTATGCCAAGCCTTGTTTATATAGGACAAGGTTTTGCACATGGGCTTTGGTCTGGGCCAGGCCATTCTCCAAGCCCATTACACTAATTAACTCCCTAACCAATAATGCTAAGCCCAATACAAAATATCCAAAGACTAGATAAACAAACTATTAAGCTGTTGTCACAAAACATGCACCAACATTAAATTTATAAAACACGATATTTTACTAACACTAAACACACATATGGGCAAGTGCACCCATCGTGAGCGTAGTATAGTGTTGGCAAGATACCGAGGTCGTCCAAGGACACAAGAGCTTTTAGTACCGGTTTATCCTCAACGTCTAATCAAAAATAAAAGTTTAGAAAAATGTTTTAAACTTAGAAAAATAAAAACTAACTATAATGCTGAAAATAAAAATAAAAAGAAAAACAGATAGACAAGATGAATCACTTGGTTCCGACTCGTATCTAGTGTAACCTTTGATTATTTCCGCACTTTTGCACTATTTTAAGAGATTATCTTAGTTATTGTAGTAGGCCCCTCTTTTGAAGGTGACGTTACCCTCACCCCAGTAGTTTGAGTCAGCAAGGATACAATCCTAAAAGGGTGGATTATTGGAAGATAATTAATTAAGTTATTAATGCAAATTATGGTAGGCCCCTCTTTTGGAGGTGACGTTACCCTCGACTAAGTAGTCTGAGTCAGCAGGGATACAGTCCTAAATAGCCGGGTTATAGTATTAATAGTAGTTAACTTATGAGGGGATCAAAGAGTTTGGACCCCCGCCATCCAATACCGTTAAGTATTGAAGGAGGTCCTACTAAATTTGACCCAGGTCCATTGCAGGACCTCTAAACGCTGAACAATGGCAAGACCTTTACCAAACCGTTCCCTTAACCCCCGACCAGGTAGCCAACATACCTCCATATAGACCGTGGAAATATGAATGGTGAAAATCTTTTATTTTATATAGACAGTAAAATAATGTCAAGACACCACGGACAAACGATAAGGAAAGATCACCTTCAACATAAGCAACTAGTTATTAAAGTCATTAATACAAAACCAAGTAAAAAGTGCAAAAGATTAGAAATAAAAAGTATTAAACTAGACACTTTGTCTTCACCAAGTGATGTAAGAGACTTAGGCAAACATGGCCTTGATTGTCAAGAACTCTTACGATCAATCTTGGATCCCGAGACGACTCACACACTCTACGATGGACAATGGATGATGGTGGTGGATGATGGTGTTATGGTGGTGGTTGGTGGTGGGTGAAGTATGAGAGAGGTGGTGTGCCAATGGATGGTTTGAGCTTGAGCCAAGCACTTCTATTTATAGGCTGAACAGAAGCTCGGGCATGGCCCCGTGTCCAGTGGGCACGGCCCCGTGTCCACATCCTTCTCTTTCTTCATTTAATGTTGTTTTGTCTTTTTAGTTGACCACGCCCCCGTGTCCGCTGAGCACGACCCCGTGGTGCAGAAGAATCTTTGTACTATGCAGATTTGCTGGATTGTGCGAATCTTATAGTTGACCACGGCCCCGTGTCCGCTGAGCACGGCCCCGTGGTGGGCAATAGAAGCTTCTACCACTTTGTCTTTCCTGCTGACACTTGGGCACGCCCCCGTGCTGGCTGAGCACGGGGGGTGTTCAGGCTTCTGATCTCTTGTTTTGCTTGGGAAGATGCTGTCGTGGGGTCGGGCATGTCACGTCTTGTTCCTTTTCTTGTATTTATGTTAGATTTTGATGTCTTTTTGCTTCTTTTGTTAATTTGAGCTCATTTAATCCTGAAAATACAAAAGGAAGACAAAAGCACACTTTTTCCAACATTAGTACTAAAAAAGGGTTAGTTTTATGCCTCATTTGATGAAATTTATATGTTGTATTTTGAACACATCACTATTGTGATGCGTCTAAGTTAGGATATGGATGTGTGTTGATGCAACGTCAAAAGTTTATAGCTTATGCCTCTAGTTAACTTAAGAAACATGAAGAGAATTACACAACCCATGATCTAGAGTTAGGAGCCATAGTTTTTGCCCTTAAGATTTGGAGACACTATTTATAGGGAAGTAAATTTGTTGTCTTCACAGATCATAAGAGTTTAAGATATATGTTTGGGCAAAAAGAATTAAATATGAGACAGAGACGCTGGATGGAAATGCTTAGTTATTATGATTGTGATATCCTGTATCATGCTGGAAGAGCTAACGTCGTAGCTGATGCTTTAAGTCGAAAGTATCATGAAAAGCCAAAACAAGTACGCTCTCTTAAATTAAAGTTGTAGATAGATTTAAATGAGCAAATTAGAGAGGTGTAGGAAACAGCATTCAAGGACAATGCTGAAGGTTTAAAAGGAATGATTAAGGAATTAGAATAAGGATCAAATGGAATTTGGACGTTCCATAAGAAAAGGATGTGGATACCTAAATAAGGAAACCTACGGCACAGAATTCTAGAAGAGGCCCATAAGTCTAAATATACGATACATCCCAGAAGTAATATAATGTATCAAGATCTAAGAAATAATTTCTGGTGGATAGGAATGAAAAAGGATATAGCAAACTATATTTCTAAGTGTCTAACCTGTTCACAAGTTAAGCTGAACATCAGAAACTTTCAGGATTATTACAGCAACTGGAAATGCCAATATGGAAATGGGAATTGATAACAATGGACTTTGTTACCAAATTACCCAAGACTCAAAAAAGAAATGATACAAACTGGGTGATTGTTGACAGATTGACTAAATCTGCTCATTTCTTACCATTGAATGAAACTTTCAGTATGGAACAGTTAGCTAAGTTATATGTAAATGAAATAGTTTCATTACATGGAATTCCTTTAGCTATTGTATCTGATAGAGATAGCCGTTTTACTTCTCATTTTTGGACAAGTTTCCAAAAAGCAATGGGAACCAGGTCAAATCTAAGCACAGCTTATCATCCACAAACGGACGGACAGAGCGAAAGGACAATTCAGACTATGGAAGATATGCTTAGAGCCTGTGTAATTGATTTCGGAGGAAATTGGGACAACCATTTACCACTAATAGAATTTTCCTACAATAACAGCTATCATACAAGCATTAATGTTGCACATTTTGAAGCACTTTATGGACGAAAGTGCCGAACTCTAGTTTGTTGGGCAGAAATTGGAGAAAAGCAACTATCTAGACCAGAAATAGTGCAAGAAACAACTGACAAAATTATTCAAGTCAAGGAAAGACTAAAAGCAGCACGAGATCGCCAAAAGAGTTATGGAGATAACAGACGAAAACCTTTAGAATTTCAAGTAGGAGATAAGGTATTGTTAAAAGTTTCTCCATGGAAAGGAGTAATCAAATTCGTTAAAAGAGGAAAGCTAAGCCCCAGGTATGTTGGACCTTTTGAGATTATTAGAAGGATAGGACCTGTAGCTTATTAGCTACAACTGCTAGAGGAAATGGCAGGAATACATGATGTGTTTCATGTATGTAATCTCAAAAAGTGCTTAGCAGACGAATCATTACTAATACCTCTTAAGGACATTGAGGTAAACGAGAAACGTAAGTTTGTAGAAAAACCCATTCAGATTGAAGATAGAAAGATCAAGAATCTCAAACACAAGAGACTAGTTCTGGTCAAAGTGAAATGGGATTCAAAGAGAGGACCAGAATACACTTAGGAGCTCGAGTCAGAGATGCAGAAGAAATACCCACACCTATTCCAGTAGACCTCGAGGACGAGATCTAAAACAAAGTGGGGAGGATATAACAACCCTCCTAGAACCCTTAACGTGACCTTAAACGTTCCATATATACCTCGTATGAGAAACGGGCCCGAAATACCTTAATATTTATAAAAATCAACGAAAACGAGGAAAAGCAGTCGCTCGCAGGCCGAGACCCAATCCTTTGGGTCCCTCGCGGGGCGCGACTGGCCTTGTGTGACGGACAAGGCATTGCGCCAAATGTCCGGTGACTCAGCATAGCTAGGCCAATCACTGGCCAAAGCTATAATCGACACATGTTCCCTCGCGGGCCGCGATTCGCTGCCGATCAGGCCTATAAATAGGGTGGTCGAGCTCATTTGCAATCCGTTCAAAATTTAAATTCTCTCTCAAACTCTCTGATAGTATAAACTCTCGGGAAATAACACCCTATAAATGTGACACCCCAGGAAAACCATGCAACTTAACTAGCTTCCTCAGTGAGTACGTGCTAAATTTCGGGACGAAATTTCTTTCAACTTGGGGATAATGTGACAACTCGTATTTCAGAACCTATCTTTGTGCTAAGTGTAGCATGTTTTGAACTTATGTAATGTATGTAAACTTGGTGTGACTATCTGATATGTTGGCTTAATAAATATCTATGAGTTAAATGTTTGAATTATGTGAATGTGTGTATGTATATATATATATATATATATATGACTTGAAACGCACAAGCAAACAACCCGATCGCACAAGCCCATTCGGGCCACATGTTTGTACTCGAACCATAAGGGCAGCCCATGAAAGGGTTCGGCCCACTTCATCAATCGCACAACACCTAGGGTGTTGGTATAAATCCCACACTTCACCAACACACACAAAGTTTAGCAAAACCCTACTTCCTCTATCTCTCTCTCAAACTCGACGGCAAACACCCCTTCCTTTCCATCGAAGACTTCTTGGATTTGGATCACCCTTATTCATCTCTAATCCAGTTAGTGTTTTGTTGTTATTTGATTTTATGATGATCGATGATTGTGTATTACTATATGATCGATGATTGGGTAATGCTTTATGCTGATCAAAGTCGGTTAGGGTTCTTGGTTGTAGAATAATTAATATTTGTGTGTTGCATGATGCTAAGGTTGTATGATTAAATAAGAGATGGTAATAGGCTAATCGGTTCATGTATATATAAAAATCGAACACATGATAACCGGCTGTGATGTGTTATTATTCGGATGATTGTTATGTTAGTATGCATGTTAGTGATCAGGAATATGAATCGGGTTAACATGTTTAAGTGTTATGATTTTTGTTCATGTGTTAATGATGTTTAGGGTTCATAAGAATTGATGTTGAAACCTATGGTTGATCGACTATGGTTGGTTATGGAAACTGTTAATGTTGATTGATTGGATAATTGTAAAACAAGAAACTGTTCCAATTATTGTAACTAATATGCATAATATTCGGAAGTAATAACCAATCGCACAAGAGTCCTTGGTCGCACAAGGACCCAAAGCGCACAAGTTGTTGATCGCACAAGATCAGGTCGCACAAGACCTGATCTGATCGCACAAGTCCTGTCGCACAAGATCAATTATATGTTTATGAATTTGGGCCGTGTATATGTATATGAATATTACTATTGGGCTTATTTGTAAACTGGGCCGGGTATGTTTTGGATCGCACAACCTGTTATGGGTTGCACAAGATATGCTGGACGCACAACAGGTTAGGCCGGGTACCTTTGGGCTTCATTGGGTGAATCGCACAAGTTCGGATATGTTGTGTATTTGACTGATAATGTGTTGCCATGATCTATCTGTGTTCGTAACCTGCTAGCTTATGTGAGACTTACGTGTAATACTTGAACCTAGACCTGACTTGTATGGTAACCATGTTAGGACGTGGTTGACCTCTAGCAGCTCGATTGACCTTTCGTTTATCTGCCGAGCTAACCTAAGGTGAGTTCACACTTTCTACAAAGCATGGGATTCCCAGGGGTTGGGAATGGGGTTTAAGGAACAGGGATTCCTCGTCCTTTCTTGGGTAGGACAGTACTGGTTCAGGAATAAAATTCCTCGTCCTCTTGGACAGTTTACATTTCACTAGACCAAAACTCTATCACGAAGTCCCTCCTTTTTATATCGACTTAATCGCCGAGGCCAATGATGAGCGGGTCATTAGTTAGATAGCGCTATTTAGGTCTGACAAGCCTCACACTGTGCCGTAGAGGACGGGCGTCAACTAATGGATCTGGGCACGTCAATGATGATAGACATTGACAGTTCAGGGCACATAAACATGACTACAGTCAGCAGTCGATATGGTAACGAGTCTAGTAGTATATACATGGGGTAGCCCCCATGGCCGAAAAGCCAGATAACTAAACATGGGGTATCCCCCACGGCTGGATTTCCAGAGTAAATGGGATAAACAAATCACGTTTTCAACTATGGGGTAACCCCCACGGCAGGGATGCCAATTACAGGAAACTATTTTCGAAACAACTTAAAACAAACACCCAATTGTAAACTCGCTCAACATTGTTGTTGACTCGTTACTACATGCTTTGCAGGTCAATAGGGACTTAGCTGGAGCTTGCTTGGAGAAGATTCGTTGTGGGACATGGACAACTGTGTGCCATGTGAAACATTGAACTTATATTTTGTTTTGGTTTTAAACGTTACGCTTCCGCTTGCAACTTAACTATGTTTTGTTTGGACACCAATTGTATTGGTTGGATTTTTTTATAATTACTTACATGCTTGTTCAATATGATTGGTGGCTGGATCCTGGTCAGTCACGCCTCCAAGCGGTGATACTCCGCATGTGGATTTTGGGGGTGTGACAGATTGGTATCAGACCCATTGGTTATAGTGAACTTGGTTTTAATAAGGGGAAAATGTTTTTGTTAAAACCAGACTATAACCTGTACAGTGCTCAACGATCCACAACGACGCTTCACTCCACGTGCAAGACTCGACATTCTAGGTGATATGGTTTGTGTTTTATTGCCTACTTGCTAGATTACATAGAACTATGCTCACGATATGCTTAGACAAACGTAGCAACGATAGTTTGAAAACACATGCGTGCTTACTCTCTTCTGTCATCGCACTTTCACGAACCTCTCTCACTCATGTTTCTCTTTTATATGAAGATCATGAGTGGACGCGTTAACATGACTCAAGCCCAGTTGACGGCTCTGATTAACCAACAAGTTGCTGCGGCACTTGCAGCCCCACAAGCAGGAGGTATATCATGCAGTCTAAACTCATTCTAGGATCTTTAGATCCTACTCTCGTGAACCAACCTTTGTGTTAAACTTTGTCCTTTCTTACACTCGCGACAGGTCAACCTGCACAGCCTCCTGTGTGCACTTTCAAAACTTTTATGGACTGCCGACCAACTACTTTCAGCGGCACTGAAGGAGCTGTAGGTCTCCTCCACTGGTTTGAAAAGCTCGAATCTGTTTTTGAGATGTGTGAATGCCCTGAGGCTCGCAGGGTGAAGTATGCTACCGGTACTCTCGAGGGTATAGCGCTCACGTGGTGGAACGCTCAAGTGCAAATGTTGGGGTTGGTTGCTGCTAACGCCACCCCATGGAACAATTTTAAGGATATGAATAAGGAAGAGTACTGCAATCGCGATGACATACACAAATTGGAGGTAGGGTTCTTCAACCTCAAGATGACGGGGTCAGAAATTGAAGCTTATACAAAGAGATCGAATGAACTAGCTATTCTGTGTCCTACTATGGTGGCTCCTCCCATCAAACGCATAGAACTATACCTTAAGGGCTTAGTGCCAGAGATCCAAAGTCATGTGACTTCAGCTAACCTAGCCACCATCCAGCAAGTTGTTCAATTGGCTCTTCGTCTCACTGATCAGGCGGTGGAGCAGAACAGGTTACCAAAGCGTATTAGTGATACAGCTACTTCTGATACTCCCAACGACAACATGCGTAAATGGGATAGAGCTTCAAGCAAAGGTTCAACTCCTGTTCAATCTCAGTCTCAGCAGAGGAGGACTGACGATTACAAGAGCCCTAGTCAGCAATCATCTAGTAGCCAGAGTCATGGTGGGTACAAGGGGAATCACCCCAAATGCAATCGCTGTAACCTACACCACAGCGGACCATGCACCAGGGGTAACTGTCATCGGAGCAACAAGCCAGGCCACGCCGCAAAGGATTGCAGAAGTTTATACCCCGCAAACTAGAATCGTCAACAACAAGCCCCACAGAACCAGCGACAGCAGCAGTAGCAGCAGGGTATTAACAAAGGGTGCTTTCAGTGTGGAGCTGAAGGCCACTTCAAGAGAGATTGTCCCCAACTGAACCGGAACCAGAACAACACAATAATAACAATCAGGGGAACGGAAATAACGGGGGAAACAACAGCAATGGTGCAAGGGGTCGTGCATTCCTTATTGGCCAAGGAGAAGCGAGGAATGATCCCAATGTTGTGACGGGTAAGTTCCTTCTGGACGACTTTTATGTTACTGCTTTATTTGATTCGGGTGTTGATACTAGCTACATGTCCATAAAAGTTAGTCAAATGCTTAAGCGTACCCCAACACTTTTGAACACCAAGCACACTGTAGAGCTAGCTAATGGTAACAGTTTAGAGGCCACACACGTAGTCAAGGGTTGTAGTCTTGTTCTTGCTAATCAGACCTTCTCCATCGACCTCATTCCTATCGTTCTAGGTAGTTTCGACGTTGTTATTGGGATGGACTGGTTATCCCAACACCGAGTAGAGATTCTTTGCAACGAGAAGATTGTCCGTATTCCTTGTTCAGGTGATGAACCTCTCATGATTCGTGGCGACAAGAGGGGTGCTGTGGAGAGCATCATCTTTTTCCTTAAGGCTCAGAAGTGTTTGAGAAAGGGCCACACCGCTATTTTGGCTCTCATTAATGACACCTCGAAGAAAGAGAAGAAGATAGAAGATTTTCCGATTGTACGCGACTATCCTGAGGTATTTCCTGAGGAACTGCCTGGTCTTCCGCCTCATCGCCAGGTCGAATTTCAGATCGAGCTAGCTCCTGGAGCAGCGCCTGTAGCTCGAGCACCTTATCGTTTAGCCCCATCAGAACTAGAAGAGCTATCTACGCAACTACAAGAACTCTTGGATAAGGGTTTTATTCGTCCTAGCTCTTCGCCCTGGGGAGCTCCAGTGCTATTCGTGAAGAAGAAAGACGGTACCTTCAGAATGTGCATCGACTACCGTGAACTCAACAAGGTGACCGTGAAGAATCGTTATCCTCTTCCACGCATTGATGACCTATTCGACCAGTTGCAAGGGTCGAGCTTTTATTCGAAGATTGATTTGAGATCAGGATATCACCAGCTGAGAGTCCGAGAAGAGGACGTCTCCAAAACAGCCTTTAGAACTCGTTATGGACACTACGAGTTTTTGGTTATGCCTTTCGGACTGACAAACGCACCTGCGGTCTTCATGGACTTGATGAATCGAGTGTGCAAGCCTTCCTTAGACAAGTTCGTTATAGTATTCATCGACGACATCCTGATCTATTCTAAGAGTCAGGAGGAACACGAGCAGCATCTACGACTTATTTTGGAACTCCTTCGAACAGAACAGCTTTATGCAAAGTTCTCGAAATGCGATTTCTGGCTTCGTGAAGTCCATTTCCTAGGCCACGTGGTAAACAAGGATAGGATCCATGTTGATCCATCCAAGGTAGATTCGATCAGGAACTGGCCTGCACCTAGAACACCAACAGAAATTCGCCAATTCTTGGGCTTGGCAGGTTACTACAGAAGGTTTATCAAGGATTTCTCCAAGATTGCGCAACCTCTCACCTCACTAACTCAGAAAGGTGTCACCTATCGTTGGGGTGATACACAGGAGACGGCGTTTCAGCACCTAAAGGATAGACTTTGCAGCGCACCTATCCTCTTATTGCCTGAAGGCACAAACGATTTTGTGGTATATTGTGACGCATCCATTCAGGGACTTGGATGTGTGCTGATGCAACGTGACAAGGTTATTGCTTATGCGTCACGCCAACTTAAGATCCATGAACGAAACTACACTACACACGATTTGGAGCTGGGAGCTGTTGTTTTCGCACTCAAGATATGGAGACATTACCTGTACGGTACCAGGTGCACCATTTGCACCGATCACAGGAGTCTCGAACATATCTTCAAACAGAAAGAGTTAAACATGCGTCAACGACGATGGGTCGAGCTATTGAACGATTACGAATGCGCAATCAAGTACCATCCAGGCAAAGCCAATGTGGTGGCTGACGCCCTCAGTCGAAAGGACACTACGCCTAAGCACGTGCGAGCATTACAACTCACCATTCAATCTAGTCTTCCTTCCCAGATACGAGATGCTCAGGTAGAAGCATTGAAACCAGAAAACGTCAGGGCTGAAGCCCTACGCGGCTCAAGGCAACGGTTAGAACAAAAGGAAGACGGTGCCTACTACGTAACAGGACGCATTTGGGTCCCCTTCTATGTCAACCTACGAGAGCTTGTGATGGATGAGGCATACAAGTCTCGCTACTCAGTACATCCTGGTTCGGATAAGATGTACCACGATATCAAAACTACGTATTGGTGGCCTAGCATGAAGGCCCACATAGCAACTTACGTTAGCAAGTGCTTGACTTGTGCGAGAGTCAAGGTCGAATATCAGAAACCCTCAGGCCTACTCCAACAACCAGAGATACCACAATGGAAATGGGAGCAAATTTCCATGGATTTTGTTACTGGCCTACCTAGATCTCAGCGCGGAAATGATACTATTTGGGTGATCGTGGATCGACTCACAAAGTCCGCACACTTCTTGGCTATCAAAGAAACAGACAAGTTCTCTACTTTAGCAGACGTTTACTTGAAGGAAGTTGTCTCGAGGCACGGGGTGCCCACCTCCATTATCTCTGATCGCGATGCACGTTTTACTTCTGAACTGTGGCAAGCAATGCACAAGTCCTTTGGCTCACGTTTAGATATGAGCATAGCTTATCACCCGCAAACGGATGGGCAGTCTGAACGCACCATCCAGACCCTTGAAGACATGCTTAGAGCATGTGTGATTGACTTTGGCAATGGTTGGGAAAGACACCTGCCACTCGTGGAATTCTCGTATAATAACAGTTACCACACCAGCATTTGGGCCGCACCATTTGAGGCATTGTACGGGCGTAAATGCCAATCACCTCTTTGTTGGGCAGAGGTGGGGGATAGTCAGATCACTGGCCCAGAACTTGTGATAGACACAACAGAATGGATTGCTCAAATACGACAACGAATGGCGGCAGCTCGTGACCGTCAGAAAAGCTACGCCGATAAGGGCAGGAAACCACTCGAGTTCTAGGTTGGGGATCGACTGCTACTCAAAGTTTCACCCTGGAAGGGTGTGGTTCGTTTTGGCAAACGAGGCAAACTCAACCCACGATATGTTGGACCATTTGAAATCATAGAGAAAATAGGCAAGGTGGCCTACAAACTGAACCTACCAACAGAACTCAGTGCAGTTCACAACGTTTTCCACATGTCGAATCTGAAGGAGCGTCCGTCAGATGAGACCCTCATAGTTCCTGTGAAAGAGCTCACTATCGACGAACAGTTGTGATTCGTCGAGGAACCAGTTGAAATCACAGACCGGGATGTTAAGGTCCTCAAGCGCACTAGAATACCTCTCATTCGAGTTCGTTGGGACTCCCGTCGCGGCCCAGAGTTCACCTGGGAACGCGAAGATCAAATGAAACAAAAGTATCCCCAACTATTCGCAAACAGTACAACCACTACTGAGGCTGAAGCTACGGAATTTCGGGACGAAATTCCAGATCAACGGGGGGAGGATGTGACACCCCAGGAAAACCATGCAACTTAACTAGCTTCCTCAGTGAGTACGTGCTAAATTTCGGGACGAAATTTCTTGCAACTTGGGGATAATGTGACAACTCGTATTTCAGAACCTATCTTTGTGCTAAGTGTAGCATGTTTTGAACTTATGTAATGTATGTAAACTTGGTGTGACTATCTGATATGTTGGCTTAATAAATATCTATGAGTTAAATGTTTGAATTATGTGAATGTGTGTATGTATATATATATATATATATGACTTGAAACGCACAAGCAAACAACCCGATCGCACAAGCCCATTCGGGCCACATGTTTGTACTCGAACCATAAGGGCAGCCCATGAAAGGGTTCGGCCCACTTCATCAATTGCACAACACCTAGGGTGTTGGTATAAATCCCACACTTCACCAACACACTCAAAGTTTAGCAAAACCCTACTTCCTCTATCTCTCTCTCAAACTCGACGGCAAACACCCCTTCCTTTCCATCGAAGACTTCTTGGATTCGGATCACCCTTATTCATCTCTAATCCAGTTAGTGTTTTAGTGTTTTGTTGTTATTTGATTTTATGATGATCGATGATTGTGTATTGCTATATGATCGATGATTGTGTAATGCTTTATGTTGATCAAAGCCGGTTAGGGTTCTTGGTTGTAGAATAATTAATATTTGTGTGTTGCATGATGCTAAGGTTGTATGATTAAATAAGAGATGGTAATAGGCTAATCGGTTCATGTATATATAAAAATCGAACACATGATAACCGGCTGTGATGTGTTATTATTCGGATGATTGCTATGTTAGTATGCATGTTAGTGATCAGGAATATGAATCGGGTTAACGTGTTTAAGTGTTATGATTTTTGTTCATGTGTTAATGATGTTTAGGGTTCATAAGAATTGATGTTGAAACCTATGGTTGATCGACTATGCTTGGTTATGGAAACTGTTAATGTTGATTGATTGGATAATTTTAAAACAAGAAACTGTTCAATTATTGTAACTAATATGCATAATATTCGGAAGTAATAACCAATCGCACAAGAGTCCTTGGTCGCACAAGGACCCAAAGCGCACAAGTTGTTGATCGCACAAGATCAGGTCGCACAAGACCTGATCTGATCGCACAAGTCCTGTCGCACAAGATCAATTATCTGTTTATGAATTTGGGTTGTGTATATGTATATGAATATTATTGTTGGGCTTATTTGTAAACTGGGCCGGGTATGTTTTGGATCGCACAACCTGTTATGGGTCGCACAAGATATGCTGGACGCACAACAGGTTGGGCCGGGTACCTTTGGGCTTCATTGGGCGAATCGCACAAGTTCGGATATGTTGTGTATTTGACTGATAATGTGTTGCCATGATCTATCTGTGTTCGTAACCTGCTAGCTTACGTGAGACTTACGTGCAATACTTGAACCTAGACCTGACTTGTATGGTAACCATGTTAGGACGTGGTTAACCCCTAGCAGCTCGATTAACCTTTTGTTTATATGCCGAGCTAACCTAAGGTGAGTTCACACTTTCTACAAAGCATGGGATTCCCAGGGGTTGGGAATGGGGTTTAAGGAACAGGGATTCCTCGTCCTTTCTTGGGTAGGACAGTACTGGTTCAGGAATATAATTCCTCGTCCTCTTGGACAGTTTACATTCCACTAGACCAAAACTCTATCACGAAGTCCCTCCTTTTTATATCGACTTAATCGCTGAGGCCAATGGCGAGCGGGTCATTAGTTAGATAGCGCTATTTAGGTCTGACAAGCCTCACACCGTGCCGCAGAGGAGGGGCGTGAACTAATGGATCTGGGCACGTCAATGATGATAGACATTGACAGTTCAGGGCACATAAACATGACTACAGTCAGCAGTCGATATGTTAACGAGTCTAGTAGTATATACATGGGGTAGCCCCCACGGCCGAAAAGCCAGATAACTAAACATGGGGTAGCCCCCACGGCTGGATTTCCAGAGTAAATAGGATAAACAAATCATGTTTTCAACTATGGGGTAACCCCCACGGCAGGGATGCCAGTTAAAGGAAACCGTTTTCGAAACAACTTAAATCAAACACCCAACTGTGAACTCGCTCAACATTGTTGTTGACTCGTTACTACATGCTTTGCAGGTCAATAGGTACTTAGTTGGAGCTTGCTTGGAGAAGAGTCGTTGTGGGACATGGACAACTGTGTGCCATGTGAAACATTGAACTTATATTTTGTTTTGGTTTTAAACGTTATGCTTCCGCTTGTAACTTAACTATGTTTTGTTTGGACACCAATTGTATTGGTTGGATTTTTTTATAATTACTTGCATGCTTGTTCAATATGATTGGTGGCTGGATCCTTGTCAGTCACGCCTCCAAGCGGTGATACTCCGCATGTGGATTTTGGGGGTGTGACAATAAAGCAAAGCTCTGCCTCGTTGTAAGTATTATAACCCTGCTTGTTACCTTACACGATCGATCTAGGGCTCCGTAACGCATGTCGATCAAGGCTCTGCCTGACTCAGTCGTTGGAGTTCTGTCTCATGTTACACCCGATTGATCTAGGACTCCGTAATGCATGTCAAGGCTCTGCCTGACTCAGTCATTGGAATTCTGTCTCGAGTTGTATGGTTAATGTAATTTGGGTTATTTTAATAACACCTTAGCATTGTTTAAATTTGATAGATAATAACAAGGAGATACAACAGGAAGCCATAGTATTACCTAAGTAAACAATGTGAGTACATTCTCTTTTTGTAACCTTTTGCAAATTTCTTTTGTGAGTCAAAATACTTTACCAAAACCTCAAAATGTTTTAAATTACACTTAACAGTAATTGAGTATTTGTGATTCTACAATTGTTGCCGGCATGTTGGGGTTTTGTATACAAAATTTGAAACACGTTACCATTGGACAATGAGATAGCCAATGAGTAATATGACCCACAAGTCAGGTGTTGACAGTACTGAATGAGTAATTTAGTATATATAAACAAATGTAATTGTGGATGCCCTCAAACATGGTAAAGTTGTAAAACCGTTGTGATTAAATTGGGATGCACTCGCCAGTATTTCTTGCTGATAAAACTTTTTAAACGTGTTTCAGGTAACAAAATGTGAAAGCCAATAGAAGCCAGCTGGAGAGCACTGAAGGCTTGGAAAAGTGGCTATAAAAGTTACCTAAATAAAAAGAAGGAGTTAATTGCCAAAATCGTCCCTGAGGTTTTGGCAGGTTTGCCATTTTCGTCCAAAATGACACTTTTGTACCAAATTGCCCCCAACGTTTGTAACTTTTTGCCATTTTAATCTAAACCACTAACTTAGTTTATTTTTCTGTTAAGTTGAGGATATTTTGATGAAACTGGCAAATATAAAACCACAGAGACGATTTTGGCAGTTTACTCAAACTCTTTTAAATTTCTTTTATTTAATTAATTTTGTTACATATATAATAAAAAAGAATATACATGCAATTTTTATATGAAAAAAAAATAATAGCTTTATCACATAATTTTTATAAATTTTCATCCAACCACTAACTAAGTTAATTTTTCTATTAAGGCGAAGGATGTTTATAAACTAAGACAGAAATTAATTCCTAATTTTTTATATAGATCAGTTTTATAAATATTTATTTCTACCAACATATTTCCTAGGTGCTCAACACATTTAAAAAATATGTAACGTTTTACAAAAATTTTCTATCTCTACAACTGATAAATACTAAAAGTTGTAATCGATTGTTATGTGTTGCACACCGATGACGTTTTCTATTTATAAAAGGAAAATTGGTTTTTAATAAACTAACATTTGTCCCGTTGGTAAATAATAATCTTACATACGTAATTGGTATACAATAATCCTACCTATCAACATGTTGGTTCTTAATGAACTTCCGTTAATTATTTTTAACTGAAGTTAGTTTTTAAGTTTTATTTATTACACAAACAGTCCCTGTAGTTGTAATTTACTAGTTTTAACTATTTTGTAAAACAAAAAAACGCTGACAACTTAAAACTAGTAATTCTTCTTGAGGCTTTTTTGTTTTATAAAATAGTTAAAACTAGTAAATTACAACTACATGGACTGTTTGTGTAATAAATAAAACTTAAAAACTAACTTCAGTTAAAAAAAATTAACGAAAGTTTATTGAGTACCAACATGTTGATAGGTAGGATTATTGTATACCAATTACGTAGTTAAAATTATTATTTACCAACGGGACAAAGGTTGGTTTATTAAAAACCAATTTTCCTTTATAAACTAATTTATATAGAGAAGCTGTAAATTAATTTCTGTCTTAATTTATAAAATTTAAAACATCCTTCACCTTAACTGAAAAAATAAACTGAGTTAGTGATTTGGATTAAAATTTATAAAAATTATGTGACAAAACTATTAATTTTTTTTTAAAACTCCATGTATATTCTTTTTATTATATATGTAACAAAAATAATTAAATAAAATAAATTAAAAAGGGTTTGAGTAAATTGCCAAAATCGTCCCTGTGGTTTTATATTTGCCAGTTTCATCCAAATATTCTCAACTTAATAGAAAAAATAAACTAAGTTACTGGTTTGGATGAAAATGGCAAAAAGTTACAAACGTTGGGGGCAATTTGGTACAAAAGTGTCATTTTGGACGAAAATGGCAAACGTGCCTAAACCTCAGGGACCATTTTGGCAATTAACTCTAGAAAGAAGTTTTGTCTTTTGATAAACTAGGGTTCATCCCTATAAAGATATTGTAATGAAAACTTGGGTTTTATCCCATTTGTTTATTATACAAAGTTTGGTTTTTAACTCTGATAAAATATTTCCTAACTACGGTCCTAATGAAAGTTTTCCACTGCCAAATTAATAAACACCAATACCACCCGCTCTAAGTACTCGCGGCACCCGCTCCCGGGCAGGGGTCGGGGGTTGCGACAGATTGTGACAAGCTCCGAGGGCGTGGAATGCTTGGCTTAACAAATCACTCAAAGATCTCGGCTTTACTCAATGCGCATAAGAGCAGGTCGTATATAAAAGTAAGTGTTCAAACTCACTTATTATTTTTAATGTATACGTCGATGATCTTTTTGTAACCAGGTTAGACGAGTTGGAAGTCAAAGGGTTCAAGGAGAGGATGATGAAGGTGTATGATATGAGTGATTTAGGCGTGTTGTCATACTACATGGGAATTGAGGTTATTCAGGGTGTAGATGGAATTCCATTAAAGCAATTTGGGTATGCTCGAAAAATATTGAAGGTAGCCGGGTTGGAAAATCATAATCCATTGATGTGGCCGATGAGCCAAAGCTGAAGTTAACGAAAGACGAAAATGGTGAATGTGTGGATGCAACCATGTATCGGCACCTCATCGATAGCCTTCGTTACTTACTTCACACAAGACCCGACTTGGGATACTCGGCTGGAGTGTTGAGAAGGTTTATGGAGAAGCCAAAGTTGTGTCATCTTCAACCTTTGAAGCAGGTTTTACGATATGTGAAAGGGACTGTTGGGTATGGTTTAAAATATCCCCCACTTATAGTGGAGTGGTGGAAAGAACTTTGTGTTTCCTTGAAGACCCGGGTTCGATCCCCACCTGTTGCATTTGGGGGTAAATGACCCCAACCTTGGTTGAGGGGTCATGGCAATGATGGATAAGAGCCTTGAGTGCGTAATAGCCCGGGTTCGAGTCTTGAGCCGCACACGAGTTTTCTATTACAGTGCGGTTACTCCGGCTCTTGAGTGCGGAGGCTGTAACGGCAGTCAAGTGGCTGTCGGCTGGAAATTTTCTCGTGGAGCGCCTATGGTCAACCTCGGATGCCTCGCCCGAGGGGGACTAGGGACCCATGCAATGTGGGTGTGATTCTCTCGACTGTTGGAGTCAATCGCCGTTCAAAAAAAAAAGGTGATGGTAAACTGCTAGAGTACAGTGACAACAGTCACTGTTTGGATGTGGAAGACAGGAGAAGTACTACTGGTATTGTGTTTTATCATTCAAACAACTTAATCACTTGGGCTTCACAGAAACAAAGGACAATGGTGTTGAGCTCTTATGAAGTAGAATATATGGTTGCTACGTCAGGCGCTTGTCAAGCTTTGTGGTTGTGGTATTTTTTAAGTGACTTGACAAGAGAAACACCTTAGCAGGTGAAATTGTTGGTTGATAATGAGTCGTCAATAGCCTTAATGAAAAACCCCGTGTTCCATGGATGCAACATGCATATCGACACGAAGTACCACTTCATTCGGGAGTGTATAAAGCCGGGGGGCATATACAAGTACAACACGTTAGCGGGGATCTTCAAAAGGCTGATACATTGATGAAGGCATTACCTCTAATTAAGTTAGGAGAGATGAGAGCTCTGTTAGAGATTGAAGATCTTGGTGAACCGGTTCAACAATCACGGGGAAAGTGTGGTTTAATGTTGACTGGGTCATGGGTAAACCAAAGGACCGAGTAATAGGGAGAAATGGCAGGAAGTGTGTAGCTGACCCACTATGTGAACGTGGGAACATTTCATTTGTTTTCGTATTTCCACTTTTAACTAGTAACAATAGGTTCAGAATTTTTTCAGTTTTTCGATTGTTTCTTTTTTGAAAGTTTACTTGTTTTCCCTTGTATTGCAAAATCATTTTGTTTTTCATTAAAATCATAATATTGCTCCGCAGTCTTTGTTTGTTCCATGTTTTCATTAGTATACTCTGATTACCAATAATGAGGCCTTTTACTTTAATTGGAATATAAGAATATATAATAAGGTGCATTTGTCCTTGCGTTTATTGATACGAATTTTAATGACAAACATTTAACAAAACAATTATATCCATACAGCGTTTGACTTTAATAGAGATATAAGAATATATAATAAGGTGCATTTGTCCTTGCGGTTATTGATACAAATTTTAATGACAAACATTTAACAAAACAATTATATCCATACATCATTAAGGATGATGAGGTCATTGTCATCATGGTGCATCCATATGAAAAACGACATCTCGTGTGCACCTTTGTGCTTCACTCCACTCTCCCATAGCAGGTAGTCTAATGTACTGTTCCTGTTTCATTGCTAGTGTCTTACTCGCACCATATTCAGGGGCGGAGACAGCATAGAACCAGCCGTAGCACGGGCTACGGCTCAAAGTCGTGTTCGCAGTGTTTCGCAGTGTTACTTTTTTGTTTTTTTTTTTTCGATTTTATATAAAGGATACCCCTAAAAAAATACGAGGATACCCCTATAAAGGATTTTATATGAATACACCGTAATTTTTTTATTTTTTTTTGAGATACCCCTGGTGTTAAAGTCTAGCTCCGCCACTGACCATATTGTTATGTAGTTTAGTCTAAGCCTGTTTAGTTGAAGCTAGAAAACGGATTAAAACAAGTTAAAAGTTGGCAGAAATATATTTTACGCATGCAACCTCCTAAAAAGTTTCTCTTATAAATTTGGATTATCTTTATAATAATGCTTTAATTATTTACTAAAAAATTGAGCACAAAGTTGTTTGTGGGACAAGTAATAAATACAAGTTCATAGCATGAAGATAATCATATTATTCCATATATAAATAAGCAAGTTTTTTTTGTTCATAATCACTTATACCTTGTGCTTTGAAAGTTTTTTTTTTTTTTTTTTTTTTTTTTAACTTGATTTTTTACTTTAAACCCAAAGGTTTTTAACTTTTATAATTTTAACCCTACATAATTTGTTTTTTTAACTTTAACCCAAAACTAAACTTGATTTTTTACTTTTAACCCAAAGGTTTTTTACCTTTTGCAATCTTAACCCTATATAATTTGTTTTTTTAACTTTAACCCAAAACTTTATATTATTTGCAATTTAACTTCACAACTTTTGTCACTTATACTTTTCATCTTTGGCAAATTTTTGTTTTACGTATAGTTCTAAATTTTTCGACTTAATACAACGCAACGTACGAGTGTGGTTCAACTTTTTTATATTTTGTTTCAAATTTTGCAAGTTAACACGACGCAACGTGCATGTGTGGTTCAACGTTTTTACCTCTATTTTTCATGTTTGACAGGTGCGTCGCAAAACACAGATCCTAGGTCGAGCAGTGTTGGTGGTCAATGACAGTTGTGTGACATTAGAACTATTTGACACCGTTTTACGCCCCGCCGCAACGCGGGTGTGCGTTAGGGTTTTCTAAAGAAAAAATGGTTATGCATATGGCTGTCGTGACCTTGGTTTTGGGGGTTTTCAAAAAAAAAATGATTTTTTTTTACTTTTCACCAAAAAGTATTTCATAAATTACTTTTAACATAAAACTATTTGTTTTTTTTTTACTTTTAACCCAAAACTTTTTATATTTTGCAATCTATCCTCGCAACTTTTTTTGCTTTCAACTTTGCCCTTTATAGTTTTCATTTTACGCAAATTTTTCGTTTTTTGCTTGGTTCTAAATTTTGTGACTTAACGCATCGCAACGTGCTTCTTTGGTATAACGTTTTTACGTTTCGTTCTAAATTTTGCGAATTAACACGACGCAACATGCGTGTGTGGGTGAACGTTTTTACATCGTCTATTTTTTTCCCGTTTGACAGGTTTAACATAACGTGCGGGTGCTAAATCGACTTAGTTATAACTACAGAATCCCCGCCGCATTGCGGCGGGTCTAAATTCTAGTTATATTTAAATAAGAGCTTACTGAAAATATGGTATAATGAAGACTTCAGGTTCACATACTTGAAATAGGATATCTTCATTGGTAATTTTGATGTTGTCATTCCTTTTATGTAAAGTGCATAAATCTAAATCTGTTCCTGTTGAAGTGGGGCTGGGGTCAAAAGGTATTATGGTCAATCACCATCAAGAAAACAAAGGGAATCAAGAAAATCTTGATGCGAATGAGGCCATATCTTCGCGTCTTTTTCAACTTATGGCTTGAAAACGATTGAAAGATGCCGCCATTAAGCAACCAAAAGATCGAGTTTGTGCAATTTTTTAGAGATATTAAGATCTAACATCATAACTAATGTTGTTTATCAACATCTTTAATAGAAGAGTTAGAAATGATCAAATGAGTGCGCGGGTAAAATGGGTTTGGGTAAGAACTCGTAACAAACATTTCTTTAACACGGTTCAAACAGGTCGGGGACATGAACACAGGTCCAGTTTTAAGCTCTTAAATTTGTATATGTCTCAATCAAAGTTGTCTATTTTGGTCCCATACGAGTTGTTACTATCATGGATGTCATTGGCTTGTTGCATTTCAATTTAATTCGTAAAAATATCAACATTTTTCGCAATTTAAATAATACAGTATACTTTCTAGGCCATTTGTGATTATTCTTAAATAAAATAGTATCCTTAATGTTTACAACACAAGGTGGAAAATGGAAATATTCATTATGATGATAAAATCTTGAGTTCCTCGTTATTGTTTCTAGAATGCTTACATATATATGTATATATACATTGGAAAATGACTAATTAAAAATTAGTAACCATTTAGATTTGATCATAGCAAAAAGAATTCTTCAAATGGATTTACAACTCCATCTTCAAATTGCTTCCTTCATATAAACCTGAAAAACAATCTAGAACTTTAAAAAAAGGAAATTTTATGGTACTAATTAAGTAATTAACATTTTTCCAATTAGCTTACAAGTTTTAATGATTATATAATTGAGTTGGTCACTAAATCGGCCTTCTAGTCAATCCACAACCATTTTAAATACCGAACCAAGTCATAAATAAATTGAAAATTCAGTCCAACCACTGATCTGGTGGCCGGGTTATAGCCGATTGATTCCATAAGTAGCGACCCGAATATATGATGGCAACCCGATACTCAACAAGCAACTTTCTTGGTCCAAATATGTGAACTTTGACCCACTTATTATTTGCTTTTTTTGGGTATGTAGCTCTATATTTGTATTAACTATGTTTAAATAATATTGTCTGCGTTACGCGGGGTTAATTAATTAATTCAGATTACCACATTCATAGCACGTAACATACGTTAGACATACATATATATTGAAAAAAAAAAATACGTGTATAGATTTATGCTCTTTTTACCTGTAAATTTATGGGGTTGAAATGGAATTGTTGATGATTCTTGTTGAATTTCCATTCTGTATAGATTGTGTAGATCACCATCCCATGTCACACCTGGCTGCATTTGCTACAAGAAAAAATCAATAAAAAACATCAATAAACAAATTAACACGATTATCTGATAGTTGAAGCCAGTTATTTACAACAGAAAAACCGAAACAAGGAATTACATTGAAACACGATGAAACAACGAATGTTTCAGGAATCGAAACGGGACCACCAATGCTTCTTCTTAACATCGTGTCAATCGGGTTATTTCCCATTTCCAGTAACGAATTTACTTGAAAATAAGCAGAATTCGCCACTTCAGCCGAATACGTGACTGCTGGAACTTCAAACATCTGATGGATAAATAACAAGATATGTTAGCAAAACTAATCAGACCATATGCTAGGAGAGTAGGAGTTTAATTAGGGTGTGTTCATGCATAATCCATATCCGTTAAATGTCATTTTAGTCCCTGAGGTTTGGATCATTTTGCCAGTTTATTCCAAATGGTTCATTTTTCGCCTGTGCGTCAAAAAGGTTTCATCGTTGCCATTTTAGTCAACTGGGTTAACTTCATCCATTTTTTTGTTAACGAGAAACGCAATTCGATCATTTTATATGTTATTCTGTGAACTAGAAGGACAATTCGGCCATATAAAATAACCGAATTGCCTTTCTCGTTGACATAAATAATGGATGAAGTTAACCAAGTGAATTAAAATGGCAACGGTTAAACTTTTTCGGACCCACAGATAAAAAATGAAATCTTTATATCAAACTGGAAAAATGGCACAAAACACAAGGATTAAAACACTAAATCTTCTTATATAATAATAATAATAATAACACCAACAACAATAATAATAATTATTATAATTATAATGATGATGATCTTAATTACCTCTTTCATGATTAGGCTATCAATGTCAAAATCTAATCTGGGTTGAAGTGTAGCAAGCTTCATGGACAAGAACTGTTGGCAATCATAATCACATTTATATGATTAGTTTCTATGTTTAGAAAGTTGGAATCAATAATGGTTGTAATGATTATATATAATTTAATATGCTTACTTCTACTTGTTTTTGAAGAGATTGAACATAATTGATGATTTCATCAAGCATTCCTGCTTTTCCAGTGATCTTGTTGCAGCCTGGAACTAAATCCTGCAAATATTTCATTCTCTCACTGATTTTCTCCCTTCTTACCTGCTCAAAAAATATGTTTAAATTACATATTAGAGTCAAATTAATTAATTTCATTTATAATTATATTATTAAAATGTGATTAAAAATAGGCTAATTTAATTTTAATAACTAAACAATAGCTTATTAACCCAAAAATAATCAATCTTGTCAAGGCAATCCCACTTGCATTATATCATGGATTTATGCTCGATTATCAAACACGAGTTATAGTTTTGTATTATTAAAATCCAATTTTCCTTAATTAAATTCACGAATTACGTACTCGTTCAGCCAAACTATGGCTATCGGTTGCTTGACCTCTACGAGCTCGAACATGAATGTATTCTTGTTTTGGACCTTCTACAGCCTTTGGTTTTTCTTTTGATGAAGTTTCCGCAGAATTTTCTTCAGAACACCCTTTTATCTTCTTTTCTTTAACACTATTTTCTTTTAAAACCACCTGAAAAAAGAATAATTTAATTACCACCACTTATAAAAATATGATTTTTTTTATTTATACTTTCCAACAATCTTTTTCAAAAGACATGAATAAAGATCCAACCTTTTGCTTCTGATCTTCATGGGTTTTCCTTTTCTTGAGATTATGATCCTCCATTAAGGATGGGATCGCCTGACCTTGACACCCATCACTGAAATCCGGCCACCCGTATTGCAATCCGGGGTCTGGTTTAACTTCAACCAGACCCCGGAATTGATGATCATTCCCATTAAACAAACCCTCTTGTTGTTGTTGCCACTTCATTCTTGCTTGTTGTCGCTCGAACACGCTCACGTCGTTGCCGCTGGTGACCGCGGTGTTGCCTGGGATGTTCATGGCGGTGTAGGGACAGTGTTGCATCTCTGTATTCATTTTTAATCAAGAACTTAAAAGGGTTTGTAACTTGTAATGTGTTGGATGTGTTTTCACAACCCAAACACAAATACACAATTGAGATCCGTTGGTTTCTACTTTTTGTATGAAAAGTATGTGAAATAGTGAAATGTGTGTGCGTGAGAGAGCATTAAGGATAAGGAGGGAGGGTGGGGGTATATATAGAATGAAGAGAGAGAGAGAGAGAGAGAGAGAGAGAGAGAGATATGAAGTGGAAAAAGTTGCCGGAGAGTGTCAATGACGGCCGGAATAAATAGAGAGGAGAGTGGGGAGTGGTAGGGCAAGGTCACCACAGGGACAGCAATGGGCATTGGGGCCTCACTGACATGACTGCCACGTGGTATGTTCCTGCAAATACTAATTTATTTTGGGTAACATCTTTTTGTTTATCTTGAGTATAAATAGCCCAATGTAGTAAAGAAGATTTATTGGTCTTATATAAATTTACAAAGGAAGTGGTGGACCCTGAATTGTTTTAGGAGGTTTTTTTTATAGATTCTCATTAAATTTTTTTAAATTATATAACGTTATTTTCCATTTTTTTATTCTTCAAACCCACTAGATTTCTAGAAATCCACATAACATAGATGGATTTGCCAATGTACAAAGGTGATGATATTACAAGGTTAAGATTATGTGTATTGTCAGTTGGTACTGATTATGTAACGACTGTTGGAAATTTGTGAAAATAGTTTTTTTCATAAATATAGGAAAATGATTTTTTTCTATTTTGAACGAGAAATAAATATAAGAAAATGAGCGGGTTTTGTATAATTATTTGTAGGTTTGTGTTCTATGTTGGAAGAGCTTCGCAACGAACTAAACCACGTCTAAAACGGAGCTAAGATGAATGAGATATCGATGCTCAAAGTTTGGTGTTTGAAACTTGAACGCTGAAAAAAGTGGGAAAGTGGCACCTTGTCCCACATAGGTGGAGAGATGAAACTTAAAGTGGTATTTAAGCGGAAACTTTCCATCCTTATTGTTTCATGGAAGCACACACTTAATGTACTCGCGAAGAGTGCGAAGCACCTCAACTCACACGCGCGCATGGCGTGGGCGTGGGCGATGAGGCGCAATGTGGCGCTTTGATGGCGCACTTCGCACACTCGCATCGCCGCGAGCCGTCTTTGTATTTTTGACCACGTGCCTGTGGTGGAGCACAAGGGCTGCAAGGACCAAGTGGTTGGTGACGTGGCATGCAGGCGCATGACCCTGGTGGGTCCGTGCGCAGTGGCGCATGACGTGGCATTCATGCGCGCACGCGCGCGAGTACACATGGCATGGTGGCGCGTACTCGCGCATGGAGCATGGGCACTGAAGTGACGCCAAAACGGCGCGACTGTGTGGCGTGCTCGTAGAGGCTCACAGGTGACGTGGCGCACGCGCGCAGGTGCGCATGGGATTGAGCCAAGGTGGCGCACACGCGCATGGAAATGAGCCAAAATGTCGCACGCGCGCATGAGCGTCCAGACTTGCGCGCGCAATGGCGCGCGCGCGCAGAAGCTTCCTGCAGTTAATGTCAGTGCAGTTACATTTTAGCATTTGAAACTGACGAAGTCAATGACTTTGACTGCGAATTAAATGACGAATTAAAGTGCATTGAAGACGTTTAAAGCAATTTAATTCTCCCATTTAATTCGTTTTTTAGTTTTGACTCAGATCTGCATTATAAATAGGAGGCTCCTACAGCAGAACTGGTACACCAAAAACCAACAGCAACATACAATCTTCTCTGAATCCTCATCTTCTTCTTCAAGAGTTCAAGGTACACCTTCAGGTTGGAGTCAAGACCGGCAGTGCAACTGCTTTAGCTGTTATATCCTGGAAACAAAAGTGTTCTCCTGGGAGATACGAAATTTGTTTTAAGAGACCCGTGTTCAACACGATCCTTAGCTATGAACAGTGTTTCTGTTCGAAATTTTGTTCTTGTTTTCTGTTTCTTTCAGTTGTAATTGTATTGTTACAGTTATTGTTCTGTAATTCAAGTTAATAAAAAGAATTTTGGGTAAATTACACTTTTCGTCCTTTATGTTTGTATCAGATTGCAATAGATGACCTTTAACTTCAGTAATTACAGTCACAGTCCTTTATTTGTAAAACTCATTACATCATACGTCCTTTAACCTTAATCCAGTTAAATTTATCAGTTAAGTTTGGTCATGTTTTAGGCACATAAGGGCATATCAGTAATTTTACATTACCCTTTTATTTAAAAGAATAAAACCCTATCCTTTTGTCATTATTCTTCTTCTCCATTTGCCACCACCACCAACCCACCACCACCAGTTCAAAACTCCGACAAGCCACCATTAAATCTCTTTATATCGATTAAGTCCCTCTCTTTAGCACCTTCCACCACCCTTTCAACTACAACACAAACTGAGTAAAAATCTCTTTTTGAGCAAACTGGATTCATAAAAACCAGCAAAGTCTATGTGTCCCAACTAAAATTAGGGAATCTCAAGCAAAATTCAAGATGATTCTTGCTTTTAGTGTCCTAAACTCATCAAAAATGGTAAAATCCCCTCAACCTGTTGCTTGTAAAATCAATGAGCAAAGAAGCATAACCCATGAAATTAACCAATACTAAAGTCCCATAGAGTTACTTGGGTTAGCCGGAAGACAGTTTACAAGGTTATCGTCGCTGGCCGGCCGACTTAAAAACCCTAGATACCAAGCCGCCGCTAGAGATGCAGTTGTTTCAGTTTGTAATCAACACCAGGCGCCACCTTCAATTGCCAAGAAACACTGTCTCCGCCGTCATTATGCCAGATCTAAACCGAAAGAAGTTTCCAAACACATCAGAAAGACCATCGGAGACCACAACCGCCACCAATCTACCACTGTCACTGTCATTGCAATGAAGCTTGGACCGTCGTTGGCCGCCGGATTACTATCGAAGTTCGTCGGAATAGGTAACGTCAATAAGAGAACACAAAATGATGATTCTGAACAGAGCAATAAAGAAAAAAAGATCATTCACTCAATGTCTAAGAATATGAATGAACCTAATTTCATACAATGTTTTCTTAATATCTATAATATAATGAATTAATGGTCACTAAGATGTTAAAACAGTACAGGCCTACAAGGGAACGAAAGAGGGAAAGAGAGAAGAAGAGAGGGACATGGGTGTTATATTTAATGTTTTTTTAGTTTTATTTTATTTTATTTTTTTTGTGTTAAATGAGAAAAATTACTAAAGTGCCCTCATGTGCCTAGCACATGCTATACTTAACTACAAATTTTAATTAGGTTTTCGTCAAAGGACGTAGAGTGTAATGGGTTTTACAAATAAAGGACTGTGACTGTAAATATTGAAGTTAAAGGTCATCTATTGCAATCCAATACAAACATAAAGGACGAAAAGTGTAATTTACCCAAGAATTTTATTTATTTTACACAAACAGATTCCTACAATCTTAAAACAATTTTTTTAAAACACCGTTCGTGTAGAATCACAAACATATTCTACTGTGAATTCGAACCAGTTTTGAATTCATACAGTTGTGTTTTAAAAAACAGATTTCAGTTGTGTTTCAAAAAACAGATTTTTTTTCTCTGTTTTGATTCAAAGTAGCGACTTTGTCAAAACAGGTTCTGTTCTTCTACTCCTTCTTTGTCGTTGGGTTCTAAGATCTTCTGCTGTAGTCTTCAAAGTTGGACTTAGAAGCTATACTGTTGGTTTTGTTACTCATCGATTCTGTTAATAAAATAATAAATCAGCACATTTATTATTCTAATAGATTTATTAACTTGGTTTTGTGGAATTTTTTCAAAATGTCGACTGAAAATACCAATGTCAACGTGGTTGTCGGTACCCCTGCCAACACTGTCGGAGAGTCAACAGTGGCAAATCATGCTGAAAGACCCGAGAAGTTCTCAGATCTCTACTTCAAAAGGTAGCAACAGAAGATGTTCTTTTATTTGACCACCATGAACCTTGCGAGGTTCTTGACTGAAACCGCTCCACAACCTGCGGAAGGGGAGACCGACGCTCAGGCTCTGAGCGCGGTAGAGGCTTGGAAGCACTCGGATTTCATATGTCGAGGCTATATACTCAACGGTCTCTCGGATACCCTGTATAATGTGTACTACAATATCAAGACTTCCAAAGAATTATGGGAGTCTTTGGATAAAAAGTACAAAACAGAGGATGCTGGAACAAAGAAATTTGTTGTCGCCCGTTTCTTGGACTACAAAATGGTTGATAACAAGACTGTTATGAACCAAGTCCAAGAGTTACAGATTATACTTCATGACATCCACGCTGAGAGAATGGTACTTAGCGAGACATTTCAAGTGGCAGCCATGATCGAAAAATTGCCTCCTTCGTGGGTAGAGTTCAAAAACTACCTTAAGCACAAGCGAAAGTAAATGACAATTGAGGAACTTGTCGTCCATCTTCGTATAGAAGAGGACAACAGGGTGGCCCAAAAAGGCACCATTTTGCAAGCTTCGGCTAAGGCAAACATGGTGGAAGTTGGGGAGTCCTCAAAGGGCAAGGGTAAAAACAACAACAAGGGGAAAGCAAAGGTTAACAACCTTGGACCGAAAAAGGGGGCTGTGAAAAAGAAGTATGTGCCTTTCCAAGGTACTTGTTACAATTGTAACGAGACGGGGCACCGTGCTAACCAATGCAAGAAACCTAAGCGTGAGCGTGCGCACATGGTTAATGAGGATGGTATACCTCTGATTGCAATGATAACCGAGGAAGCGGCTATGATTGAAGAAGTCAACACGATGGGTAAAAACCCAAAAGGATGGTTCGTTAACACGGGTGCAACCCGCTATGTTTGTGGAGACAAGGCTCTTTTCTCTACATTCAAGGAAGCGTCGGGTGAAGAAAAGCTTTATATGGGAAATAAAGCTACCGTAAGCATCAAGGGGGAAGGCACTATTATCCTGAAGATGACCTCTGGCAAGGAGCTTACCTTGACAAATATGCTTTATGTTCCAGAGATACGGAAGAATCTCGTGTCAAGATGGATGCTCAACAAGTTTGGATTTGGTCTAGTGTTTGAATCGGACCATGTTGTACTTTCTAGACGTGGAATGTTTGTTGGAAAGGGCTATGCCCTTAATGGAATGTTTAAAATGTCTGTAATGGTTGTGAAAAACAACAAGAATATGAATGAAATTTATACTTCAACTTACATGATTGAGTCTTCTAATGTTTGGCATGGTAGACTAGGACATGTAAATTTTAATTCATTAAGATGTTTAATTAAATTAAATTTGATACCAACATTCCATATTGAGTCCAATTACAAATGCGAGACATGTGTAGAATCCAAACTTACGAGATCATCGTTTGAATCGGTTGAACGAATAACCGAACCCCTTGATTTAATTCATACCGATGTGTGTGATTTAAAAGTGGTTCCCACACATGGAGGAAATAAGTACTTCATCACATTTATTGATGATTGTACTAAATATTGCTATGTGTATTTACTAAAGAGTAAAGACGAAGCAATAGAAAAGTTTATCTTGTACAAAAATGAAGTTGAGAATCAACTTAAAAAGAAGATAAAAGCTGTGAGAAGCGATCGAGGAGGTGAATATGTTGCACCTTTTGAGGATTTGTGCTCAAAAAATGGCATTATACATGAGTGTACACCTCCTTATTCTCCACAATCAAATGGCGTGGCGGAACGAAAGAACCGCACATTGAAAGAAATGATGAACGCCATGTTGATCAGTTCGGGAGTGAACCAAGAAATGTGGGGGGACGCCATTCTCTCAGCAAATTATCTTTTGAACAAGATACCCTTGAAAAATAGGGACGAAACTCCATATGAGTTATGGAGAAAGAGGAAGGCTTCATACAAATATTTGAAAGTGTGGGGTGCCTAGCAAAGGTGATTGTACCACCTCCTAAGGCTCTTAGGATAGGACCCAAAACTGTTGATTACATTTTCATAGGATATGCGCATCAAAGTAGTGCACATCGTTTTCTTGTACATGAGTCCAAGAATCCTGATGTACACAAACACACTATCATAAAGGCAAACTCTAACATCGTCTCATATTTTGAGAATGTGTTTCCTATGTTAGGACAAACACATGCGACTTCATCAACAGCGGCTAATGAAGCAGGTCCAAGTTCATCTACATGGTTAGATGAAGCAGGTCCTAGTTCATCTACGAGGATAGATAAAAGACATGAATGACCCGAGGTCGATGAGGGTGAGCTTAGACGAAGTAAACGACAAAGGGTTGAAAAATCCTTTGGTCCAGCTTCATGAGCTATATGGTTGAGGGTGAGCCCAATAGCTAGCGCGAAGCGGCTACCTCCACGGAAGGACCTCAATGGCAAGAAGCAATTAAGAATGAAATTAATTCTATATTGCAAAATCATACTTGGGAGTTATTAGATCTTCCACCTGGTTGTAAACCACTTGTGTCACACCCCAACCGATGGCGGAAACATCGGGGTGCGAGCACTAAGCGTTCAGATTGCTCATGAGATTCCATAACAATATTTGTTTCAATAGAAATTAGACCAATTTCGTCATAACATTGTCTAAACATAACCAACACAAGTATCGAACATAGACCAAAACGAATATTGTTCAAATTGTTCAAAAGATTCTAAATTAACTAGGCGACATTTCTAGCATCTCCTAGCTGAATTCCATGCATCCCAAGCATCCTATCAGCCTGTAACATGTATTAAAATATCAATACAAAAAGTATTGGCGAGTATACAAGTTTGATAATAGAATAATAAGTTAAAAGCAACTCATATCCATAGTGTAAACAATAAAGTAGTTTCAGCCATGCTAGTGTCGCAGTCCATGCAGTGATAGCCCAAGTATCCCGATGCTTTAGTGTTTACCCAAGACTCATGGTAAACTAGAATCCTCCTAACAATACCCCCCGAGAATAATGGGAGAGGTGCATCTCCTATAGCGCTACTATTATTAAGGCGGAACTACACACTCTGGATTAAACGTCACATAGCACAAAGAATCAAGAATCACAAGTTTCACATATGATAGAGTATAAGTTCCAAAGATTCAAGTTTAAGTTTCATAGAATACATGCTACACCCTAAAAGTTTAAAATAAAAGGGGATCGAGTATACTCACAGTGATTGCTTAACAGTACAAACTGCTATTGGATCAAAGGGAGCTCTTTTAGAATTGGCCTGATTAGATTACAATAGGATAAGAATCGAGCAGAGTAACGAGGTTACGCAAAGTGTCAAGTTGGTCACTGGATCGGATGGCTGTCCGATCGGATTGCCGGTCGTTCGGGTGACTTTGGTGCATGAAAGGACAGATGGCTGCCTGATCGGATGGCCATCCGGTCTGGTTGCCACTTGTGTTGGAATTCATAGGTAAAGGGATAGGGTGACTGCTCGATCGGACAGCAGCCCGATCGGGTTGTCACTCGATCCTTGTGAGGGTACCTTGGTTCTCCCGATCGGACGGCTGTCCGATCGGGCTGCCATTCGATCAGACCCCAAGTTTTGATTGCTAACCAAGTGTTTGCTAGTTCCAAGTCTATGGCAAGTGTCACCTGATAGGGTGGTTGTTTGATCGGACGGCTGTCCGATCGGATTGCCACTCGATCGGGTGACCCTTGTTTTCGTTTAACATGTTGTAAAATCTCTAAGTTTCTGGATTAGCGGTGACGGCACGACACGTACCGAGACAACGGTAAAACCCTTTATTATCCAAAACTCCGATTGAGTGGGAATCACCCCTGTTCGATCAGGCATTTGTTTCAAATGGGTTTATGTCGGGATCCGTTGCCATGCTCGTCTTTTACCGGTAAGAACCCAGATCAACACCAACTCTAGACTATTCATCAGATCTACAGTTAGTTTAGACCCGATTTCCACCAAATAGAGTAAAAGTTTCAGAAAAAGATGAAGATACTCAAGTTTTATAGGAAAAGTCTAGATTTAGCTTGGATTTAGGTTAGATTTAGTGTAAAAACGCATGAATCACCTTAGATCTAAGTTAGATCTTGACTAGAATGACATTACATGTCAGTTTGTACAAACCTTCATGATGACATCACCCTCAAGAACTCAGATCCGAGAGATTTCATGATGAAAAGTGTGATTTCAAGTGAGAATCATGTAAAGAATGATGTGTAGGTCAGGAAAGTACAAGATCTAGTGCAAAACGTACCGAAAACAGCAAGATAATGAAGAAGAAGGAGAATAGCGTGTCTGGTCGAGCGGAGCTGTCACATCACTGAAAAGGGTGATATGACAGGTCTATTTATAGGGTGAGGAAGGGGAAAGAGGTGGTGCAAGGTGGATGGGTGCCGGTCGATCGAGTGGTCACTCGGTCGGGCGGTCCTTCGATCGGGTGATCATCCGATCGGGTGGTCGTCCGATCAGACGGCCACTCTGGCCAGTCCACCTTCTTCGTGTTCCCGATTATGATTGTCTTATTCGCTAGGTTAGGCGTTGCGTTTCATATAGTTTATGTAGAGTATCTAGATTACATTACAAACCAAAAGTTTCCAAGATCCATATATTCCGCCAGTGACAAGGCTCCAGTCTCTCGTTTAACCAAGAATCAAGTTTCACGAGTCTAAGGAGTCAAGCACCAAATAAGTTTCAAGTGTCAAGAATCATAGCTTCTCAAGCATCAAGAATCAAGAGTCCAAGTATCAAGTATCAAGAATCATAAAGAATCTAGTTTCCATAGTATCAAGAATCAAGTGTCTAGATTAAGTATCAAGCGTCAAGTATCTAGATTAAGTATCAAGTCTCATAGTTTAAGTGTCAAGAATCAAGCATCTAGAATAAAGAATCAAGCGTCTAGTATCATGCATCAATTATCAATAAGATTCATGCTAAAAGTATCCAAGTATCAACATTACACAACTACAGGGGCTTAAATTGATAATAGGTAACAGTTCAGGGACTGATCTTGCCAAGAGCCTAAAGTTTAGGGGCGTTGGGCATTACAAATTGGATATCATTGGATATTCAAAAGGAAGATGAAAGCTGACGGAAGTATTGATAAATACAAGGCAAGGTTAGTAATCAAAGGATTTAGACAAAAGGAGGGTCTAGACTATTTTGATACTTACTCGCCTGTGACGCGAATAACCTCTATAAGAATGGTTCTTGCAATTGAGGCTCTAAGAAATTTGGAAGTTCACCAAATGGATGTAAGGACCGCATTTCAAAATGGCGATTTTGAAGGAGAAATTTTCATGGAACAACCTGAGGGTTTTTCCACCCCAGGAAACGAGGGCAAAGTATGTAAATTGGTCAAGTCTTTGTGTGGCTTGAAGCAAGCTCCAAAACAATGGCACCAAAAGTTTGATCATGTCATGATTGACAATGGTTTCAAAATAAATGAGTGCGACAAGTGTGTTTATTTTAAAGACACACCAAGAGGTTATGTAATATTATATCTTTATGTAGATGATATGCTTATCATTGGGACTGATGAAAACATGATCAACCCAACGAAAGACATGTTGAAAGCGAGGTTTGACATGAAAGACATGGGTCTCGCGGATGTGATTCTTGGAGTAAAAATCACTAGAACCCAAAATGGTCTTATGTTGAGTCAATCTCACTAGGTGGACAAGATCTTTGGGAAATTCAATTCGGACGATACGAGTATAGCTCGAACTCCAATTGATAATATCCAACGCCTAAGGAAGAATAGAGGCGAAAGTGTTGCTCACTTAGAGTACTCAAGGATCATTGGTAGTCTGATATTCACCAAAATACACATGTTTTATTCCCCCATTTTACGCATTTTTGGCCATAAAACCGAGAATCGGATACTTAATCGGATGTATTTTTGTTTACAGGCCTAAAACAGCGTGCCAAACAAGAAGATGATGAAAACGAGGATTTTTCGGGCGAAATGGCTTAACTGCGAAGATTCTGTGAAGAAATCTGATATGGGCGAGTTGCACGGTCGTGCGGTTGGTGGCACCCCCGTGCGGATCCAACACCAGGGCTCAGCCCGGCAGTGCACGCCAGTGCGATAAGGAGTGCAAGGCATCTTCGGGAAGGCACGGCCGTGCGACAGAAGGAACACCCGTGCGGATGCGATGACCAGTCCCAGCCCGGATGTGCACTGCCAGTGCAGATGCTCGTGCCAACCTTACCTCGGAGATGCACGCTCGTGCAACCCATGGCACGCCCGTGCCAATACGAAGACCGGTCCATTATTTGCTGATGTCACACGGTATGGTGAACAATACAATAAAGTGCACGAGAGTGCACTTTAATCGCACGACCGTGCTATCTGAAAATTGTATAAAAAAACAGGAGGCAGGAATCAGTTCGAAACTCTGGACTTTTGGGGGCTTTTCTAGCGATTATTCAGGCTCCGGGGGCATTGCTTTCACCCGGAATCAAGCCACATCGTGCCGATTAGCTCTGTTATCATCTGGATTCTCAATCTAGTGCTTGTTTATGGTTTGATTTCTTGAATCTTTCCATGATTTTGTTATGTTTCAAGCATTTTGGCTGATGTTTATTTATTATTGTAAGCCTAAGGGCAAAAACACTAGTATTCCTTGCTTAATAACAACCATTAGTATGTTAATTATGTTTGTAATGACACTTGAAGCATTTTCTATGTTAATCCTTGATGATTAGTTTGCAACCTTGTATATTGATGTTGAATTCTTGATTATAGTTAATTATTTTGGATGATTAGTATGTGGTTAGTTGAGATACTTGCAAAAAGAAGCTTAATATCATGTATAAGTAGACTTTGAACTTGTTTAACTAGTTTAACTTGTTTAAAATGTTTGCACCATGATACTAGAAATGGTTAGTGGTTTAATAAGGGGTAATTAATGCTAATCAAGAAGGCTTTCCCTCACGGAAGGACCTTAACGGGTTAAATGTTGTTGTTATGAATTCTTGACATAAGTTGTAAACTTTGTTTGTAATTTAGGCCAAAATTTCTTTCTTTGTGAATTTATGTTCAAGATTTGTAAAATGAACTCGGTTGTGATTTAATCTAGTTTATTCTTTTCTCGGTGGTTACATTGTGTTTATCGGTGTCACTTTCCTTGATTAAGTGATGTTAGAAAACTCCTAATGGATTACTAACTTTTCTTTATTGGATTTTCATAGACATTTGTCAATTGGGAGTTAAAGAACAATTTTAGGTGGTTAAAGTGTGTTTATCGTTTTAGTTTTCCAAAGAATTGTCATGTCAGGATTCCCGAAAGGGATACTAATTGTCTTGAAAATGGAGAATTGACCAAGTGTTTTAAGTGACAAAACCGACTTAGTTCACATACTTTGGTTGTGCATAAAACAAGGCTATATATTTATTTTCTTATTTGGATTCTATTATGTTTATGAAAGTTTATGTTTTAATCTTATTTTTAGTTTAAACAAATTATCCACTTTTCTTTCTACCGGTAATTTAATGACAAAGGTTTAGTATTATTCCTCCGCCCTCATCCTTGGATCAACACTTGGTTCTTACGATACTTTACTACATATATGACGGGGTACACTTGCCCTTTCGTGTGTGTTTTAATGTTGAAGTAAAAATCATTTTTATAAATTTAAAACCGAATCGTGTGTAAAATTCATTGTAAAATTATGTATATACACGTATATGTCAAGTTTTTGGCGCCGTTGCCGGGGATGTGGCGAGCTTTAGGAACGACCCGAGTCAATATCTTATCGGTGTACATACTTGTGAATATTTTCTTGATTATTTATTCGTTTATTTATTTGTTAATATTTCTTATTTTTGATTTAATTTATTCGTTTTCAAGCTTATTTCAAACACTCGTGAATTTTTATTTCGTTTATTTGTTCGAATTCGAACTAATTATTCGTTAATTCTTTGAGTTTTCGGCTCCGAAAAATTATTTTTATACTAGCCAATTTGATTATTTTTACTTGTTTTGATTTTTATAAAATTTTGGGCCCATTTTTGAATTTTTATAAAAATTTTAGCCCTTTTTAAACAGAAATTATGTTCTATTACAACAAAAAAAAAATCAAAATTCAGTTAATTGTATATATTTTTAGTAAATAAACCGGTTAGTTGTTGTTTTAGAAAGCTTCAGATATGATAAAAATCCGACAAGCCAAATAAATTTTGAAAAAGATAACTACCAAAACATGACAAACAAAGAGAGACTTACATGATAATTTTCACACTTTTACCTATTCATTCCGTTATGTGAGCATGTTTGAGCCTTAAATTCGTTATATGTTTGTTCATTTCAGAGTAGGAGTGGGCCGGATGTCACGTGTAGTTTAGAACTTGTCACTAGCATGCTTTTTCAGACCATAAACGTGCGAAATTGTGTAGAAGTGATAGAGGCACTTAGAAAACGCTTTGTTTTTAGCCTTTTTCTTTGTGTTATGTTTCCCTAAACCCTACGCTACCCACTAGGATTAACCATGTCGAGTTTTTTCCGTGTTTTTCTTTCTTTTACCCAACCAATTAACCCACTTAGCCAAATTTAGCCTTTTTATTTTTTAAACCTTTTGTGTTAAAACTCGGTTAAAATCATTGTTTAACTAGTGTTTCTTGTAATTAGTTGTTCATTGTATAAAGCCATTAGATCATATATATGCGCCAAAAAAAACAGAAAATAAAACACCCTAAAATAGGGTGAAGTCGACAAAATTCGAGCAATTTTAAGTGCTAAAATGATGAAATCTCGTTGATGAGCTCGATAACACAAAAATCACCTTTTTAAGGCATTAGTATATATAGTTTAGTTGTTCTTCGCTTGTTAAACGTGATTACCGAGTTTTAACCATTTAGTCACTTTAAAATTTCCATTCCACACCCTTCACCCAAGCCTTTTGTTACAACTCGTAAAGACCTCTTGATTTACACTTTTTCGCATGTTAGTTGGTGGAGATAAGATCTTGTGACAAGCTTATGATATTACACGTTTCATTGTCTAGGCATTGAGTTTTTACACATACACATTTTATGTATGTTTGATGCGTGTCGAGTGTGATATATATTTAAGTATATTTTAAGCCCTTTTTAACACTTTAGTCAAGTTTTAAATTTATAAAACATGAAATTTTACTAACACTAAACACACATATGGGAAAGTGCACCCATCGTGAGCGTAGTATAGCGTTGGTAAGATACCGAGGTTGTCCAAGGACACAAGAGCTTTGAGTACCGGTTTATCCTCAACGTCTAATCAAATCAAAATTTAGGAAAAAGGTTTTTAAACAATAAAATAAAACTAACAAAAAATGCTGAAAATAAAAAATAAAAACAGATAGACAAGTTAAATCACTTGGATCCAACTCGCCTTTAGTGTAACCTTTGATTATTTCCGCACTTTTGCAATTTTTAAGATATTATCTTAGTTATAGTAGTAGGCCACTCTTTTGAAGGTGACGTTACCCTCAACACAGTAGTTTGAGTCCGCAAGGATACAATCCTAAAGGGTTGGATTATTGAAAGATAATTAATTAACTTATTAATGCATAATGTGGTAGGCCCCTCTTTTGAAGGTGACGTTACCATCAGCTAAGTAGTTTGAGTCAGCAGGGATACAATCCTAAGTAGCCGGGTTAATGTTTTAATAGTAGTTTACCTATGAGGGGATCAAGGAGTTCGGACCCCCGCCATCCAATACCAGTGGGTACTGAAGGAGGTCCTACTAAACTTGACCCAGGTCCTTGCAGGATCTATACACTGTACAAGGCAAGAAGCTTACCAAACCATTCCCTTAACCCCCGACCAGGTAGCCAACATATCTCCATATAGACCGTGGAGATATGAATGGTGTAAATATTTTATTTTATATAAACAGTAAAATAACACCAAGACACCACGGAAAAATGATAAGGAAGTTTCACCTTCAATATAAGAAACTAGTTATTAAAGTCATTAATATATAACCAAATAAAAAGTGCGAGAAGATTAGAAATAAAAAGTATTACACTAAATGCTTGTTTTCACCAAGTGATGTAAGAGACTTAGGCAAACATGGCCTTTGATTGTTAAGAACTCTTACGATCAATCTTGGATCCCGAGACTACTACACACACTCTATGATGGATGATGGATGATGGATGATGGTGGTGGATGTGGGTTGTGATGGTGGTGGTGGGTGGGTAAAGTGTGAGAGATGTGGTTTGCCAAGGGATGATTTGCAAGTGAGCTAAGCACCCCTATTTATAGCCTGCACAGAATCCCGGACATGGCCCCGTGTCCACCCATCTTCTCTTTCTTCATTAACTGCAGTTTGTCTGCATTAGATGACCACGCCCCCGTGTCCGCTGGGCACGACCCCGTGTGCAGAAGCGTATCTGTACTATCAAGATTTTCCTAGATTATGCGAATCTTAGCGTTGACCACGGCCCCTTGTCCACTGCCCACGCCCCCGTGTTGGGAAATAGAAGCTTCTACAGCTTTGTCTTTTCTGCAAACACTTGGGCACGCCCCCGTGCTGGGTGAGCACAGGGCATGTTCAGCCTTCTGATGTCTTGTTTTTGCTTGGGAAGATGCTGTTGAGGGTTCGGGCATGCCACGTTTATTCATTTTCTTGTATTATTGTTAGATTTGGCTGCATTTTTGCTTCTTTTGTTCATTTAAGCTTTTTTAACCCTGAAAATACAAAAGGAAGACAAAAGCATACTTTTTCCAACATTAGTACTAAAAAGGGTTAGTTTTATGCCACATTTGATGTAATTTATATGTTGCATTTTGCACACATCAAATACCCCCACACTTGAATCTTTGTTTGTCCTCAAGCAAAACTCTTTATTTTGTGGCTTACACACCCAAATGGAATGGGTAGAAGAGAATGTTTTGGGCTTGTCTTGAGTGTCGGGTTTCCAAGATCTTTATTAGGTTTTATTTTTATGTTATTTACAATTTTATTCGTTATGATTTATTTAGAGCATTACATAAGAGAAATTACTTATTTGGGCATAACATGCCTCTTTAAAATTCTATTTATATACAAGTTCACATACCTCACGGAAGATCACTCAACACTCGGCCGAAGATGTATTTTTGTGAAACACTCGAGAGCGGCATGGAACTTACTTCTACCGTATGTTTTCCAAGTAATCAATCCTCTTCCTTTTTAACTATAGACCTTTGTAAATATCAAGAGGACTTTGGGGAAGGGTTAGGCTTGGGTTAAAGGTATGGTTTTGGGTTAGTGGTTAGTAGAAAAGGGCGAAAGGGGTAAAAAGCATCGGTTTTCGTAAAACATTTTGTTTTTGTGACTTTTTATTCCAATGAAACATTTTTCAAACAAGGTTTCGTTTTATGAGCTTGTTTGTTTATTGCTAACTTCATTTTTTTATAAGGAATGTCACATGAAAAACCGAGCTTTTTACTAAAATAAAGGGTTTAAAATGAAAAAGGGTTTTGGTGGGTAAAGGGGTGTTTGTTTTGGGTTTAGAAATGGAAAAGGTTTAGGCTCAAAGGGGTTAATTAGGGAGATTTTAGGTAGGTGGTAAAAAAAATAATGGTGTTGAAAGAAAAAGGGTTAGTCCTAATGCCTCCATCATTTACTTACTTGGGTTTAAGTTGGCAAGGACCGGGAAAGTATCGTCATGGCAAGTTCTAGAGTCGTAAGAAACCAAGCGGCTATTCACACAAGAAACGAAAAATGCGCATTTAGTTTAAAGATGTGTCTTTTTATGCTCAATAAAGGCTCAAAAACTCAGTTTTTGTGGGAATGGGTTTTTATGTGATCAAGTATATATAATTAAATTTTAACTAGATTTGTAATGTTGTTTCATGATTTTCTTATGTTGGTTCTTTTTATCACGACGCTATCGGTTGTAAATTTATAAAAAATATAACCTTTTTAGAACTTGTTATTCTCAAATTAAACCAAGACAAGTAAAAAAATGAAAAAATTTTGAAAAAAATTGGGATGTTTAGCGGTTCCAATATAGTTTTGTGTAAAGCTTGTAATTAGGACTTGCAAAATTCAAGGTTTTAGCATCCCCCCACACTTAAATTACACATTGTCCACAATGTGTCCCAAAAATAAGTTTTTAGGTTGATTGAATATGTAAAAGGTGTGTTAAAAAACAAAATTTTATGTTACTGGGCATCTGGACATAGCCCCGTGTCGGATGTAGACGACCCCGTGGTCAGATTACCAGTAACGAGAACTTACAGAAGGTGGACACGGGGGGTGTGTTGGGTGAACACGACCCCGTGCCTGGCGAAAGTCTGCATAAATTAAACAAACAGCAGGTCTGGGCGATGGGCACGGGGGCGTGTCGGCTGAGCACGACCCTGTGTGGACAAACTGCAAAAGTGTAAAACAGGTTTCTAGCTTCGGTTTTGCTGTCCCGGCCTTAGTAGCACTAATGTTTAGTGCTCTAAGCCTCGTATGTACCTGTTTAACTAATAAATACCACACCAAACAATAACTAACATCCTAAATTACCAAAGTTCACCATCCATGTCACAAGTTAAAATAAAAGAAATGTAGAAATATAAAAAAGTGTTAAAGGAAAGTAAATTGTTCAACAAGTGGCACGCAGGCCAGAAATTGTTCGTGAGAGATAAGGGTTAACCTGATAGACCTTCAACCGGGTGATCCAATATCCAACTTCTCCCGCTCAATCCATGTCCTCGTCTTCATCATCATCACCTCCTCCTTGGCCCGCCATATACTGCCGGATGTTTCCAATGTCATCCTGCATGTCGGAGATGTTTCTCCCTATCGCTCCTACCCGGGCGTATGTGTTGCTAGCCATGTTGTAGGTGTTCCTGGTGCACATAAGGTTTTCCTGCAACAAATCATGTAAGCTTTGAAAGTTAGGAAAACCGCATCCTTGCGAGGAGGATTGACCCGGATCACCCTGATACTGGTAATGGTAATGAGGAGGAGGACGGATGTGTGGAGCGTGCAAGACGAGTGCTTCATGCGGGTTCCATGCATGCCCTTGAACTCTTTGAAAACTGACCGTCCCATCTTCCGCTTTCGTAAATCATGTTCATGGAGCGGCAAATGACCATGTCCACTCTCCCCGACCATGGCCCTTTGCGGAAGGACCTCGGCATATTCACGAAGTGTTTGAAGAGGCGGTGTTAGTGCATATGTCTGTCGACTTTGTCTTGTACTAGATTGTATACATTAGGGCACGAAGTACGAGAAATTAGGATTTAGAGGTATTTCGCACGAAATGACTATTTCGTATGAAACTGATTTCGTACCAACTGTTTCGTGCGAAATAGGCCAGCCTATAAATACCTGTTGTGCCATTTCATTTGTAACTTTTCCGGTTTCAGAGTCGAACTGCTGCCGAAGTGTCTACTCGCTGTAACACGTTGTTATATCAATCAAAAGACAGTTTAAAGTGAATTACAAGCTGAATCAACTCGATATGTTTGTTTCCGCCTCTCATATTGAGGAAAAACTCTTCTAAACGACTCGTTTGGTCATGAAAACGATCCTACAGGCGGTATATCCACCCTCCAAAGAAGATAGGAGTCGGGGGAGTAGCAAGCTGGTTCCAGTGCATGTTTCAGAGCAGGAGGTATAGAACATCAAGGTTGACCCGGTTGTGGATGCAATGGAGGACTAGTAGATCCCGTAAACCTACAACACCGCTGTTGTCGTGCCTCTGGCTAAGAGAGTAGGTGAGGACCCTGTGGATGTAGCGGTAAAGAGGGTCTCTCAACTGGGTGCTCTTAGTTCGGATCGGGTTGTAGTTGCCTTCTCCGATTTAAGCCCAAGCAGCTTGGCGGTCATTTTCTCTGATCTCGCGGAGACCACCGGTGTTTTCTTCATCCCCAACATCTTCTTTAGAATACAACCCCACCAAAGCCCCGAACTGAGCAATTGAGATCCGGTATGTGGTCCCTCCACAGCAAAACTCTACCCCTTCATTGTCAAACGGTTCAGCTCTTGTGTTGAAGACGAACGTGCTGTAGAATTCCATACTGTATTAATGCACAGAGTGAAGCCGAGTGCAAAGGGCAGCTCGTAGTGGGCCGGTGACAATGGTGTTGAATCAGTCAATTTGGTTCACTGTCTCAAGAGTGTCCATGCACACTTATCTGGGGTTCTCCTCGGGCCTAGTCCTTAACACATCATAACGAGCTTGAGCCGCCAACTCGCTTGCGTTGAACCTAGTGAATTTCTTAGCCATCAGGTTTGATGTTGATGCTTTCATTCTTCGACCGTTTGAAGCGAGATTTCTTCCTCTTCATCCTCAATAAATCCTTGTTAGAGCTTCAGCCGTTGGCCATTGACTTTGAATGGAATTCCATTCCGAGATTTAATTTCGACTGCACCATGTGGGAAAATATGGGTGATGGAAAAAGGTCCTGACCACCTAGACTTTAATTTACCACGAAATAATCGAAGTCGTGAATTAAACAATAGAACTTGATCTCCTATCCGAAATTCATTAGATTTAATGTGTTTATCATGTAAATTTTTCATTCTTTCCTTATAAATTTCGGACTTAGAATATGCATAATTCATTAATTCGTCTAATTCATTTAATTGGCAAAATCGATTTTTGCCGGCAACTTCTAAGTCAAAGTTTACATTTTTAATTGCCCAGTAGGCCTTGTGAGCTATTTCTATTGGCAAATGACAACTTTTTCCATAGACGAGCTTATATGGGGTTGTACCTATTGTAGTTTTGTAAGCACTTCGAAAAGCCCATAAAGCATCGTCCAACTTATCGGCCCATTCTTTTTTATTTAACCCTACGATTTTTTCAAGTATTCTTTTTAAACCTCTATTAGTCACTTCGGCTTGTCCGTTTGTTTGAGGGTGATATGTTGTTGAAACCCGGTAATAGACCCCATACCTTGTTAAGATTTTTTCAAGTTGATGGTTACAAAAATGGGTACCTCTATCACTTATTAATGCTTTTGGTGTTCCAAAACGAGAGAATAGTCTTTTCAGAAATCTTACCACGACTCTTCCATCGTTTGTTGGAAGTGCCTCGGCCTCGGCCCATTTAGACAAGTAATCTACCCCCACAAGTATATATTTGTTTCCTTTTGACGGTGGGAAAGGTCTGATAAAGTCGAGTCCCCACACATCAAAAATTTCACAAACAAGAATACCATTTGGTGGCATTTCGTTTTTGGAAGAAATATTACCTGTTCTTTGGCAAGCGTCACATGTCTTGACAAGACTTTGGGCGTCTTTGTAAATGGTTGGCCAGTAAAATCCTAAATCAAATACCTTTCGTGTGCTACTTGCGGCACCATGATGTCCTCCGTATGGACCTTCATGACAATGGCGGAGAATTCTCCTTGCTTCACTACCATGTACGCATCGTCGGATGAGTTGGTTGGCACACATTTTGAAAAGATAAGGATCTTCCCAAAAGTAATGCTTTGCATCAGCAAAGAATTTATTCCTTTGATGATGTGGCCATCCTTTTGCGACTATATCGCTAGCTAGGTAGTTAGCATAGTCGGCGTACCATGGCTCTTCTCGGTATTCCACCATTTCCAGGGACTCCGTTCGGAATTTTTCATTGATTTGCTCATCCCTGGTTGCCTCCAAAGCTGGGTCTTCTAAGCGTGAAAGATGATCTGCTGCGGTGTTTTCTGCTCCCCTTTTGTCTTTTATTTCAATGTCAAATTCTTGGAGGAGTAGAATCCACCGAATCAAACGTGGCTTAGCATCCTGTTTCTTGAAGAGATATCGAATGGCTGCATGATCTGTATAGACTATTGTTTTAGAAAGAACAAGATAAGAACGAAATTTATCAAAAGCAAATACCACGGCTAGTAATTCCTTTTCTATTGTTGTGTAATTTCCTTGTGCATCGTTAAGTGTTTTACTAGCATAATAAATTGGGTGAAAATGCTTATCTTTTCTTTGTCCCAAGACAGCTCCAACTACAAAGTCACTTGCATCACACATGATTTCGAAAGGTAATTTCCAATCAGGCGCTATCATGATAGGTGCATTGACTAGCATTTCTTTTAGGGTTATAAATGCTTGGTTGCAATCCTTGTCAAAGATGAAAGGGGCATCTTTTTCAAGTAATTTTGTTAGAGGCCTTGAGATTTTGGAAAAGTCTTTGATAAATCGTCTATAAAATCCGGCATGCCCTAGGAAACTTCTGATAGCTCTAACGGATGACGGGGGTGGTAATCGAGAAATATTGTCGATTTTGGCTCGATCTACCTCCATTCCTTCGCTTGAGATTTTGTGACCGAGCACTATTCCCTCTGTTACCATGAAATGGCATTTTTCCCAATTAAGGGCGAGGTTAGTTTCTTCACATCGGGATAGCATTCGTTCAAGGTTATCGAGGCATTGGTCGTATGAATCTCCAAAGATAGAAAAGTCGTCCATGAAGACTTCTATTGTCTTTTCTATCATGTCATGGAAGATGGCCACCATGCAACGTTGAAAGGTTGCGGGGGCATTACATAGACCAAAAGGCATGCGTCGATAAGCAAAAGTTCCATAGGGACATGTGAATGTTGTCTTTTCTTGGTCTTCGGGTGCTATCGGTATGTGAAAGTAACCTGAAAAACCATCCAAGAAACAATAAAATTTATGACCGGATAATCTTTCTAACATTTGATCAATAAAAGGCAAAGGAAAGTGATCTTTCCTTGTTGCTTCATTTAATCGACGATAATCTATACATACCCTCCATCCTGTGACGGTTCTCGTTGGTATTAATTCATTTATTTCATTAGTTATTACCGTCATACCTCCTTTCTTTGGAACTACTTGGACGGGACTTACCCAAGGACTATTGGAGAAAGGGTAAATAAGTCCGGCGTCAAGTAATTTAATGGCTTCGTTTTTAACCACTTCTTGGACATTTGGATTTACTCTACGTTGTGGTTGTATTACTGATTTATAGTCATCGTTCATTAAAATTTTGTGCGTGCACATGGAAGGACTTATACCTTTAATATCTACAAGATTCCAAGCGATCGCATTTTTGTGTTTTTTCAAAAGTGAAATTGATTTTTCTTTTTCTAAACTAGTTAATTTTGACGAAATAATTATAGGTGATTTACCATCTTTGTCTAGAAAAGCATATTCCAAACCTTTTGGAAGTTCTTTGAGCTCAAGAGGTGGGTCTTTAGGAGACTCCTTATTTGGTTGCTCATTTCGATCAAGAACCACAAAAGTTTGTTTTATGGCGACCTCTTCTTCAACAAAATGGTCAATTTCATCTCTTGTATCGGGTGGTTCATCCTCATCTTCAATTAGGGGGTCATTATTGCCGAATGGATATTTCATTGAACGCTTAAGATCGACACTCTTTTTAAATGCCCCTAATTGAATAGATAGATTCTTGTACTTCTGGTTTTTCAAAGCTTCGTATGTTTTTACAAAAGGTCGTCCCAACACTATAGGAGCGTCATCAAGGATGACAAAGTCGGTTGGGATTACCATTTGATTGGTTTGGACCAAGACATCCTCAACTACCCCTATTGATTTTATTACTTTCCGAATAGATAGAAAAATGGGTATTTGAAGTGGAGAAAAATCACTAATACTTAATTTTTCGAAAATGTAGTTTGGCATTATATTAACACAAAGATCTTTATCGATTGTGATATTACTAACAAAGGAATTTTGAAAATAAACATGGAACCGATGTAATGTTAATTTCAAATGGATCTTCTTTTATTAGCGAAGTTTGATCATTTGTTAACTTAATGCTTAGCGTTTCGTCAATTTTAGTGTTAGTGTTTAACTCTTTTAAAAACTTAGCATGAGTGGGAACTAAACAATGATTTTCGAAAGAAGGTGACAAGAGATTAATTTCTTCAAAATTAGACTCTTTTTGAATTTTAACGTTATCGGACTCACCTTTCTCGTTGTTTAACTCATGTGTCGGCTTTTCACTTATTTGTTCTTCCATTTTTACATTTTCAACTATCTCTTCTTTATTTAATTCTTCTCTTGCGCGGGACTCCTCTTCCCTTGCGCGAGATTCTTTTATGCAACGTTCGATAGTTTTAATGTGTTCTATTATCCTATCAGCTATGTCGGTGATAGAGTAAGGATCGGGATCCTCAAAGCTTGAATCCGGATGTTCAATCCTTTGTTCCTCATAATACTCATTTGAAGTAGATGGTTCACACCATTGTTCCTCATTGTAAGTATATGATGGATAAGGGTCGTAATTTTGTTCTTCATAATACTCATATGAGGTGGGTTGTTCACGCCATGGTTCCTCATAATAAGCATATGAAGGTGGTGGCTCATATCTTGGTTCCTCAAAGTATGAGTATGAAGGCTCATACCTTGGTTCATCAAAATATGAGTATGAGGGAGAAGGTTTATACCTTGGGTCTTCATAGGATGTGTATGAAGTCGATGGCTCGTACCTGGGCTCCTCATAGTAGGTGTATGAAGTGGATTGTTGAAATAAGTTACAATATTGTACCGAGTGAGGGTTACCGCAATTGGTGCAATAATATTCCCTATAATCATCCTCCCCATAGGTGTAGTTGTAACCTCCTGAGTATTGATCCATAAGAATCACTCAGCAGATCACAACAGAGTCTCGAGACCAGAAAACAAAAATAAAAACGGAAACAGAGGCTGGACACGGCCCCGTGTTCAGTGAGGACGGCCCGTGTTCAGAATCTGTATCAGGGCGTTTTAATAAGAGTGACTGGTTTTGTACAGCACAGGGGGCGTGTTCAGTGAGCACGACCCCGTGTTCAAACTCTGTATCTGGGTGTTCAAAAAAAATGCAGCACGGCCCTGTGTTCAATGAACACGGCCCCGTGTTCAGGCTACTGTAAATGCAAAAACTAACAAAAATGCAGAAAAATGTGCACGGTTTAAAAAGGTTTTGAAAAACTGATTAGGCCGTCGATTTTAAGCTTTCTTTAAATCCTTGTGTCCCCGGCAACGGCGCCAAAAACTTGATGCGTGTCGAGTGTGATATATATTTAAGTATATTTTAAGCCCTTTTTAACACTTTAGCCAGGTTTTAAATTTATAAAACACGATATTTTACTAACACTAAACACACATATGGGCAAGTGCACCCATCGTGAGCGTAGTATAGCGTTGGTAAGATACCGAGGTCGTCCAAGGACACAAGAGCTTTTAGTACCGGTTTATCCTCAACGTCTAATCAAATCAAAATTTAGGAAAAAGGTTTTTAAACAAGAAAATAAAACTAACAAAAAATGCTGAAAATAAAAAATAACGAAATAAAAACAGATAGACAAGATGAATCACTTGGATCCGACTCGCCTTTAGTGTAACCTTTGATTATTTCCGCACTTTTGCACTTTTTAAGAGATTATCTTAGTTATAGTAGTAGGCCCCTCTTTTGAAGGTGACGTTACCCTCAACCCAGTAGTTTGAGTCAACAAGGATACAATCCTAAAGGGTTGGATTATTGAAAGATAATTAATTAAGTTATTAATGCGTAATGTGGTAGGCCTCTCTTTTGAAGTTGACGTTACCCTCGGCTAAGTAGTTTAAGTCAGTAGGGATACAATCCTAAGTAGCCGGGTTAATGTTTTAATAGTAGTTTACATATGAGGGGATCAAGGAGTTCGGACCCCCGCCATCCAATACCAGTGGGTATTGAAGGAGGTCCTACTAAACTTGACCCAGGTCCTTGCAGGATCTATACACTGAATAAGGCAAGACGCTTACCAAACCATTCCCTTAACCCTCGACCAGGTAGCCAACATATCTCCATATAGACCTTGGAGATATAAATGGTGTAAATATTTTATTTTATATAGACAGTAAAATAATGCCAAGACACCACGGACAAATGATAAGGAAGTTTCACCTTCAACATAAGAAACTAGTTATTAAAGTCATTAATACATACAAAATAAAAACTGCGAAAATATTAGAAATAAAAAGTATTACACTAAATGCATGTCTTCACCAAGTGATGTAAGAGACTTAGGCAAACATGGCCATTGATTGTCAAGAACTCTTATGATCAATCTTGGATCCCGAGACTACTACACACACTCTATGACGGATGATGGATGATGGTGGTGGATGTGGATGTGGATTGTGATGGTGGTGGTGGTGGGTGGGTGAAGTGTGAGAGAGGTGGTTTGCCAAGGGATGATTTGCAAGTGAGCCAAGCACCCCTATTTATAGCCTGCACAGAAGCCCGGACATAGCCCCGTGTCCATTGGGCATGGCCCCATGTCCACCCATCTTCTCTTTCTTCATTAATTGCAGTTTGTCTGCATTAGTTGACCACACCCTCGTGTCCGCTGGGCACGACCCCGTGTGCAGAAGCGTATCTGTACTATCAAGATTTGCCTAGATTCTACGAATCTTAGTTTTGACCACGTCCCCGTGTTGGGAAATAGAAGCTTCTACAGGTTTTTCTTTTCTGCAGACACTTGGGCACGCCCCCGTGCTGGGTGAGCACGGGGCGTGTTCAGCCTTCTGATGTCTTGTTTTTGCTTAGGAAGATGTTGTTGAGGGGTCGGGCATGCCACGTTTATTCCTTTTCTTGTATTATTGTTAGATTTGGCTGCATTTTTGCTTCTTTTGTTCATTTTAGCTCTTTTAACCCTGAAAATACAAAAGGAAGACAAAAGCACACTTTTTCCAACATTAGTACTAAAAAGGGTTAGTTTTATGCCACATTTGATGTAATTTATATGTTGCATTTTGCACACATCAATGTTTCACAAATATAACCGAGTGTGTGTGAACATTGTGAGGTGTGTGAAGATTAGCGTGCTAAGTCAATCGGAGTGAAATCACGGCTTTATGGTTATCTATACATATATTTGCATGTGCTTGTTTGGTTTGAATCATTTGATGTTGCCTTTCGAAAAACCGGCTAACCGTATGTTTATGTATTAGTAGGTAATTTGTAAATTCTTGTTCTCGCTATAAACTATCTTTTATTACATTTTAATTTTAGCTTGCTTGATAACAAGCAAGGTTCAAGTGTGGGGAGGTTTGATATTCACTAAAATACATATGTTTTATTCCCCCATTTTACGCGTTTTTGGCCGTAAAACCGAGAATCGGATACTTGATCGGGTGTATTTTTGTGTACAGGCCTAAAACAGTGTGCCAAACAAGAAGATGATGAAAACGAGGATTTTCCGGGTGAAACGGCTGAACTGTGAAGATTCTGTGAAGAAATCTGATCTGGGCGAGTTGCATGGTCGTGCGGTTGGTGGCACCCCTGTGCGAATCCGCCACCAGGGCTCAGCCCGGCAGTGCACGCCAGTGCGATCAGGAGTGCAAGGCATCTTCGGGAAGGCACGACCGTGCGACAGAAGGAACACCCGTGCGGATGCGATGACCTGCCCCAGCCCGGATGTGCACTGCCAATGCAGATGCTCGTGCTAACCTTACCTCGGAGATGCACGCTCGTGCAACCCATGGCACGCCCGTGCCAATACGAAGACCGGTCCATTATTTACTGATGTCACATGGTATGGTGAATAGTACAATAAAGTGCATGACCGTGCACATTAATCGCACGACCGTGCGATCTGAAAATTGTATAAAAAAATAGAAGCCACCAATCAGTTCGTAACTCTGGACTTTTGAGGGCTTTTCTGGCGATTATTTAGGCTCCGGAGGCATTGCTTTCACCCGGAATCAAGCCACATCATGCCGATTAGCTCTGTTATCATCCGGATTCTCAATCTAGTGCTTGTTTATGGTTTGATTTCTTGAATCTTTCCATGATTTTGTTATGTTTCAAGCATTTTGGTTGATGATTATTTATTATTGTAAGCCTAAGGGCAAAAACACTAGTATTCCTTGCTTAATAACAACCATTAGTATGTTAATTATGTTTGTAATAACACTTGAAGCATTTTCTATGTTAATCCTTGATGATTAGTTTGCAACCTTGTTTATTGATGTTGAATTCTTGATTATAGTTAATTATCTTGGATGATTAGTATGTGGTTAGTTGAGATATTTGCAAAAAGAAGCTTAATTAATCATGTATTAGTAGACTTTGAACTTGTTTAACTAGTTTAACTTGTTTAAAATGTTTGCACCATGATACTAGAAATGGTTAGTGGTTTAATAAGGGGTAATTAATGCTAATCAAGAAGGCTTTCCCTCACGGAAGGACCTTAACGGGTTAAATGTTGTTGTTATGAATTCTTGACATAAGTTGTAAACTTTGTTTGTAATTTAGGCCAAAATTTCTTTCTTTGTGAATTTATGTTCAAGATTTGTAAAATGAACTCGGTTGTGATTTAATCTAGTTTATTCTTTTCTCGGTGGTTACATTGTGTTTATCGGTGTCACTTTCCTTGATTAAGTGATGTTAGAAAACTCCTAATGGATTACTAACTTTTCTTTATTGGATTTTCATAGACATTTGTCAATTGGGCGTTAAAGAACAATTTTAGGTGGTTAAAATGTGTTTATCGTTTTAGCTTTCCAAAGAGTTGTCATGTTAGGATTCCCGAAAGGGATACTAATTGTCTTGAAAATGGAGAATTGACCAAGTGTTTTAAGTGACAAAACCGACTTAGTTCACATACTTTGGTTGTGCATAAACCAAGGCTATATATTTATTTTCTTATTTGGAGTCTATTATGTTTATGAAAGTTTATGTTTTAATCTTATTTTTAGTTTAAACAAATTATCCACTTATCTTTCTACCGGTAATTTAATGAGAAAGGTTTAGCATTATTCCTCCTCCCACATCCTTGGATCGACACTTGATTCTTACCGATACTTTACTACATATATGACGGGGTACACTTGCCCTTTCGTGTGTGTTTTAATGTTGAAGTATAAATCATTTATATAAATTTAAAACCGAATCGTGTGTAAAATTCATTGTAAAATTATGTATATACACGCACACGTCATAGTCTCATGTATCTAATGACATGTACTAGACCCGACATAACATATGTTGTGAGCAGGCTAAGTAGATACACTAGTAATCCGTGCGCGGAACATTGGAAAGCTATCACGAGGGTGATCAGATACATAAGATACAAAAGAGACTATGGATTGCATTATACCCGTGATCCAGCAGTGATCGAAGGATACACTGATGCGAACTGGATATCAGATATAAAGGATCACAGATCCACAAGTGGTTACGTGTTTACACTTGCGGGCGCAACTATAGCTTGGAAGTCTTCCAAGCAAACTGTTATAGCTATATCCACGATGGAATCCGAATTCGTCGCTTTAGATAAAAGCGGGGAAGAAGCGGAGTGGCTACATCAATTTGTGGAAGATATTCCAAGATGGACAAAGCCATTGACGGCAATCTGCATACATTGTGACAATCAATATGCACTTGTTAGAGCACAAAGTGCAACGTACAATGGCAGATCAAGGCACATTCGACGTAGACACAACACAGTACGACACCTTATCTCAACGGGTGTTATCCTAGTTGACTATGTGAGGTCAAAGGAGAATATTGCGGACCCGTTAACAAAAGGCTTAAGCAAAGATAAGGTGTATAAGTCGTCAAGAGGAATGGGACTAAAGCCCATAGAAGAAGAGAATATGAGGGAAACCTAACCTAGTTGACTGGAGATCCCAAGATCTAGGTTCAATAGGCAAACTTAATCATAAACCCAAAGGGAGTCACTGTGGTGGGGGGTGCCCCAAAATTAATAAAGGGAGTTGTATACTTCCTAATCCATTCCAATCAGTGACATGAAGGAGAGGTTAAGCATGTTGAGGTTAAGGATTTTAAGGAAATCCAAAATTAACCATGATGCTTTTAATGATTCAGAGGAATCACCTATGTTAGAGAGAAGTGGGGTCGTTTCGAATGGATTTGTGGGAAGGCGCAAATCCTAGAGCTCTCGCAGAACCAAGAAAGTGTTCCATAACCATAAACGGACACAACCATGAGGACTTGACTCGACTAGGGAGAGTATTGTGTGAATGTATATTGTCGCCTACATAAATGGGGGATTGTTCGAAGATACCGCGTCTACAAGACCCTAGGAGGCTAAGTATGCTTCACAAAAGAAGGTTCAAAGATTACACCTACCTATCTTACAATACTCAACTGTTGAACGTGTATCGTTGAAACTTGATAGATCGATTTCTATTCATGTAGGGGATTGTTGGAAATTTGTGAAAATAGCTTTTTTCACAAATATAGGAAAATGATCTTTTCCTATTTTGGACGAGAAATAAATATAAGAAAATGATTGGGTTTTATATATTTATTTGTGGATTTGTGTTCTATGTTAGAAGAGCTTCGCAACGAACTAAACCATGTCCAAAACGGAGCTAAGATGAATGAGATATCGATGCTCAAAGTTTGGTGTTTGAAACTTGAATGCTGAAAAAAGTGGGAAAGTGGCACCTTGTCCCACATAGGAGGAGAGATGAAACTTAAAGGGGTATTTAAGTGGGAACTCTCCATCCTTATTGTTTCATGGAAGCACACAATTAGTGTACTCGTGAAGGGTGTGGAGCAACCTAACTTGCACTCGCACCAGCACACGCGCGCGCGTGTGGCGTGGGCGATGTGGCGCCCTTTGCACTTCGCATCGCCGCTTGAGAGCCGCCTTTGTATTTTTGACCACGTGCGTGTGGTGGAGCACAAGGGCTGCAAGGACCAAGTGGTTGGTGACGTAGCATGCAGGCGCATGACCCTGGTGGGTCCACGCGCAGTGGCGCATGACGTGGCATTCATGCGCGCACGCGCGCGAGTACACATGGCATGGTGGCGCGCACTCGCGCATGGAGCATGGGCACTGAAGTGACGTGCGCGGCGCACCGAAGTGAGCCAAAACGGCGCGACTATGTAACGTGCTCGTAGAGGCTCACAGGTGACGTGGCGCACGCGCGCAGGTGCGCATGGGATTGAGCCAAGGTGGCACACACGTGCATGGAAGTGAGCCAAAATGGTGCGCACGAGCATGAGCGTGCAGATTTGTGCGTGCAAGGGCGCGTGCGTGCAGAACCTTCCTGCAGTTAATGCCAGTGCAGTTACATTTCAGCATTCGAAACTGACGAAGTCAATGGCATTGACTGCGAATTAAATGACGAATTAAAGTGAATTGAAGACGTTTAATGCAATTTAATTCTCCCATTTAATTCATTTTTTAGTTTTCACTCAGATCTGCATTATAAACAGGAGGCTCCTACAGCATAACTGGTACACAGAAAACCAACAACAACATACAATTTTCTCTGAATCTTCATCTTCTTCTTCAAGAGTTCAAGGTACACCTTCGAGTTGGAGTCAAGATCGGCAGTGCAACTGCTTTAGCTGTTGTATCCTGGAAACAAACGAGTTCTCTGTCACACCCCGACCACGTAGAACATACAAAACGTGGCGGAAACATCGGGGAGTGTTGTAACAGAATCATTGTTTCATAACCATGGATACCAAAAAGTGTTTCGTTTTATTAAACATTGAATAATTACATCGTCTGGAAATCTAAATACACAATTTAAACATAGTCTATCATTGTTATTGAGTCACTAAGGCCTTGTCCAGTCCTATGTGAGCATGCATCTTACTAATCGATATCTTTCAACAATACCTGAAACACATGTGAAAACGAGGTCAGCAAAGAAATGCTGGCGAATACATAGGTTTTGTAGAAGTGTTGAAATCATGGCTAGTTTAGATGTTGCAATACTTTATTAAAAACCTTGTTTTGAAAAGAGTATAATATTGCAACTTAATTAACCAACTCAAATCAAGCGGGTTATAGTTTATAAAACCTCGTAGCCATGACTCTTAACTCAAAAACCTTTGTTTTAGTACAGCAAATTATGAAAAGTATGTTAATTGTATAAAATGTTATATGTCCAAATTGAAATGATTCAAATAACGCTACGATATGTAATACAATACAAACACTTATATATAGGAAGTACCATCGGCGTATCCACCATGCTTGTATCATATTACACACGCTTCGTTACTTAAATCACTTACTCAAACCAAAACCAACAATGTAAACACTTAACCAAAACCCAATCGTATATCGCTTTGAAGCCAATCGTTTACCCAAATCGTTAAATTCGTTTTAGGTCGTGAAACTACTTATATGGTCGTCTCGCTAATAACATTCAAACCTTCGTGACTCATCTCTCGTCGCTTCTCGTTTTCGCATTAACAAACCCTTACCAAAGGGTAAATTAAAAATTACAGATTCAGTCGCTACCCACCACACCCACACATAACCACGGGTGTAGTAACTAACGGGATTTGTCAGATCCTATGGTACCATAACCTAATACTGGTCGGCTTGATCATTGCTAATGAATGTCATTTGTTATGTAACCCAACCAACAAGTTCGTTCCCATTATCGAAATCGTTATTAGTTTTGTATAAATCGTCTTAATCGTTTTTGAAACCATCGTTATAATATCGAAAATCGTTTTGATACCATCGTTAAAACCTTGAAAACATTTAGCACATATGAGTCACCCCAAAACAATTGAAAACAGTAAAATAGGGGAAAATGTACTCGCCTGAGAATGCTTAGAGGTCTTGAACAACAACCAAACAAAGCTAGAGGGAGCACGGAATCAGTCGGCTATCTAAAACTATATAAATAAACCGGACTTAAATCGGGAGATCGGATAGGATGAGGCTTGGTAAACCAAATGAGTATTGGAACTCATATGATATGGTTTAACAAGACTTACATACTACATTGAGCCTAACCTAAGTGCTTTCGACCCATCGCGACCCATTAAGGTAGCTTACGCTACGTTAACGCGTCGTGCGCGCAAAGCGCGTTAGAGACGTCTAACTAGTCCTATGACAAGTATTATATGCCTAAACGTGTTTAATCATGTTGTATAATCAGTTATGTGACAAATGTTAAGGTTACATATGCTTAATTACCAATTATACATGAAAAGGGTATTCTGGTAATTTACCTAAGGCATATAAACTACCTATCATACAACTACTCAAACGATGTGACCATAAGGTATAACCTCGGAAGGTTATTCCCTATATACTATGGTCACCTAATGTGTTTGGTCGGATCCTAATGATCGACCAAACTGGGTCGGGTTCGAAGGTATAAGCGATTTATTAGATCACTTACCCTTACGACCCTAGACAACGTGGTAATCAGTAGGCATAGTCACAAGGGACTATAACCATCGTGATTACAATCACGTTGCGAAGTTCAAACGAACTTCGCATTGACCATAAGCGGGTCAACGCTGAAAGTCAAACAAAGTTTGACTTTCGGACTCGAAAGCAATAAAAGAACGAAAGAATACTTACGAAGGGTCCCCGAATGCTAATCTCGATTCAAAAATCTCAGGTATGAAACAAAGGTTTCAACTTAGAGTTTCTCAAATCAAAATTCTAGTGATTTTTGAAGTTGGGGTGTTGGGGTATTTATAGTTTTCGGGTAACCGTTAAGATCGTTTGTCGAATATCGTGCCTTAATCGTATCCGTACAAGTGTCGGAACTTTATGGTACTAAAAATTGATCCTTATCAGCTGACTAAGCAAATTGGAATGTGTGGTTGTGAATGTAACAGCTGCAATCTGCTGTTAGATACATTTAATCTGGTCAGAAGGTGCCACGCGGCCCGCTTCAGCATGTGAAGAATCTCAGGCGGGCCGCCTGGGAGTCACAGATCAGAAAAAGTTTTGCATAATGACAGTTTCAGTCCCTGCATATGTTTAAGCCCATTTCCGACACTTCTAAGGCCCGTAAAGCCAAATTTAAGGCCCTAAAATGATGCCTAAACATTGTGGACTTGAAACATGCTCAAAAATATGTCGGATGTCAGTTCGTTTGGTCGTACGAACGCGATGTTCGCTTAATTACGACGGAATGCGCATAAGCGCGAAAAACGATCCAAATGACGCGACGAATGGATTTTTCTTATGCCGAACACTAAAATAAAATATTTTAGTGCTTACATAAATTTTTGGATGTCCGGATGTATTCAGAACGTAAGTTATGCGCGAAAATGCAAACTTGTGCACTTTTTGACGCTTTTAGTCCCTGAATGACACAAAAGTTTATTTTAGCATACCGAACACCTCAAATCCTATTTCTAAGCTATGTAAAGGATATTTATGGTATGTTTAACTTATGGTCATGTTCCGGAATGTCTGTTACAGTTCAAATTGGCATACTTTCGCAGTTTGTCAACTTTAGTCCCTGTAAGCAATTTAACTTGATTTTGCCATACCAAAGCCTTCAAAACTTATTTCTAAGTTAAGTAAAGGTTATTTAAGGTATGTTAAGCCTATTTCACTATTCCGGAGTGTTCGTTGCATTAAACTGGTTATATTTACGCATCAGTGCGTGTATAACCTTCCAGAAAGTGATTTAGAGCTTGAAATTGAACAAGAGTTGATATGTGCAAATGATACACATATATTTAACAAATCCCAAGTATGAAATACATTATTTCATTGGTTTGGTATTTGTTTGATGGCCGTGGAGGCACAGGTGTTACAGTCTCCCCTACTTTAGGAAATTTCGTCCCGAAATTTATTTAGAGGAAACTTGTGAGAGTTTAAAACATGAAGTTGAAAAGATCGAACAACATTGGTTAGGGTTCTGAACTTCTAGTAACCTTAATAACATTATGCTTGCAATGTAAAAGGGATACTTATATACAAGTATATGAAGCGTCCTTGGTACGTCCACCGTACCTCCATTACATCGTTCTCATTTTGTTATTGTTGTCACTATCGGTTCTTACACATAATAAATCTTACTGGGTTTCTGTGCACTAAATTTCATAATTATGTACGCGTCCATAATTAGACAATTCCTTGCACAGTTCACACAGTCTATTTTATAATGTGTAGGGGAAAACCATATGAATGAACCTGTGATGAGTGTGACTAGACCGCCATAGAGTCCTTTTAATTAAATCAATAAATGATCTAAATAGACTATCAAGGAGTCTGTTCAGCTACATCACTAGATGTCGTTCTTTAACCAAATTGTGAATCAATCTTTTTGACTAGACCACTAAAGGGTCTCTCATCGAATCATGGAATGGTACTATATAACCCAAGGGTCTTAACTACCACGTAGAAGCCCATAAGGATTTAAGGTAGTACCTTTTGAATATCCTACTATGAATCCCTCATATGAAAACATGAAAGATTCCATGAGGATTTGAAAATCGGATCACACAAAATCATAGAGGATAACACACAAACACATATCACATAATCGCATAATCGCACACTCGCGTCATCATTTAATTTGACCTTTAAATTTGTTATCTTTGGACACAGGTATTTAAAGCATACTTGGAATCAAATCTTTAATTGCAGCAATTTGGATGGATCCACATGAATACCCTGCTTGTTGACTACATGACCCAAAAACTGAACTTCTTTAAGCCAAAATTTCCTCTTGGAGGATTTAGCGAAAAGTTTGTTCCTTCTTTAGGGGTTCCAATGTCAACGAAGGTGTTGATCGTGATCGGATCGGGACATGAATAGATCAAGATGTCATCAATAACAACAATGACGAACTGATCCAAATAAGACTTGAAGACTCTATTTATTAAGTCCATGTAGATGGCTGGAGCATTTGTCAATCCAAAAGGCATGACTGTAAACTCGTAATGGCCATACTTCGTGCCGAAAGCTGTTTTGGGAATATCTTCTTCGAGAATACAAAGTTGATGATACCCAAAACGTAAATCGATCTTGGAAAAGCATGAAACGCTATGCAGTTGATCGGAGAAATCGTTGATTTAAGGTAGGGGATATCGATTCTTGATGGTAAGCTTATTAGGCTTACGTTAATCGATATACATTCGAAAAGATCCATTTTTCTTTTCACAAAGAGGACAGGAGTTTCTCCAAGGTGAAAAGTTCGGACGGATGAATCCTTTATCAGACAACTCTTGAAGCTGTTTTGATAATTCTTGCATCTCGAACGGTGCAAGACGATAAGATACTTTAGATTTAAAAGAAACAAGTGTTTGAGGTTCTTAGGGAGGTCACAAGTGATCATAATAATGACAGAACCACACGAGTAGTTTGTCTTTGTGTTGACATCATAAGGTTGGGTCAAACATTCATACAATTGCATTAGTTAAAGAAAATAAAAACTACAAATTTTTATTTATATAACAACCGCATTGTCTTTAAATGTTACAAGATAACAACCAGAGGAATTTCAGAATACTAATTGTTCACTCCTTCATCATCGATTGCCTCATTGATGTTAAACACTCGACCACGTGCCAGATTCACATTGACGTTGACGTTCGCATTCGGGTTTGCGTTAGCATTTGCATTCACCAGTCTAGGACAGTTGTGGCGGAAGTGACCAATCTCTCCGCAGTTGAAACATGAACCCAGTGGGAATCTCGCAGCATTCCCTTGAACCGGAGCTTGAACCTGAGCAGCCTGATTTTGTCCCAACGAAAAATATTGGCCAAATGCCCAAGTTTACCACACGTCGTGCATTTCTTGCAATTTTGTTGTGCAACGTGATGACCGTTGCAACGGGCACAATATGGTGCGGTACCGGCATATGCTTTCTTTGCAGGTGGCTGAGCTGGTGGGTTCCGCGGGTTCTGAGCAGTCTGTGATGTAACAGCAAAGTTCTGAACACCCTTTCGCTTTCTTGATTTCTTTGACGTCTCACCTTCCTTACCCTTCTTGTTTTGACCTTTCTTGCTATCCTCCTGGTCAGACCCCTGCTTCTTACCCTTGTCTCCCTTTCTGTGTAACTTATTCTTCCGAATCTGCGACTCAGTCAATGTCGCAGCTAACTCGATCGCCTGATGGAGTGTGGTAGGGCTAGTACCGGTAAGGATGTCTTGTACCGAGTCAGGTAGGCCGTCGATGTACCTTTCGATAGCCTTGTCGAGTGGGGTAACCATTGTCGGGCAAAGCAGACTCAACTCCTCAAACCTATCAGTATACGCCCTGTGCTCACCACTATCTTGCTTCAACTCATCAAATTCCTTCTCCAAAGCTCGCTGCTCATGACGAGGAAAGAATTCCCTCATCATAAGAGCCCTAAGTTCAGCCCATGTCTGTGCTAGAGCAACTTCTGCACCACGATCCCTCATAACCCCGTTCCACCATGTGAGAGCCCTCTTCTGAAATACACTTGAAGAAAACTCGACCTTGCGATTGTCAGGACACTGCACGTGGCGGAAAGTATTCTCAATGCTCTCGAACCATTGAAGAAGCCCAGTCGCTCCTTCAGAACCACTAAACTTGAGTGGTTTAGCCTGGTAAAAATCCTTGTATTTGCATGTAACATTGTTGTTGTTGTTGGCTTGGATCCATTGAGCAAAGAGGTTTGGGAATTGAGCAGCCATTTGCTGCGCAATGATTTCTGCCAATTCGGCAGTCGCTATCTGGCTTTCGCGTCGAGGAGGCATTCTAAAAGAGGAAACATGAAAGGAAACAGGTGAGAGAATTTAGACGAAAAGAATGAGATGAAATAAATCTGATGAAAGCAAGGATGGTGGTCATTCGTTTGTTACTGCAAAGCAACAAACGACACACAGTGACTAACCAAAGTAAATGGATCAAAAATAATGTATCGCGAAGACATGCTCGCCTATAAGTGAACACTCATCCCAAGAATTCCCAGGTAAGCACAACTGGTCTCGCGTCTGATGAGATATATACGAAGTGCTTGCCTAGACAGAAAACCCAGAATACAGGCATTCACCCTTCCAGTTTGCACGTGTTCACATTATTTAAAACCCAAAACCTTGACGAGATTTTGAAAACTCAAAGGGGTTCAAAACCATATAACAGAGGGTTCAAAACCTTACAATAGAGGGTTCAAAACCTAGAAATCAATCATCCTAGAACAGATGATTAGTTTTCAAAGCGGTTTTGAAATTTATGTTCTTGTTGTGGTCGTCGCCTAAGGATAGGTGACGATATTGTTTTATGACTAAACGCAAGTAAACTCGCGTTAGGGTCCTAGAAAGGTTATAGACTAGGTTAAAGTATTACTAATAACCTAATTCCCTATAACCATTGGCTCTGATACCAACTTTTCTGTCACACCCCGACCACGTAGAACATACAAAACGTGGCGGAAACATCGGGGAGTGTTGTAACAGAATCATTGTTTCATAACCATGGATACCAAAAAGTGTTTCATTTTATTAAACATTGAATAATTACATCGTCTGGAAATCTAAATACACAATTTAAACATAGTCTATCATTGTTATTGAGTCACTAAGGCCTTGTCCAGTCCTATGTGAGCATGCATCTTACTAATCGATATCTTTCAACAATACCTGAAACACATGTGAAAACGAGGTCAGCAAAGAAATGCTGGCGAATACATAGGTTTCGTAGAAGTGTTGAAATCATGGCTAGTTTAGATGTTGCAATACTTTATTAAAAACCTTGTTTTGAAAAGAGTATAATATTGCAACTTAATTAACCAACTCAAATCAAGCGGGTTATAGTTTATAAAACCTCGTAGCCATGACTCTTAACTCAAAAACCTTTGTTTTAGTACAGCAAATTATGAAAAGTATGTTAATTGTATAAAATGTTATATGTCCAAATTGAAATGATTCAAATAACGCTACGATATGTAATACAATGCAAACACTTATATATAGGAAGTACCATCGGCGTATCCACCATGCTTGTATCATATTACACACGCTTCGTTACTTAAATCACTTACTCAAACCAAAACCAACAATGTAAACACTTAACCAAAACCCAATCGTATATCGCTTTGAAGCCAATCGTTTACCCAAATCATTAAATTCGTTTTAGGTCGTGAAACTACTTATATGGTCGTCTCGCTAATAACATTCAAACCTTCGTGACTCATCTCTCGTCGCTTCTCGTTTTCGCATTAACAAACCCTTACCAAAGGGTAAATTAAAAATTACAGATTCAGTCGCTACCCACCACACCCACACATAACCACGGGTGTAGTAACTAACGGGATTTGTCAGATCCTATGGTACCATAACCTAATACTGGTCGGCTTGATCATTGCTAATGAATGTCATTTGTTATGTAACCCAACCAACAAGTTCGTTCCCATTATCGAAATCGTTATTAGTTTTGTATAAATCGTCTTAATCGTTTTTGAAACCATCGTTATAATATCGAAAATCGTTTTGATACCATCGTTAAAACCTTGAAAACATTTAGCACATATGAGTCACCCCAAAACAATTGAAAACAGTAAAATAGGGGAAAATGTACTCGCCTGAGAATGCTTAGAGGTCTTGAACAACAACCAAACAAAGCTAGAGGGAGCACGGAATCAGTCGGCTATCTAAAACTATATAAATAAACCGGACTTAAATCGGGAGATCGGATAGGATGAGGCTTGGTAAACCAAATGAGTATTGGAACTCATATGATATGGTTTAACAAGACTTACATACTACATTGAGACTAACCTAAGTGCTTTCGACCCATCGCGACCCATTAAGGTAGCTTACGCTACGTTAACGCGTCGTGCGCGCAAAGCGCGTTAGAGACGTCTAACTAGTCCTATGACAAGTATTATATGCCTAAACGTGTTTAATCATGTTGTATAATCAGTTATGTGACAAATGTTAAGGTTACATATGCTTAATTACCAATTATACATGAAAAGGGTATTCTGGTAATTTACCTAAGGCATATAAACTACCTATCATACAACTACTCAAACGATGTGACCATAAGGTATAACCTCGGAAGGTTATTCCCTATATACTATGGTCACCTAATGTGTTTGGTCGGATCCTAATGATCGACCAAACTGGGTCGGGTTCGAAGGTATAAGCGATTTATTAGATCGCTTACCCTTACGACCCTAGACAACGTGGTAATCAGTAGGCATAGTCACAAGGGACTATAACCATCGTGATTACAATCACGTTGCGAAGTTCAAACGAACTTCGCATTGACCATAAGCTGGTCAACGCTGAAAGTCAAACAAAGTTTGACTTTCGGACTCGAAAGCAATAAAAGAACGAAAGAATACTTACGAAGGGTCCCCGAATGCTAATCTCGATTCAAAAATCTCAGGTATGAAACAAAGGTTTCAACTTAGAGTTTCTCAAATCAAAATTCTAGTGATTTTTGAAGTTGGGGTGTTGGGGTATTTATAGTTTTCGGGTAACCGTTAAGATCGTTTGTCGAATATCGTGCCTTAATCGTATCCGTACAAGTGTCGGAACTTTATGGTACTAAAAATTGATCCTTATCAGCTGACTAAGCAAATTGGAATGTGTGGTTGTGAATGTAACAGCTGCAATCTGCTGTTAGATACATTTAATCTGGTCAGAAGGTGCCACGCGGCCCGCTTCAGCATGTGAAGAATCTCAGGCGGGCCGCCTGGGAGTCACAGATCAGAAAAAGTTTTGCATAATGACAGTTTCAGTCCCTGCATATGTTTAAGCCCATTTCCGACACTTCTAAGGCCCGTAAAGCCAAATTTAAGGCCCTAAAATGATGCCTAAACATTGTGGACTTGAAACATGCTCAAAAATATGTCGGATGTCAGTTCGTTTGGTCGTACGAACGCGATGTTCGCTTAATTACGACGGAATGCGCATAAGCGCGAAAAACGATCCAAATGACGCGACGAATGGATTTTTCTTATGCCGAACACTAAAATAAAATATTTTAGTGCTTACATAAATTTTTGGATGTCCGGATGTATTCAGCACGTAAGTTATGCGCGAAAATGCAAACTTGTGCACTTTTTGACGCTTTTAGTCCCTGAATGACACAAAAGTTTATTTTAGCATACCGAACACCTCAAAGCCTATTTCTAAGCTATGTAAAGGATATTTATGGTATGTTTAACTTATGGTCATGTTTCGGAATGTCTGTTACAGTTCAAATTGGCATACTTTCGCAGTTTGTAAACTTTAGTCCCTGTAAGCAATTTAACTTGATTTTGCCATACCAAAGCCTTCAAAAGTTATTTCTAAGTTAAGTAAAGGTTATTTAAGGTATGTTAAGCCTATTTCACTATTCCGGAGTGTTCGTTGCATTAAACTGGTTATATTTACGCATCAGTGCGTGTATAACCTTCCAGAAAGTGATTTAGAGCTTGAAATTGAACAAGAGTTGATATGTGCAAATGATACACATATATTTAACAAATACCAAGTATGAAATACAATATTTCATTGGTTTTGTATTTGTTTGATGGCCGTGGAGGCACAGGTGTTACATTCTCCTGGGAGACACGAAATTTGTTTTAAGGGACCCTTGTTCAACACGATCCTCAGCTGTGAACAGTGTTTCTCTTCGGAATTTTGTTCTTTTTTCTGTTTCTTTCAGTTGTAATTGTATTGTTTCACTTATTGTTCTGTAATTCAAGTAAATAAAAAGAATTTTATTTATTTTACACGAACGGATTCCTACAACGACTAGGGAACCATACGTCGTCCCGTAGAGGCATTATAAGGGTCTTGTGCATTTAGGTGAGAGCATGGTAACAAACACGAATCTAGAATGTGTAGATTTGTGTATTTACCTTATACAAAAGCTAATAGAATCACCCTAAGGCCGGCTATTGGGTCGGCCAACACGTGTTTTCGTCCAAGCCCCAAATTTTCAATAGGCCAGAAAGGTTTTTATAATATGCATATATATACTAAAGTTATGTTGGTAGTGGAGTGAAAAAACCATCTCAAGATAATGTAAAATCTCAAGTTCAAGACCTAGCTCTAGCACTAAGGTCTTATTTTTTTAATTGATTTCCCCTTAACCACAATTTTAAGCCTAGCTTTTACGTTGTTTAGGGCTTATTTCTTAAAGAGCTCTATATTCTCTTTCTTAAATACTCACAAACATTTATAGAGATTATGAATAGTGAATCTATGGACATATAAAGTAGAGAAAATCTATAAATTTGAAGATGAAGATTGAGATGGAGAACCTAATGTGAATCACACCTCTTAGGGCACTTACATCTAGTGGTGTTCATCGGTTCGATTTATGGTTTATTTGGTTTATTCGGTTCAGTTAATTCGGTTTTCAAAATTTTATACCCCAAACCTAAAACCAAACCAAATTAGGAATATGCAAACCGAACCAAACCAAACCAAACCAAACCAAATTCAGTTCGGTTTGGTTTCAATTAGAAACCAAATAAAACAAATTTAACCAAATTGTACCTAAGTACTTTTTTTCCTAATTTATATTTATGTTTGTGTTCTAACTTCTGAACATCCAATCAGCAACGGATTTAAACCTAACAACATATAAATAAAGAAAATATAGCAAAATTAAACAAACATATCCATAAAATAGTCATACACACAACCACAAAGTTAAAACTTCAAAACATAGATCATAGAAACTATAAATAGTCAACAAGTCTAATGGCACAAAATATAAATAATCTTCAAACGATTGGGATACATATACTTAGATATTAGACTTAGTATTTTGGGCTAATAAATTGTATATAGTCACATCCTTTTCTTCATCTCCGTCTATATAATTTAACTAAAAACGTCATTTTCTCTAAATTTGTTTGTATTTAAAAAAAGGTTATTGGATTTTAATAATCCAAAATTTTACCAGTTGGCTGATAATAATCCCAACTTCAAAATTCCCATGTAACAATCCCAACTTATAAGATTTTGGCCCCCATCGTTCCTTTTGTAACTGGGTTATAACCCAATTAGTTTTTGCTGACGTGGAAGATGAGGTGGCACACAACTGTATTATTTGTTGATGTGGACGCTGATGTGGCATTGTCATCACCACCTCACCTCACCTCCACCACCACCACCACCACCATCTACACCGCCCACCACTACAGCCATCTCCACTACCATCTCCACCACCACTTTCAAACACCTTAAAACCTACCCCCAAACAGTCGCTCCAACTTCTAATTACAAATTGAACCGATTCATTCAACTACAGACAACAAAAAATTAACAAAATGGCCCCTGCGTTAATCATTCATAAAATTAACCTAATGACGGGTCTCAATTTCTCGATTTTCCAATGTTTGATTGGTGGATTCTTAGGCTTCTGCAAGATCCAATTAGGGTTGAGCAGCTACGTCAACATCACCAATAGTGGTGGCCAGAGATTCGGAATCATTATCACTTTTCACCATTAATTCAAACCGGAAGAGATATAAAAACCCCATGCCTGAGATCTGGAAGAGAGATGCAACCCCATCTATCACCGTCACAGTTGATGGCTAGAATCGTTTTCAAGATCTGCCTTGCCAAACAGGTTTTCCAGTGAGCCACAGGTGGTGAGGTGCGGTGGGTGGATGAGACAAAGAAGAAGATGCGAGTGGGATAGTATAACAACCCTCAAAAATGTCCTAAAACGATCCGTAATCGAAAAACCAAACCCGCATAACATTATTATAATTGAAAAATGAAAAAAATAATAAAACTATGTCTGTCGCGGGCCGCGACAGACTAAACATAAGCCTCTCGCGGGGCGCGAAAGGCCATAACTTCCCGATCACGTTTATGGACACGTGTCGTCCACGTGTTCAACCTACCTCATGACTGGTCAACCCTAGGCCTAGCTAGGGTGCTCTCACGGGCCGCGAAAGGACTACCTTGGGGCGGGCGCGAGCGAGTCTTATTTCGCGTATAAGTAGAGCTTTAGTCTGCCTTTAACAATTCATTCAAAATCTTTTCTTTCTCTCTATATTAAGGACGAAAATAATACCCCTAAATCACAAAGCTCTGCCCCGTTGTAAGTGTTTTAACCCCTGATCACTGATTCGATACCCCATCCGAATAATCTTGAACCCAGTAACTGATGCCAAAGCGCTGCCTGATAAAGGCTATGCTTTGTAAACTAAGTTGGGGTTCAGATCTCGTGAGGTATTGATAATGTTGAATTGGGTTATTATACTAACACGCGTGCATTGTATATTTTTAATAGAAACTCAAGAAAATCATCAGAAAATATTTCCAGGAAACTTATAAAACTTAGGTTTACAAAGTGAGCCATTCTTCTTTTTACCACATTTTTGTGATACATTTATATTTAAAATGCTTTACAAAACCCTAAATGTTTATCAATTATACTTACAGTGATTAAGTTTTTCTATTCTGCAATAGCTGCCGGTATGTGGGGTTTTGTATACACTACTTGACACTTGTTACTATTGGACAAAGAGTTAGCCAATAGTAGCATGACCACAAGCACGGGGGAATTGTGCCCCAATAGCAACGCTGTTTGAGAAATTATTAGATATAAACAAATGTAAAACTCTTGATGTTGTAAAGTTATAACAAATTATTTTTACAAAATGGAATGTAGTCTCCACTATTTCTTGCTGATAAAATGTTTTAAACGCGTTTTAGGTAACTTGATGTGAAGCTATTAGAAGCCAGCTATGGAGCACTTAATGCTTAAATAAAGTGGCTATAAATTACCTAAATAAAAGAAGAAAATTATGTTTTCAGCAATTAGGGTTAATCCCTAAAAATACGTTATAAAGGAAATATGGGTTTTTATCCCATTTGTTTAATATAAAAGTTTGGTGTTTTACAAACTCTGAAATTATTTTCTAACTACGATCCTGATGTTTTAATTCTGCTGCCCATTTAATAAACACCGATACCACCAGTCAGGCTCGCGGCTCCCGCTCCCAGGGTAGGGTCGGGGGCTGTGACAGATTGGGTTCAGGCGATGGTAGATGGAGAGGGTTCAGGAGATGGTGGATGGGAGAGGGTTAAAGCGATGGTGGCTGGGGTTGTTGTAACAACCCAGAAATAAGTCCCACAATAATCCGTAATCATAATCCCAAACACATACGATGAAATTATGTTTGAAAAATCAAATAAAAATGAATTTTTGTTCTGTCGCGGGCCGCGACAAACGAAGAAAGATCTCTTGCGGGGCGCGAGAGACTTGTTTCTATCCGGACATGTTGAAGGACACGTGTTGTCACACGTGTCAAGACCACACCATGACTCAACATACCCTAAACTGCCCTACGGTTCCTCGCGGGCCGCGAAGGAAGAAGAAGAAGAAACTCTCGCGGGGCGCGAGAGACTTCTGTTTCAGTTATAAATAGAACGAGCTCTGCACATTTCAATTCGTTCAATTCTTTTCTTTCTCTTAGCCTCTATTATAACAAAATAGTAGCTCGGTATTATACTCTAAAACCCGAAACTTTGCCCGTTATTAGGGTAATAACTCTAATCACTGGTACGATACTTGATCCGATCAATTGAAACCTATCCAATGAATGTTTAAGTACTGCCCGTATACGGCTATACTTTGTCATTCATCGTGAGGGTTTTGATTTCGTGATTATCGTTAAAATTGAATTGGGTTAATACACTAATACGAGTTCCATTATAACTAGAATTAGAACTCATACTCAGGGAGCTGTTTAACTAGAATGCTTAGCAATTAAGTAAACTTAATAGTTAAGTAAAACTTAGCGATTAAGAAACTTAATAGCTAAGTAAGATTAATTAACTAAATTAAATACCTAAATAGATATACATGGAAATATATTTATATATATATATATATGAGGTAGATAATATCTAAGGAAGGTGCAAGGAAGGTGTAAGAGAATATATATGTGGGTAGGAAGCTTGCTAGAAAATGTATAGGTAACTTCCTAGAAAAGGTATATGTAATTTCCTAGAAAGTACAAAGGAAACTTCCTAAAAATTTCATACTCCTTACCTATAAATAGGAGCCTAGGATTTCATTATTCTTTGCTCATTTCTTATATTCTTCTCTCTATACGTTGGTGTTCTAACCAATAATCACCGATACGATATTCTTTCCGATCGATTCGGGAACCAACTAACGAATGCCAAAGTGCTGTCTAAATAAGACTGTACTTTGTGAATTTCGTTAAGGTTCCGATCTCGTGACCATCGTTAGGTTTGATATGGTTTTAGACTAATACGTATTCCACTCTGTTAAACTATATGTTTAACTATCAGCAAACTCCGATCCATAAACTTACTATCAAACAAGATATTTAATCATCAGAAGATTCAGAACTATAAAGTAAATGCTTAGTTATCAGAAGGCGTAGAATCAAGAAGCTTGTTAAATCAAGACTGCATGCTTATAATGTGAGTCATTCTGTTTTTATCAAATGTTGCTTTGTAAAACCCTAAATGTTTTCCAGTTATAATTACAGGGATTAAGTCTTTGCGTATCTTTTATACTGGCAGTAAGTGGGGTATTGTGCACATTACTGCTGTTTTATCACTCTTAGGTAGGCGAGCCTAAATCATGATATACATCACTATTGGGTGACAGGACCCAATAGTGGTATGACCACAGTCATAGATCCAGTCGAGTGACAAGTGGACCAGCTAATTATAAGATAGGGGCAAATGTAAAAACTCTAAATGCTGTAGATTATAACAATGTGTCTTTTGTACAAATTGAATGTACTCACCAGTATTTCCTGCTGACAAAACCTTTTTAAAACGCGTTTCAGGTGATTACAGCAGATTGGAATAAGAGTTGCATACGGCACCAAAAAGGCTTACAGAAGTGGCTCATTTTATTAATTAAATTAAATTAAGAAAATTTGTTTTATGTATTCGGGTTTATACCATATTAAAGATACCTTTTCAAAACATGGGTTTATCCCCATTTATTTAATAAATAAAATCCGGTATTTCAAAACTTTGATATTTTTCCTAACTCACGATCCTGATGAAATTTTCCGCTGCAATACTTTTCAAAATAAACCACCGGTACCACTTGGCTGCTTCACGGCTCCCGCTCCCGCCGCCCACGGCGGGACGGGGGTCGTGACATAAGTGGTATCAGAGCCACTTGTTTAAGCAATTAGGTGTTGTAATAATGCCTAAGTTTAAACGAAGAGTTAGGAAATTGATGTTATCTGGTAGCACCCATGATAGTATTTAGACTCAAACTTAAGAGAGATGCCTTAATATACACTTCAAGAGAAGCTAATTACTTGTATAAGTATAATATGGTAGATATTGGTAAATAAGCAATGATACTTGATCACTGTTATTTCGTGCTTAATGGTACTACTTGATTCTAGAATATAATTCGTCATGTGAATACAAATTTCTTTGTTTCTTGATACAAGTCTTGATAAAAGATTCATTTTAAAATCATGATTTGAGAAAATCTATTTATGGGAAATACAATGATAATTACCTCTCCGACGAGAACCGGGTAAGATGGGGTTACCTCTCCGGCGAGAACCGGATAAGAAGAGGTATAATATGTCAAACCAGTGATATAATTCCCTAAATAATATCATGACCTGATGTTTGACCTGTTTTTGGAAATATGAATCTGTTAAATACATTGACCTTATGAATAGTATGTATAATATATGATTATATATATATATATATATATATATATTTAAAAGGAAATCCAAAAACCATAATAAGTGAAATAAATCACGAGCATGTGTGTTAATGATAAATCTAGATTTCTTTATCAGGAATCTCTCGCATATATCTATAATTCCGATATCAAATATTATTTCGTTTGATCATCTGTCTCGTAACTCGTGCGACAAGATAAAGACGGGAACCCTTTAGGTTGGGACGCCATCGGAAGTATAAGAATTTCCAATGCGTTACCCTAGACTATTAACGCAAGTAGTAAACGTGTAAAGTTGTGCTAGTGCACCAGAACACACATGAAACTTAAACTACATGACAGCGGACGTCGAAGTATATCACACACGGCTTTCGAAGCAAAGCCTTTGGAAAACAGGATGGGGCACGACAACAACGATGCTAATCCTGCCAGTGGGAGAACTACTGATCGAAAAGCAGCACTTTGCCACGTGATCCTACAAACAACATGAATCTCGCTGAGGTACGTTAGAACAAGATTTCACAACAATCGGTGCATAGCCTAATCAGAATCATAATTATTGGCGATGCAAAAGAAGTCATATACCTTTGCAATCCCCCTATGAAAAAAATGCAATGTTCGACATTCCATGGTAATATCACTTAACAACGATTATCACACGAAATTCCAGGTAAAGTTCTTAAATTCTGCCTTCTGCATATAGCAAGTAGACTTTAGCATTTCTACTCCCCCTAATGGTCATCGTATCATGAGGATTTCTTTCATAGTAGCGAATATTTATTTGTTTCATTTCTTGGTAAATCCACACGTTACACATAAACGGGTTGTTGTGCATGTGGTTAGTCGATTTGTAAAGACCATTGGAGGGCTTCACTCCAAATTGTTGCTTTATCAAAGCTCAAATATCGTTTCACTATACTTGATCTTTGTATTGTGATCTAGATAAACAGCATTATTGTAAAGCGATAACTCTTTGATATCGAGTCGATGAATTTCTTTTTCGATTTTCTTTTAAGTAGCATACATGGTTTTTACCATGAGGGAACTTTATTATTAATACATCAACTCGTTGTTTTTAAATCAAGTTCAATTGTTTGAACTTGCTCGCAATACGTATTCAATTCAAGGTCCCATATGATGGATTGAGGCCATCATATTCGAAATAATCCCAACAAGCACTTCACTTGTTTTGAACCATAACAGGCATGTTTGGTCTTCGACTTCATTAAATCATTTCTTTGATCGCGATCACCCTGTGGTGACGTTTTCACAAATTTGAAGTTGGCGCTTATCTCATTTGCACATATCATATACGGATTTAATTATTTATTTATATTGAATCCGCTTTGTTGGTTTATCATATTAAAGCAATCTTAACACAATCATGTGATAAGATAATGGTACACAAATTCATGACATATTTCAGTGTATCTCTTAACGGTTCTTACAGCGTCAATCGAGCATTTCGTGATCTTTATTGCTTTATCATCTTCGATCGAAAAACATTATTCAATTTTTTCATTTTCAATCGAAAATCCTACTAGGTTTGTTTGAAACAAACATTCGGATTGACTTCGTTGAACTTTCATTTGATTCCAAATACGATGAACTCATTCGGTCACCGCTATTATTACTACGACACCTTGTGGGGTCGTTATAAACTTGTAGCTTGAGCTAAATTATATACCTTTCGCTTGACTCATCCTTAAAAAGTGGTCTTAATACGACTATGCGTTAAGACGATGATACACTAAACTCTATTGTATTTCGGTGTATCCTTGTAATTCAATAATGTCAAAACACTGATTCTTCCTCATATTATGATTTGATAGATGACACAACATCTTCGTACTCCAATTCAGTTGAGCTTGTTAATTATAAATCTTCCGTAAATGACAACCAAGGTAAATTTTCCTTTGACAGTGAATTCTATTGTTTCTAGAAGTAACTCGATGAAGACATCTATTGGTCATAAATCTTTCTTTTAGTCTGACACATGTAAACTTAGTCTTTCTAATGATTATATCATTACACTTCGTCCAATTAATACCGATTTCTGGAAATTATTCAGTTGAACCACTGGGTTCTATTTGTTGTAAACTGTTCTCGTATTCACAAAATTTAAACATATTGTGATTTAAGTACAATGTCATTTACCTTAATTTAACGCGTGATATAACTCGGAAATGACATCATGACATAAATCTCGAGGACGAGATTTAAAACAAGGTGGGGAGGATGTAACAACCCTCAAATAATAAGTCCCACAAATAATCATAATCCCAAACACGTACGATGAAATTCTGTTTGAAAAATCAAATAAAAATGAATTTTTGTTCTGTCGCGGGCCGCGACCAACGAAGAAAGATCTCTCACGGGGCGCGAGAGACTTGTTTCTATCCGGACACATTGAAGGACACGTGTCGTTACACGTGTCAAGACCACACCATGACTCAGCATACCCTAAACCGCCCTACGGTTCCTCATGGGCCGCGAAGGAAGAAGAAGAAACTCTCGCTGGGCGCGAGAGACTTCTGTTTCAGCTATATATAGAACTAGCTCTGCACATTTCAATTCATTCAATTGTTTTCTTTCTCTTAGCCTCTATTATAACAAAATAGAAGCTCGGTATTATACTCTAAAACCCGAAACTCTGCCCGTTATTAGGGTAATAACTCTAATCACTGGTACGATACTTGATCCGATCAATTGAAACCGATCCAATGAATGTTTAAGTGATGCCCGTATACGGCTATACTTTGTCATTCATCGTGAGGGTTTTGATTTCGTGATTATCGTTAAAATTGAATTGGGTTAATACACTAATACGAGTTCCATTGTATCTAGAATTAGAACTCATACTCAGGGAGCTGTTTAACTAGAATGTTTAGCAATTAAGTAAACTTAATAGTTAAGTAAAACTTAGCGATTAAGAAACTTAATAGCTAAGTAAGATTAATTAAGCTAAGTAAGATTAATTAATCAGCTAAGTAAGATTAATTAACCTAAGTTAGATTAATTAAGCTAAGTAAGATTAATTGATCAGCTAAGTAAGATTAATTAACTAAATTAAATACCTAAATATATATACATGAAAATATATATATATATATATATATATATATATATATGAGGTAGATAATATCTAAGGAAGGTGCAAGGAAGGTGTAAGAGAATATATATATGGGTAGGAAGCTTCCTAGAAAAAGTATAGGTAACTTCCTAGAAAAGGTATATGTAATTTCCTAGAAAGTACAAAGGAAACTTCCTAGAAATTTCATACTCCTTTGCTATAAATAGGAGCCTAGGATTTCATTATTCTTTGCTCATTTCTTCTATTCTTCTCTCCATGCGTTGGTGTTCTAACCAATAATCACCGATACGATATTCTTTCCGATCGATTCGGGAACCAACTAACGAATGCCAAAGTGCTGTCTAAATAAGACTATACTTTGTGAATTTCATTAAGGTTCTGATCTCGTGACCGTCGTTAGGTTTGATATGGTTTTACACTAATACGTATTCCACTCTGTTAAACTATATGTTTAACTTTCAGCAAACTCCGATCCATAAACTTACTATCAAACAAGATATTTAATCATCAGAAGATTCAGAACTATAAAGTAAATGCTTAGTTATCAGAAGGCGTAGAATCAAGAAGCTTGTTAAATCAAGACTGCATGCTTATAATGTGAGTCATTCTGTTTTTATCAATAGTTGCTTTGTAAAACCCTAAATGTTTTCCAGTTATAATTACAGGGATTAAGTCTTTGCTTATCTTTAATTACTGGCAGTAAGTGGGGTATTGTGCACATTACTGCTGTTTTATCACTCTTAGGTGGGCGAGCCTAAATCATGATATACGTCACTATTGGGTGACAGGACCCAATAGTGGTGTGACCACAGTCATAGATCCGGTCGAGTGACAACTGGACCAGCTAATTATAAGATAAGGGCAAATGTAAAAACTCTTAATGTTGTAGATTATAACAATGTTTCTTTTTAACAAATTGAATGTACTCACCAGTATTTCCTGCTGACAAAACCTTTTTTAAAACGCGTTTCAGGTGATTACAGTAGATTGGAATAAGAGTTGGATACGGCACCATAAAGGCTTACAGAAGTGGCTCATTTTATCAATTAAATTAAATTAAGAAAAGTTGTTTTATGTATTCGGGTTTATCCCATATTAAAGCTACCTTTGCAAAACATAGGTTTATCCCCATCTATTTAATAAATAAAATCCGATATTTCAAAACTCTGATATTTTTCCTAACTCACGGTCCTGATGAAATTTTCCGCTGCAATACTTTTCAAAATAAACCACCGGTACCACTTGGCTGCTTCGCTGCTCCCGCTCTCGCCGCCCAGGGCAGGGTCGGGGGTCGTGACAGTTGTATACAGTTAGGGGTGTTCATCGAATCGAATATCGAATTTTCGAATTATTCGAATAATTTTTATTTTTCCTTGAATTCGTATTCGATTCGAATTTGATTAAAACTTACCCAATTCGTATTCGAATAAAAAACCCAATTCGTATTCGATTAAAAATTCGAATTCGAATCGAATTCGTATAAATTCGATTTAATTCGGATTCTTTAAAAACATATAAAACCTATCAAAAAGAAACATAAATTTTAAAGCACCCATAAAGCACGATATCACATTAAAAAAGTTCCAAATAAAATACCATAAGTCTAAAATTAAAAACGAGAAGTCGGGAATAACCACACCACATTAAAAGTTAATATTTATAGGGTTATAAATCTATTGATAGATTTGTTACTTAGGTTTTAGTTATGAGTCATGTAGTAGGTTTGGTAACGGATAATTTTAATACTTGGAAACAAATTTGAAAATAATTTATAGTATAGCTTAATAAAAGTTATATATGCATTATATATAAAATAATAATAAAAATGTATAATTTTTATTCGAATTTCGAATCGAATTTGAAATTATAAATTTGTATTCGATTCGTATTTGATTTACTTGACTCGAATTGAATCGAATTCGAATTCTTTAAATCGAAACGAATTCTTGATAATCGAATCGAATTTAAACGAATTTCGAATTTTTCGAATTCGCAACGAATTCTGAACACCCCTATATACAGTGATGGATGGTTCCTAGTGGTTGTAAGCGGTGATGGGTGGTTATGGGGTTTTAGGATTTGGGAATAGAGACAATGAAAATGGTATCGTCCACATCACCGTCTACCTGGTCTTTTTTACACATCAGCATCCACGTCATCGTCCTCATTAGCAAAAACTAACTGGTTTATAACCCAGTTACTAAAGGATCAACGGGGGTCAAAATCTTACAAGTTGGGATTGTCACATGGAATTTTTTAAGTTGGGATTATTATCAGTCAACCGGTGAAACTTTGGATTATTAAAATCCAATAACCCTAAAAAATCACATCCCATTCTCCATATATATAATTCACAAACACTTATTTTGTTATTTTTCTGTTTTCTACACTCATATATTATAGACACTGATAAATAGTTCCTTCTATATACAGGGAGTTACTATTAGAGCTTTCAGTCTCAGTCTACGGGTATGTTTGGCATGGAGCTTTTAGGAGCTTTTGGCAGCTTTTAGCAGCTTCTAGCTTTAAACTTTTAAGAAAAATCTCATACTTAATAAAAAGCCTTGTTTGGTTGAAGGAGCTTGAAGCTTTTAGGTTAGGAGCTTGAAGCTTTTGGTTGAACGCTCCTACTAGTAGCGTTTAGAATGAGCTACAAGCTTTTATGGAAAAACTGACTATTTTAACCTCTAAATATAATGAACTTTTTAAATTTTTAGTTATATCCATTCTGGTCATTTTATACATTTTATTAAAAGCTCCAGCTACTCTGCCAAACACCAAATATATCTAAAAAGCTACAGCTACTAGCTACAGCTGCTAGCTACCAACAACCAGCTTCCAGCCAATAGCTACCAGCTTCCAACTACTTTTGTCAAACATACCTTACATCTATATGAATTAACTAAAAATCACATTTTTCTATAAAGTTTGTTTATTTATTTTTAAAAAAACATCTTATGTCTGATTCTCTAATTTTATCTTACTCACAAACACTTATTTTAATGTGTTATCTCACTTCTATACACTCACAAAATTATATAAAATAATGATTAATTACCCTCTAAATTTTAAGGGTCGCTATTGCTTTTATCAAATTTTTCTATATTACCACTGGAGGGATATTTTAGTTTTTTTCTTTATCTTTTTCTCTATAGTTATAGAGAAATTGGGGTTTTAGAGGCTCCAATGTGATTGCTTTTAGAGCATTTACAACAACTCCATCATTTTATACCTTATAATGTAACTAAAAAACATATTTTTCCAAATGTATCTCTCATTTTGAAAACCTTCAACGTTCCATTCACCATTTTAATTTTTATCTAACCACAAACACTTATTTAATTATATTTCTCATTTGTATACAATAACAATAACAATAATTTGATAGAGGATGAATAGTATGTTTTTAATATATAAAAAGTTATTTTAGCGATATTTCAAATTATAAAATTTGGGTATATATACGGTGTACGATACGACACTCAGTATAGCAACCAAAAGAGATATGCCCAAGAGGATATTGATACGTGCTATATATTGACCGAAAACCATAAAAATGAAAAACCGAATTGATATTTGGTCGATATCAGTTCGATTCGTCACGCTACTGTTACTGTACTGACGCTTGCTATAACTTATATATATCGTCACGCCGAGAAAATCCCAAAAGAGTATATGGTACCGATAACGGTGTTGTTTGGATGGTATTGGTTCGATTCATTATAATAAAATAAAAAAAGCAAAATAAATTCATCTATATTTGAATCGCTCGAATTAGGTTATATCGAATCATAAAAAACCACCAAATGTGTAGCAAATACAAATATATAACACAATTACATGAGTTCACATACGTTAAATTTGATAATACGAAAATTAAACTGTTATAATATATAGGGTTATTGGATTTTAATAATACTAAGTTTTACCTGTTGGCCGATAATAATCCCAACTTTAAAAATTACCTTCAATAATCGCAACTTGTAAAAGTCTGGCCGCCATTGATCCTTTTCGAACATATAAGAATTTTGTCTCCTCAATAGATTCAATTACACCTAGAGACTTTTTAATTGATTTAAGTGCACCTATGTTATAAAAGGATCAATGGCGGCCAAACTTTTACAAGTTGGGATTATTGGAGGGAAATTTTAAAGTTGGGATTATTATCGGCAAACAGGTGAAACTTAGGATTATTAAAATCAAATAACCCTAATATATAATATATAACTGATATTTTTTTATTCTTTTAATGGCAATATAAGTGGTATATTTATATCATGAATTGTGTTTTTTAGGTGAAACTCTAGGGCTTAAACCATGATAATGCTCTATAAAAAATAAAATAAAAAACCATAAAGAAAAGCTACCATAACACTAACCAATAACATTAATTATGTTACTGTATATTCTCTTTGAATTTGTATGTATATATAATATAATATAATAATAGAAGGAAATTAAAATAATTCAATTCATTATTACAGAAACACAAAATAAATCATTTTTATAGGAAGCAATAATGGACAAAAAATGACAAGTAGAAACCAGAAAGGTCATTTAAAGTGGTTAATTTCTTGGAGGATCGTAATAGCATTCAATATTCTAACGAAAACCAAACATTGTTTCAATATAAACGATGCCCTTTGGTGAGTATATAAGTTTCTGTGATTTGAATAAAAATAAATTAGTATTTTACGAAAGAAATGGGCAGTCTAACTTGACTTGCTTTTTACTAATGGTATCACATCTGGAACACAGGGGGTGACACTTGACAGTAATCACGTGAGCAATGGCAGTTCTACGGTAACTCTTTTGAGTACAACAATTTTAGACTAAACATGGCTTAGGGAAACAAGAGCTTGCTTCTAGATTTCTAGATGATCACTAAGTGTGTATACAAGCCGAGCCGCTTATAAACTACTTGAAATTTGGTTCGGTAAAAGTTTGAATCAAGCCAAGTTTAAACATTAAAAGCCCGAACCCGAGTCTAAATCAAAGCTATCATTATAGTTATGATTCGAAAAACTAAATACTAAATGAAATGTTATAAATACAAATACATATTTATAAATGTTTACAAAAATAAATATTTATTTATATAAATAAATAAAATATTTCAATAAATAAATAATGAGCCGAGCTCGAGCCGAGTTTGAAAACTTACTGCATGAAGCACGGTCGTATGAATCATAGTAGTCATGATTCCACTTATACATGTGTTGTATATAATTCATGGTTAGTCACTCTAAATCGTATATGTATAACTTTCATATTAAAGTATTTTGATCGTACTTTCAAATTTTTAATTGCACAATTAAAGAGAACACAATTACAAGTACGCTTTTCTACACGAAAACAAACACCATCTTAGTGAAAACATATATAAGAACCGAAGTAAATTGTGTTAGGATGTTGCACGCATTGTCCCCAATGAGTTGCCTATCTAGAAACTCACGTTTTTGTTTTCACCCAACAAATTTCTCGTCTAGACAAAACGCCTCCAAGTAGAGAAGGTTTCTTGCCTTGATAAGTAAGACCGTGGGGTATGGTGGGGCTTGGGTTGGGCTTGGATTGGGGCATTAGTTGACACGTGGATCTTGAATATTACAAACCCAAAGCCAAGTTTTAAAGGGGTATGGTGGGGCTTGGGTTGAGCGTGGCTGGGCTGGCGTGGCCTAGCCACATCAACATTTTTTTTTAACATTTATATATTTATATTTATAACTACATAAATAATAAACATACATATTTTTTTAAAAGTACATAAACATACATAATAATTATCAAAATAAAAAACAATCATTCTTCATCGTCTTCGTCGGTTTCGAACCCAGGAATCGTTGAAACATGTTCCACCAAATCAGATCGAAGGTTGTGATGTATATCCCTTGACTTGATCAAAAATTCATTTGCCGCTTTATCTTGGTCTGTTACGTTACCTGGTTGGGGGTCATCGTCATCATAGTAGGTAACGACCGCTCTACCTTCATCCTCCAAAATCATGTTGTGAAGAATGATACATGTGTACATCACGTTTCCAATCTGATCCTTGTCCCATAGTCGACAAGGCATTGCCAATATTCGCCACCTTTTCTTCAAAACACCGAATGCTCGCTCGACGTCTTTACGTGCAGCCATCTGGACCTTGTTAAACTTTAATCTCTTTGGATCTGTGGTACCGTGTTTTGTGAACGATTTTACAAAAACCCCCCACTCTGGGTAAATCCCATCAACTAGGTAGTACCCATACACGTACTCAACCCCGTTTACAAAGAAAGTTCCTTTGGGTCCTATACCATTTACCCGATCATTGAAAAGGGCGAGTGGTTTATGATGGTAATATCATTATGTGAACCTGGCATACCGAAGAACGCATGCCATATCCAAAGATCTTGTGACGCAACCGCTTCAAGCATGATGGCTGGACTCCCGTGAAATCCACTCGTGTGAGCGCCTTGCCATTGGGTAGGACAAAGTTCCCAAGCCCATTTCATACAATCTAAACTACCTAGCATCTCGGGTAGCCCATGATAATCTGCGTGATGTTCCAATAATTGTTGCATGTCACTGAACGAGTGCTTTCTCAAATATCTTTTCCTAAATCCTAATTGCCCGACTACATCGGGTTTTTGTTGGAAATAAACATACCTCTCCTCAAGATCTCTAGATATCCTTAAAAATAAGTTTCTACTCATACGAAAACGACGCCTAAACATTTTTTCATCATACTTTGGTTCCGCTGAGAAATAATCGCTTACCAACAAATTGTTAGCGGTGAGCCGTTCACGAGCGATGTATCTTCTCCTGCGTTTAGGTTGTTGAGTCTCTTCCTCCTCCTCTTCGTCTTCCACGATAGCTTTCACCACCGTCGCGATCGTTTGTAGAAATATTTCCGCACCATCATCAGATGATGATGACGATTCAGTATAACTTGAAGAACTCATGGCAAGATTGTGTTTTATGTGTTTGATATTGTGTGAGAAAAATGATAAATATGATAAGGTATTTATAAAGGAAAAAAAAAATTTTAAAAAAACCCCAACGGCTAGTTTGGTTTGGCCATTCACAGCCCGCCATGTCAGCTTGCTAGACCCGCCCCACGCCCGGCTTGAAACCCAAGCCCCAAGGGTCACGCCCCAACCCAAGCCCACCCGGGATGGTGGCTTAGACGTTTTCCCCAATCCCACGCCCAAAACCCCGCCCCATACCCCATAGTCTAATGTTTTGTCCCCCTCAACTGACGATGTGGGACATAATCTCCACTCCGCTTGAAGAAAATGGAAAGTCAAAAGAGAAATAACCATCGTTTTTTACTTTCTTTTTTTGTTTATATCTGGTTTCAAAAAAAAAAAACAAATAATCGTATTTACTTCATTAGTTTAAAACAAAAGTATACATAAAATAAAGAAATTTGTAATCTTTTACTTAAATTTTGTATAATTTGAAAAAACAATTTTGCTAAGAAAATGCTTCTCTACTATTGATTGCAACGGTATGTAAAAACAATTATTAAGATGTGTCTACATGCATTGTCCAACTATAATGCTGCAACTATGATAACAGTGTATATAAGCCTCTACAACAGTGCATAAAAAGAGTGTAAGATGGACACATGAAATAAATGTGCTATTGCAATAGTACTTCGAAATCATTACAAGGATGTTTAAGAAAACTCTAAATAGTTATACAACCGAGTTAATATTCATATATTCCCTCCCTCTATCTATCTATATATAGGGTCGGGATTTGGAGAAAACGGTAGAAAGTGTGAGATCGGTGAGAACGCTATGGATCGTCCGATTAAAACAATCTATGGACTAGATTGGCGCGGTGGCGTTTTCGTAAATAACATCAATTTTATTACGTGGACGCGCCTCATTAAGGGTAAAAGCGTCTTTACATCTCTATACCAAAACGCCATAATGATGAATAAAACGTCATTACGGACCAAAACACATCGTTCTATAAACAAAAATATCCCAGACATAAAAACACACCCCCCAGAACCTGAAACGCCATATTTTCTACTATATACCATTCAACTTATAAACGCCAAAATCCCTAAAACATCAAACACAACTACTCAAAAAAAGGCCATATTTTCTACTATATACCATTCATCTTAGAAAACGCCAAAACACTCAAACATCAAAGATTCCAAAAAAATCGACGGTTCTTTCAGATACACTATTTCCTCAGTAAAACGTCAAAAATGTCAAATATTGTTTCTTGTATATTCAAATATTGTTCTAGGCCAAAGTTTTGGATAATGCATTCTTCCCTGAGGTGCTGTGACTCAAATAACATTTTGCTGCATGAGATGGACAAATCATAAACAAAAAGATGCTAGGGTCAGACTTATGTCATTTTCTATGTTTTGTTCTTGATGATTATTTTAATGGCATGAAAAGACGAATGACACTAATGAGTTGTTTGAAGATACATATTCAAAAAAAAAACTCATGTCATTTTGTCTTTCCAAACGGCCACAAAAACACAAGCATGGCTAAGCCAAACCACCAGCGAACATGATTCAAAGAAGAAAGAGACTGATGACAGTGAAGATTTGGAAGATGAATTGTTTTTATTTTTATTTTTTTAATTTTCTTTTTCTGTTGTTTGCTATGTATTTTTCAACTTAGAATAAAAAAAAACATTATCTTAATAAAACGCCAAACAGTCATAATGTATATGAAACCCCATAAATGGAGTAAAAACGCCAAAAACTCCCAAACTATAATGAAAGTAATTTGCAGAAGTATTAATTAATAAAAGCTAAAAATGGAAAAAAACGCCAAAAACTACTTAAACCCATTCAAAAACACCAAACTTGGGAGATGGAAAGTCAATGACCCTAAAAACTCATAAAAAGCTGAACAAAAACAGTAAATAATACACAGTAACTGAAAAGATGACTACTTTATTAATATCATTTATTATAAATAAAATCTCGCCTAAACTATGCGCAAAAAACATCTTATAAAGAGAGACTTCTCTGCACAAACAACTTATCACAAAACCAGAAACAAACGCCATATTTCCTAGAAACCATTCACTTTAAAAACGTCACAAAAAATACTTAAAAAAGCCACAGATGCAAAACCTCGATTCTGCTATATTGAGTATTGATCTGAATGAAGTTTCACTGAATGGATTCTTCTCTGAGTTTGGTATCTCTATAATCTTTTGCTGAATGAGATGGATAAATATTCAAGATAAAGAGACTGATGATACTGATATGACATCATGTCACTTTGTTCTTGATGGATATATTGATGGCACGAATGGATCAATACATTAGAGCAGGCGTTGGTCTTCAACATGTCATCAAACAAGTGTATATTCACCCATCATAAAGGATGCCACAAAAATAAGGATCTTCTAAAGACGGCCGGTATGTAGGAAAATAAGGATCTACATAAGGCATTCAAAAACAGGTTCAAAACGCTAAAAAAGTTAAAATAGAAGAGGCTGATGATAGTGAAGATTTGAATGAGAAATTAGATTATAATTTTTTATTTTATTTTTCATTTTTTATTGTTTGTTATGTAATTCTCTATTGTTTATCATCTAATTCTCTACTATTTTAAAAAAATTGAGTATAAAACGCTAAAAACTACAAACACCAAAACGCCTGATAGTTTGAAAACTGTGAGAACGAATGCTGGCAAAATATGAGGTTGCTATATAAAATGCCAAAAACGCAAACAAAGTATTACTGGAAAAATCAACACTAATTAACAGATGAAAATTGAAAGAAACAGTAAAATAAAGAGACGGTATCATTATTTCCAAAACATTATAGTTATATTAATGCCACTGCATGGAAAATTGAAATTTATTTATCTTTTCAAAACGCAATAATTGTCTGTCACATTATAGGCCTGTATCCTAAATGGCAAAACACTTGATATAATAAAATCAAGAAAATTGCTGATGTTTTTTACATTAAAAGCCTGCATCCTGATCTAAAAAACAATAAAAACGCCAAACAATACTTAAAACGCCAAAATATTTACTATGATTCTGATCTAAAAACAATAAAAACGTCGCGTACTTATTAAACGCCAAAAATGGAAAGATGAAGTGACACGCGTTAAAAAAAGAAATATGAAAGGACAAAAAAGCCCCTCCGCCTTTCTCTAAACGGCGTGACACGTGTTAGGCCAGGAAGCGTTCTCACCGTTCTCACACTTTTGAGCGTTTTCTCCTGATCCCGTTTATATATATATATATAGGGAGCCGCTAAAATAGAAACCATCCCCAGTTGTAAGAACCGCGAGAACCACTATTAACCAATCAGAAAAAGGGGTAGTTTTGTCATTTAACCCAAATGTCTAATCTTGTTTCTTTTTGCCTCTTTAAAGCTTTCACATCAACCACCCAATTCAAATATCTCATCTCTCGTCTCTCTCTCTCTCTCTCTTGAAATTTAACCTGCAACTAGAGATCCTCTCTCTCTCTCTCTCTCTTGAAACCACAATCATCTTCAAGAACCCATAGTCATCTTCAAAACTTCTAGATCTGAAAACAGGTGGTTGGTCGGCGGAGGTTGACGGTGGTGGGAGGTTGTTGGTCGGTGGCGGAAGACGGTGGTGGGAGGTGGTTGGTCGGAAGACGGTGGTGGGGAGGTGCTTACCGGGTTTGTCAGGAATGGAGATGTGGCGCCGCTCACCTGGCACCGACGGCAGCAGCGACTGACGGCGGAGCCGTCAGTCCGTTGAGTAGCAACAACGGTAGCCACCAGTCCCGATTTGGCCTCAACCAACCACCACCTCCTTTTTGTCTCCAGCACCCCCTTTCATCCATTTATCGGGTAAAACGGTCACCGTACAGTGGTGGCCGGCCCCGTCTGCCGTCTGCCGCCACCGTACAGTGGTGGCCGCCCCCCCGTCTGCCGCCACCGTAACAGTGTTGGCCGGCATAAGGTATTTTTTTTTATGGCGGAGATTATACGTCTCGAATTAGATCTCATTTTGCTTTTTTTGTGAAATATAATCAATATATGGGGTTTTTTGAAACCATAATCTGGAGTTCAATCGTTGGTTTATTTGTATAATTCATGAAGTGCAATCTATATTTATATAGAATATGTTGAGTAAATGATGTTCAGTTTGTGTTAATTCGATTTTTTTTGGACAACCTTCATAAATTATAAATTAGTTTGTGTTAATTTGTTTTTTTTTTTTTTTCATCAGTTATTTATATATAATATGATGTGTAAATGATGATCAGTTTGTGTGGGTTTGGTTCAACCCGGTTCGGAAGCTTCGGGTCGGTGGTTCAGTCAAACCGGGGGTTAGATTCAGAGTTGTTCGGGTCGGCGGCTCGAACCGATACTAAGCCAAACCCCGTTTTTTTAACCTGGTCAGATGATCAGTTTGATATGGTCGATTGGGTGGCGATGATGAAAAAAAAAACATAGATTTTGATGACGATGGCACGGCAAGGACGGCGGAGTGTAGGTTTTTTGAACCTGCAACCCCACTTTTGCAGCCTTTTGATTATCGGATAATCTGAGCCAAACCCCGTTTTTTTTCAAGATACACTTTATTTTGATGTTGTTGGTTTTTTATTTTTTTCCCCTAGTCGGAGATGATAACAATATATCTGAGACACCTCCCGAGTTTGCGATTTCTGGGTGCGTTCGTTTTTGAAAAAAAAGTTTTTGTAAAAAAAAAAAAGTTAAACCGTAAACTTTTTAACGTAAAACGTAAAAAGTTTTACGTAAAACGTAAAAAGTTTAACGTAAAACTTAAAACGTAAATGTGACAACTCGTATTTCAAACCTTTCGTTGTACTACGACGTAACTTGTATGAGCATTACGTGACTAATTGATATGTCTGATGTTAATGAAATGTTATGAGTTGAATGTTATGTGTTATATAAATGTATTGTGAGTATGTGTATGTAACAACTAAGTTTGGTCGCACAACCTATGACCAATCGCACAAGCACTTGGGCTGCACATCTTGTCCATTATCAAACATTCTCCTAGGCCCAAGCATGCTTGTCTGTTTCGAAATCGAGACCAAAGGGCAGCCCAAGTATGGGTTCGGCCCACTCCTTTATGCACATAATCTCATGGGGAGGGTGTATACTTCTCATAATTTTCAAAACAAGAACACACCCAAAACCCTAAAGCTCTCTTCCTCTCACCATTGCTCGACGGCAGCCCCTTCACCTCGGTTCGAAGCCCCACGTGCCAAGCTCACTTATTCCATCTTTCTATCCGGTTAGTGTTTGTCCTTGTTGTTTCCTAGAAATCGATGCTTAAGGTATTGTTTGAATACATGCTTATTGATGACGGTTTGCAAGATTGTATGTTGGTAAAGTTTCGGGTAGGATGCCACCGGGAATCGCACAACATGCTGTGGATCGCACAAGGTTGTGCTGATCGCACAACATGTTGGGCCGGGTAGTCGTTTGGGTTTCAACTATCCAACCGCACAAGATGCTATTTGGCTAACACTGTTACTTCAGCCCAATACATCCTGATCGCACAAGTTTGGGCTTTATGTGTTTAACTGATTTTCTTAACATGTTCAATGTGTATGAGGTGATCATTACGTGTTCTTGATTTGTTAAATCTGTGTAAACATACGTGCACTACTTGAACCTAGACCTGACTTGTATGGTAACCATGTTAGGACGTGGTTGACCACATATAGCTCAAGTGACCATTTTGTGTATCTGCCGAGTAAACCAAGGTGAGTTCACACTCTTTATAAGGCATGGGATTCCCGGTGGTTGGGAATGGGTTAAAGAATTAAAACGGGACCTACATATCCTCCTTGGGTAGGATATGTACGGCCATCCTCCTTGGGTAGGATGCCAATATTAAATCCTGCGTATTCTCCTTGGGTAGAATACGTACGTTCGTCCTCCTTGGGTAGGACAACAACCTTAAACTTACTAGACAAAACTCTATCATTAAGTCCCTCATTTTATATCGACTTAATCGCCGAGGCCGATGGCGAGCGGGTCATTAGTTAATAGTGCTATTAGGTTTGACAAACCTCACACCGTGCCGGTCGGACGGGCGTGTACTAATTAGGGCTTTTCAAAAAGCTCGCGGCTCGGAGCTCGCTCGGATTTAGCTCGGAAAAAGCTCGCTCGATTTGGCTCGGTTTAAAAGTGATCCTAGCCGGCTCTGCTCGGTTAGAAAGTGAGCCTAGCTCGGCTCGGCTCGTAACGAGCCGAGCTGGCTCGGTTCGGCTCGCTTTGTAACTCGGCTCGGTTTAGCTCAAATTATTTTACTTATAATAAGTTTTAATTTTATATACATTATAATATATTACAAAAAAACTGATTATTATTTACATGTATATAGGTTTGTAATTTGATATTTATGGCATATTTGAAGATTGATTACCATACTAATGAACTAATATTGTATTTTATTGAAATTAAAACTTATTTTGCGTTGTTAAACTTGATTTTGGTTTGAATTGTATTAGGTTGAACTTATTTTGAATATATTCTTTTAAATTATTGAATAATATTTTAGGCTATTAAATTTTAAAAGATATATATTAATTTTTTTTTATAAAATCGAGCCAAACCAAGCCAAGCCGAGCTAGCTCGGTTTAAAACCAAGCCGAGCCCGAGCTTAGATTTTCAGCTCGGTTTCAAATCCGAGCCGAGCCAGCTCGGTTTATAATCGAGCCGAGCCCGAGCTTGGCCTGGCTCGGCTCGGCTCATGAACAACCCTAGAACTAATGGATCATGGCAAACTGTCAATGATGATAGACATTGACGTAGGGCACAACTATTGTTCGTCAGTCGTCGATATGGTAACGGTCTAGTGGTTCATATGGGGAAGCCCCCACTAATTATGGTTTGGGAAAGAAAGAATTGGTTAATCATACTTCAACTATGGGGTAACCCCCACGGCAAGTAAGCCAGCTAAAGAAAACTAGGTTTTTGAAACAACTTAAAACGAACATCCAATTGTGAACTCGCTCAACTTTGTTGTTGACTCGTTGTGACATGCCTTGCAGGTCGTTAGGTAGTTATGGAGCTTGCACAGGGAGGAGTGATCGTTGTGGGACATGGACTGTTGAGTTCCATGTTAAACATTTAAACTTATGAACTCATTACTTATGTTTGGGCTTTACTTTATATGCTTCCGCTGTTAACTTAAAGTGGTTACATTATTTTAGACACCAATTATATTGTGGTTGGTTTTATTTATTTAATAACGTTGTTCAATATGAATGGTGGCTTGATCCTGGTCAGTCACACCTCCATGCGGTGATACTCCGTTTGTGGAATTTGGGGGTGTGACAGTAAAACGTAAAACGTAAGAATTTTAACGTAAAACGTAAAAAGTTTTACGTAAATCGTAAAACGTTAAAAGTTTTACGTAAATCGTAAAACGTTAACGTAAAAATTTTAAACCCTTAGACGTAAAACGTAAAAAGTTTCATGTAAAACGTAAAACGTAAAAAGTTTAAAGTAAAACGTAGAACGTAAAAAGTTTTACGTAAATCGTAAAACGTTAAAAGTTTAAAAAGTTTAACGTAAAACCTAAAACGTAAAAAGTTTAACGTAAAAAGTAAACTGTAAAATTTTAAAGTAAAACGTAAAACGTAAGAAGTTTTACGTAAATCGTAAAAAGTTTTACGTAAAACGTAAAAAGTTTAACGTAAAACTTAAAACTTTTTCTACGTAAATTGTAAAACGTAAAAAATCGTGTGATAAAACGGCGCCTAAACAAGGGGCGTGAATGCGGCGCATAAAAACGCCGCGAAAAAAACGGGATGTAAAAAACGCCGCGTTAAAACGGGACGTAAAAAATGGTGCGTTAAAAAAACGACGCTTGAAAAAGCCGAGCGTAAAAAACGGTGTGCAAAATCGACCCGTTAAAAAAACGATGCGTGAAAAAGCCGGGCGTAAAAACTGAAAAACGTAATTTTTTAACGTAAAACGGAAAAACGTAAATTTTTTAACGTGTGTCGTTTATTTTTTAACGCAAAACGTAAAGTTTTTAACGTAAAACGTAAAGTTTTTAACGTAAATGTCGGCGCGTTAAAAAAACGACGCCTGAAAAAGTCGGGCGTAAGAACGAGGCGTAAAAAACGGATCTTCAAAACGTTTTTTTAAACAAATCTTAAAAAAATTATCATAAATATCTTATTTCAAAAAGTCTTTAAACAAAAAAAAATCAGTTTCTTAATAAAAAATTATTAAGACAAAAAGTAATTAATAAATGAGACAAAAAAGACAATTTAGAATAATATGTATAAAAAGACAAAAAAAAGCAATTTTATCTATATACCATTTAACAATAAAATATTAAAAACATAATAAGACAAAAAGCTTTTAATATTAATATTAACTACTTTTAATCTCATCCATCCATCTTCTAGATCTAATGGCTAGAAAGTGGTTCTTGTGGTTCTTACAACTGGATGTGGTTTTCAATTTAGCGGTCCCCTATATATATATATATATATATATAATATAGGATAAGGATCATGTGAGAAGTAGTAGACTAATTGAGAAACTTGAGAAGCATTCTGGACCACGCATTTTCCCTATGCAAAAAAATTTTAAAAAATACAAATTTTTTTTTTTTGGAAAAATCGGAGCTTTTTATTTAAGGTTTTAATTTTTTATTTATTTATTTTTTTAATTTTTTTTGGATTTATACACATGTGTATATTGTTAATCTTTTAAGTATACATATGTGTATATTGTCAAATATACATATATGTATATACATGTTTAAAATTGAAAAATAAGTGTTATTTAGGGTTTAACATTAGTATTTAGGGTTTAGCTAGAGGGTTTAGCAATAGCATTTAGGGTTTAGCTAGAGGGTTTAGCAATAGCATTTAGGGTTTAGCTTTTGGGTTTAGCATTAGGGTTTAGCTTTAACTTTTGGGTTTGGCTTTAGGGTTTAGCATTAAGGGTTTAGATTTAGGCCGGGTTTAGCTTTAGCTTTAGGGTTTGCATTAGGGTTTAGCATTAAGGGTTTAGATTTAGGGTTTAGCTTTAGCTTTAGGGTTTAGCATTAGGGTTTAGAATTAGGGTTTAGCTTTAGGGTTTAGGGTTTAGCATTAAGGTTTAGCTTTAGTGTTTAGGGTTTATAACACATATTTTTTTCAATTTTAAACATGTATATACATATATGTATAATTGATAATATACATATATGTATATTTAAAAGATTAACAATATACACATGTGTATAAATCCAAAAAAAATTAAAATAAAAAATAAAAAATTAAATCATTAAAGAAAAAGCTGCGATTTTTCCCAAAAAAATAATATTTGTATTTTTTTCATTTTTTTTTTTTTTTTGCATTTTTTGCTTAGGGAAAATGTGTGGTTCAAATTGCTTCTCAATTTTCTCAAATAGGATGGACTTCTCTTAGGATCCCTACCCTATATATATATATATAGGATAATGCTAGGGAGAAAACCCTTTATTTTGAGAAAACCTTAGAAACCCATCACAAGGCCTACAATTGGCCACGTGTCCCAGCCATCTTCATCTTTTTTTTTTTTTTGCTTTTGAGGGCAGATTGGTAAATTTAACATTATCCTACCCAACTCAAAAGATCTCTTGACCTTTTGTCTGCTATGATTTGACAACATTTATTACACACTTATCTTCCCAATGTACCTTTCCTAACTCCATTTCTATATCCTTTACCTTTATAATAAAGATCTCCATTAATGTCCTTTATATCTTCCTTTACCATCTACTCCTGCATATATTCATTTCTCCATTAATGTCCATGGAGACAAATCCACCAACGAACGAGTTAATGTCGTCGGGTCATCTGCTCCCCCAACAGGTTCATTACCAGTGACTTTCCTACTGACGAGGAATTAAATGCTCAAGGTTTGTCTCTCTATCTAACTTAACGCACTCGTATATATGTTTTTTTATTTGACATTTTTTTAATGGAATAATCCAAATATACTGGTCAATGTTCACCTGTACCATTCGAAGCTTCTGGATACATTAACATGCCGGTTGATGGTGCTGGATCATCTCAAGTCCCTGTTAGATCACCGGATTTTCTGATCTCCAACAAGTTCATTAGCAGTGATTTCCCTACTGACGAGGTTATGGATAATGATCAAGGTTTGTTTTTCTATATACATGTTACACTCGTTTTATTTTTTTTTCTTTCCCAAATATGGCATAATGCAAACATATGGCATAATGTTCACATGTAGCATCCGAAGATTCTGGCTACCCTAACATGCCGGGTGCTGGTTCTTTTTGTTTTGAAGTAACACATGTTACAATTGCTTATTGTTTTGAAGTAACAGTAAAGATATATTTTTTCATTGTTACTTCAAAACAATAGGTAGTTGTAACATGTGTTACGTGTGTAACACGCATTTTCCAATGGTTGTTTTTGTTTAGGTAAGCTACTTTTTGTAAGTTGATTGGTGAAGCTCAGTATGTTCTTCATTACTTAGTTTAACATATGTACGTTTCATGTGAAACATAAACAATATCCCACTCGTGTTTCAACATGTATTTTGGTTGTAATTTGAAAATGGCATGATTGCCCTTAACATGTTTTACTAGATGTGTATATTCTTGTGTATGGTACCACTTTTATATGTTACCTTTACCACTTTTTATGTTTAACGACCTATTTTTGTTTTTTTTAAAGGGTGCACCCCTGTAACCAATTTGGTAACCAATCAAACCATCATGTATTACTTGTGTTACACACTGCTTTTATTCGATTACTTCGATCATATTAGATGACAATGATGCCCATGTGTTGCATATACTTTTGTAACGTGTGTTACAAATCACATGTACTAGTATGTTTGGATGTATACACGTTACATATACTAAGTGTTTTATATATACCAAGTGTGTTTCATACACACATGTAACATGTGTATGCCTTTGTGGTGTATATACTCGTGTTACATCTATACGTATGTTATTCACCATATATGTGCCTTGTTTTTTATTCACTACATCATATGTAACACATGTTACTTACATGTTCCACCATGTACTGCATATACTTACGTAAGATGTGTAACACATGTTACAATTGCTTATTGTTTTCAAGTAACAGTAAAGGTATGTACCTTGTTTTCTACTTCATCCTGTGTAACACATGTTACACTTGTTAATGAGTAACACAGGTTACAATTGAAACAGTATGTTCACCACCCAATGCTCATCTACTACTTTTCTTACAATTGGTAACTAATAACACATGTTAACTGATAAGTGGTAACCAAATACATTTCCCACCATAACTGTTAAAAATAAACAAAATTCGTGGTGACTATGATAGTTACAACATATTACAGAGAATACCAGAATGGTCATATTGTATTTTGGGTTATGGCCATAATTTAAAATAAACAAAATTCATGGTGACTACGATAGTTACAAAAACCAAATCCCATTTCTTTTACCGCCATTCTTTGTTCGAACGATAACACGTTAATGCATCGGGCCAGTTGGATTGGTGATGATCTCGTTCTAATCCCTGGCCAATTATCACGCTTCGACTTTTTCCTCAACCTATACATGACCTCCCCTTCAGCTTCTTCTCTTTCTTCATCCCATTCATCGTACGTTTCTTCGTCTACTTTCTTTCGCTTTTTCGGTAACTTACCAGTTTGTGATCTTGTTACTTTCTTTGTTGCTGCAAATAAAATAGGTTTAACACATGTTATTTAATTTCATAAAAATAAAACAGGTTACCTAATATGTTTTCGATAAAATAAAGTCAGGTTTAACATATGTTACCTATTTTTATAAAAATAAGTTTAACACTTGTTAGATAACATGGAAAAAATATGAGAGCGTAACACATGTTAACTAATCTGATAAAAATAATACAGGTTTAACACATGTTACATAATTTGATAAAAATAAGACAGGTGTAACACATGTTACACTAACATGTTTACCTAATAGGAGAGGTTTAACACATAGTAATAAGACACGTTTAACACAAGTTACATCATTTGATAAAAATGATGTGACAACTCGAGCTTCCAAGATTCCATCTTCGCACGATCGCACGTTAATTGTTTAGATTGTTTGTTGACACGACTTGTTTGTTTCACAACTGTAGACGTTGTAATATGTTAATTCGTACTGTGATTGATATGTTATTTATGTGGTGTGCATTATAATTGTAGTGAAGGTTAATATTATATTTAGAATTAACATTCTGTTGTTTAATAAAGTCATGCCAAACACCCACTCATGAAAACACCCTACCCATGAAAACACCTCAAGTGTTTTCGTCCACATGAGGCAACGAAATCACCCCAATCTGATAAATGGGCTTTGGCCCAGTTGTGATTTGATAAATATCTGGTTTGATAAATATCTGATTTGATAAATATCTGTTTAACCATTATGTGAGCATTATTTTGGCAAAACCCAAATCACAACTCACACACTCTCTCTCTCTCTCTCTCTCTACCCTTGGAACTCGACGGCAGCCCCCTCTCGGTTGAAGCCAAACCCTCCTTGTTCGATCTCTGGTTAGTGATATACATGTTCAGTTGTTTAAAAAGCTTATCGTATGATTATGGATGTTTAATCATGATGTATGTATATATTTATATATGTGATTATGTGATTGATCATTGTGTGTTTGTTAGATAATTATTATCTATGAACTGTCTGTATATTTGATGTTTTGATCAACAGTGGGTTTATGTTAATGAATGATAAACCGATTAAATTGGGATCCTAGTATCACATGATGTTAGCAAAAATATATATTACATATCAATGATTTATTAAATGATTTGTAAATGGTTAATTATGTAACTGTAATGTAATGGAATTGCTGGGTTTAAGCTACTGTAAGTGTTGTTGAAGATGATGAATAGTAACGAAAACACCCCCACAATTGTAAACTGGACGAAATCACAAAAGGTGATTTCGGCCCACATAGTGATTTCGGCCCAATGATGGTTTTCGGCCCACATAGTGATTTCGGCCCAATGATGGTTTTCGGCCCAATAGTGTTTTCGGCACACATAAGGGATTTCGGCCACATAGTGTTTTCGGCAAAGATAGTTTTCGGCACTTAAGGGATTTCGGCCAAGGTGATTTTGGCTTAGGGGATTTCGGCTCAATAAGGGTTTTCGCCCACTTAGTGATTTCGTCCAAGACTTTTGTACAGCAAACTGGTTATGCGATGTCTGATAACTCTGTTAGTTATAACCTGTTAGTTATAACTCTGTTAGTTTGTAATCTTGTTAAGCATGCAAACTCAGTTAGTTTTGATTCAGTTAGTTGTTAACTCTGTTAATCTTGCAAACTCTGTTAAGTCATTAACCATGTTATGGCTCATTAACTATGCTAAGTCAGTAACTGTATTAGGTATGTTATTGGATAATATGCTATAATAAACTGTGAAAGACTGTTATGTGAAACACGAATTGTGCACATGAGATTAACTGTTATGTGATGTATGATTAACTGCCAAACACACTCTGTGATATTACTGTGATGATAGTTACATGTGAAATATTACGAACGTGAACTGATTGAGTATACGTGCACTATAGGACTTGACTGATTTATTGTGAGCACTTAACTTAGCATACCGAGCAAACCAAGGTGAGTTCACACTAGCCAAGGCATGGGATTTCCCAGGGGTTGGGAATGGGATTGAATAACTACTCATACAACCATTACTATTAAACTAATTATTACTGTCCTCGGATTGAAGGGCACGTACGTAAAACCTACGTACAGTTATACTTACTACTGTCCTCGGATTGAAGGGCACGTACGTAAAACCTACGTACATGATCATAAGACCATCACCTCTATCAAAGGAAGTCCCTCAATTATCGACTTAATCGCCAAGGCCTAGGGCGAGCGGGTCATTAGTTAATAGCGCTATTAGGTTTAACAAACCTCACACCGTGCCAGTCGGACGGGTGTGTACTAATGGACTATGGGCAAAGGGTCAATGCTGATAGACATTGACTTAGGGCACCTCTTATATTTTCGTAGCAGTCGATACGCGTGGTCTAGTAACACATGGGAAGCCCCCACTAATCATCGCACAGATGCCTGGATTGGCCGCGATAAGGATTAATACGATACATGGTTTTCAAAACGATCATACGATTTACGAAACGAATACTATAACCAAACAACCAACTGTGAACTCGCTCAACTTTGTTGTTGATTTGTTGCTAGATGCCTTGCAGGTCATTAGGTACCCATGGAGCTTGCACAGGGAGGAACGGTCGTTGTGGGACATGGCGTTGTGTGCCATGCTTTGAATAATTACTTTATTTCATATTTAATACTTGCTATGGGTTTTACAAATTATGCTTCCGCTAAACACTTAACTATGCTTTGGTTTTTGGACACCTTTCATATGGTTGGTTGAATTATGTTTACTTATATGTTTGTTCAATATGATTGGTGGCTTGATCCTGGTCAGTCACGCCTCCAAGAGGTGATACTCCGCGTGTGGATTTTGGGGGTGTGACAGATTGGTATCAGAGCCATTGGTTATAGAGAACTCGGTTTTAATAAGGGAAAAACTTTTTGTTAAAACCAGACTATAACCAGAACAGTGCTCAACGATCCACAACGATGCCTCGCTCCACGTGCAAGACTCATCACTCTAGGTAATATGGTATATGTCTTATTGCCAACTTGCTAGAATTGCATAGAACTTTGCTCAGGGTATGCTTAGATTAACGTAACACTATTGCATGAGAACACTTGTGTGCTTACTCTCTTCTGTAACCGCACTATTCGCAAACCTCTCTCACTTATGTTGCATTTGCTATGAAGATCATGGCCGGATGTATCAACTTGACTCAAGCCCAGCTGACGGCTCTCATTAACGAACGAGTTGCTGCGGCACTCGCAACCATACAAGCAGGAGGTATACCCTGCAGTCGTAACTAGGATCTTTAGATCCTACACTCCTAAACCAACTCTTGTGTTTAACCTTGTCCTATTCTTATACAATAGGTCAACACGCTCAGCCACCTGTTTGCACCTTCAAAAATCTCAAGGATTGCCGACCTAGTACCTTTAGCGGTACTGAGGGAGTTGTAGGCCTACTCCATTGGTTCGAGAGGCTCGAAACTGACTTTGAGGTGCGTGATTGCCCTGAGTCTCGTAGAGTAAAGTTTACTACTGGAACACTCGAAGGTGCTGCATTAACCTGGTGGGAAGCACAGGTTCAAATGTTAGGGCTGGCAGCTGCTAATGCCACCCCCTGGAACGAGTTCAAGGACCTAGTTAAGGAAGAGTTTTGCAGTCGGGAAGACATCCACAAACTAGAGGTGGAGTTCCTCAACTTACAAATGACGGGGTCTGAAATTGAGGCTTATACGAAGAGATCAAATGAATTAGCCACATTTTGTCCCACTATGGTAGACTCTCCCACCAAACACATCGAGCGGTATCTCAAGGGTCTGGTGCCCGAAATTCAGAGTCATGTGACCGCAGCTAATCTTGGCACTATCCAGCAAGTCACTCGGCTTGCTCATCGTCTCACAGACCAGGCTATAGAACAAAACAAACTACCGAAACGTGTTAAAGCTGCTACTACATGTGCTTCTAGTGACAACAAACGCAAGTGGGATGGAAACCTGAGCAAGGGATTAATTCCGGTTCAGCCTCTGGCGCAGCAGCAAAAGATAGATGACTACCAGAGTCCCAGTCAGCATTTTTCTGGTAGTCGTGGGCAGAGTGGATATCGAGGAAATCATCCAAAGTGTAACAGATGCAATAGGCACCACAGCGGTCAGTGCAACAAGGGTCGTTGTCAGAGGTGTCTCAAGATAGGTCATGAAGCTAAGGATTGTCGAAACTCACGTCCTGTAACTCAAGAACAGCAACAACCACGTGATTGGTCAGGGTGACGCAAGGAATGATCCCAACGTAGTTATGGGTAAGTTTCTTCTCGACGACTTTTATGTTACTGTCTTGTTTAATTCGGGTATGGATACCAGTTATATGTCCTTGGAGGTTAGTCAAATGTTAAAACATGCACCAACTCCCTTGAACACCAAACCTGTCGTAGTGTTAGCTAATGGTAGAAGTCTAGAGGCCACTCATAGTTCAGGGTTGTAATCTTATCCTCGCTGGTCAGATGTTCTCTATCGACCTCATTCCTATCGTTCTGGGCAGCACCTATAGCTCGCGCACCGTATCGCTTAGCTCCATCAGAATTGGAAGAACTATCGAAGCAACTACGAGAGCTCTTGGATAAGGGCTTTATTCATCCTAGCTCTTCGCCCTGGGGAGCTCCAGTATTAATTGTGAAGAAGAAAGATGGTACTTTCCGTATGTGCATAGACTACCGCGAACTGAACAAGGTGACCGTGAAGAATCGCTACCCTCTTCCACGCATCGACGACTTATTCGACCAGTTGCAAGGATCGAGCTATTACTCGAAGATTGACCTGAGGATAGGCTATCATCAACTGAGAGTCCGGGATAAGGACGTCTCCAAAACAGCCTTCAGAACTCGCTACGGCCATTACGAGTTTTTGGTCATGCCATTTGGGCTAACGAACGCGCCTGCGGTTTTCATGGATTTTATGAACAGGGTGTGCAAACCTTATCTTGACAAGTTTGTTATTGTTTTCATCGACGACATCCTGATCTATTCGAAGAGTCAGGAGGAACACGAACAACATTTACGACTCATTTTGGAACTCCTTCGAACGGAACAACTGTACGCCAAGTTTTCAAAATGCGAATTCTGGCTTCATGAAGTCCACTTTCTAGGCCAGGTGGTGAACAAGGATGGGATTCATGTCGATCCATCCAAGGTAGATTCGATCAAGAACTGGCCTGCACCCCGTACACCAACCGAAATACGCCAATTCTTGGGTTTGGCGGGTTATTACAGACGGTTCATCAAAGACTTCTCAAAGATTGCACAGCCGCTTACATTACTAACACAGAAAGGTGTTGCTTATCGTTGGAGTAATACACAGGAAACAGCATTTCAGCACTTAAAGGATAGATTTTGTAGTGCACCTATCCTCTCCTTGCCTGAAGGCACGGACGATTTTGTAGTCTACTGTGACGCATCCATCCAAGGTCTTGGATGTGTGTTGATGCAACGGGATAAAGTTATTGCTTATGCTTCGCGCCAACTTAAGATTCACAAACGGAATTACACTACACACGATTTAGAGCTGGGAGCCGTTGTTTTTGCGCTCAAGATATGGCGACATTACCTGTATGGCACTAAGTGCACCATCTACACCGATCACAGGAGTCTTGAGTATATATTCAAGCAGAAAGAATTGAACATGAGACAACGTAGATGGGTTGAACTACTGAACGATTACGAATGTGCTATAAGGTACCATCCGGGCAAAGCAAATGTGGTGGCCGACGCCCTCAGTCGAAAGGATACTACACCTAGGCGTGTACGAGCGTTGCAACTCACTATTCAGTCTAGTCTTCCTTCTCAGATACGAGATGCTCAGGTAGAAGCATTGAAACCAGAAAACATCAGGGCTGAAGCCCTACGCGGCTCAAGGCAACGGTTAGAACAAAAGGCAGACGGAGCCTACTACGTAACAGGACGTATTTGGGTCCCACACTATGGCAACTTACGCGAGCTTGTAATGGAAGAAGCTCATAAGTCTCGCTACTCAGTACATCCTGGTTCGGATAAGATGTACCACGACCTCAGAACTACATACTGGTAGCCTAGCATGAAAGCTCATATAGCAACTTACGTTAGCAAGTGCTCGACTTGTGCGAGAGTTAAAGCGGAATATCAGAAACCTTCAGGTCCACTCCAACAACCTGAGATACCACAATGGAAATGGGAACAAATTTCCATGGATTTTGTTACTGGCCTACCTAGATCTCAACGTGGGAATGATACTAATTGGGTGATCGTGGATCGACTCACAAAGTCTGCTCACTTCTTGGCTATCAAGGAAATGGATAAGTTCTCCACTCTAGCAGACGTATACCTTAAGGAAGTTGTCTCGAGGCACGGGGTGCCCACCTCTATTATCTCTGATCGTGATGCACGTTTTACTTCAGAACTGTGGCAGGCAATGCACAAATCTTTTGGCTCCCGATTAGACATGAGCACAGCTTATCATCCTCAGACAGATGGGCAGTCTGAGCGCACTATTCAAACTCTAGAAGACATGCTTCGGGCGTACGTAATTGACTTTGGCAATGGCTGGGAAAAACTTCTGCCACTTGTGGAATTTTCGTACAATAACAGTTACCACACCAGCATTAAAGATGCTCCATTCGAGGCATTGTACGGACGTAAATGCCGGTCACCTCTCTGTTGGGCAGAGGTGGGGGATAGTTAAATCACAGGTCCAGAACTTGTAGTTGTTACTACAGAAAGGGTTGCTCAGATACGACAACGCATGGCGGCAGCTCGTGACCGTCAGAAAGCATACGCCGATAAATACAGGAAACTACTCGAGTTCCAGGTTGGGGATCGAGTGCTACTCAAAGTTTCACCCTGGAAGGGTGTTGTTCGTTTTGGCAAAAGGGGCAAACTCAATCCACGATACGTCGGACCTTTTGAAGTCATAGAGAAAATAGGCATAGTGGCCTACAGATTGAACTTACCAGCTGAACTCAGTGCAGTTCACAACGTTTTTCACGTGTCGAATCTGAAGAAGTGTCTGTCAGATGAGACCCTCATAGTTCCTTTGAAGGAGCTCACTATCGACGAACGGTTGCATTTCGTCGAGGAACCAGTTGAAATCACGGACCAGGATGTTAAGGTCCTCAAAGCACACCAGAATACCTCTTGTTCGAGTTCGTTGGAACTCCCGTCGTGGCCCAGAGTTCACCTGGGAACAAGAAGATCAAATGAAACTCAAGTATCCCCAGTTTTTTCGGAAATAATGCAACTACTACTGAGGCTGAAGCTACTACAGAATTTCGGGACGAAATTCCAAATCAACGGGGGGATGATGTGACACCCCAGGAAAACCAGTAAACAACACAACTCATCTAGCTTCCTCAGTAACCGCATGCTAAATTTCGGGACGAAATTTCTTTCAAGTTGGGGATAATGTGACAACTCGAGCTTCCAAGATTCCATCTTCGCACGATCGCACGTTAATTGTTTAGATTGTTTGTTGACACGACTTGTTTGTTTCACAACTGTAGACGTTGTAATATGTTAATTCGTACTGTGATCGATATGTTATTTATGTGGTGTGCATTATAATTGTAGTGAAGGTTAATATTATATTTAGAATTAACATTCTGTTGTTTAATAAAGTCATGCCAAACACCCACTCATGAAAACACCCTACCCATGAAAACACCTCAAGTGTTTTCGTCCACATGAGGCAACGAAATCACCCCAATCTGATAAATGGGCTTTGGCCCAGTTGTGATTTGATAAATATCTGGTTTGATAAATATCTGATTTGATAAATATCTGTTTAACCATTATGTGAGCATTATTTTGGCAAAACCCAAATCACAACTCACACACTCTCTCTCTCTCTCTCTCTCTACCCTTGGAACTCGACGGCAGCCCCCTCTCGGTTGAAGCCAAACCCTCCTTGTTCGATCTCTGGTTAGTGATATACATGTTCAGTTGTTTAAAAAGCTTATCGTATGATTATGGATGTTTAATCATGATGTATGTATATATTTATATATGTGATTATGTGATTGATCATTGTGTGTTTGTTAGATAATTATTATCTATGAACTGTCTGTATATTTGATGTTTTGATCAACAGTGGGTTTATGTTAATGAATGATAAACCGATTAAATTGGGATCCTAGTATCACATGATGTTGGCAAAAATATATATTACATATCAATGATTTATTAAATGATTTGTAAATGGTTAATTATGTAACTGTAATGTAATGGAATTGCTGGGTTTAAGCTACTGTAAGTGTTGTTGAAGATGATGAATAGTAACGAAAACACCCCCACAATTGTAAACTGGACGAAATCACAAAAGGTGATTTTGGCCCACATAGTGATTTCGGCCCAATGATGGTTTTCGGCCCACATAGTGATTTCGGCCCAATGATGGTTTTCGGCCCAATAGTGTTTTCGGCACACATAAGGGATTTCGGCCACATAGTGTTTTCGGCAAAGATAGTTTTCGGCACTTAAGGGATTTCGGCCAAGGTGATTTCGGCTTAGGGGATTTCGGCTCAATAAGGGTTTTCGCCCACTTAGTGATTTCGTCCAAGACTTTTGTACAGCAAACTGGTTATGCGATGTCTGATAACTCTGTTAGTTATAACCTGTTAGTTATAACTCTGTTAGTTTGTAATCTTGTTAAGCATGCAAACTCAGTTAGTTTTGATTCAGTTAGTTGTTAACTCTGTTAATCTTGCAAACTCTGTTAAGTCATTAACCATGTTATGGCTCATTAACTATGCTAAGTCAGTAACTGTATTAGGTATGTTATTGGATAATATGCTATAATAAACTGTGAAAGACTGTTATGTGAAACACGAATTGTGCACATGAGATTAACTGTTATGTGATGTATGATTAACTGCCAAACACACTCTGTGATATTACTGTGATGATAGTTACATGTGAAATATTACGAACGTGAACTGATTGAGTATACGTGCACTATAGGACTTAACTGATTTATTGTGAGCACTTAACTTAGCATACCGAGCAAACCAAGGTGAGTTCACACTAGCCAAGGCATGGGATTTCCCAGGGGTTGGGAATGGGATTGAATAACTACTCATACAACCATTACTATTAAACTAATTATTACTGTCCTCGGATTGAAGGGCACGTACGTAAAACCTACGTACAGTTATACTTACTACTGTCCTCGGATTGAAGGGCACGTACGTAAAACCTACGTACATGATCATAAGACCATCACCTCTATCAAAGGAAGTCCCTCAATTATCGACTTAATCGCCAAGGCCTAGGGCGAGCGGGTCATTAGTTAATAGCGCTATTAGGTTTAACAAACCTCACACCGTGCCAGTCGGACGGGCGTGTACTAATGGACTATGGGCAAAGGGTCAATGCTGATAGACATTGACTTAGGGCACCTCTTATATTTTCGTAGCAGTCGATACGCGTGGTCTAGTAACACATGGGAAGCCCCCACTAATCATCGCACAGATGCCTGGATTGGCCGCGATAAGGATTAATACGATACATGGTTTTCAAAACGATCATACGATTTACGAAACGAATACTATAACCAAACAACCAACTGTGAACTCGCTCAACTTTGTTGTTGATTTGTTGCTACATGCCTTGCAGGTTATTAGGTACCCATGGAGCTTGCACAGGGAGGAACGGTCGTTGTGGGACATGGCGTTGTGTGCCATGCTTTGAATAATTACTTTATTTCATATTTAATACTTGCTATGGGTTTTACAAATTATGCTTCCGCTAAACACTTAACTATGCTTTGGTTTTTGGACACCTTTCATATGGTTGGTTGAATTATGTTTACTTATATGTTTGTTCAATATGATTGGTGGCTTGATCCTGGTCAGTCACGCCTCCAAGCGGTGATACTCCGCGTGTGGATTTTGGGGGTGTGACAAATGAGACAGGTTTAACACATGTTACACTAATATGTTTACCTAATCAGGGAGGTTTAACACATGGTAACTTAATAAGAAGGTTTAACACATGTTACGCTAATATGTTTATATGCTTTTGAGTCCGTAGACTTGTACCCTAATATCAGACAGGTTTAACACATGTTACGCTAATATATTTTGTGACAACTCGTATTTCAAACCTTTCGTTGTGCATTGATGTAACTTGTTTGAACAATATGTGATTACGTGAAATGCGATTTTAATGGAATGTTTGTTATGTGATTATGTGTGTAATGTAATGCATGTATATAATGTAGTCGCACAACATGAATCCGGTCCCACAAGCCTTTAGGCTTTTGCTTCACACCCTTCTCGGCCTACACTTGTTGTACTCGAAACCAAAAGGCCAGCCCATGATGGGTTCGGCCCACTCCCTTTACATGTATAACCCATGAGGAGGGTGTATACTCCTCATTATTTGCAAATCACACAACACACACAAACCCTAGTTCTCTCCTCCCTCTCTCTCGAAGCCGACGGCATCACACCCCTCTTCCTCGAAGCTTTCTTGATTCGGATCATCCTTGTTCTACCTTCTAACCGGTTAGTGTTTCATGATTATTGTTTTGTTAGATGATATGGTGATTTACATATTTCCACACAATGATATGGGGATGATATATGATTGATTATAATATAAACTGTTAAGATTGTTCATGTAGATCGATTCACTTGTGTGGTAGGTTTAGATTAATATAGAGTTGATAATCATGTGATGTTGATGATGATCTGGAACCGGATGTATGATAATCGGCTGTGATATGTTCATTTTCGGATGATTTGTGGGGATTGTTATGTTAGGATACATGCTAGTGATCAAGAACATGAGCCGTGTTATATGTTTAAGTGTTATGATTGTTGTTTATGTTTTGTACACGATTAGGATTCATAAGAATGTGATGTTGAAACTCTAATTTGATCGATTTTGGTATGATTGGAAACTGTTAATTTGATCAAGCGAATTAATTGGAATTAGTAACTGACTTGCACGATTTAAGGAGATGTATTATGAGTCGCACAAGTTTGTCGGTTGCACAAGATCAGATCGCACAAGATCTGATATGATCGTACAAGCCCCGGTCGCACAAGTGCAGTCGCACAAGCTAGGTGCAACCAATAGAGCACATAGTACTGTTTCGTTATGCATGATCGCACAAGGCGATGTGGATCGCACAAGATGGTGCGGATCGCACAAGCCTTGGGCCACACACAACTGTTCAGACCTTGTTATGATATTGGGCCACACGGCCCAACTCAGTCGCACAAGACTAGATGGACCGCATAAGTTGGTTTCTGGTTATTTGTTTGGGTCGTGTACATGTTGGGTTGCTTAGGTTATTTGGGCCGGGTATCTTTGAATCGCACAACCTATTGTGAGTCGCACAAGTTGTGCTGGACGCACAACAGGTTGGGCCAGAAACTTTTGGGCTTCATTAGTAAATCGCACAAATGGTTCGGCCCAAACCATTTGGGTCGCACAAGTTGAACTTTGGGTTTATTTAACTAACCTGTTTAACATGTCCTATGTGTATGCCATGTATGCCATGACCATTACATGTTCTTGATTTGCTAAATTTGTGTAAACATACGTGCACAAGTTGAACCTAGACCTGACTTGTATGGTAACCATGTTAGGACGTGGTTGACCACTAGCAGCTCAATTGACCTTTTGTGTATCTGCCGAGCAAACCGAGGTGAGTTCACACTTTCCACAAGGCATGGGATTCCCAAGGGTTGGGAATGGGTAAAGGATTTGAACTGAAACTGTGTGATCTCCTGGTTTGGAACACGTATACACCCTCTGTATTGAAGGGTGACAACATGTTATAAGGATCTAATCGGAACCTGCGTGATCTCCTGGATTGGGGACACGTACACACCCTCTTAACTGAAGGGTGACAACACTGATACTAGACCAAAAACTCTATCATGAAGTCCCTCATTTTATATCGACTTAATCATCGGGCCAATGGCGAGCGGGTCATTAGTTAGATAGCGCTATTTAGGTTTGACAAGCCTCACACCGTGCCGCAGAGGACGGACGTGAACTAATGGATCTGGGCACTAGTCAATGATGATAGACTTTGACGTCAAGGCACCAACTTACTTTAGTCAGTGGTCGATATGGTAACGGGTCTAGTGGTTCACATGGGAAAGCCCCCACTGGTTATGGATATGTTTGGGAAACAAGGAAACTGGTTAACTTATGGTTTACAAATGAACTTATGGTTTTTGAAACAACACATAAATGAACACCAACTGTGAACTTGCTCAACTTTGTTGTTGACTCGTTGTTACATGCCTTGCAGGTCGATAGGTACTTATGGAGCTTGCACAATGAGGAAGGAGTCGTTGTGGGACATGGACTGTTGAGTTCCATGTTAAACATATAAACTTTATGAACTTATTACTTACGTTTTGGTTTTACGTTTTATGCTTCCGCTGAATTACTTGAACTTGTTTGGTCTCTTTTGGACACCAATTATATTGTGGTTGGTTTTACCTTTACTTTAAATACATTGTTCAATATGATTGGTGGCTTGATCCTGGTCATGTCACGCCTCCTGCGGTGATACTCCGCTTGTGGATTTTTGGGGGTGTGACAGATTGGTATCAGAGCCATTGGTTATAGTGAACTTGGTTTAAAAAAAAGGGAAAAGCTTTTTGAGAAAACCAGACTATAACCTGTACAGTGCTCAACGATCCACAATGACGCTTCGCTCCACGTGCAAGACTCAACACTATAGGTAATATGGTTTATGTTGTATTGCATGCCTGTTAGTTTAAGTAGTGCATTTGATCATGGTATGCATAGTTAAACGTAGCAACTATCGTTTGAAAACACATGTGTGCTTACTCTCTTCTGTCATCGCACTTTCGTGACATCTTTCTCACTCATGTTTCCTTTGATATGAAGATCATGAGTGGACGACTGAACTTAACTCAAGCCCAGCTGACGACTCTAATCAACGAACGAGTTGCTGAGGCACTCCCAGCAGCTCCAGCAGGAGGTATAACCTGCCATTTCGCCCTATCCTAGGATGTTTAGATCCTACTCTCGCGAACCAACCCTCGTGCTTAATCTTGTCCTTTCTTTCTCGGGCAACAGGTCAGCACGCTCAGCCTCCTGTGTGTACTTTCAAAACTTTCATGGATTGCCGACCAAGTACTTTCAACGGCACTGAAGGGGCTGTACGCCTCCTCCACTAGTTCGAGAAGCTCGAATCTGTCTTCGAGATGTGTGAATGCCCTGAGGCTCGTAGGGTGAAATATGCTACTGGTACTCTTGAAGGTGTGGCGCTAACGTGGTGGAATGCTCAGGTCCAAATGCTGGGGTTGGCGGCTGCTAATGCCACCCCATGGAATGACTTCAAAGATTTGATCAAGGAAGAGTACTGTAACCGTGATGACATCCATAAACTGGAAGTGGAGTTCTACAACTTGAAGATGACAGGGTTTGAAATCGAGGCATATACGAAGAGATCGAACGAATTGGCTACATTGTGTCCTACTATGGTAGATCCTCCTATCAAGCGTATCGAGCTGTACCTCAAGGGTCTAGTGCCAGAGATCCAAAGCCATGTGACCGCAGCTAACCTTGCCACCATCCAGTAAGTTATTCGTTTGGCTCATCGTCTCACCGATCAGGCGGTGGAGCAGAACAAGCTGCCGAAGCGTATTGGAGCTACTGCTACTTCTGGTGTCCCCACCGACAACTAGCACAAATGGGATGGAGCCTCAATCAAGGGTTCAACTTCTGTTCAGTCTTAGGCTCAGCAACGAAAGACAGATGATTACAAGAGCCCCAGTCAGCAACCTTCGGGAAATCAGGGGCAGAGTGGGTACAAGGGGAACCACCCCAAATGCAATCGTTGTGGTTTTCATCACAGCGGACCGTGTAATAAGGGCAACTGTCAGCGGTGTAATAAACCTGGCCATGCGGCCAAGGATTGCAGGAGCCTCTACCCTGCAAATCAGTAATGACAAAACCAACAGCAGGCACCACAGAATTAGCGTCAGCAGCAGCAACAGCAGGGTAACAACAAAGGATGCTTTCAGTGTGTTGCTAAAGGCCACTTCAAAAGAGACTACCCCCAGCTTAACCAGAATCAGAACAACAACAACAATCAGGGGAACGGAAACAACAATGGGGGAAACAACGACGGCAACGGTGCCAGGGGACGCGTCTTCGTGATTGGCCAGGGTGATGCAAGGAACGATCCTAATGTTGTGACAGGTAAGTTCCTACCGGACGACTTCTATGTTACTGTTTTATTCGATTCGGGTGCCGATACTAGTTACATGTCCTTAAAAGTTAGCCAAATGCTTAAGCGTACCCCAACACTTTTGAACACCAAGCACATTGTAGAGTTAGCAAACGGTAAAAGTTTAGACGCCACACGCATAGTTAAGGGTTGTAATCTTCTTCTTGCTGATCAAACTTTCTCTATCGACCTCATTCCTATCATTCTGGGTAGTTTCGACGTTGTCATTGGGATGGATTGGTTGTCTCAACATCAAGCGGAGATTATTTGCAAGGAGAAAATCGTCCGTATTCCTCGATCTGGTGAAGAACCTCTCGTGATTCGTGGCGATAAGAGTGGTGCAGTAGTAGGCATCATCTCTTTCCTTAAGGCCCAGAAGTGCTTGCGAATTGGCCACACAGCTATTCTAGCCCTCGTTACTGACACATCGACGAAAGAGAAGAAGATAGAAGATATTCCGATCGTGCGCGATTTTCCTGAGGTATTCCCTGTGGAATTACCTGGTCTTCCACCTCACCGTCAGGTCGAATTTCAGATCGAGCTAGCTCCTGGAGCAGCACCAATAGCTCGTGCACCTTATCGTCTAGCCCCATCAGAACTAGAAGAACTATCCGCGCAACTACAAGAACTCTTGGAAAAGGGTTTCATTCGTCCGAGCTCTTCGCCCTGGGGAGCTCCAGTCTTGTTTGTCAAGAAGAAAGACGGTACCTTCAGAATGTGTATTGACTACCGCGAACTCAACAAGGTGACCGTGAAGAATCGCTATCCTCTCCTACGCATTGATGACTTAGTCGACCAGTTGCAAGGGTCGAGTTTCTACTCAAAGATTTACCTGAGGTCAAGCTACCATCAACTGAGAGTCCGAGACGAGGATATCTCTAAGACAGCATTCAGGACTCGTTATGGGCATTAAGAGTTTCTGGTCATGCCTTTTGGATTGACGAACGCACCTGTAGTTTTCATAGATCTCATGAACCGGGTGTGCAAACCTTACCTGGATAAGTTTGTGATTTTTTCATCGACGACATCCTGATCTATTCAAAGAGTCAGGAGGAACACGAGCACCACCTGAGACTTATTTTGGAACTTCTTCGAGCAGAGCAGCTTTATGCCAAGTTTTCAAAATGCGACTTTTGGCTTCGTGAAGTCCATTTCCTAAGCCACGTGGTAAACGAGGGTGGGATTCATGTTGATCCATCCAAGGTAGACTCGATCAAGAACTGGCCTGCACCCCGTACACCAACCGAAATCCGCCAATTTTTGGGTTTGGCGGGCTACTACAAAAGGTTCATCAAGGATTTCTCCAAGATTGCGCTACCTCTCACTTCACTAACTCAGAAGGGTGTCACCCATCGTTGGGGTGATGCACAAGAGTCCGCGTTTCAGCACTTAAAGAATAGACTTTGTAGCGCACCTATTCTCTCACTGCCTGAAGGCACAGACGGTTTTGTGGTTTATTGCGACACGTCCATCCAAGGACTTAGTTGCGTGTTGATGCAACGTGACAAGGTCATTGCTTACGCGTCACGCCAACTTAAGGTCCACGAAAGGAACTACACTACTCACGACTTGGAGTTGGGAGCAGTGGTATTTGCTCTCAAGATATGGAGACATTACCTGTACGGTACCAAGTGCACTATTTACACCGATCACAGGAGTTTCCAGCATATATTCGAACAGAAGGAGTTGAACATGCGACAGCATCGATGGGTTGAACTCATTAATGACTATGAATGCGCAATCAAGTACCATCCGGGCAAAGCCAATGTTGTGGCCGACGCCCTCAGCCGAAAGGAGTCAAAACCTAGGCGCGTGCGAGCGTTACAACTTACCATTCAATCTAGTCTTCCCACTCAGATACGAGATGCTCAGGTTGAAGCATTGAAAGCAGAGAACATCAGGGCGGAGTTCCTACGAGGATCGAGGAAACGCTTAGGACAAAAGGAAGACGGCGCTTACTACGTAACAGGGCGCATCTGGGTTCCACTATATGGTAATTTACGTGAACTTGTGATGGATGAAGCACACAAGTCTCGTTACTCGGTACATCCTGGTTCAGATAAGATGTACCACGATCTCAATACTACGTACTGGTGGCCTAACATGAAGGCCAACATAGCAACCTACGTTAGCAAATGTTTGACTTGTGTGAGAGTCAAGATTGAATACCAGAAACCATCAGGCCTACTTCAACAACCAGAGATCCCAACTTGGAAATGGGAGCAAATTTCCATGGACTTTGTTACTGGCCTACCTAGATCACAACGAGGAAACGATACCATTTAGGTGATTGTAGATCGACTGATAAAGTCTGCACACTTTTTGGCTATCAAGGAAACGGATAAGTTTTCTACTTTAGCCGACGTTTATTTGAAAGAAGTAGTTTCGAGGCACGGGGTTCCAACCTCCATCATATCTGATCATGATGCATGTTTTACTTCTGAATTGTGGCAAGCAATGCACAAGTCCTTTGGCTCGCGTCTTGATATGAGCACAGCATATCATCCACAGATGGATGGGCAGTCTGAATGCACCATTCAAACTCTTGAAGACATGCTTCGAGCATGTGTGATCGACTTTGGCAACGGTTGGGAAAGACAACTCCCTTTGGTGGAGTTTTCGTATAACAACAGCTACCACACCAGCATTCAGGCTGCTCCGTTTGAGGCATTGTATGGATGTAAATGTCGATCACCACTTTGTTGGGCAGAGGTTGGCGACAGCCAAATCACTGGTCCAGAACTTGTAGTAGACACGACAGAGAAGATTGCTCAGATACGACAACGAATAGCGGCAGCTCATGACCGTCAGAAAAGCTACGCTGATAAGCGTAGGAAACCTCTAGAATTCCAGGTCGGGGTCCGGGTTCTGCTTAAAGTCTAACTGATGCGTGTGAAGTGTCGTATAGTTTTAATGTATATTTTAAGCCCTTTAACACTTTTTAGCCAAGTTTTAAATTTATAAAACACGATATTTACTAACACTAAACACACATATGGGCAAGTGCACCCATCGTGAGCGTAGTATAGTGTAGGTAAGACACCGAGGTCGTCCAAGGACACAAGAGCTTTTAGTACCAGTTTATCCTCAACGTCTAATCAAATCAAAAGTTAGAAAAAAGGTTTTTTAAACTAGAAAAAATAAAACTAACTAAAATGCTGAAAAATAAAATAAAATAAAAACAGATAGACAAGATGAATCACTTGGATCCGACTCGTGTGTAGTGTAACCTTTGATTATTTCCGCACTTTTGCACTTTTTAAGAGATTATCTTAGTTATTGTAGTAGGCCCCTCTTTTGAAGGTGACGTTACCCTCAACCCAGTAGTTTGAGTCAGCAAGGATACAATCCTAAAGGGTCGGATTATTGAAAGATAATTAATTAAGTTATTAATGCATAATGTGGTAGGCCCTTCTTTTGAAGGTGACGTTACCCTCGGCTAAGTAGTCTGAGTCAGCAAGGATACAGTCCTAAGTAGCCGGGTTAAAGTTTTAATAGTAGCTTACATATGAGGGGATCAAAGAGTTTGGACCCCCGCCATCCAATTCCGGTGGGTATTGAAGGAGGTCCTACTAAATTTGACCCAGGTCCTTGTAGGATCTATACACTGAACAAGGCAAGACTCTTACCAAACCGTTCCCTTAACCCCCGACCAGGTAGCCAACATATCTCCATATAGACCGTGGAGATATGAATGGTGAAAATCTTTTATTTTATATAGACAGTAAAATAATGCCAAGACACCACGGACAAATGATAAGGAAGAATCACCTTCAACATAAGAAACTAGTTATTAAAGTCATTAATACATAACCAAATAAAAAGTGCGAAAAGATTAAAAATAAAAAGTATTACACTAGACACTTGTCTTCACCAAGTGATGTAAGAGACTTAGGTAAATATGGCCTTTGATTGTCAAGAACTCTTACGATTAATCTTGGATCCCGAGACGACTCACACACTCTATGATGGATGATGGATGATGGTGGTGGATGATGGTGTTGTGATGGTGGTGGGTGGTGGGTGAAGTGTGAGAGAGGTGGTGTGCCAAGGGATGGTTTGCAAATGAGCCAAGCACCCCTATTTATAGCCTGAACAGACGCTCGGGCACGGCCCCGTGTCCACTTTCTTTCTCTTTCTTCATTAATTGCTTCTTGTCTGCATTAGTTGACCACGCCCCCGTGTCCGCTGGGCACGACCCCGTGTGCAGAAGCGTATCTATACTATCAAGATTTTCCCAGATTCTGTGAATCTTAGAGTTGACCACGGCCCCGTGTCCGGTGGGCACGCCCCCGTGGTGGGTGATAGAAGCTTCTACAGCTTTGTCTTTTCTGCAGACACTTGGACACGCCCCCGTGTTCAGCCTTCTGTTCTCTTGTTTTTGCTTGGGAAGATGTTGTCGGGGGGTCGGGCTTGCCACGTTTAATCCTTTTCTTGTATTTATGTTAGATTTAGCTGCCTTTTTGCTTCTTTTGTTCATTTGAGCTCATTTAATCCTGAAAATACAAAAGGAAGACAAAAACAAACTTTTTCCAACATTAGTACTAAAAAAGGGTTAGTTTTATGCCACATTTGATGTAATTTATATGTTGCATTTTGCACATATCACTCACCTTGGAAGGGTGTGGTTCGTTTTGGTAAACGAGGCAAACTCAACCCGCGATATGTCGGACCTTTCGAAATCACTGAACGAATTGGGAAGGTCGCTTACAGATTGAATCTACCTGAAGAACTCAGCGGAGTTCACAACGTATTCCATGTGTCGAATCTGAAGAAGTGTCTGTCAGATGAAACCCTCATAGTTCCTCTTAAGGAACTCACCATCGACGATCAGCTGAGATTCGTCGAAGAACCTGTAGAGATTACAGACTGAGACGTTAAGGTTCTCAAGCGTACCATAATTCCTCTTGTTCGAGTTCGTTGGAACTCCCATCATGGCCCAGAGTTTACCTGGGAACGAGAAGACCAAATGAAACACAAGTATCCCCAGTTGTTCGAGAAAAGTGAAACCACTACTGAGGCTGAAGCTACTACGGAATTTCGGGACGAAATTCCAAACCAACGGGGGAAGGATGTGACACCCAAGGAAAACCAGGAAACCATGCAACCTAACTAGCTTCCTCAGTGACTACGTGCTAAATTTTGGGACGAAAATTCTTTCAACTTGGGGATGATGTGACAACACGTATTTCAAACCGTTCGTTATGCATTGATGTAACTTGTTTGAACAATATGTGATTACGTGATATGCGATTTTAATGGAATGTTTGTTATGTGATTATGTGTGTAATGTAATGCATGTATATAATGTAGTCGCACAACACGAATCCGATCGCACAAGCCTTTAGGCTTTTGCTTCACACCCTTCTCGGCCTACACTTCTTGTACTCGAAACCAAAAGGGCAGCCCATGATGTGTTCGACCCACTCCCTTTACACATATAACCTATGAGGAGGGTGTATACTCCTCATTATTTGCAAATCACACAACACACACAAACCCTAGTTCTCTCCTCCCTCTCTCTCGAAGCCGACGACATCACACCCCTCTTCCTCGAAGCTTTCTTGATTTGGATCATCCTTGTTCTACCTTCTAACCGGTTAGTGTTTCATGATTATTTTTTTGTTAGATGATATGGTGATTTACATGTTTCCACACAATGATATGGGGATGATATATGATTGATTATAATATGATTGTTCATGTAGATCGATTCACTTGTGTGGTAGGTTTAGATTAATATAGAGTTGATAATCATGTGATGTTGACCATGATCTGGAACCGGATGTATGATAATCGGCTGTGATATGTTCATTTTCGGATGATTTGTGGGGATTGTTATGTTAGGATACATGCTAGTGATCAAGAACATGAGCCGTGTTATATGTTTAAGTGTTATGATTGTTGTTTATGTTTTGTACATGATTAGGATTCATAAGAATGTGATGTTGAAACTCTAATTTGATCGATTTTGGTATGACTGGAAACTGTTAATTTGATCAAGCGAATTAATTGGAATTAGTAACTGACTTGCATGATTTAAGGAGATGTATTATGAGTCGCACAAGTTTGTCGGTCGCACAAGATCAGATCGCACAAGATCTGATCTGATCGTACAAGCCCCGGTCGCACAAGTGCAGTTGCACAAGCTAGGTACAACCAATAGAGCACAGAGTACTGTTTAGGTATGCATGATCGCACAAGGCGATGTGGATCGCACAAGATGGTGCTGATCGCACAAGCCATGGGCCACACACAAGTGTTCAGACCTTGTTAGGATATTGGGCCACACAGCCCAACTCAGTCGCACAAGACTAGATGGACCGCACAAGTTGGTTTCTGGTTATTTGTTTGGGCCGTGTACATGTTGGGTTGCTTATGTTATTTGGGCCGGGTATGTTTGAATTGCACCACCTATTGTGAGTCGCACAAGTTGTACTGGACGCACAACAGGTTGGGCCGGAAACTTTTGGGCTTCATTAGTAAATCGCACAAATGGTTCGGCCCAAACCATTTGGGTCGCACATGTTGAACTTTGGGTTTATTTAACTGACCTGTTTAACATGTCCTATGTGTATGCCATGACCATTACGTGTTCTTGATTTGCTAAATCTGTGTAAACATACGTGCACTACTTGAACCTAGACCTGACTTGTATGGTAACCATGTTAGGACGTGGTTGACCACTAGCAGCTCAATTGACCTTTTGTGTATCTGCCGAGCAAACCGAGGTGAGTTCACACTTTTCACAAGGCATGGGATTCCCAAGGGTTGGGAATGGGTAAAGGATTTCAACTGAAACTGCGAGATCTCCTGGTTTGGAACACGTACACACCCTCTGTATTGAAGGGTGACAACATGTTATAAGGATCTAATCGGAACCTGCGTGATCTCCTGGATTGGGGACACGTACACACCCTCTTAACTGAAGGGTGACAACACTGATACTAGACCAAAAACTCTATCATGAAGTCCCTCATTTTATATCGACTTAATCGCCGGGCCAATGGCGAGCGGGTCATTAGTTAGATAGCGCTATTTAGGTTTGACAAGCCTCACACCGTGCCGCAGAGGACGGGTGTGAACTAATGGATCTAAGGCACTAGTCAATGATGATAGACATTGACGTCAGGGAACCAACTTACTTTAGTCAGTGGTCGATATGGTAACGGGTCTAGTGGTTCACATGGGGAAGCCCCCACTGGTTATGGATATGTTTGGGAAACAAGGAAACTGGTTAACTTATGGTTTACAAATGAACTTATGGTTTTTGAAACAACACATAAATGAACACCAACTGTGAACTCGCTCAACTTTGTTGTTGACTCGTTGTTACATGCCTTGCAGGTCGATAGGTACTTTTGGAGCATGCACAAGGAGGAAAGAGTCGTTGTGGGACATGGACTGTTGAGTTCCATGTTAAACATATAAACTTTATGAACTTATTACTTACGTTTTGGTTTTACGTTTTATGCTTCCGCTGAATTACTTGAACTTGTTTGGTCTCTTTTGGACACCAATTATATTGTGGTTGGTTTTACCTTTACTTTAAATATATTGTTCAATATGATTGGTGGCTTGATCCTGGTCATGTCACGCCTCCTGCGGTGATACTCCGCTTGTGGATTTTTAGGGGTGTGATATATTTATATGTTTTTGAGCCCTTAGACTTGTACCCTAATAGCAGAGGTTTACCTAATTTGTTTTTGACAAAAAACATGGCAGGTCTAACACATGTTACCTAATATGTTTTTGATAAAAATATAAGACAGGTTTAACACATGTTACCTAATTTGATAAAAATAAGACGGGTTTAACACATGTTACGATAATATGTTTACAGATGTTTAACACATCAAACCCTAATAAGACAGGTTTTCCTAATTTGTTTTCGATAAAAACAAGGTAGGTTTAACACATGTTACCTAATTTCGATAAAACACCTGTCACACCCCAACCGATGGCAGAAACATCGGGATGAGACGAACAAATCGCTCAAAAGCATCATAACACTATTGTGACAATATAATTTAAATTCAATTTCATAAATGCTAATATGTCCTACAGTGTTCAAACATGACAAAACATAATTCTAATTTCAAACATAGCTTATTTTCTAGGTGAGTTTCTAGTCCACCCTAACTTGCTTCTTCATGATCTTGTCTATCAACCTGCAACATGTATTAAAATAAAGTCAACAAAAAGTTGGCGAGTATACAAGTTTGATACATAGCATAGTAGAATAAAATGTTTAAATGTGCTCATATCCAACATGAATAAGATGATACTAGTTAACAGTTATGCCGAAACGATGTTACTCTACATGCTCAAACCAATGTTTACGCAATTAAAGTGCCTATCCCAAAAGTTTAGCGGGAGGTTAACATGTTTAACTTAACAATACCCAAGGATAGCGGGCGGGGCGTTACAATCTATAGCGCTATAATTGTTAAGGTAGGCTTGATCGAAGTTAATGAGCATATAGTCATGAAGTGTTTACATTAGCATCACATATATAACAAGAATCAAATATTTCATGTGTAATTTGGATAGAGTGTGAATAAATAAAGTTTAACGTGTTTGTGAATTTGAATATGAATACAAGTTGCACCCAAATGTGTTTAAAATGAAAATGGGATCATGTGTACTCACAATGGTTGCGTTTGCGATTTATTGTAAGTAACGCACGAGTAGGATTGGGAATTCCAAGAGAACGAACAAGACGATTATCCTAGATATGAAAAATAACACATATGAACTTGTTATTATTTATTGGTTATGATAATTCCCTATATATAGTTTAGGAATAAATTATTTGGGTATTAAAATTGGTCACCTTATTAGCTTTTATAAGAGAATTTTAGTAAATGTTTTGTGTTATAATTAGGAGTTTAAGGTTTTTATTATAAAAGAAATAAAAAAAATTTTAAAAAAAAGTAAACTGTTGAGATTGCAAAGTGTAGGGACTTATAGTGTAAACTGCATTTAACCCATAGTCTATATTGAAAAGTCTTAATTAATTCGAATAGAGATTTCTTCTCTCATTTCAAAAACTTTTGTAACTGTTATGATTACACTTTATCCCCATAATCAATTTTTATTAATGTCAATTATTAGAGACATTTTACTAACTCAACTTCTCATTAACCGATCATACTCCTTGACCGGATCCTTAATTACACATAAATAGAAATTGGGTTCTTTTCCTTTACTGTTTTTATAAAAAGAAATATGCAGTGAAAAAGAAGCAAAACAAGGGACCGAGATCGATCCTGTTATTGCATTTCATATTTATCTCTAATACTCCACCATTATTTTGACATTAGCTTTGTTGTTCAGTGACGTTATAATCTAACAAGTGAGTTTATAATATGCAAAACCGGCATCGTCTTCTTCCTTTTAAAACATTTAACAGAACTTGGTTTCACTATTAGTTATGGTCGTGTGGCTTCTTGTGTAATAACGAATGAAAATAACAAGGATTAAAAGAAATATACCGAACGAAATGAGAGGATTCCCGTGGTGATCTCCGAACGGCTCCGGTGACATCTGACCGAGTTGGCCTGACTCGTTGTCCGTCTCTAATCCGAACCGACTGACCCGTTGACTCGACGTAGACTGAACCGAACCCGAACCTGCTGAACCGAAGCTTGAGTCTGACCCGTAGCACCCGAGCCTGGAACCTCATACATGGACCCGAGACCTGAACCAAAGCTGAATCGGAACCACTGTCGTGGCGTCATCGGGATACCGTTACCACCTCGCCATTACCGCCACTCACCGGATTTTATCGAATATGAGACACTGTGTTTCCCGGTGACCGAACGTCACCGGAGCCAAGCAGCAACAACGACCGAGCCCTACCATCGACGCCGTCTTCTGTCGCGAAACCAACACGCCGCCGCTGTCGTCGATTAATAGAGGGAGAGGTGCGCGAGAGAGACGAGAGGTGTAGCGTCTTGATCATTTGTGAGATAGAGGGAGAGGGATGGTGTGGGTGTTGCCGGAAAACGACCGACGCCGGTGGTCGTCGGAAATCGGAGAGGGGAAGAGAGACCGAGAGTGTGTGTAAGATGGAGGGTGTGCGATGGAACATAAGGGTGTGCACATCTTTTATTATGTCCAGGTTCTTGATTTGTTTAGAAATAAAGAAACGCGTAAATGATACCAAGTCCCGAGCAATCAGCATGCGCAACATAATTGGAAGCCAAGAAGTCATGGCTGTCTTTTGGCGGCAAAATGAAAGAAGAAAAAAGGAATGGGATTGAACTTTTGTACTGATTATGTTTAAAGTTTCATGGACTTGCACAAACAGTCCTTAGATTTTTCATCCTTTCATTACTTAAAAGGAAAAGTACCAGTTTAGGTCCCTTAACTATACTAACTTGAATAAATTGGCATGGTTAATTGGTTTAGCTTAAGCTCTCATTATAACTCGTCAAATTAACTAGGTTAATCAACTTGGTTTACAAACTAGGTTAACTTATATTACTTCAAACTAACTTTGAACTCTAACAAAACTAACTATATAAGTTAACTTGGTTAGGTTATGCAACCTTAATAACTAACTAGTTTATATATAAGTAAACTTTTAAATTAGATTAATTAAATAAACAACTATATTGATTTTTAACCAAATAAATATCTGAATAAAAATCTCGCATCAGTTATTTTAAATTTCGCGGAAACAACAACAACAACAACAATAATAATAATAATAGTTTTAACGTGCAGTTAGCAAGTTTTAACGATACAAACTATACACAATATTACTAGTTAACCTTTAACGGTTTTCCTTCGTTTCCCAGGGCCTGGTGACCCACTATCAGTATCATCATACACTGCAACGCAGCCAACAAAAGTATGTTATGAACAGGGACTAATCCAACACACTATACATATATACATCACCTTCAACTGTGTTCACGGTTCATACACACATCAATACTAACCTAACGCCCTTTGGGTGGGACCGAAGCCATATTGTTGATTGGAAGGACCTTCCTTGGAACCATCGGAGATAATAACAACCCTACGGCTTTCAGACCTTTTCCGCCCTAATATAGGCCTCGTCGTGCTATATATAGAAAACAAAACAAAATCAGTTGCCATTTTGGGGAAATCGATTGAACAAAACCCCCTTTTACAGGTCCGATTACAAGAACTAACCTTTTACTTGAACTCTTCATCTTCCTTAATCGTTTCCGTTTAACCGACGACGACAAGATTATGAACGATTTCCTCATTCTCCACGATCGCCCCTGTCTGCTTCTGTTTTAAGGTTAGAAAGTACCGAGTGATGTTGTTTGGCGAAAGAGAAATATGAACAGTCAGTATCGAGTGGGAAAGATAAAGACGAACTGTGTTTGAAATGCTTTGAAGTTTTGATTAGACGTCTACTGCATGGCAGGGATTTGGTTTTCCAAAGTTCAACAGAGGACATTTTGCACTACCGAAAATGCCCTTCCAGTTGTACTAATGTGTATTATAACATTTCTTTTAAATCTAATTCTTACCCAAATTAAGAGAGTCATTGATCAAGTTAGATGAAAGATAATCAATAGATGATATTGGGTTTGCAGAGTTTTCTTAAAAATATAGAGTTTTCCATATAACTCATCCCTCTATATATATATATATATATATATATAGAATGTAAAAAGATGTGAGAATTAGATTTAAAGATGTGGGAATAGTAAGAGTCTTATACAAACACATATAGACTATAGTTCTTAAAATATATGTTATGTTCAGGATAATTTGTACGTTTTACACGGAAAAAAACCACTTTATAAAAAGCGTGCCTATATATATAGTTTGTAAGAGAGTTTGTATATATATATCTTACTAGATATAGACATATAGTAATATATGTTTGCGTCATATCATTTATAATAATTATCCTTTATAAACAATCAAAATATATAGTGACAAAACTAAAGTTGTACTCATTTTTATTTTGACATTTGTTGTACTTAACCCATTATAAAATAATGCACAGCTTGTATTTGATAAAACAATAAAGTGGATTAAATATTATTTGATATGGGGAAGGTTCATTGGGGAACACTAAAAAAGTGGGGAATAGTGGGGAACTAACTCAAACGAACTCCGATTGGACTCATTCAAACGGCGTTGGAACCGGCTCGTCGAACCCTAACTAGGATCTCTTAACCCTAAACCCTAAACCCTAAATCCTAACTCCTAAACTCTAAATCCTAAAGCTAAAAAATAAGGCTAAAACCTAAGCTAAACCGTAAAATCTAAACTATAAACCCTAAAAGCTAAACCTAAAGCTAAAGCTAAACTCTAAAGCTAAACCCTAATGTATTTAGGGTTTAGGGGTTATGATTTAGGGTTTAGGGTTAAAGATCATAGTTAGGGTTCGACGAGCCGGTTCCAACGCCGCTGGAATGAGTCCAATCGAATTTCGTTTGAGTCGGTTTTCCATTGTTCTTCACTTTTTTAGTGTTACCCAATGAACCTTACACTATTTGATATAATATAAAAAACTTTACAACTAAAAAAACAAATGGAGGGATAAAAAAATAATTAGTGCGTGTGGGTGCTCTTTAGGGGATTTGACAGGAAACCAGTTATGGCTGATGGGTCGCACCACCTTTTGTACTTTTGGGATGGGCCCTAAATACGGCCCAGTTTCTTTCCAGCTGGGTACAGGCCCTCTTACATCGTTTTCAAGTTTGGGTGGCCCACATGACCATGTCCAGCTTAGTCAAATCATATTCATTACATTATTAAATATCAAGATTTTAATATCAAGATGAGGATGAGAAGTTAAGAAACTTTGTGCATTCATCAAGATTGAATCTTGCAAACAAGAGCATTCATATCTTGTATATCAAATTACTAGGTTATAACCCGTGAATACTCACGGGTTGTTAATCTATCTTTCTAAACAAATAAATATATACATATATAAGTGATTTATGTTAGTTATCATAAACGGACTGTACGAATAAAATTATAATGGCAATCTGAATTTAAAATATTAAAAATAAGAAACGCATTGTACCGCAAACGTAAATAAAGGGGGATCGAAAAGTAAATGTAAGATATATGTTTTCTCGGGTTTTAAATAAAAACTGAAATTGTATTACTGTATCACTTATGCTTGCTGGAGTTTCGTAACCAATAATTTGGAATTCGTTTTCGACCAGTTGAAAAAACAATCGTCACCTAAGGAAATATGTTCAGCTTCAAGTATATCATGCCATCCAACAACACCGTACCTATGGTAGATAAAATATGAAAAAAATTGTTAGTAATACATATACAAATACGGTAAAAGATAAATAATAAATAAGATATTAAATTGATTGACAAACCTTATTTGACCATCAATATTGTGTGTACGAAGATTCTTAACCCAAGTATTTCATTTAACAACTTTGATCTTAACTTCCGAAAACTCATTTAAACCACTTAAGTCAGTAATCAATTTGGGAAGGATCTACATTTTGTAAGAATATTAAAAATTTGTAAATGTTATTAAATGAAAACAATAAAAATTAACAAAAAAATAAACATAAAACAGCATAGTATAATACCAATTCATTAGTTACTGTCATTGCGAAAAAAGGGATAGTTAGGATCGTCACTAACTTGTCGATAACCTTCCACATTGCTAATATGTTCATATTCTGGCTCAATCAAAGGAGTGTTGTTTAACAAAACTTGACGACCGTCTTTATTGAATATGGTAATATTAAAATGTTTCACCTCGTTTATTTTAAAACACAAAATATCCCCCGGATTTAACCTTAGATCTTCAATAAATTTAAACCAACCATCAGCAAAACAATAATTTGGACCAATCTTTCTAATACGGACTTCCCATTTATGATTCTCGGATACGTTAAGTATAACCTTGTTATCCGGTAAAGGATAATCATAATGTTTTGAAAGAAAAGTATCTGGTAGAACCTGTAAAAAAATCAATTATTACAAATTTATGAGTATTATGTTTTTAATAAATCAAGAAAAAAATCTATAATAAAATTACGTACCATTGGACTTTGTAAAGGATTTTGAATAATTTTACAAAACGGTTTCCCCCACTCATTATTTGGATCATGACAGAAGAGCTTGAACTTGAAAGTACGATCTCCAAGATAGTTGAAAATAATAAAGAAATATCCATGGCCAAAGTAATTTAAAACCTTAGACCATCCATCCGTAAAGTAGAATACATCTTCTATTAATTTGATAACAACACACCATGAATGCTTTTCATCAAATTTAAGACTAACAGTTGAGGATTCTAACTTATTCATCCATATAAATCTACTCATACATATAGGTATAGCCTGAAAATAAAAAAAAAGAAAGGGAAAATTTCTTTCAAGTAAAAGATAAAACAATACTAATCATTAGTTTAAATAAAATAATAATGAAACTTATGTACCTGTTGAAGGGATAGCGGATCAAGTATAGTTATGATAAAATACGGACCATGACGATACATGTTAACCAAAACACAAAAGTTCAGAAAGAAGACCAACAATCGAACAGTACTGGCAACACATAGAATGAAACAAAAAAATAATGAGTATGTATTTATATGAGAAAATTGGCAAAGTATAATTAAAAACAATATAGAATCAAAAGTTGTTATAACTATTTATGTAAATAATTATTCAAGTAAATATTGGCAAAGAAATTTAACAGATTTATAAAATCTAATAATAAAAATTTAACAGATTTATAAAATCTTCCTAGTAATAAAAATTTAATAGATTTCTAAAATCTTGCTAGTAATAAAAAATTAACACATTTAACGAATTTATAAAATATTGGTAGTCATTAGGTAATATCTATTTTCTATTTATGTACAATATTCAAATAAATAATGTGCAAAAAAAAAAAACAACCTTAAGGTCAAATTTTGAAATAAACGGATTTATACAAAATAAAAATATCAATACTTAAAAATTTAAATTAAAATACCTACTACAATCATCACATATCAACTCAATACTCCTTCAACACTCTATCATCTTCAATCAAAAATCACAAAGCTCAAGACAACTTAAAACCGCGGTTGAAGAAGAAATTGGTAAAGTAAGTTTACCGACTTATTTTCCGATCATTTAACGGCAATCTTCTCTTTGATTTACACACTTATTAAAAAATCACTTGAACCCCAATTTTCGCTTTGCTTCACTTCAGCGACTTGTTTCCGGCGATTCTTGATAAATTACACGTTAAATCAGGTTTTATTTTTTTTATGAAATATAATGTTGTGTATGTTATGTGTATCTAAAAGAGATTAGATTCTATTGCATGTGTTTCAAAGTATATAATTTCTTTTAATTAGATGATTTGGTTGATATGTTTTGTGGATCTTGTTGTCAAAATTCAAATTTCTTGATTAACATTGTTATTTGGATGATTGAATAGGTTAGAACATATAATTTCTTGATTAACATTGTTATTTGTTGTGTATGTTATGTGTATCTAAGACGATTAGATTGTACTGTATGTTTTTAAAAGTATAAAATTTAGGTTAATAAAGTAATTTGATTGATATATTTTGTGGATCATCTTGTGAAAAAAGTTATGATTTTTTTTTGTTTAACATTGTTATTTGGATGATTGAATATATTATCAGTATTACATAAAATTTAATATTGATAATATTTTTTTTGACTTATATTGAAATAGGATTACATTATAGTGATATACTTTTGTTTTTCATTATATATGAGAATATATGTATACAGTAAGATTAAACACTAAAAAAAGAGGTATGTTGTTATAAATTGATGAAGTAAATAGAGTATTTATTTAGTTGTAATCAAATACATTGATCAGATAACAGTTCCTTTTTTATTGTTTATATGTAGATTGTATATTGTATTATTGTATATTGTAATCAAATATATAGATGCTATGTTACAGGTATATGCACCAATTGGCGTTTGTCTCAATTGCTGATAGACAAGGGGGTACATGCACCAATTGGCGTTTGTCTCAATTGCTGAGTGTTATGTGCCTTATGTCCAAGGCTTGATGCAAAACCACAATCGAGCCGGGGGTCTCATTGGAAGCAGCCTCTCTATTCCTACGGGGTAGAGGTAAAGTTGTCTACATCCCACCCTCCTCAGACCCTACCTTAGCTTTGCTATAGGTGGGATATACTGAGTACGATGATGATGATGATGATATGTTACAGGTATATACAAATGACTTCGTCATGCGTAACTGTGTTAGATGAGGATTTCTCGATGAAACTGGTATGCTACAAATGTTACAAAAAAGGTATATCTAAATTGGGTTACATAATATCTAAAACATAAATTTAACCACAGGTGCTGCCAATTGACTTTGTTAAGAGTGTATATGGTGATTATTGGCAAAGAACTAAAGTAATGATACATCATGAAAGTAGAAGAAGTTGGCCAGTTTATTTGAGAAGTATAAGCGGGGAATCTGTTATAACTGATGGTTGGAATAATGTGGTAAGGGATCTTCAGTTGACAAAGCAGACATTCTTGTGCTTAAGGATAATCGAAGATAAAAATATTGAAATGGATTGTTTCGTCGAGAACATCTGTGGTGAATCTTTTTTAACAGTAAACCGTTACGGCATTTTAAAGATAATAGTAAGTATACGACTATCTATGAATCTATTTTTGTATTATAGATGTAAAATAAATGATATACGTATATATTTGAGAGTAAAATGCTACATAACTTTTCAGGTTATTCCAGAAGCTTATGTCACAAAATGTTACTCTTACACGCCAGTAAACGATTGTTATAACATACGTGCAGCAAGTCAGATTTGGAATGTTGAGACGGACAAAATAAATGATAATTATGTTTTTACAAAAGGTTGTCCGAAGTTATTTGATGATCTTGGGATAGAAGATGATGATATAATGTTGTTGATGAAGACGGACAGCAAAACATTTGAGTTAAAGATTTATCGTTGAGGAGTTGAGGTTGTTTTGACCAAAAAAGAAGAAACTGAAGATGATTCTCTACTGGAAATACCTAAAGACACATACTACAAAAACGTTCAGTTTGTAAGTATTTTCAACTTCAAGTCTAACGGTTTACTAATAAATACATCTCTTTTGCTAATATGTTATTGTATACCAGACATTCTGTGATGATGATGAGTCGATAGATGAGATGATTTCTGAGGTACAAAGCTTATATTTATGTAGATTAAAATACATTACAATCCGATTTTGTAATTTTATTAACTATCATACACAGATTCAGGAAGATAGTAAAACACAGGAGGTGAATAAGAAGATTGATGGGAAACAAAAGTCGAAGGTAGAAACAAAGATTTCGATGACAGAAGAGCCAAATAAACCAACAAAAGATGATGTAATTATTTCAAACACAATGATACATGATTAGTTTCATTAATATATGTAGACATATTTATTTAATACTCGTTGCTTATTGTTAAGTGAATTTAATGGTTCTCTTAACAGGTTAAGAAGAAAGGAAAACAGGTAGAGGCATATTGTCATGCGGATGTCAATAAGGAGCTGATATGTGGGACAGAAGTTGAAATGCCAAATGTCTCAACAGTTGGACAGAGAACTCGGAAACGCATGGTACGTATATGAGAAAATAACAATATGTAGTGATCAAAATTTGTTATAATTTTAGATATTATTCTAAATATAATGTATGTCTTATAAAATAAGGTAAACGAAAAAAGAAAGAGATATGATCATGCGTTGAAGATATTGGATGTTGAAGGAAAAGTTGTTGCAAGGACAAATACTGTTGAGAAAATTGGTAAATATGATTTCACACAGAAAGGAGAAAACCGTATGGTATGTTTTTTTTTACATACTCAATAATAAACTGCAATACTATAACATGCATATGGCTGATTTACTTGTTAAATATGACATTCATGCAGAGAATGCCTGCCGATGTTGTAAGAGTTGCCGGATTCAGAAATAAAGTGCATGAGTTGAAAGTCAGGAACATGAATGGAAAAACCATCAAAATGAATCTTAGGCGCCAGAAGAATGGAAATGCTGTAAGGTATGCAATAGAAGGTTGGCCGAAGTTCATGAAGGAGAATGGCCTTCGTTTGGGTGAGACACTGCATTTCACATTTGTAAGTTCAGGAAATCTCCTGATCTTATCACACGTGGATGGGGTTAATGCATGTTAACAGCTAATCTAATGATGAAGGTTTTTGTGTAGAAGAAATGATGACTGTTTTGTGATCATGTTTTTATGTTTAGTCTTGGTTGGACAAATCATCTATGGTTATCATGTTTTATTTTGTTCCTAGGTAGTTTAAGGTTAAAGACAATTACTATTATATCATCCAAGCACGTGCCATATTTTTGAATGTAATTAACAGTTGGTATCGTGTATAAACACTTGTTGGTTATCAATGTTTAAATATATCTATTTACAAACTAAAATGTGTTTGTTTATATGTGCTTCAGATTGTTTATAAAAAATTTATGTAACATATATTACAAATGTAATGTAAAAAAAATTCTAAAGTAAAAAGTAAAGACAAATATCGGAATAAAGCAAGGAATAATATGACAGTTGAAATTTAATATTAAAAAGGTCAAACTATAAAACAAACTATAAATTTGAGAATATCTCTTTGTAAACGTCATTTGTAGTTCTATTCGTAACTTTCCAATAAGCATGTAATATGAACATCCTTAAACGATCCATGCTATTTTTGTGTTAACATGTTTTAAAGTTACAATCTTTATGTACTTTGGACTTTTAATATGTAACCGTGTTTATAAATATCTACTTGGTCTACTTTTTGTTTATATGTTATATTTAATACATAGAAACATCGTCTTATATTGATATAACAATGAGGTTAAGTCTATATATACAAAAAATAATATTATATATTAATAACATGACAATTAGGAAAAACAACAGTGATAACATATATATATGAAAAAAAATAATAAAACAGAATTAGTAAAACATTGATGTTAGGATTAATCAAACTCAAAACAACAGTTGAAACTACAATTTTCCGAATATTTCTTTGTAAACAACGTTTGCAGTTTTATTTGTTGTCCTCCCATCTTTGTCGAATATTAAAACCTTAACGCCATCTTTAGTCTTTACTCTCGACAAAGCAACATAAAGCTGACCATGTGAGAACACAGGGTCTCTCAGGTATAGACCAACTCTCGATAAAGATTGTCCTTGACTTTTGTTAATAGTCATCGCAAAACATACGGTTATTGGAAACTGCCTTCGTTGAAACTTAAAGGGTATTTTCTTGTCAGATGGTATCATGCTAATTCTTGGGATGTAAGTTCTTGAACCAACATTACTTCCAGATAATATCTCAGCCTCGATAACACGTTTACCAAGACGTGTGATTTGAAGCCGCGTACCATTACACAGACCATTCTGCTGATCAATATTCCTCAAAAGCATAACCGGCACACCCAATTTTAATACCAATTTATGATTTGGTAATCCTGATACTTTCACACTGTTCAAGACATCTGGATTATATAAATCTTGATGTAACGGATCATTAATTTCCTCTGTCGGACATAAACTATCAGAGCTAAGATACTCTACTTCTTCACCGGGAAACAACGAAAGCAATCGATCATTTATCTCATGAACAACTTCATTCTTAGGAGCGAGTATAGCTCTTTCAGAAAAGTAGTCACGGTTTTTAAAACGATGAAGCACCGAAGGATATACAAAGTCAATCAAGCCTTGAATTGGATCATTTTCATCAGTTATTAAAAGATGATCAGGTATTTCAATATTTGCATCACCATCGTTACAATCACCAACATTGCCTTCGCCGATCTCAAGAAGCCATTTACCAAATTCATTTATCTCCTCGATGTTTGAGCTACTTGATCCAACCGACAAACGCATGTTGGTTGTCAATTTTAACACCTTGCAACTGGACCAGATATGGGATGAACATAAAGAGGCATTTACGATTTCTTGCCTGCTTCCATTTTGTACAACAGGTAGGATTTGTCTAAAGTCACCACCAAAGACAATAGCTTTTCCACCAAATGGAAGTTCTGAATTTCGTGAATCAAACACACTCAAAACATCCTTCATTGTACGATCAAGAGCCTCGAAAGCATGTTTATGTACCATCGGTGCCTCATCCCAAATAATCAACTTGGCTTCGTATAGAAGATTTGCGACTTCAGTATTAGGCTTGATATGGCAAACCGAATCTTCATTGAGATTAATTGGAATATGAAATCAAGAGTGAGCAGTACGACCTCGTGATAACAACAAAGATGCAATACCACTTGAAGCAACATTGATAACAATCTGTCCATTGCATCGAATGGAAGCACCTAAAGTTTTCCACAGAAAAGTCTTGCCCGTACCACCATAACCGTACACAAAAAACACACCACCCTTCCCACTTCGAACAACATCCATAATTTCATTATACACTGCTCTTTGATCGTCGTTTAGAGACCTGTGAAGATTATTGAACTCAGCCCTAACTTCATCCATGTCAAAAGAAAGCTCCTCGTTTATCAGACGGTTGCTCTCGGACATTAGATAGTCATCATCAGGATAAGGCATTGGTGAGAACCTGTGCAAACTGGATCCATTACGAAGAAGGAATTTTTCAATTTTTGACAACGTTATATTCTTTAAACGTTCGTCAGAAACAACGAATCCTACAATGAAAACTAAATTTATTTAATATAACGAAACAACTTGTTAATATAACATCACAAAACATAACAAAAGGCTTAAAAACATACCACTCATGCCAGAATCTTTCCGCATATTGTATAAAATGTCCTCGGACAATAGCTCCCACGTTTTTTCCCAAACAACTTCAGGTCTTGAAAGTGTATTAGACAATAGAAGTGTTCCAAACAAAGAACGAAGATAATGACCGTTTCCAGTAAAACTGGATTCTTTAATACACTCGATATATTCATTGTCATCATCTAACAGGCCACGTGCATAACACGCGTCCCTAAAAGTAGGATACACAACACCATCATATGTTCTGATTTCTTCAAATGATCGTGGCCCTTTAACCTTAGTAAGAAGAATTCGTAGGTAATAAGCCTCACCAAGCGAAGGAGACGCAGAATAAATTCTCCCAATAACAACATAATTCTGGCGTTGCTGCCAGCAACGATCTTTTAACTTCCACACATATTTTGAAGGAAACTCAACATAAGTAAGTTCTCTTGCTTCAGGCTTAGAATTGTTCATCTTCATCCATTCTAAGAAAATTGAGGAATTTACTTGAGGTTTGTTTAGGACATCCTCAATATCATCGTCACAACTAAATACAACATTTTGTTATCCTGGAAGATGAAAGGGTAATCTCATAACAGAAGGATACCTATAATGGACATCATTGGCAAATATTCTCCAGCTGGCTTCACATGCGGAAACATATCTAGCTTCGTAATATTCTTTAATTTCATCTTTTGGGATCTCCTCATCGGGACCTCTGTCTGAATCAAAAACAGCAACAGTGGCTCGATCAGGTCCTTTATTAATGTATTTAAACAAATACTTAATTGAGCCAGCCTGATTGCACCACTCCACGTTGATGTGCGCCTGATATCTTTTAAGAAGCTTTTTGTTATATGGAACTACACTCCTATTGTCCAAAGTAACACCCTTCTTCACAACCGTGTGACCAGAATCTCTTCTCCTATAAACAGGAAATCCATCAGAATCAATGGAAGTGGATTCCAAAAACCTCTTTGGGAAATGTTTAGAACAACGGTTCCCAACCATGCATGGACATTTCATGTTGGCATGTCCGCAAGGACCATGAATCATAAAGTCACTCACAAGAGAATACAACTCAGGATCCTCATTTTTATCAGGAATTTCAGCTGAGATAAAGGGATCGATGTGTTCAACCGTAGGAAGCTTATGATCAGCTTTCATAAATAAGCAAATATGCGCATGTGGCAAACCACGCTTCTGAAACTCAACTGTGTATACAACTACACAAAAAAAATATATACTAACGATTAGTAAACAATATTAAATAAAATGTATAAAAATAAACCAAAAATTTGTATAAAATGAAAGTAGGTGTAGCATTGACATACCTGCATTAATATCGCCAAAAAAAATTTTTTGCTTCATATCTTTTATCAATTCATCAAGTTTCATCTTAAACAATCGACAAAGTATGTCAGGTCTGTCTTCTGGCTTAATTGAAGAGTCACCAATAAATCTTACAATCTCAGGCCATTTCGGATTACATGTGATTGTAATAAAGAAATCTGGATACCCATACGTCCTACATAACGCCATAGCATCCAAGTAATTTTGCATCATGTAGCGAGAACCACCAGTAAAAGATGACGGTAATATAACAGGTTGTCCTGTATGACTCAAATCACTCTGACCAACGTCTTGAACATTTTTAAGACTGTTAAGCGAATCAGATCTCAGTTTGATTTGCTGAAAACGAATGTAGTTTAGTCTCTCACTTTCAATCATTGTGTAGGCATCGACTAAAAACTGCTGAAACAACCTCCTTGCATTAAGAATTAGAGAAAACTTGTTATGCCTATCCTGAATTCTATAAGAAAAAAACTCCCTCATCGTACAAGTTGGTGTTGTCTTCTTTGTATTAGGACCAAAATCCCTATGAGGAATATTAATCCTATAGCCATCGTCTCCGTACGGAAAAAGAATTGGATACTGTAGAGCAAGATAAGAAGGATGTAACTCGCTAATACGCTTAAGAACTCCAGAACGCTTTTCGACAATAATATCACGGCTTTCTATCTTGAGATCAGGTTCATCAACTATTAAAGCAGCAACTTCAGAACACGTAGGTAAATTGTAAGTCCTACCATCCCGATCTCTCTGTGATATTATACGAAGCTTAAGGGTAACATTAGGATTCTCATGTAGATGGTCTCGTACCATCCTGTAAGTTTTAACCAACATATTTGTAGAATCTAACATGTTCGTAAGAAACTTTATAAATTTAACATCAAGTTCCTTTGCCCTTATAGATGCTTTGCTTGAAGAATCACTGTAAGAAAATGATACGTTTTAAATTACAGTTTGAAACGTTGAAATGGAAAAAAAAAAATTCTACATTGTAACTTAATTTTAAGATACTGATAAGAAATAAAATATACCCGAATAACAACTCTCTATTAGCAAGCTCATTCTCAGTATCATAGATATAAAGCTGTGAAAATTTTGGCTGGTCTCCGTGCTTAGGAAGAAGACTACCCATACTATGTGCATTCTGACCGCTGATTCTATAAACAAATGGAGCATTACCTTTGTTTATTTTAGTATCTACTTTTCCTCCCATTGAAGTAAAGGAAAACATAGAATTGTAGCGTCTTATGTTCTTTAAGAAAAACTTGCTTTCCTGATCTAAACATCGAAAAAGCATCTGATAAGATGGATCAGAATCTTTATATTCAGGCAAGTCAACTTTACCATATCCTCAACATAAGCTATATGTTTGCTTTTGAAGTGTAATGCGACCCTTTCCACCTTCGGTTGGCCATAACTTTGCAAAGCATAAACCACACGTAAGAGATTGGTCACCATGGTCAACATAATCTGAACATTTAACATAACTTGAATAATAAAGTAGGTAAAATAAAATATGAAATAACAATGAATAACATTAATCACTTACCTTTAGATACACCTTTCGTGGTGTCTAACACAACCTCGTGAACATGATTTTCATCATCAGAATCAAGAACAGCCATTGGTATGGGTTCTATTTCAATTGGTTTATGAATAAGTCTACGCTTTCCAGAAGACAGTTTTTGTATCGAACTAAATTTTGAGGTCGAAGATGTTGTGTTACGTTTATTCTTTATTCTGGGATTAACAGAATAGCAGTCATTCAATTGTAAAGTTGAAGAGCTTGCAATATTATCTGAATAAAAAAGAAAAAATAATTTTTCGTTAACTATATGAATTAAACAGTTAAAAATGTATGTAATAATATAATTATAATATTTACCATGTGATATACGATTCAAAGAAGACATAGCATTAGAAAAATCCGGAACACTTTGAAGTTGAGAACGTATGTTTGTAATACACGATATTGGAGTTATGTTTTCTTTGTTTGACAACGTATTTCGTCGTGTTGAGGTAGAAGAATCTTGCAAAACATTTGTCTTTCTATTATGATCTGAAAATGCTACAGATGAATAAGCTACATTTCTCGAATAATTATAATTATTTCGTAAAAAACAAAAAAAATAAAATACAAATACGTATGTTAAAAATAATTAGTTCAAATAGTATATGTAGTAAAAACAAACAAAATGTGAAACATCACCAAGTACTAACTGTTTTTTTTTTAATTTACAAACCTGGGATTATGTTTTCTATGTTTGCAAACGGTGTACGGTTGGGTGTTGTAAACTGATCTTGTAGTACATTTCCTTTCTTCTTCAAAGTAGAATGTGTAACAATGGAAGACCTTGCACTAACGGACGAATTTAAAGGATTACCTAATAAGATATAAACAATCATTATATAATATGTAATATAAACGAACTGGAGTTGACGAACTAAATTAGTAATATGAAATTTGTAACATTATCTAATATAAATCTAAACTTACTTGTCCCTCTAACATTTGAAGATTCGGGAGGAAAGGTTGTGATTGAAAAATTGGGAGTTAAATTCTCTTTGTTATTTAAAAGGATTCGTGTTGATGATGACGACGTTGAAGCACCACCTCGAGAAATGAATTTTTTAGTAATCTTTGATCTCTTACTATCAAGTATTAGTTTTCTTAACTTGCGCCTGTGTTTAGCCTCTACCGCTATAATATAAAAATAGAATAAAGAATAAAATTTGACATATGTAAAAGTAAACATTAAAAATAATACAATAGTAAAAAAAATTACTTTACTTAATTACAACAAATGTGATATATACAACTTAAATATAATCAAAACATATATGCATAGAAAAATGATATAAAATTTACCTCTAAAAAAATAATCCGGAAATGCATCTGCACTTGATTTCTTCTTATCAAGATATAGTTTTCTTAACGAACGATAACATTTAGCTTGCTCAGCTAAAATGCAAAAAAAATAAACAATAAAAAAAAATAAGAAGAAAACAAATTTAGAATTTATAACATAAAACGTTTTCAAAAAAAAATTTGAATACTATTTAAAATGTTTGAGATAAAAGAAAAAAAACACTTACATTTATTATCAAGGCCAATATGTGGACGTTCAGAAGAATACGACGTAAGTTGCTCAACCCTATTATGCATTTTTTAACCAACACAAAGAACTACAACAAAAAAACTAATAGGTTTACAATGAAAACCAAACGCATGAATAAATATAAATAAAATTATAACGAACTATATAAAAACTTACTGGAAATGTAAATAATGATGAAAATAAATTATTCAACCGTAGAAGGAAGCTAAGAATGCAAATTCAGATAAGTATGAAGATGTTTCAAAAGTTTGTGAAGTATTTGAGTTTATAGACCTAAGGTATAAGTTATTTATGGAATTCATAATATACATTACAAAAATAAATTGTAATCAAATTAATGATCATAAATATGAAAACAATTCTATATTTATTAGTTTCGAAATTTGAAGATATTGTGTCATTTAGTAAAAATAGAATTGCTAAAATTACGAAATTTCTAAAAAAAAAGTTTAGAAATGTAACTGAATAGTAAAAATTGACATGATTAGCATATTTCTTAAAATGAATCATGAATTGTAACGGAATAGTAAAACTATAATCTATATATATAAAGTCTAACTAATACACAAAAAAAAAATTATTTTTCCATTATTTAGTCTTATCGCATTATTACATTAAAAAATATAAAAGTAATCAACGTAGTCTCATACAATAAAGAATATAACCAAACATAATTCTCAACCAAAAATATTATAGGATAACTCAAAAAGTGACGATATATAGGCAAAACATAAACTGTCTTCAAACATCAAAAACTCATACGAACAAAACAAAATACCAATATTCAAATACCAAATAAATTGTTTTTTTTTATTAAACCACCATTTGCCATATCTTCTTTATCAATTCTTCTCAACACACATGCGAGGCTTACTTGCTGACGACGCCAATCCCTCTTCATTCAAATAAACATCATCAAGGTTACGCTTCATATCAGAAGATGATTGTTTCAAGTCACCCACATAATCCTTTGAAACAGGTGTGGTGTTATCCCCAGTGTAAGAATCAGCATCCTAAAGAAATAAACAAATTATAACTAAGACAACTATAAACTTATATATAACTTTATTTCTTTTAAGTTATACCTTAAAACATTCACCACCAGAAGTTTGGAACTCAGACTGGCTCATACCAAAAGAATCAGAAACATCAAGCTGTGAAATCATGATAAGCAAACAACAAATAGTTCAACATATTTTAAACGGTTTTCAAAGTGCAACTGTATATTAATAAAACAATCACTTACTTGTTCAATTTTAAATTTTTTGTTCAGCTTATCCAAGATGTCATCATCAGTCGTAACAAATGATATTCCATAATTCTCAACAGCATTGACAATATTAAAGTCAGTTACTTTAATCACGAAAGCACACTTTAGGTTAACCAACGTTTCAAATTCAACTGGATATTCTCTTGGAAAATCATTTGTCTTCAATAACTATATTAAAAAAAATATATAATGTGTCATCACAATAAATGTTTAAAATTTATTTTATATAAATATAATGTATAACTAAATATAACCTCATCCTGAATTGCTATAAGTTCCTTTGCAGTTTTCCCAACAAACTTCAAAGCCTCATGGTCAAATAATGTAAGCGTCACAGTACCGGTTGAATCTTGAACGCGAACCGGTATTTTAAACCTTAACAAACGGTATATAAATAATTAACAAACATATGTGAATAGATAATATAGACGATCTACGTTGTTGTTGTTGTATGAACAATAATTAGAAGTATGACTAACAAACACTTTACCTGGATAGCGGGAAAACTTCTTTTCCATTACAATCCTTGTTAGAACATTGAAACAATTTCTCATCTCTAACATCACTTGTTCCATCATCCTTATCATAGGTTTCAAATTTCTGCTCAACTTTGGACTTGCAATAGTTACAGCCATCATAATACCACATCTTGTCTGAAGCGATTGCTACAATAGTTCCAACAACAACAACTTTCTTTGGCTGTTTAATATAATAAAAGAAAAAAATTCATTAATATGTTGTTAAAATATACCAACTAAAACATGAAATGTTAAGGAAAACCTCTAAGATTGATGCAAGATAAGCAATTGGTGAAAAAACATCATTCTTTAAAAATTCATCTTCGACAGAAGACATCATATATGACCCAGCATGGCTACTTGACTCAGTTGAAGCAGCAAGTTTTGCAAGATACCTAAAACACATTTTGAATAAACATAAATGTTTAATTAAAAATAATTACAAACAATACCTAAAGTTTATAAAATTTAAAAAAATATGTTTAAATAATAACACTTACTTTTGCTTGAAGGATAGCATGTCATCAAAATTGTCGTTAATGAAAAGTCGTAAACCATCAAAGTTATTAGAAAATCCCCATTTGCCTATTGTTAGGTAAAAATAATTTAAACAATAAAAAAAAATTGATACGAATTAACATCATCTATTGAAATTTGTTTGGTATAAAATGAAGTATGACTTAAATACCTTTGTATGTCTTAACAACACCAAAATGGACAACAACGACAACATGTGCTTCACGTTTTTCACTAACCATGTAAGAATACATGTCCTTAGCATAATCATCCCAAAGAGTTAAATCGATCTGAACATCTCTACAATAGAATATAAGAAAAAAAATATAAGTTTAAAAAGATTTTTTAAACTTTAAAGAATAAAATGGAAAAAAATAAATTAAACACAATTTATAATATGTATTACTCAAGATCTTGAAGCTTAAGATTAAGGTGTTTCCCTTTACTACCATCCTTTTTGTTAGTCTCCTCAATGTTATAACACACACCAACATAACCAATGAAATCTACCAAAAATATAAAATACATGTCAGCATATATATAAACATAAAAAAATCTATAAAATCAGGAAAGAAATATAATGCTATATAAAGATTGTAAATCAAAACTAAACATACCTACAGTCGTACCCTCTTTAATTTTCTGGGAAAGAACATCATTAAACTGAACAAAATTGAACACGTACTGCGGACCTTCCCATATATTGCACTTTTCGACAAAGGTATGATAATAAAAAGATAGCTTCTGATTGTTAGGAACAATCTTGAAAGATGCAGTGTTGGCAGCAAGAGATGGCCGTTTAATGATAAGGCATTCATCAACATTAAGATGCTTCTCAAACTTTGAAAATAGCTTATGCAAGCAAGAAGCTTGAATCTTGGTACCCTGTGTGTAAATACAGAATAACATGCAAAGGATATGTTTATCTTGGTACCCTGTGTGTAAATATAACCCATCCCTCTATATATATATATATATATATATAGAATGTAAAAAGATGTGAGAATTAGATTTAAAGATGTGGGAATAGTAAGAGTCTTATACAAACACATATAGACTATAGTTCTTAAAATATATGTTATGTTCAGGATAATTTGTACGTTTTACACGGAAAAAAACCACTTTATAAAAAGTGTGCCTATATATATAGTTTGTAAGAGAGTTTGTATATATATATCTTACTAGATATAGACATATAGTAATATATGTTTGCGTCATATCATTTATAATAATTATCCTTTATAAACAATCAAAATATATAGTGACAAAACTAAAGTTGTACTCATTTTTATTTTGACATTAGTTGTACTTAACCCATTATAAAATAATGCACAGCTTGTATTTGATAAAACAATAAAGTGGATTAAATATTATTTGATATGGGGAAGGTTCATTGGGGAACACTAAAAAAGTGGGGAATAGTGGGGAACTGACTCAAACGAACTCCGATTGGACTCATTCAAACGGCGTTGGAACCGGCTCGTCGAACCCTAACTAGGATCTCTTAACCCTAAACCCTAAATCCTAAACTCTAAATCCTAAAGCTAAAAAATAAGGCTAAAACCTAAGCTAAACCGTAAAATCTAAACTATAAACCCTAAAAGCTAAACCTTAAAGGCTAAACCTAAAGCTAAAGCTAAACTCTAAAGCTAAACCCTAATGTATTTAGGGTTTAGGGGTTATGATTTAGGGTTTAGGGTTAAAGATCATAGTTAGGGTTCGACGAGCCGGTTCCAACGCCGCTGGAATGAGTCCAATCGAAGTTCGTTTGAGTCGGTTTTCCATTGTTCTTCACTTTTTTAGTGTTACCCAATGAACCTTACACTATTTGATATAATATAAAAAACTTTACAACTAAAAAAACAAATGGAGGGATAAAAAAATAATTAGTGCGTGTGGGTGCTCTTTAGGGGATTTGACAGGAAACCAGTTATGGCTGATGGGTCGCACCACCTTTTGTACTTTTGGGATGGGCCCTAAATACGGCCCAGTTTCTTTCCAGCTGGGTACAGGCCCTCTTACATCGTTTTCAAGTTTGGGTGGCCCACATGACCATGTCCAGCTTAGTCAAATCATATTCATTACATTATTAAATATCAAGATTTTAATATCAAGATGAGGATGAGAAGTTAAGAAACTTTGTGCATTCATCAAGATTGAATCTTGCAAACAAGAGCATTCATATCTTGTATATCAAATTATACGATAGGCTCTCCTTCATATTATAGATAGATAGTTGTTATGAGGGGTTTAAGTAGAGGGGAGAAAAAATGTTACTATTCGTTTGTAAATATAAAAAAACATTGTTCACCCCTTTAATATTTTAGATAGTTGTTGTGACTAGATGAGGGAGAAAAGATAATTATAAAGGGATAAAAATATTATTTAATTGAAAAAGAAGGAAAAAAGTAATGATTTTTAGTGTAATTATAAAAAATGAAGACAATAGAGATAAGAGATCAGAATGTTCTAGAAGGAGCCTTCACATTTTTGTTTTGAGAATTTAAACACATAATGTATTTTTTAACACGGATTAAAACACGAAACAAAAGTAATTAGCTTGTATATACCATGTGTGACGTATTTGACAACTTACACTTGATAATCATTATACAACTAATATAATATTAGAATAAATAAACAAAAATATAGATTAAGGATCCTGTAAAAAGAATTAATAGTGTGAAAAGTGTAGGAAATAATATGGTGTTAACATGTGTCCTTCAGGCTTTAATTTAATTAATTATAAAGGACAATAATGTAATTTACTTCAAAGTTTAATTAATTGATAAAATAACCTTTGTAACCTCCAGTGAGTTATTTTATGTTAGTGTTATAATTTTATTTTTTACAAAGATTTAAGAATTTAGTTTTATATACCAACTCAGCGAATTTATAAATCATTATCGTCTGATTCATAGAGATCGAAGGAAATTACAGTTTGTATTTTTTTAATCATCAGTTCTTATTTTTTTTGAATCATCAGTTCGTATAAAACACCATACGAATTCCAGAAAACACCACAACTTGAATCGTAATACAGCTATGGTGTTCTAACATCTGGAATGATTGTTGTTATTTTTGCAGGTATAAAACACCATACAAATTCCAAGAACACCATGAATTGAATTATAATACAATCGTGGTGTTTTAACATCTATAATGATTCTATTGCTATTCCAGATGTTAAAACACCATGACTATAAAACACCATGACTTGAATCATAATTCATCATTTGCAATGTTATTGTGTTTTATATACGTTCATGGTGTCTTACTGTAAAACACAATGCCTTGAATCATAATACAATTAAAACACCATTGTATGAACATAGACAAAACACCATGGACTAAAACATCCGATTGAAGCGTAATTTTTTTTTCTCTATATAAGTATAGCAATATAATACTCAAATTAAAGATAAAAAAAACTCTCGTTATTATGGTGTACTTTTTTTTAAGATTTACGTATAAAAAGTTATTGACGTTTAAAAAAGAAGGGGGAAACTTGCATATGCATTGCGTGTTGGTTTCTAAATTTAAAAATGTTAAATTTACCTTTATACCCTTAATCTAGAAAATTAATTATTTTAATAGTAATTTACAATTTTATCATTATTATCTGAACCATTAGATTATAGATCAAATGATGTAGATTCCTTTCTAAACTTCTCACAAAATACACATTTTTTTACAATAACCCTATCCCAAAAATATATATCTTATAACGTTAGCACTTTTATAATTTTCAGTCTATTTACATTCTATCAACACGTTTAGATAAATATAGGTTTCATGGATCATGTACAGATTACAAGATATAAGTTTGATCGGATAAATGTTGATGCCATTAACACAAATAAAAGAGTAAATTGCCATTTTGGTCCCTGTGGTTTGGGCATTTTTGCCATTTTAGTCCAAATCACAAATTTTTTAAATCTGGGTCCCTGTGGTTTCATCTTTATTGCCATTTTAGTCCAAAATTCAAAATCCCCCTTTTTTTGACTGTTCCAAACAGTTTGAGATTTGGACTAAAATGGTAATAAAAGTGAAACCACAGGGACCAAAATGGCAGTTTACTCTTAATTTTGGACTAAAATGGCAATAAAAGTGAAACCACAGGGACCCAGATTTAAAAAGTTTGAGATTTGGACTAAAATGGCAAAAGTGCCTAAACCACAGGGACCAAAATGGCAGTTTACTCCAAATAAAAATAAAAATTATAAGAAATTTGTATAACCATGAAAATTTCATATATTGCAACTTTGTCACTTGTATTATTCTATGGATCTACTCAATATATATTTTGACTTTTAAATTTAGAAGAAATTTCATATATCGTTTTCAAACTTTAATCAATCATATATAATCTTAAACACTCAATCTTGAATACATGATGTATAACGTCCGTAAAACATGATTTATGTACACACGTTATTTCATAAGTTTATCGAAATTGACATAAACAGAAAAGTACATAATTTGCATGCATCTAAGTTGTTTTTAAAACCGGGTAATATTAATCATAACTTCAGAATATTTTAATGACCCGTGTGCTTATTACTCCTAAACAATTACAAAATGTTAGACCATCCACAATAAGAAACCTTAAAAACACTAAAAACCATGACAACTCAGCTGCCACATCATAAAAACACTATTCTATAAAAACATCTAAAACTCACCCAATAACAAAATCTAAAAACACTCGAAACCAAAGCCACCTCATCATCATTTCTAATAAAAAGAATTCTTTTATTAACATTTTTACACCCAACCCTCCCACTTGGACCCACTCACTGACAAAATTCCCATCATCTACACGTTTTTTCTAGTTTGTGTGTAAAAACGATTCTTAAATATGAGAGGTAAAAATGGAAGCCACAATAGCTAAAAACAAATGGCATGTCCACACCTCAGCTCTAAAAATAGGTAAATATGGCCTGTTGGGGATGCTCTTAGTAACTTTAATAACTACTTATGATCAATCAAGGAAAATTAAATATGACTGAAAGAAACAACTATGAATTTATGACCAACAAGTTATATAAGAAACATTAAATTCAAATCTAAACCAATAAATTATATGAATACATTTTGCATGATTTTTTCCGTAAAAAATGATATTTTATAAATTAAAGTAGTAGTAGTAGTAGTAGTGCCATGGGAATGGGACAATGCATTACACATGCTCTCACTTTATGTTATATTCAAAAACCTTGAATTCTCACAATAATCTTTCATTCAAACTATTGTATAGGGAAGGGAAAATAACTGAAAACTCTATGAGAAAGTGTACAATTTAAAACATTAACAACGTGTAACGTGAATGTGTTCAAGTATGACACTGAGTAGTATGGGATTGGTTTTATAAATTTTCATGAAATTTTGATATTACAAGTCGGTTTTTGAGGTAAGTTCAAGATTGGGTTATAGGTGAGGGACATACCAACGAGTAATTTTTAACCATATAAGACCACAAAAGAGTATACCCGATACCCACAAATATACCACAAACTCGATGAGTAATGAGTAACAAGTAACCGATAGAAATTGACGAATCTACGAGGGGAGGGGGGAGGGGTACAATAATATAAGCGCGTTAAATAATGGTTGTTCATTTTAAACTTACTTCACGTGTTTATTATATCATTAGTCCTATATTCATGTTTTTATGGATTAACTACAACCAAATTTAGCTTAAGCTGCACATAGTTATAAATTTAAATTAGAATTATGACAAATTGGGCCTAACACATAAGCAGAGGTGCCTTAAAAAATCGAAACTTTTGTATTGCTATACCTCACGTGTAAGCCTTAGAAGTGTTCATACCGATGAATATGAAACATGATTTTACAATTATTTATGAGGGTGAAATTACTAAAACCCGTCTGATTTCAATCTATGCAATTAGATAAATCTGAGTTACCCATAGCATTATAGCCTAGTTGTATCTTGGGGGTGGGATAAGGCTTATGACCATTAAGTCATGAGTTCGATTCCCACAAGAGGGTTTTTCCCAGATTTATTGGGTTTCCTCCTGGATTGGTGTATAGACATTATTGCCTAGTAGAGATGGATATGATTGGGTGGTTCCGCTGGTAGCACGATGATACTCTATTGGTTCGTCAGTAATCCAAATTTGTCGTTCAGAAAAAAAAAAAGAAAAAAAAAAGAAGATGAATCTGAGTTAATATGATGTGTCCTTTCATTTTAAGAATTATTTTGTACATACATGTAGGCTGAAAAACATTGAATGAGCGTAAATGATGTACTTGTAGAGGTGATAAGTCATTTACGTTATATTTTATTGCATTTATTATGATGCATTAATGGATGTAGGTTAAAACAAGTTATTCTAATTTTTTTTTAATGATAAATTTGGATCACTGACGGATCACTAGAGTATTATCGTGACACCAACAGAACCATCCAATCATATCCATCTTCACTAGGCATAACATCTATACACTAATTCAGTATAAAACCCAATAAATATGAGAAAACCCCATTGTGAGAATCGAACCCGGAACCTATTGGTCCCAAAGCCTTATCTCACCCCCCTAAGATGCCACTAGGTTATAAAGCCATGGGCAAGTTATTCTAAACTAGTTGTCTCTTAGTGATATAGCAACTTCGGTTTCGGTATGCGTTTGAATACTCATTACATGTTTAAATTAAGAGACCTAAATTCATGTTGAGTCATCACAAATGGGATGTGTGTCTAAACCATCCCTCTTGGTTTGGGATGATGAGGTAGTTGTTGCTGAAAAAAGACGAGGTTACGAGGATGCGACAACGGCCATATTCCATCGCTTGAACCATCGCAGTCGACAAAGTTGTTGGTGGCATGTGACCCTGAAAGCCACTCGCTAACTCGCTTGAAATTGATTTGTAAAGTTTAAGTACTTGGTAGCTTACACTTGTTAATCATGACAACTAATGTAAGATCTGCCTAACAATAAATAGGACCATTTAGAACCTTAATTGATGTGAGGGTTAGGGTACGATGTAACACATCGGATTGATTTGGTTGATAATGGATATACCACTAATCACTATTTGCTTGTGATATGGTATTGATCAACACATACCTAATAAATTAGTCTTTTGTTACACTTTTTTAACAACTTGTAACTTAAATTGTTCCGTCTTAATTTTTGATGAATGCAAATCAGTCTAAATAGCACCTAAACATTTTCATCATGAGAAGAAAACGAAAGAAAAAATTGAAAATGAACCATGCCAAACAATGAAAACAGAAAATGAACCTAAATTGTCCCTTCTCGTGTTTCCTTTTTTTATTTACTGATCAACAAGTGAATTGTTAACCAAATATGAATCGGAAACAAATGAAACTAAAACGAAATCAACCAAAAACTGAATTCACTGAAAACTGATTAATCGAACCCCGAATTAACCATAATCGGGTGTCGATTATTTTGTACACTCGTTTAACCAAAGTTAACTGAACCGAACCATTCATATTTTCACATATTTCTAGCTTTTATACCTTCCGTTCATGTATTTCATATTTTATACCTCCATTTTATGTATATATACTTTCATTTCATGTATATATACATCCATTTCATGTATTTATACCTCAATTTCATGTATTTCTAAGCAAAAGTTTTAACCAAATATGATTTTGACTATTAACCGAAATTAAACGAATCAATTCTTTTCATCACTAATCTTGGTTACACGCCGCATTCACTTTGTTCTGTTCGTCCTACGTCAAAATTTAGGAATAGTTTGAAGGTTAACTCTTAATTCTTTTCATCACTAATCTTGATACTATAATGTTTCTCAATAATGGTCCTAAACTATGAAAGTTATTCTTATACACATGTATGGTCATTTAGTAGATAAAAGTCGTCGTTGTATTTTGTAAAGGTCTAATTAGATTTTGTTTTGTTTAACCTCGTTGCAACACGAAAGCCTACAAGCTAATCAAAATTATTCAGTTTTGTATGTTTTATTTTCCCGAATTCTAAGTATTTTATCTTTGTACATATATTATAAATCTAAAGACCTGCATACATATACATACTAGTTAGAAGTAGAGAGATAGAGCGAAACTAAGAAACTTAATTAAATAATAAATATATTTAATTTATTTTTTTAGATTATATTCTTTATTTATAACTTTTAACGATAAATATATGGTTTTAATTCGTTCTTACCCGTTACAGTTCTTGTATTATTTGTATTTTGTATTGAACTTCTCCTATGTAGGATATATTTTACAAAACTGATTATATAGTATATACCTAGCTTTATATTTATTGAGATTTATTTACAAAATATAATTATAAAAAAAGAAAATAGAAGACACGTGAGCTTGGCATGCACGAAGGTAGACTATTGGGAATCATGATAACAAAGAAATAATAAAGTGGTATCATGTCACACCCATTACCATAGGTCGTTCTATCATTCTTCTAAAACATATCATTTAAACATTACATTATAATACTAAAATTTCCTTTCGATGAACACCAGCTATATTTCTTTCATTAACAATTTTCAACTAGTAGTTTACCCGTCCGCTGTCCGGGTATATATGATTAACATCATCCAAACTCACTGCTGTCCGGGTATATATGATTAACATCATCCAAACTCACTGTATATTTTAATATCACGATGACTACTTATCTAACTATTAAGAACATCAATAACTATGTCTATATTTAAAATAATGTTGACTTTTAATTTGATTTCGATTAATAACTACAACTCTTCTTGAATTGTCATACATACTAATTTATAATCTTACATCTAATTCGCACAATTTAAAATATTTAATTAATTATTTGTAATTGATTAACGTAGGAATTGCTAACACCATTAAATGAAGATAGAAAAGATCTATCAATGATACATGTTTACAAAAGTATTAAAAAAAACTATCAACACAACCAAACGTAGATTATATTTATGTCATGAGAATATTATTTAAGAACATCAATAACAGTGTCTACATTTAAGATAATAATGACTTGTAATAAATGATAAACATGCAGGATACATATACAAAAAAAACAGATAATGTTATCAAGATTTCACAAGTATATTACAAAAGAGCCAAAAAAACACAATGTATACTATAATATACAATAAATCATAAACATGCAGAATACATATACAAAAAAAATAATTGATGTTATCAGGATCTCCCAAGGATATTACACAAAAGCCAAAAAAACACAATATATACTATTATTTACAATTTCGTTGGCAAAACACAAACCATTGTAAAAAACACAATGACTTATTATCCAACTATTAAGAACATCAATAACCATGTCTATATTTAAGATAATAATGACTTTTTATTCGATTGCGATTAGTAACTACAACTGTTCTTATATTCTTATATATCGAATTGTCATACGTACTAACTTAAAATCTTACATCTAATTCACTCAATTTAAAATTTTTAAGTAACTATTTTTAAATTGATTAACATAGCAATTGCTAACACCATTAAATAAAGATAGATGAGATCTATCAAAGTTAGATCAACATAAACTAAATCAATTACAAATCTCTCTATGGTCGCTCGAAGAAAAGGGAGCATATGAAGAACTAAACAGAAAAGTCAGCATCATCAGTGATAACAATTACAAGCGAACCTGGAGCAGCATCGGATAACTTGATGAAGTCCTCCACTCTCCCCCATCAGATTTCAAGAACAACGCAGAAGAGTTTATCACACAACTGTTGAAACAGGATCAGAAAATCTGCCACAATCCTAGCCGATCTGCAAAACAAAAGAAATAATGAAATCGCGTGGAAGAAGGCGAGAGTCGTTGAAATATTAGGAAGTGTTAATTGTAGCGTATAATATTTTATACATATTTCACTCTTTAATCTTTCTTTATATTTAATTTAATAAAATTAACATCCATTGGATACAAAGTAAACACAATGACAAGAACACATAACATAATGTATAGAAAACCCACCTAAGTTGCAAAACACAACAATTAGACGCAAATAACACAATATATAGAAACAGATGCAATACCATGGCTAATATTAACACTATCCATACCACCAATATTCAAGTATTTCTTTATTTAATTAAACAAACAATAAAATATAAAAGATAATAAAAGATACGCAATCAACATCATATCTATCACAATCAAAACAACTTCATCATCACCGGCGTTTCATATCTCCTTGAAGATCATCGCCGCCGAAGATTTGATCGACAAAAAGGTAACTTCCGATTGTAAATCTTAACGGTTTAATTTCTATTAGATTTCTAAACCTCTGTTAGATTCTTAATCAGCCACATATGATGGTTACTGCGGCGAATAACTTGTTTGTAGACGTCAAATCTGATTTTAGGTTTCAATCATCTTCAACCTCTCATATGTTATGTATAGTTGATATATATCTTATGTATTGCATGTTATGGACATTGTCGAACTAATGTTTACATTATAATGGTAATAATATATGAAAAAGTTGCAATCAAACAATGGGGGTGTTTGGGTTAGCTTATTTTGAAGCAACTTATGACCTATTGACTTATAAAAGTTAATAAGTTGTTTTTTGAGTGTTTGGGTTAGCTTATTTTAAAGGGTTTTGTGTGTTGACAAGCCATTTTTGAGAAGTCACAATTTCTAACTTCTCACTTGTCACTTATATAAGTTAATAAGTCATTTTTAAGAAGGAATCCCAAACACACACGGATGAAAACATATGATTCTGTTATAAAATTTTTTATTTAACTTGAATAAGCTAACCCAAACACTATAAACACAACTTATTAAATTTTATAAGTCAATAAGATATAAGTTGCTCCAAAATAACCTAACCCATGTACGATTACGCTAAAAGAGATATTTTACGAATATATATATTTACTGATATATTGAAACGGTATACAGAAGAGATCTATTGCACATTATGAATTAGGAGTAATATTCTCATGACATAAGATTACATTTTAACACATTGTGTATTAATACTAACAGTTAATATTAAATGTTATATATCACAGGTATACAAAAATGATTACGTCCTGCCTGTGTCTATTACAAAACCCTAAATCATTGAAACTGGTATGTTGCAATGCCTTCAATAAGTAAGTGTAAACTTCATTACGTAAACTGAAATTAGTAAATGTAACTACAGGCATTACCAATTGAGTTTGTAAAGCTTGTGGGAGGAGATTACTGGAACCGGACAAAGATAACGATAAATCATGAAAACGGAATAAGCTGTACAGCATGGCTGAGAAGTGTAAGAGGTGAAAGTGTTGTCACTGACGGATGGATAAGTATTGTAAAAGGTCTTAAATTGACAAAGAACACCTTATTGGTTTTGAGGATAATCAAAGAAAAATGTCTACAAATACATTGTTTCATAGAAAACGTTTGTGATGAATCGTTCTTGACAGTCAACCGTTACGGAGATTTAAAGATCATAGTAAGTATAGTTATATGTTAGTAGGAATTTGTTTTTTGTTATACTTGTCAGCAAATGGAAAAAAAGAATATATGTTTACAAAATATTTCACAACTTTTCAGGTCATTCCAGAAGCTTATGTGAACAAATTTTACTGTTACTGGCCAGTAAAAGATTCTTATAACATATACGCAGCAGGTCAGTGTTGGAAAGTTGAGACCGAAAAAATAAATGCATGCTACGTTTTTGCTAAAGGGTGTTCGGAGATGTTTGAATACATTAACATAGAAGAAGGTGATATACTGATGTTGATGAAAACAGACAGCGAATCGTTTGACTTGACACTTTATCGTAGCGGAGTTGAGGTTGTTTTTAGAAAGAAGGAGACAACTAAAGACAGCTCAGTTGTTGAAATACCTAAACACACATACTATGAACACTTCAACTCTGTAAGTAATTTAAAGTAAGTTAGAATAGTTTGCTAGTCAATACGACTTATTTACGGATGTTATCGTATAACAGATCTTTACTGATCAAGAAGACTCAATCAACCAATTAATTACTGGGGTAATGCGTTTACATATTTTTACAATACAATATATTGATCCTCAGATGTTAATGAATTTTAAAAATCTTGGATGCAGATGAATGATGAGAAACATGATGTGAATAAGAAAAGTGTTGAAAAAGAAAAGTTGAAGTCTGAAAGAAAGAGTTTTGTAAGTGAAGGAAATAACAACCAGACAAAAGAAGATGTAAGTCTTTGAAACATAATAACGGATAAGTTATTTGTTCATATTATTATACATTCTTAGTTGACGATTGTAGTTTAATTTGCTTTATTGTTACGGGCTGTAATAACAGGTTAAAAAGAAAGGTAAACAGATTGCATCCGATTCTACATCTGAAGAACCTAAACAACTGATATGCTGTACAACTTATGATCATTCTACTGTGTCAGCAACTGGACGACAAACACGTGATCGTTTGGTAAGTTAAGCATAAGTTAACAAAATATTCCACTAAATATTTCTTATATATTAACATATATACTATATATATATATATATATTGAAAGGAAATGCATGTTTGAAATCATAAGCTTAACAAAAACGGGAAAAGAAGTCGGATGGCGTTGAAGGTAAGCAATGAAGACGAAAAACGTGTTGCACATCAAAATTATGATCAAGAAAGTGGTGCGTATCAATTCAACAGGAAAGCAAATTATCGAATGGTATGTCATTTCTGTTATTTAATGAGAACAATTGACAACACCATTCATGAGGCTATTTATACGTACAGAATTACTACTTAAACATATAACAATTGAACTTGGTTTGGAACAAAAAACCTTAAAACAGTTGTTTTTTTCTCTAAGCAATAAAGTATAACTTTACTTATAACCTTCATAAAATAACTATAATAGATAATAGATACTCCCTCCGTCCCATTTTAAGTGTCCACCTTTTACTTTTCAAGTCTTTGTCTTTCAACTTTGACCGTCGATATTTTTTTGTGTGTTACGTAACACTTGATATAAAATATATGAATGAATTGGATTTTAAATCTACTTTACAATGATATAAATTTTAACAACTACTATATAACATAAACAAAGATATTTACGGTCAAAATTGAAAAAAAAAAAAACAAAAGTCAAAGATGGACACTTAAAATGGAACGGAGGGAGTACTAAATTATGTTTATTCAAAAATTAACAATTGATATTTGTTGCTGCTGACAATTATATCCAACACGGCTAATATACTTCTTAACTCTAACATCAATGCAGCGATTACCTGTAGAAGTTGTAAACAGGGCAAGGCTAACAAAGAAGGTGCATCAGATGAATGTCAGAAACATGGATGGGAAAACAGTTGCGAAGATAGTTAAGCGACAAAAGGACAGAAATGGATTTAGGTATGCGATTGAAGGGTGGCCAAGTTTCATAAAGGAAAATGATATTAGCACGGGTGACAATATGCATTTAACCTATGTAGAATCAGCAAACCTCCTCATGTTGACGCATGTGGATGCAGTCAGCCAAGCTTAACAGTTAACGTTATATGCTAATGATGCAGATGTCTGCGTATATAAACTAATGCCTTTTGTCGTCATCATTTGATGGTTTTTGGTTGGACATGTTGGTACAGTTTATTGGTTTTTTTTTGGTTGGTTGGTAGTCTAACCTTGATGACAATTATTAGTATATTAGGGCATGGATGACATATTTTGTTTAGAATTATAATTTGCAAACGGTAGTCGAAGTTCATATTAGTTATAAATTTAGCTGTGTTTTCCTGTATACAACATTAGAAGTCTTATTGGTAATATTTCCATCATCCAAATACACTGCATATTTTAATATCATAATGACTTCTTATCCAACTATTAAGAACATCAATAAGTGTCTCCATAAATAAGTGTCTCCATATTTAAGATAATAATGACTTTTTTATGCGATTGCGATTAGAAGCTACAACTATTCTTGTATTGTCATACATCGAATTGTCAAACATAGTAAATTAAAATCTTACATCTAATTGGCACAATTTAAAATGAATTAGTTATTTGTAAATTGATAAATGTAGAAATTAATAACACCATTAGATGAACTTAGATAATATATATGAAAGATGTTTTCAAAGTGTTGAAAGAACTACCGATGACAAACAAACGTTGATTATATTTACTGGCATAAAATATTACACACCAAACATATTATAAACATAATAGAACAATTAAAATAACACATTAATTTCGAATATTGATTCTCTAAATACAAAAAAATACCAACCACAAAAACAACCACAAACATAATACTATGTATATAACACAATGATAACAACAAACAACTAAATACAAAACCATAACTAAACATGTGGTGAAACTACAGTTTCAATATAGCTTGCACCTACAATGCCTTGTGTAAAGATGATAGGAAAATAACCATGCATCTTCTTTGCCCTTACGTTTATCTGAGCAACATCACCCCATTCGTGTACTATAATTAATTTGTTATTACCATCAATGTAGTGCACAGATGACCCTATCATCAACGGCATAAACACACGGGGTACAAAAGACACCACTTTCGACCAAGTATTATTTTGTAGACGCCACAATTGAACATCTACACTACACATTCCAATACTAACCAACATATGAAGTTCATCTCGTATAGTCACCAACTGACCTATAGATTCCACACTCAATGTATCTGGGTAACCTACATTTTCTATTACCTTCGACTCAACATCCAAACGAAGAATCGCTGTGTTACCCATACACCAGAATTTGGTCAGTACAAAATACAAACTTTTCCTACAAAACGTCCCAACGGACCAACTATAAACAGCAATATCATATGGACTATCAATTAAGAACCTTGGAGTTGACCATGAACCTTCACTAAACGAATAAATATTAACAGTCAACCTGAAATGAGTGCGTTTAATGTGCACAATTTTGTAATCACCAGCAGAGTCAACACAAAACCCAAGACTATCATCATCCATATTGTAAAATCCCTGATAATTAGAATTTCTCAGCATCTTGAACACACGAGTTAGTGGATTCCAAACAACCAAATCACCAGTATTACATAAGCAAACACATACCATGCCATCCAAACTTGCTAAAAAGATCACATTACATGGATGACAATCGAAGGGAATGTGAATATTATTGCCTAAAACACATCTAGGAGATGCAACATCAACATAACGAATCGCACACGATGATTTGTCAAGAGCAATTATTTTCTGGTCACCTAATACTCGCAAGAAACGACAATGATTCTTAGCAAACTCAGGAGTTGAAAGATAGGCTAACCACTCTTTAGACACAGCCTTGCACCGTATAACCTCCTTTGCCGGAAGTCTTGGAATAATCTTCATCAATATTAACAGAGATGGAAGATCCTTCATATTCACTTACGATTATACTTTAATTAAAAATACTGACGTTGATAGAAAGAGGAAGAAAACACATACGAAAAGCGATTCCTTTGAAAAATGAATACCTACATAGAAACTACCCCAATTAACAGTTGACACAGGTGAGTAAAACCTCCTAAATATCCGAGTAGTGGTGGTAAACGGTTTTCACACACTATGGGCGATAGGGGGTAAATAAAATTAAATAACAATATATATTAGAAACCGTTTCTAATTTACAGGTAAACATATGCACATACATGGAGATACTTTTTAATCAATCACATACACAAATATACTTTTTATTAATTAATCTTATTTTTATAAATTACTTTGTTAGTTGTCAAACATTGTGTTATTACAATTGTTAAAATAATTACATCGTAGATTTTTTTTGGCATTGGGTTTTATATATTATTTTGTACTTTTTATAAAAATATTGTTTTTTATGATAATAGGATTATTGAAAAATAATGGACACCACAACTAAAAAATAGGAACTTAGTTACACAATACAATATATAAAAATAGACACCTACAAAAAAAATCAAATATATGGAAAACAGAAAACCAATAACACTTTAATAAGCAAAACATAAAATGACAATATTCCAGCAAAAAAAAAAAAAAAACAAAAACAAAAAAATCCAGTAAGAACTATTCCTTAACTGGACATATTACAAAGTGGGAAGTTTCTAATTGTCCTTAACTGCACAATATGTAACCACTATTAAAAAAGAATGAGAAAGACAGCAAAAAGTAGGAATTAATTACACAATGTTATATTTAAATATAGTCAACTACAAAAGAAATCAAATATATAAAAAACAGAAAAATAATGACACAATGATACTCAAAAAACACAATGACTATACTAAAAGAAATCATTCAAATAAAAACTAATCATTAACTGCACCTATTACAACGTGGGAAGTTTCTAATTCTATGTAACTGCACAATGGTAAGGGCTTCCAAGCTGCTCTAAGGGCTTGGTCTCCAAGGGCCCATTGTGTTTTTTTTGTAGACCTTTTTGTTTTTAAACCACAATCACATGTAATCATAATTAAATACGCACAAAGCAAATATTAAAATCATACACTCTCAATGAATATTTAACATGATAATATAAGCACATTAATTCATAAAGATTCAATCTCATTGTGACAAACTATACCACACATAAAAAACAACCACAAACATCAATTACTAACTGATCAAAACAACGAAGAACAAAAAAAGAACTACATAAAATAGCATAACTAAACATTTGGTGAAATGGTAGTTTCAAAATAAACAGATCCATTCACACCTTGAGTAAAGATGATAGGCAAAAAAACATGCATTTCCTCTGCCTCTACAGTTACATCAGTAATATCACCCCATTCTTGAACTATAATGAACTTCTTATTTCTGTTGATATAGTGCACAGACGACTCAATCATCAATGGCATAGAAATAGCAGGTGGACAAAAAAATACTTTTGACCACTTTTCATTTTCAAGTTTCTACAATTCCATATTCACACTATAGAATCCCATACTAACCAACATATGGAGTTGATCTCGAATACTAACCAAGTGACCTGTAGCTTCCACATCCATTGTATCTGGGAATCCAACATCAGAAATTACCCTGCTATCAACATCTAAACGAAGTACACATGCGTTACCCACACACCACAACCTAGTCAATACGAAATACAAACAATTTGCACAAAACGTGCCTACAGACCAACTATAGACGTCAACATTAAACAGACTATAGTTTGAGAACATTAGAGTTGACCATGACCCTTCACTGAGAGAATAAATGTTAACAGCCAAGATCATATGTGTCCGTTTAATATGCACAATATTGTAATCACCAGAAGACCTGACGCAAAACCCAAGACTATCCTGATTCGGATTAAAAAAACCCTGTGAATTAGAATTTGATAGCATCTTGAACACACGAGTTAATGGATTCCAAACTACCAATTCACCAGTATTGATTAGGCAAACACATACCATCCCATCCAAACTTGCTAGAAATAAAATATTGCACGGATGAGCGGTGAAGGGAATGTGAACTTTATCACCTAAGAAACATTTAGGGGATTCATTATCCACATAACGAATATCACACAATAACCGGTTAACGGCAATTATCTTATGATCACCTAATCTGCGCATGAAACGACAATGATTCATAGCAAACTCAGGTGTTGAAAGATAGACTAACCAATCTTTACACACAACCTTGCACTGTGTAACAACTTTTGACGGAAGTCTTGGGATTATATTCATCAGTATCAGCAGAGACGGAAGAAACTTCACAATCATTGTCAATGTAGGTTAAATAACAAACACTTTGACAATCAATACAACAAATATGAAAAGAGATTCCTAAGAAGATGAAAGTCCAACAAATATTATCACAAGCAGTAGTTAACACACGTATATTAGAGCTCCTACAATTACGAGTAGTAGGTAGTTATTAAATAGATAACTATCCAGATTTTTTAAATCGGTTAAATTTTTAGTACACATTTACATTAATTTTATTTTTTGGCAAATATTCAGTTGAATAATAATTTACATAAATAGTAATAACAACTTTTGATTCAATCGTATTTTTAAGTATAATATGGCAACTTTCTCTTATAAATACATACTCGAAATATTTTGTTTCATTGTATGTGTTGCAAGTACTCTTTGATTGTTAGTCTTCTTTCTGATTTTTCGTGTTTGGGTTAACATGTATCGTCATGGTCCGAATTTTATCATAACTATACTTGATCCGCTATCCCTTCAACAGGTACATACCTTTCCGAATTATTTGTTTAAAGTAACGATTCCTATTGTTTCATCCTTTATTCAAAAGTAATTTGCCTTTTGTTTTTTGGTTTTCAGGCTATACCTATATGTATGAGTAGATTTATATGGATGAATAAGTTAGAATCTTCAATTGTTAGTCTTAAATTTGATGAAACGCATTCATGGTCTGTTGTTATCAAATTAATAAAAGATGTATTCTACTTTACGGACGGATGGTGTGAGGTTTTAAACTACTTCGGCCATGAATCTTTCTTCATGATTTTCAACTATCTTGGTGATCATACTTTCAAGTTCAACCTCTTCTCTCATGATCCAAATAAAGAGTTTGGAAAATCGTTTTGTAAAATTATTCAAAATCCTATACAAAGTCCAACGGTACGTAATTTTCTTATACATTTTATTTTTTGTTATTACGATTTATTAAAAAAACATAATACGTATAAAATTGTAATAATTATTTTTTTACAGGTTCTACCAGATACTTTTATTTCAAAACATTATGATTATCGTTTACCGGATAACATGGTTATACTTAATGTATCCGAGTATCATCAATGGGAAGTCCGTATTAGAAAGATTGGGCCAAATTATTGTATTGCTGATGGTTGGTTTAAATTTATTGAAGATCTAAGGTTAAATCATGGGGATATTCTGTGTTTTCAAAAAAAGGACGTGAATCATATTAATATTATCATATTCAATAAAGATGGTCGTCAAGTTTTGTTAAACAACACTCCTTTGATTGAGCCAGAATATGAACATATTAGCAATGTGGATGGTTATCGACAAGTTAGTGACGATCCTAGCTATCCTTTTTTTGCAATGACAGTAACTCATCAATTGGTATTATACTATCCTGTTTTATATTAATTTTTTTTTGTTTTTTAGTGTTTTTCATTTAATAACATTTACATATTTTTAACATTTTTACAAAATGTAGATCCTTCCCAAGTTAATTACTGACTTAGCTGGTTTAAATGAGTTTTCTGAAGTAAAGATCAAAGTTGTTAAAGGAAATATTTGGGTTACGAATCTTCGTACACACAACATTGATGGTCAAATAAGGTTTGTCAATCAATTTATTATCTTAGTTATTATTTCTCATTTACCCAATGTGTATAGATCACTAACAAAATTTTTCATATTTTTTCTACCATAGGTACGGTGTTGTTGGATGGAAACTTATACTTCAAGCTGAACATATTTCCTTAGGTGACGATTGCTTTTTCAACTGGTCTAAAACGAATTCGAGGCTATTGGTTACGAAACTCCAGCAAGCAGAAGTGTTACAGCAATAGAGTTTCAGTTTATATTGAAAACCCGAAAAACATATATCTTACATTTACTTTTCGATCCCCCTTTTTTTATGTTTGTAGTACAATGCGTTGGTTTTTTTTAATATTTAAATTCAGATTGCCATGATAATTTCATCCGTACAGTCCGTTTATGATAAGTAACACAAATCTACTTAAAAAGAATGGTATAAATAACATACAAACTACTTAAAAAGTACCAAAATAAAAAACACAATGACAAAAAACACAATTGTATAACATATATGATTACACATAACACAGAGACTTCACGTTTACTTTTATTTTTGTTAGGATTTGAGTTTCTTATGATTGACTTTGTTTGGCATAATTGAACAAATGAACGAAAGTAAAATGAGATTAAATGCAGCGGAAGTGGAATCAAACTTTGTAAACACAATCTAAGGGAAAATAGTTTTCGTAAACACATGTTTCTCATTAAAAACCCTGTTTGGGGGGTTTTGATCAAGGTTTTATAAAGGGAAAAAGTGAATGCTGACGTGGCAACGATTACAAAAGTCCACGTGCCAACCCTTGGTGAAGGAATTAACAATGGAAGACAGTTGATTTATGAAACCACTGATGAAGCAAGATCAGTGGTTGCAAACGGTTATACTGGAAACAGTGGGTGATTCTAAGCTATCAGTGGACAGCCATCAGTGGGTTAAAACACTGATTTTGAACAACAGTGATTACCAAGGAAATGAGAGGAGAAGGGTTGACTTTCAGCAGTGGACAGTATTAACAGAACAGATGTTTGAACAAAAACAGTGATGTCTGATGGTGAATCAATGAGATATTGAATCTTTTATGATATATTTCAGCTACTTGTCTATCAGTTGGACTTTACAGCAACAGCATCATAATATTCTTCAATCAGTAGTTGAGAAAACATCTGCTCCATGTGTACGGTCAAAACACTAAGCTTATTGCCTAGGAATTGATATCCCCCTGATGTAAGCTTTTCACACTCTTGGTATCTGTACTTGTTTGTGTATGATAAATCTTGACAACCATGCTCCTAGCATATGCTATGTTCTTTGAGTGTGGCACAAGTTTTTCAAACTTGTTGTCACTGAACTGCAGAAGCCCCTCTTACAAGACATCTACCCAACTTTCTGTCTTTTTAGTACCCCAAGGTGCATGACTTGTTGATGAGATGGCAAATGTTTCAGGATTAACCTTTTCAAAGAATCCTTTTTCATTGAAGGTATCAAGTGTTTGGTGAAATGAATGACTTGTAAAGGATTGATGTTTTTAAAAGGTGAAGCTGCACATGTAATATATGACACACACACATACACAAAAATAATGACATAAAAACACAATGACAAAAACACAATTGTATAACATATTTGTACACAACCAACACACGTTTTTTTTTTATTTATAAATTATGAAACAATTTAAAAGTTAGTAAAATTAGATAAACCTGGATCTGGGTACACTAAACGGTTAATGGCAGGAACGGTTACATAATGTAGAAACTGCTTGGGGAAACGATGCGAATAACTGAAGAGACACACGTTTACACACAGTTATTACTACACACACAAACCCATTCAGTTAACACGGGAAACATAAACTGATACACGCTTTATTACGCATGAATCAACGAAACATATTAATAACCTTAGTAATTATAACATAATAATCCAATCGTTTTTTTTTTTTTTTTTTTTTTTTTTGAACGGAATAATCCAATCGTTTTACCGCCTATTCAATTCCCTACTCCTGACCACCTATAAAATAAACTAACCCATAAGTCCATAACACATCACCTATCTTTTAACACTAACTCGAAACATCTCTACATTCAACACAACTACAATCATGCCTGGATCACACTACCATTTCGGAGACACAACAGAGGCCAAGAAAATTATAACCACTGCACACTTTGTAGAGGATCAAAAGGATTCAGAAATCTTACGAACACTACAGAGAATGCATAACACCGCCACTGCAGATGTAGAGAGAAACAATACTGACATGAACTACAACGTTCTGCAGTATATTTCGAATGGGCTACAGAACGAAGATCAAATAAAGATTATACAATATCTGGATAAACAGTTACAGATAAAGAAAAAACATAGCAGTTTCGTTAGAAGAACTCAAGGATACCTTGTGGGAGTACATGAAGACGAAGAACGAAAGGGTTACTATAATGAATAACTATTAGAAACGTTTAATGATTACTTTTATTTTTTTTATCGCTCATGTATTTGACCTTCTACAAGTGTATCCTATCTACTTAATGTAATAACATATTTAAATATTGACAATGTCTTATAACAAATTTACCTAATGACTCTATTTTACCATTTTACCAAAAATTTTATTTGTTTTGCTTAGAATTTAGATGTATTACATAAAGTAACATATTACAAAACACATGATCAAGTAACATATAGAAGTATGTATACTAATTGATTGTAAAGTATTAACACAGCTATAGTTAATAAACGTTTATTTTCTTACATAACTTGTGTAAGATTGCTCTACAATATTTAGGTTGATTATTTTACGTGTAAAATATCAATAAATATAAGACAGTAGATGAAACGTATTTGTTAATTTACAAATGCCTGTTGATATTACAAAAGAATTGTATTTAACGTATACCATTGTGTTATTGCCATTGTGTTAATAATAACAATGTGGTTTTGGGAAACATTACCATAAATACTGCATTTTTGTTATATGTTAACTTTGTTAAATATTAATCTAATATAAATTTATCTATTACAAAAGTAATTAACTATTATCTACACACAAATTGACATCTATGAACATTAATAACAGCCTAATACAAATAATAGTCACACAAAATACACCAGTCAAAAGCTTTGAAAGTAAATACAAAAAAAAAAACAAAGAAAACAAAACATTTCGCAATCACAAAAACGGCATTACAAGGTACAAACATAAAGTTAACAAATTACTTGAACACACAAACATACTAACTGCATTAAAATAAAATAAAAAACATAAGCATAAACCGTTTATGCAATGTGAACAGACAACGACGGAAACGAACTACTTCTTAACGCGTTTCACCTTCTCCGAATTATTCCTAAGTCTCTTCTTGTAGTTCCCTCCAATTTGTTTAGCAACCATAGAACCACCAACCATTGAATTAGACATATTGTTGACAGCATCTTGCACTCCTATATGACTTTTGTTAGAATCAGTCATTTGATCATTTTGAACAGTACCCTACATGAAACATAGACAACATGAAACACTTCTATAATTTCTAACTTATTAAAATGATATACAAAAAACCAATTACCTCTTTATTGATTTGTCTGGCAGAGCCCTCATATTGCTCAGTACCAACAATACCCTAAATGCAACAAACCAACATGTTACACTAAAAAAAAACCAACGTAATAAGATAAAAATAAAACAATTTATTCACCTTCATCACAGATTGACCAACACTGTCATCATGCTTCTTATCATTACCAATATCCTGCCATAACAAAACAACCAATATTACATTCAAAGTACATAAAAAAAATAACCAACAAAATAACATAAAAATAAATCGATTTATTCACCTCCATCATAGATTGACCAAAACTGTCATCACGCTTCTTATCATTACCAATATCCTGCCATAACAAAACAACCAATATTACATTCAAAGTACATAAAAATACACATCCAAATAAAAGAATCATTTACCTGAAGTCTCGCTTTAGTAAGGCAATCATTTACCTCCGTATCAATAATTACCTATATATAACATCAAAATCAATTTCCAGCTAACTAATACTATAAAGTTTAGAGAAAAATACACTTAACCTCTACTTCAGATTGCAAATGGTTGCCAGCTGTCTTGTTATCTCCAATAATCTAAACGTAACATACGAACCATTAATCAAATAACAGTAACAGTAACTTATATTACAAAGTTAATTAAGTCATGAAAATAATTAAAAGTTTGAAACTCACAAAAAACCAAACCACAAACACATATTGAGAATAAAAAACAAAATACATAAAGAGTTACCGATGACTGCGTTGACGATGTAAGAGAATTATCAACTACTGAGCTAAACACTTCATCAGCCATCTCCCATTCAACATCTTTGATCTTTGCACACATTTCAGTTTCTTCATCAATTTGAAGAACACCAGCTGATGGAGGAGTGGCAGCGTCAACAGATGTAGATATAGACCTAGGCTGTATAAGCACATTGATATCATCTATGAAGTAATGTTACTATTATCAAACAAACCAACTTACTAAGGTAAAGTTACTTAAACCCAAATAAAACAAATCATTTACCTGTACAACACTTTGGCTAAGGCTAGCATCTCGCCCATTACCAACAATAACCTAAGAAAACAAACCAATAATTAAACTAACTCTAATTAACCATCTTAAGTAATATTAAAATAATAGTAACAGTAACCTATATTACAAAGTTAATACAGTCATGAAAACAATTAAAAGTTTGAAACTCACAAAAAACCAAACCACAAATACATATTGAAAATAAAAAACAAAAAACATAAAGAGTTACCGATGATTGCTTTGACGGTGTAACAGCATTATCAACTAATGAGCTAAATACTTCATCAGCCATCTCCCATTCAACATCTTTGATCTTTGCACACATTTCGGTTTCCTCATCAATTTGAAGAACACCAGCTGATGGAGGATTGGCAGTTTCAGCAGTTGTAGATATAGACCTAGGCTGTATAAGCGCATTGATATCATCTCCGAGGTATTTAGAAACAGTAAAACGGTTGGAAAATTTAGGCGGTAAATTATAGGGATCGATCTTAATAACAAAAATAACCCTTCGAGAACATAAATTTTCATTCAAATACGATTCTATCCAATTTGGATCATCAACACCCTACAAAAAACATAATAAGCTATCAACACAACTGAACAAACTAATATATACTAATCATGCAAAAAATTCAACAACTAATAATTGTAAAAGGAAATGTAAAATAAACCTCTGACAAAGACTTATTAACTAACTCATCAGCAGATATTTTAAGTAGAGATACTGCAGCTTCATTAAAAACAACACATGTCATCTCATCATTGGTACCATTAGTAACACAAAGTTCCAATTTGTATCTGCAAAACAGAAACGATTAATAAAACGAAAAACAAACAACAAATAAAATATTAAAAAAACTTACACATAATGTGGATTGACAACATCTTCTTCACAGTTCCAACACAAATAGTAACCGTCAACCATTGACGCCTTCTTACGACATTTGTTACACTTAACATATTTCCAATCACTATGCATTTCCACACCACTTATGTTTGCATCAATGTTGAAAATTGTTCCCTGTACATGATTTAAAGTCAAAAACTAATGATTAAAAGTAAAAAAACTAACAAAAATAATTTATTTGGGTGTATTAGCAATACAATACCTCAGCCACATCTCCTGCTGTAAGAAGGCTGTATATGTTTGCAATACTCGTAATTTGAAAGGTGGCTGCATTGTCTTCAATGATAGTAATTTAAGGAGACTCACTGAAAACAAAAAATACAACGTATATAAAACATAAAATAATAATGCATCTAATAAAACATGCCAAATCACATAATTACATAATCCTGTAGGCATCAATTTCAGGTATAGAAAGATTCAAGTAAATTTGAGTCGCCACAGTTGTCATTAAACTTGTAGAACCTAATTCAATACAAACATTTAAACATAAGTTATAAATAATCAAAATTAACAATGCAACATATCCTATACATAACACCATACCCTTGTAAGATCGAACTTTGCAAGATGACAAAATAATAACAACTGTATTTTTTGCAATTCTTCGAATATAACCATCGCTAAACTGATTCACCAAGTGTCCCCATAATGAAACATTCACCTTCATATCACTGAATTATATATATTTAAGAATGAGATAGTAAAAATAAACAATATAGACGAAAGAATTAATATAGACAACACTAACATACTTGGTGTCAGAGATAACAATGTTTCGTACACCAGGATTGCAAGATGAAACAGATTCCAATTGATACTGAACAGAGCCCCATTCCCTAAGAACGCCAATAACATCTACACACACACACACACACACATATATATATAACATTAGAAAACTTGAAGAATAAAAAACTAACAGAATAAAATGCATACATACCTGTAAGATATTTGTCATCATTAACACGATCGGCTAACAGATTGAATGGAAGAAAATCAAACACATATCGTCTGAAGACAGACGGATGCGTCGGACAAGTAGTAATACTTGTTGAATACAAGAACTGAATGAAAATATCGCACCGCAATGGACGATACATGGTACTATACTTATGAACAACAAACTTACGAATCCTGTAAACACATCCCTCTTTAAACGCATTCTGAAATAACCTCAGCAAGTTAGATGGAATCTTTGCATGAATAGATGAACCCTGAAAAAACATATACATTTTAAGATTAGATAATTACCAATGTAAAATCAAAAACTAAACAATATTGCATTACAAAGAAATACTTACTTGTGCATCAGATAGAATCATGTCAAACGAAAGGATACGGTTTGTTTTAGGGTTGAACGATGTCCAAGCACGCGAGACCAACACATCAACTTGCCAGTTGTTGGTAAAATAAGCACGTAAATCCGAAATACTTGCATGATTCATTTTATAAAGTAATAAGCTGCAAATATATATAAGACTGCAATCAACATCACACATATAATCCATAACACTATAAACAAAGACTACACATATAGACCCATATACATACACACAAGGCTAATAATACTCAACAAAGAAAACATGTTACCTTTGAACAACCTAGTTTGACAACACCAATTACACAATACTATCAGCTGGCGATAATGGCAAATTATAAAAAACTTCCTTGTACACAACATTTTTAGTCATATTGTTAGGACATTTTTCTTTATTATCCACATAGAACTTTAGTCCAGCACGAGATGTTACACGAGATGCAGCAACATATAACTGTCCATGGGAAAACACGGGCTTTACTAAGTAAACACAAACATTATTAAAAGTTTGGCCTTGACTTTTGTTAATAGTCATAGCAAAACAAACTTTTATAGGAAAATGTCGCCGCTTAAATTCAAAAGGCCAAGACGAATTACTTGGAGTCATATCAATTCTACCAATGAATACTTTCTCTCCAACATGTGGGCCTGTAATAATCGTACATTCAAGAACACGACGACTTATTTGACTTACAACCAACCGCGTCCCATTACACAAGCCACGTTGCATGTTTAGGTTACGCAACAAAATAACAGGTGCACCAACCTTGAGATGTAGTACATGATTCGGAACTCCAGAAAATTTCAAACTGTTAAGAAACTCAGGAGCATACATAGCACGCAATTCTTCAACATTTTGTGTACTCACACATATCTCATCAGCACTAAACAATGTATACATTTCACCTGGTATCTTCTCAAGAACATGTTGGTTAATCGTATCAACTTCATCATTAGTCAGACAAAGAATGCAACGTTCCTTCAAGTAATCGACATCATTAAATCTGTTCATAATATTAGGGAACGTATTTAACACAACGGACTCAAGATGTTTATCAGTTACAGAAATTAACATATCTCTTGGTATATGAATCCATGTATCATCATCTTATCCATCCACAGAAACTGAAGGAAGACAACCAGTCCCCATGTCTAAAAGCCATTTACTAAATTCCTGCATTTGAATAAGATCCCTACCAAAAATACTTGGATCACGTAAACTCATATTAGTTGTCAAAGAAAACACTTTACATGACCTCCATATATTCGGCGACTTGTTAATTGCTGAAGCAACAATTTCACTCCGTTAACCAAACTGAACAACAGGAAGTATCTGCCGAAAGTCACCACCAAATGCGACAACCTTTCCACCAAATACTTTATGCTCAGCACCAGCCATGCTGTCTCGACACACATCCCTCAATGTTCGATCAACAGCTTCAAATACATGGCGATGTTGTAGAGGTGCTTCATCCCAAATAATAAGTGAAGCATAATTGATTAACTTAGCCAAATCTGAACCAACATCAATGGCACAACAAGAGTCCTTATCAACTTCAATAGGGATGCGAAACCGAGAATGTGCTGTACGCCCACCAGGTAGTAATAAGGAAGCAATACCAGATGACGCAACAGTCAAAACTATCTCATTATTTGATCGAATACGAGCTATAAGGGTCGTCCATAAGAACGTTTTCCCAGTTCCTCCACTACCTAACACAAAAAATACGCCTCCTTTTCTAGCCTGAACAGCAGAATATATACTATCAAACACTTCCTTTTGTTGACTATTCAACGCAGCGTATTGCTTAATAAAATGTGTCCTTTCCTCATTAGCATCATACATTCTCTCAAATTGAACCAACCTGTTGATAAATCTATCTTCCGAAGTATGGTCAATCTGCGGTAAGGTTGGAAAGGAAGTCAACGACCGGCCACTCTGAATCAACACTTGTTCAATCTCTTTCATAGTATAATTCAATATTTCAGCATCTGAGAAATTCAATGAAAAATTTTTCAAAATTGTTCGATATTTATGAAGAATGTCCTCTGATAGGTATTCATAACAATCAAAAAATAATTGCCGAGGATCACTAACAGTACAAAATAACAAAATTGTAACAAACAATTCACGAAGGCGATCCCCAAATTGCCAATGATAAGCCTGGCGTACAGCATCAACCCATTCAACATCATCACCCAAAAGACTTAATGCTTTACAAGCGGACATATACGTTGGATGTTCCACCCCGTCAACAGTTCGAATCTCTTTAAAACTTCTCGGACCACGCACAACATTTAATAACATTCTAAGATAATACTTTTCACCCATCGTAGGACTTACATAATATATACGTCCAATAGTTTGAAATGAACCTTTACGGGGCTCCCACACTCTTTCCTTCTCATGCCATGTAAACAAAGTTGGGTATTCGGCATACGTCAATGTCCGGCCAAACTCACACCTTTCATTTGCAGCCATCCATTCAGTAAACTTTGACATTGCAGCTGTTGTTCGTTGTAAAACATCAGAAATTTGCTCATGATCCTTAAAATATACTCTATTACACCCTTCTTCATGAAATGGGAGTCTTTCAATAGCCACTGAACGATAATGCATGTCAAACTCAAATATCTTCCAACACGCCTCTGATGCTGAAATATACCTACAATTCATGTACTGCTCAATCTCATTTTCATGATTTAAAAGTGATGTAAATGTTGTTCTCCCACCTTGACCTTCCAATACTGCGGTAGCACGATCTTGACCTTTGTTAATATAGCTGAAAAGATATTTAACCAACATTCCTTGGTTACACCATTCAACATTGATATGGCAACCATACTTTATAAGCAACGCACGATTATAAGGAACAACATATCCATTATCTAGCATAATATCTTGCCGACCAACACGAACTTTACGTGAGTTATTACGTCGTCGATACGACGGCCACCCATCATTTCTAATAAAAGTTTCGTCACAATAACTCTTCGGAAATCCTTTAGTACATTTGCCATCATTCATACAAGGACTCGAAGGTCTAAGGTTTCCACATGGACCATGCATCATATGAGTACCAACATTTAAAAAACCGATTGGGTCACCCGATTCAGAAGGCAGCTCAGCAGATATAAATCTATCAATTTCATCCGGTGAAGAAATTTTATCAGCTTGACTAAGAAACACAAGAATGTGGCAATGTGGCAGACCACGTTTTTGAAACTCTATTGTGTAAAGAACTGCAAAGACAGAAAAAAAAAAAACACAATGTTTTAACACACATCATAATAACACATTAATCACATGTTAACATACAACCATTGAGAATAAAATTCATTTAACTTACCCGCTTTAGGAACACCAAAATGATGCTTTTTCCTTATGTCTTTCATGAGCTCATCAAGTTTGATCTTAAATACCCGTGCAACAATATCAGGTCTTTCAGATACTAAGTGACCCACTGTGTTTTCCTGCAAATGCTGTTGAATTTCACGCCATTTTGGGTTACACGTCATGGTAATAAAAAGATCCGGAATACCAGCCCAACGACAAATTGCCATCGCATCTTGATATTGTTGTATCATATGCCTAGGCCCCCCGGTGAAGGACGCTGGCAACACAACACGTCGACCTATAGAATCACAGTTTGTCTCACCTTCTAATATACGATCATGCAACCCATTATACAACTCCTAACGAATTGTTGTCTGATGAGTCTTGTACCATTGTAAGTCATGTTCAAGCACTTGCGTATATGCATCAACAACAAATGTAAGAAATAACCGGCCAGAACTATGCAATGTTTTACCTTCTCCCATTCTAACCATCAACCGAAAACAATAGTATTCTCTCAATGAAACATTTTTTCTTTTACTTTCAGCACTAATATTACTTAGAGGAATGCCCACATTAAAACCATCTTCTCCATACGGGAAAAGTAATGGATATTGCAACGACATGTAACTGGGATGAAGTTCAGAAATACGTTTCGCATTTGTACTACCACGGTCTTCAACAATAATATCACGGCAATCTGTAGGATTACCATCACCCGGAATCAATGCATCAACTTCATTGACCGTAGGCAAATTAAACTGTCTCGCATCCCTTCTTCGTGTACCAAGCAGTCTAAGTCTAACAGGTTGCTGCGAAAAGTGAGTAAATCTTTCTTTGGCCATCCTAAAGCTCTGAACTAATGGATTGTGACGATTAAGCATTTTAATTAAATCATTAACTAAACTTCGAATACATGCATCATCATTCCCAGACTGAATACACTTCTCAACTGCTTTTAATCGATTGTCAACCTCATTTTCTGTGTCATAAATATATAGTTGTGCAAATCTTGGCCGTCCATCAATATGCTGAGGTAACAAAGTACCAATCCTATGATGATTATGTCCATTCAACACATATGTATAGGGACCACTTCCATCATTAACATCCGAACAGACTTTACCACCAGTAGAAGTAAACGAAAACATTGAATTTAGAAGCTTGATATTCTCTTTAAACACCTTAGATCGCGGTTCACCATTCAGCCGTAAAAGTCGCCGCAATGGTTCCGGAGCATGCCGAAGTAAAGGTAAAACAACCTTGCCTTTACCACAACAAATAGAGAAAGTTGGATTAGACGGAGCAAGATATTTAGTACTTCTCTCACCATACCACAAGATCGCTTTGCAATAAGGACATACATATTCTGTAATTCCACAATCCCAATATGATACATCTCCTATACAAAATAAAACAATCATATAAGAGAAAGTTATATTTATCATTTTAATGAGGCATTCAAACAACTAACAGTCATCAATGAACAATCCATACTTGATGAGTTTTCATCTTGGTAAACACCAGCACAAGATGACCTCCGGTTGTGCATAGATGGCGATGATGCTGAAACAAACTCCGAAGTTAAAGAATGTGATACAAAACGTGCATCACTATTCATTGAATTAGTTCCATGGAATTGATTTGAATTTGGGCCAACTGCAATACACGTAGATACAATCAGATGTGTCCTAAAAACATGAACACGTTTACATTACTTGGCATAAAAAAAATTAACAATACGTACCATAACAACGTCGTTGAACTGGCATATTTTCAATGTTTGAACCAGCAGGGCGATCTCGTAATCGAGGACGACCACGACGTCTAATATTATGGGATGTTTCATCAGATCGAAATGTCGACATAGATGAAGAAGACAGTGTTGATAATATTTCAGAATCACTTGCAATACCATGGTTAATATTAACACTATCCATACCACCAAGATCTGTATACAAACAACATTCATTTGATACCACTTGATGAATAATGTCAATGTTTTATTCTCCATCTTCATATCTAGTCCTTAAATACCTCAACTACTCATACTGATAGCTATTACATACTGGAAGCTCTACACAATACTTACCAATCCATACGTACATAATATCATGGATTATACCAAACAACCAATGCGCACCAGCCTTACACACTATATGCAAGCTCTGACATTTGTTAGAAGAATCAGCAGATAAACCAACAACATGTGAAAATATTTTGTAGTAAACTTCCTGTTATCACTGTATAAACTTGTTTTGCGTATAATGCACTCCAAAATACCATCTCACAACCCATCATTACATAAGCACAAAACACCGTATCCATACTTGATATCACTCCAAGAAAATAGACGACTATTATATAGAAACACCATCGGATCTATATACATACTTAGAACATAACACTGTTTCATGCAGGTAAAGCAAACATCTCGATCATAAATACGCTATTAATTGTCAAGCTATACCCTAATCTATTATTTATACTACATAATTTAAATTAACAAAACACATTAGCAACAAACATAGCTATAAGAAGACATGCAACCAACCATTAAATACATGTAACAACGAAAGAAAGCAATGAAATTAAATATGAAACACCTATACACACTATGAAAAACAAAATCATACATACATTGCTAAATAGATAGTAGCTCCTTTGATACTTCGTTTCCAACTACAACTTTTCAAAACCTATTGATAAGGGAAACTAAAGAACTGTAGTAAAAAATATTAAGACAACAGTTGGGTTATTAAAAACGGTTATCAAAGTTCAAATAATAATGGGGCAACATAATGGGTAGTTTTTGAACATGCACCATAATTGTAGGAATTATAATTGTCTTTAATTAGATAATATTATATATTTTATACAAAAACAAAGTAAACACGAAACTACCACAAATGAATGCATAACTTAAAATGCTAATTATAATTACAAACATTAGGTGTGTTAACCTAACTTAAGTTTTTTTAAACAAAACGTGTTTTTATAGAAATGTAATAATATATACTAATATTGTCCTATACCATTTATGTTGTTGATTACATTGTGTTTTATTATGGAAAAGATTGTGCTTATACGAAATCACTATGCTTAGAATAGTACGTTACCCTATTGCAATAGTCCTTATATACTATTTGTAGTTGTATGTATATTTTATACAATATTAAGCTCTAATAAAGGCATTGTGTTTTTTTATTAAAGCTTACTTTTTTTACTGAATTCTGATTATCAATGTAAACTTGTTTAAGTGGAAAAAAAAAGCACAAACACAACCCAAACTATATAAATCAAACACTCTTTTCTGTAAAGATGGCCTAACTTTAATTGTAAGAAATACAATAACTGAAACAAAAGCCGCTTTTATACAAACTAAAATACTATCCTACAAAAAAAAAAGAAAAAAAAACCAGAAATAAGAGACATAGAAAAATAAAAAACAAACATGAGTACTAAAATCGCTCTAGATAATTAATCTTAACTTCCATGCAACACTTCACACTTTCGTTTGAAACCGAATTTCAAAACAGTCATATACAAGACATCCTTCTGTAACTGCCAAACTACCTCATCGACCAACTTTTATTTAAAAGTTAAAACGACGGAAACCAGATATAATTATACAAACGAATGATATAATCAGAGGTTAAAGAATTCAAATATTCCTTTACGATTATATTTATACATACATACATACATACATATAATCATATATATATGCACCGCTAACAAACTTGGGCATAAAACATGGATACCCTGCTAACTGAAAATACGTGGAAGATTCATAAATTATGTCACCACACCATTTATTTCGTCAAAAAAAGATGACAACTAACCAACCACGTTTTGTTTTTCTTTTTTTTTTAATAAATTGAATAAATGAGACACTACATGAGCTATAATCAATAGTTTAAAATAACACATCAAAATTTTAAGCTATGTTCAAACGACGTATAGTGATAAAAAATATTTATATCTGCATACATTTTAATGTAATAGTTAAGTTAATCTCATCTTGACTCAAGTCACTGGATGCCTGTTGCAAAAAACACAATTAACATTATCCATAACACAATTCAAGATATTGTTTTGTCTTTAATTAATCAACTAAATAACCGAAATATTATTTTTAGAATATTTTAAATGTAGTATCTTTTTTATGTATTATATGTGTTTTCAAAAACAATGACATGAATTCTAAATTCAGATTGACTTTTTTTCAATAACATGGAACCAAAAATAAAAAAACATTGCAAGACTTCCGGTGACAAACACAAAAATGGACCCATGCTGTTTGAAATGTTTCAATGAATTTAATAAAATATGATAAATTTTAAGCTTGGGTTACAATTGTATAATTAATCATAACTTTGAGTTTATGTTTCTAATTTGAACTTATAATAAAATATGATAAACTTTAAGCTTAGGTTACAATTGGATAATTAATCATAACTTTGAGTTTATGTTTATAATTTGAACTTAAAAAAACTTTTGGTTATTTAAAAATTGAATATGAAATCACTATAACTTTTAGGATTTTCAATTAATGTTGTTAGTGATACAATCATTTTGGATGTAGCTTTCTTAATGGTTTAACTTGCAAACCACAATAGAGTTGACTTGATCATTTAACAATCTGTATATATAATGCCAAATCAAAAACACAAAACCTGTATACAATTTGTTACACTGCCCGAACCATAAACTACATTACACATCATTAATATATTAAATAATACTACATTAAACATCATCCATATATCAAATAATAAAACATAATATCGAACATTAGAAGATCCTTACACAATAAACCACTATATTAACATTAAATTACTAAAATACTAAAGACATTAACATAAACTATAACCAAACATGATACATCAAAACACAAAGAAGAACAGAAGCTTGATACCTTTAGTAATTTGGAGACACAAGGCTCTCAAAATAGACAGACCCTTGTAAGGCAGTCATGTACTTCCAAGGAAAGTAGTACCCAACTTGCATAGTTTTCATATCTAACATATAAATATCCCCACAAGTAGTCATCAACAGCATTTCATCAGTAGACTCTACATACTCTACAAACCCGAGGAAACTCGATGGAACAACACCAATACAAGGCAGAACCCATAAGTTAATCCATTCTTCATATCCCAACTTACACAAACCAACTAAATACATATCATATTTATAACGCATAAAAATGTGAAGTTGCCCAGCAATACTGACCAAAGATCCATCAAAACCTCCTCCATAAAAATCACATGGTAATGGAACACTTGAAAATTGCTCTAGGTTAACATCAAAACGTACAATTGACTGCACACAATCACCAGAACATGAATCAACAATGAAATATACACCATCTCCACACAATGTACCTAATGACCATTTTCCACCATGCTTAACAGACAGAATGTCCGTAATTTTCCTCCAGGAATGTAGTCGGGTAGAATAAATATAAACTGCCTCTATGCTACGTCTTCTTATAACATGTAAAACCTTGTACTCATTTGTAGAATCCACATAGAAAGCAGCAGAATCAGAATCTTTTTTGAAGAAACCATGTGATTCACATGATGGAAAAGTTGTACTTGCCTGTGTAAGAGGATTCCAAATTAAAATTTGAGAAGTCTCTTCCAGGCACACACATAACATTCCATCCAAACTCCCTAATATCATCAATTCATCTGGTCGGGTTTTGAATGGTTTAACAGACATCATTTTAGGACCACAAAAGCCCGTGCATGCATAAAACAATTTTTCAAGAGAACCACAACGATCTAATTTCGCAAGCACCCACTTGGTAGCTGACGGTGACGTACTACGACAATGAATTAATGGAAACTCTGGTGTGGACAGGATAGACAACCATTTTTTGCACACCAACTTGCAACGACCTATATCTCTTGCAGAAAGTTTTGTAAAAATACCATACATTAATATCTCTACAAGCAACTCCGACATAACAAATATTGATTAACTGCTCACATTAGATCAACACATGTTAGTTAGTCCAATTCACTTTAACATCAAAGTGTAAATCATAGTTATGAAGAATAGAAGGCAAAATAACAAATTGACGAAAAGATACTTACAAACAGCAACTTTTATTTGCTCAAAGATCTGGAACAATTCTGACTGAAATGTTACCCTATAATCATATAAATAGGAAGATGTGAGAGAGAAACGTCAACCCATAAAAGACTAGAGATAATGGGAGAGAAATGCTTAATAACTAATCACGTAATAAAAGGATTAGTAACCACTAACATAGCAGTTGATTTTTTTTTAAACGACAAAACTTCTATATAAATATATAAAAAGGCAACATACCAGATGATATCTCCAACTTTCTAATACACTTTATCCGGTAAAATAACACAAAACAAAATTTATATCATGTCATATAAAAACGCAATAATATATGTAACCACACAAACAACTCAAAATATCAGGTATTAGTCATACTGCCTTTACATACAACACTATCAAACTTACAAAAACCCATACATTCCACTAAGTTAACTGCAAATACATACCATAAACAATACATAACACTTTTGAATAATGGTGAGAGTACGAACAAAGATGTTCAGTTAATGGCACAGATGTTAGAGATATTTAGACAAGTTAATGAATCAATGGAGTTGAAGCGTTGGTTTTTTACTTTCCTTATAAGTAGTTTTGTTAAGTTTAGTGATAGTTGCTGTTATGGTAAAGTGGTTTGTATTCAATTATTAAGAGTTATTGGTGGTATTTTTATTTGAGTAAAATGCAATTTGCGTCCCTGTGGTATGTCCCAAACATCAGGTTGAGCCCCTAAAAACAATTTTTTGCATTCTGAGCCCCTGTGGTATTCATTTCATAACAGTATGAGTCCCTGCCGTCAGTCTTCCATCAGTTTGACTGTTTGCCAGTTGTGAAAAGTCTATAATACCCCCCACCCTTTAATATCTACACTTAAAGGAGACCAGTTTCATTATCATCATCAACAGTCGCTCCCAACTCCCAATATCATCATCATCATCAACAACTCTCCTCTCCCAACTCCCAAGATCATCATCATCATCTTCATCAAAGAAATCAACAGATCATCCTCATCATCTTCATCGAACATCGAACAGATCATCTTCATCTTCATCGAACAGATCAGGTTCATCTTCATCCTCATATTGGTCATTCGATGTGTTTATGTGTTTATATTGTGAAAAAAAGAGCGATGATTCTGGGTTTGATTTTGGGTTCCATTCGATGATTTTTGGTTGATTTTGGGTTACATTCGATGATTTGGGTTGATTTTGAAAAAACAGAGGGTTGATTTCATTCGATGTGTTTATGTGTTTATATTGTGAAAAAACAGAGCGTTGATTTTGGGTTCCATTCTATGTTTTTGGGTTTGATTTTGGGTTCCGTTCGACGATTTTGGGTTGATTTTGAAAAACAGAGGGTTGATTTTGGGTTCCTCATTTTGAATGTGTTTGAATGTGTTATTTTGATTGAATGTGTTCCTCATTTTGATTCGATGATAACAGTTATTTGGGTATTTTGGATTTGATTTGATGATTTGAATGTGTTATTTGGGATTAGGGTTTAGGGTTGAATGGATTTTTGGTTTGATTCTTGTGGGTTTAGGGTTGAATGGATTTTTTGGTTTGATTCTTGTTCAAAATGCATCAAAACAGAGTGGTATTTGGGATTAGGGTTTAGGGTAGCAATGTGTTTTGGTTTGAATGTGTTTTGTTTTGTTGTACAGAATGTGTTTTGGTTTGAATGTGTTTAGGGTTTAGGGTATCAACTGAGTATTAAGAACTGATCGGATGTACAGAATGTGTTTTGGTTTGAATGTGTTTAGGGTTTAGGGTATCAACAGAATGTGTTTTGGTTTGGTTTGTACAGATTCTTGTGGGTTTAGGGTTGAATGGATTTTTGGTTTGATTTTTGTTGTACAGAATGTGTTTTGTTTTGAATGTGTTTTGTTTTGAATGTGTTATTTGCAATGTGTTTTGGTTTTGATTCTTGTGTGTTCATCATATTGATTTTCGGTTTGATTCGAATGTGTTCCTCATTTGAATGTGTTTTGTTGTATTAAGAACTGTTGTATTAAGAACTGATCGGGTAAGATTCGAATGTGTTCCTCATTTGAATGTGTTTTGTTGTACAGAATGGCTGCGGATGTAAAGATACGCAAAACACCAACTACGAAGGCGAGAACACTTGACAACCTCCTAGAAGATGCGGTGCACATAAGGAAGTGATTGATATGAATGATTATAACCCCAGTGGAGCTCTTCGATTTTCCTTGAAATTCCAAAGCTCGCTAATTACATATCTACCACTGGGGTTATATTCATTCATATTAATGAATATAACCCAAGTGGCAGATATGTAATTAGATACACTGGGGTTATATTCATTCATATCTGGATCAGCTTCCCGAAGTGCACCCGTCAGTAAAAATCCACAATTGCTTGTGGTCGTATGACGTTTTGTCTCTGTATTGTATGTTACGGTCTTTTGTTATCGAGTCTGTAAGTTCCGTCAACTCTACGAAGTTGGTATGACGTTTTGTCTCTGTATTGTATGTATAAAAAGTTTACATTTAATATACAATTTAGGCTTTAATAATTTGTTATATATAGTATAAATTTAATTATTAGATTTCTTAACAAAAAACCAAGAAAAGAATTTAGGGGCTCAGGTTGATATTTCACTCATACCATAGGGACGCAAAGTGTTATTAATATATGCAAAAAACGGTCTTACCCCTGCCTTTAACAGTCAACCTGACGGCAGGGACTCAAAGTGTTATGAAATGAATACCACAGGGGCTCAGAATGCAAAAAATTGTTTTTAGGGGCTCAAGTTGATGTTTGGGACATACCACAGGGACGCAAATTGCATTTTACTCTTTTTATTTTAATGGAATGTTTTGGTTTGTTTCTTGAAAGTTAGTCTGGATGAATTGTGTTTTTTATTATGGTTGTTTTTTTATTGTGGTTATTTAATCATATATTATTTCAAACATTTAATATCTTCAGTTTAATTTCTTCGAGCGACCATCCGGAGAATTGTAATTGATTTGGTTTATTTTGATGTTAAATTGTGCCTGAATATAGACTTGCACTTGCACACATGAAAAAAACACAATCTCAAACTGGTGCTCTGTGAAAAGCTGTCCACTGCCATAACCGCTGTTTTGTTCAAACATCTGCTCTGTGAAAAGCTGTCCACTGCTGAAAGTCAACCCCTGTTCTCTCATTTCCTTGGATATCACTGTTGTTCAAAATCAGTGTTTTCATCCACTGATATGCTATCCACTGATAGATAAAATCACCCACTGTTTTCATTATAACCGTTGCAACCACTGATATTGTTGAATCATGTTTGTTCATTTGAATAATTATGCTTTGTTTTTCAGTTTGTTGGGTTGGACAGTCTTGCTCTAATGAGAATGTACATTTAGAAGCAAGTTTATGATGAAGTTTCTGTTATTATTTATGATAATGTGTGTTACTTAGCCGCTCAAGTTGATGTTTCACACATACCACAGGGACGGAAATTGCATTTTTCTCTTAATATAAAGTATTGAAAACATATATAAGTTAAAAACTGGAAAAGGCCCCACATTTAGAGTTCATTTTAGCCCTCCAATAATAAAAAACACAAAAAAACAAAAACACAATAAATAAAAACCAATAAATAAATAAAACACAATAAAATAAAAAAACACAATAATAACCACTCCTTAACATTAGGGGTTATACCTGCTAAAATTTATTCAAATAATTAACTGCCAAGTTACACATCACATATTATCATACTACTTATGTAATTACAAGAAATCAACAATTTATAATACACAACATACAACTTACTCTAAGAAGTAATATATATGATTTTGGGTAATCCCAACATTGTTGTGCAAACTTTTACTACACAGATTATGTGGTACTTTATATATTAAATATGGATAATAAATAGATTGTGCTGGTTTTTTTAAGGCACCAAAGCAATCGATTGAAACATGACAAAACAAATAAGAACAAACATTACGAAAGTTGAAATATAACAAAACGACAAAACAATACATCATTTAAACTAATCACCGCCTCAACGTGTTTAGTTATATATATTTATAACATTCAACACAAAACGGCACCTTAATTGGTGAAGAACAATATATGTCACACGCATAACACACATGACCGGGACAAACAGAAAAACCGCCATCAACATCACAGCCATCAGTGACCTCTACATCACAAACATTATCTACATCTCCAGTTTCGATATCACTACTGACTACACTGACTTGATTATCATCTGCAGACATCAGTTGTTGATCACCCTCGTCACAATCTCCTTCGTAACCCGAAACATTATTACCACCAGAAGCATCAAACGCAGAATGAGATTCAACTTGCATATCCCCTACAGTAAGCCGGAACATCTTTGCATGTTTCTTTCCTTTACAATGAGCATAAAGCTGATTTGCACTTGTACAATATATGTCACATAGAGCACAATGAAAATCCACACAACAATACGATAAATCTTGTAACTGTTGGATTAACACTCGAATGAGTAAACAACAAAATTACAAAGTAAAAACACAAAATGATTAATATTTCAAACACTTATACCTTTGTGGTATGCTTCCTTGACATTACATGATGCCTATATTGTTGTTCATTAAGGCATATGACATTGCAAACAGGGCAGCCAATGATTTCTTCCGGTTTGGCACCATTTGCCACTAACTTATAAACATCTACGTTCATGTTCTTAAAACAACTACAACGAAAATGTAATAGAACACACCTCTATATAGGTAAATATTTAAACGGTTTTAAACTCAATTGGACAGGTAAGTTACTAAGTTATATAAAAACTGTAAATTGGCTAAGGTCACAAAATTTTCGGAAATCATGAAATTAGTGGATCGAGGTTATACATGACTAAATACAACTCTCATAAACCGATGTTTTAATCAAACAAACTGAAATATTCAAAAAATTCAACCTCAAAGAGTGACTTTTCTCTTCTAATGTGTGAATTTGAAACAACTTTGAATATGTATTTATAATAAAGTTTTAATTTAAACTCAATTGGACAGGTAAGATATATTTACTTGAATAAAAAACTGTAAACTGGCTGAGGTCACAAAATTTTCGGAAATCATAAAATTAGTGCATGGAGGTTATAGACGAGTAAATACATCTCTCATAAACCGATGTTTTATACACAATGAATATGTAAAATCACATCGTTGTTTATCAAATATTTAATTACTCTAACTAAAGCTGTTTAAGTTGAATAACACTATAGCGATGTTTAAACATATACCTGAATTACATTAACGCTGTTTAAATTGAATTACACATCAAAAAGATTGATTGTATAACGTTATTTAATCCTACTACTGACATTATCTAATGACTACAACATACAATACATCACTGACTTTTTAATATATCATAGTCTTTCTAATTAAACATTGAGTTATATTTATTAACCTGTTCTTTATTATTATTATTCTTTATTCATCAGAATCAGAAACCACAACTACACTTGAATCCATCATATAAAAAAAAACAATTCATATAAAAAACATACTGCATATAACTAAATTTTAATAAAACAAACTGAAATATCCAAAATACCCATTGGAAAAAACCTAAAAATCATAACAACTGATTTAAATTAATAGAGATATGAGATAAGTTTATTTCTTGCTAACTTTCTCCAAATCCTTGAAATTACTTGGAGTTGAAGACTTATAGACGTCAACCAATTTACGTTTGTTGATTTCATTGGTATCACAACTGGTTTTAGCATCATCAATCTGAACACTTGAAATGTGACTTTTTTTTTGATAAATTCTTTATCGTTTCCCTGAAACAAATGTGAAAATTAAGAAAATAATAATAAAATTAAATATGATGTAAATATAAATGTATAAATACGAATCATGTATTGAAATAAAAAATACCTCAGCAATCTTCATCTTTTCTTTGAGCTCATTAATAATTGACTCATCATCAGTCATGTTTGTGACAAGATACATTTCATCAAAATTAGTCAGATTATAAGTTGTTATCTCAATTTTAAAAGCAAACATCTTTCCAATCAACTTGTCTAAATCAACAGGAAACATTACTTCTTCAACATCCTGTGAATCAGAATATTTTATGATAAAATTAATATAAAAAAATATTTAAATACAATGAGAAAAAAAATATAGGAGAAGTTAAGATTATTTATACATACAGATGATGAGTTTTCTTTAAGCAATTGAACAGCCGACTTGAGAACAACTTTTTCAATGATTTCATCAACCAGAGGATGAAATAATATTAGTTGAACATCATCAGTATTATCTTCCACTTGAACTTTTATTTTGAATCTAGTTAAGTTAAATATAAAAACACATATATACAAAATCCATTATTTTATAAAACATATAAATATTAAAATAGATAGAGAGAGGTAATATTACCTTGGAACTGGATATATAACACTTTCATCACAATCACGGTTGAAACACACATGAAAATAATGTGACTCCAAACCCACGCAGTCTACAAGATCTGTACCCGCCTCCATTAAACATTTAGGACACTCTACATAGTGCCAACCAAAATCCTTGTCTATAGCCTTAATAGTACCAATTATGATAACAAATTGAGGCTGTATAAATTGAAAAATACAAAAATAATTTAGTTTAACAAAAAAAAAATTGTACTTTTTGAATTATAAAAATTTAAACAAACCTTCATGATTTGCCAAAGGTCATACACGTTTTTCAACGGAGACTTTATGATAAATTCATCACTTGACATCTACAAAATGAATACAAAACTTTTTAATATACGAATAGCACAAAATAAAAATTGGAAGTAATAAAATAATAGAGAACATGAAGATTAGAGAAAAAAATAAAAAATCATACCTTCTCAGATTCAACCTCAAAGACAGACTTCTCTCTTCTAATGTGTGAATTTGAAACAACTTTGAACATGTATTTATAATACATATTTGATTTAAACTCAATTGGACAGGTAAGTTATATTTACTTGAATAAAAAACTGAAAACTGCCTAAGGTCACAAAATTTTCGGAAAACATGATATTAGTGGATAGAGGTTATACATGACTAAATACATCTCTCATAAACCGATGTTTTATACACTATATATGAATATGTAAAATCACAACGATGTTTATCAAATATTTAATAATTGTAACTATTGTTGTTTAAATTGAATTACACTATAACGATGTTTAAACATATACCTGAATTACAATAAACATGCTTAAATTGAATTACACATCAAAAAAATTGATTGTATGACGTCATTTAATCCAACTATTGACATTATTTAATGACTACAACATACAATACCTCACTGACTTTATAATATATCATAGCCTTTCTATTTAAACATTGTGTTATATATATCAACCTGTTCTTTATTATTATCTATTCATCAGAATTAGAAACCACAACTACACTTGATTCCATTACATAAAAAAAACACAATTAATACAAAACACATACTGGATATAACTAAATTTTAATCAACAAAAATGGATATAACACAAATTTATACAACAAAAACAGATGTCTGCATACACATCATATTTATACGAAAACTAACCGGCTTGTAGAAACATTATTCGAAACAAAATCACAAATCTAAAAACACAATATACTTGCACAACTTCTTTTTAACACTAAAAATGATAAATAAATCATACCAAAAATATATGAAACACAATTACCTCCTCTTCCTACAAATCTTTTAAGTTTGCTTGTATAAAATGATTTCTTTCTATTTCCTCTAATATGTTCCTTTGCAGATTCCACGTCAACCTCTTGTCTTTTACTTGCTCTAACGGTATCACCTAGTTCATCTTCAGTGTAATTTCTTGAGTTTTTCTTGAGTTGCTCTAACGGTATCACCTACCACCACCATGAGAACAACTTACTTGTAAATCGCAAGTCAATGTTTGGAGTGGACGCCATTGCAAAAGTATTTCCAAATGATTAAGATTGGTACATAAAACAACAAAAACAATCGCAAATTCTATAACTTCGAGCCCTAACTTTCAGGTAAAACTGAATGTCACCCTTTTCCCTAATTTTAGTTATTATACAGATAATTTAAAAACACTAATATCAAATACCTTTTCACCCCCATACTGAATACCACTCAAACGAATGTTTAGTTTTATTACAAAAAAACCACCTAATAAACCGAACCCATATATAAGAAGCATAAAAAACAACATAATCATTTATATATAAAGTTATATTTCTTTAAATATAGAAAATACAATTTCCTGAAACTTCATACTTATTCTCATTCATCACTCTATATATAACATACTAAGAACTCCCCAAAAAAAAAAAGCAACAACTAACAATATCACCAAAACATGATAAAATAATTAGAACAAAAACCAACACATAAATTGTCATTCATCATACTATATATTACTAACTACATACGAAAAGAAAAAAACATACAAAAAACACCAAAACATAGTTCAATACTTGCAACAAAAAACAACACAGAGAAAATTATACACCAACATTTTATACATAAAATAAAACGATAAATTCAAAGTTTCACAACATGAGAACCACGGTGAATTGAAACTTTTGGAACTTTAAGTTTCCGATAGTAACTTTCTAGTGAATCAGCGGTATCATCAACTTCATCTTCAGAATCAGAAAATTGGTCAAAACCAGACTGACCGATAACCTCATCTACATCAGCATCAACAGTCATATCAATAAACTCAATTTCTTCGTGAGAGCTACTGATCGAAACAACATCATCCCAATTCCAATATAGCAAGTCTCTAGATCGTTTGCGCTGCCTCTCAATCCTTCGTATCTGGGTAAGAAAAATAACTTGTTTCATTATGAGCTAGAAACTATCACATAACAAATTTTACTAAGATTTAAAAAATTACAACTTCAATATATATCACATCCTCACTGAACTCACGGGAAAGATGGGATTTATAAGGACTAAATGGCCCAACAGAAATTATCTCTACACTACCACTGTCGGCCTGTAATCAAAACAAAATAAAAATACCAAAACAACAAAACAATAATATTAAAATATTACAAATAAACTTTATTTATTGATGATATTACTAAATTACCTGTTCTTGACGATTTAAAGGATTGATAAACGACTGCTGCCGGTCATCACCTAAATAAACAGGATTATTACTTCTTGTAGATGCATTTTTCTCCATCACTTGCTCAATATTTGAAGGATAAATCTAAAAATTCTGTTACAAATTCACAAACCTAAATAGTTTTATACTAACATGTTCTTATTATATAAGCTATTCTACAACGGTTTTTAACACACGTTCAAGTATTGTAGCAACTACTATATACACACGTCACATATCAAGATAATGGAACAGTTGATTTATAGGAGAACATGATTTCGAAGGAAATAAAAAACAGTTTAATATAACTTATATAACAAACCGCCAATTGATATCCCTAATCAAAATTATAAGGCTACATTGTTACAAATAATATGGGAGAATGGGAAGTGGGTAGTTACTTCCCATAAAGAATTGCTCTTCTCAACAACTGATCCTGTAAACAACTGTTAAGTCAAAACACTGCTGAATCCTGTACACAACTGTTAAGTCAAAGCACTGATGAAGCATAAAGAATTTATCTAAAAATTATAGATAAATTATCATTTGTTTTAAGTTGTGGACCACAAGTTAGCTTCATAGGAAAAAAAAAATCACACCTACTCGTGTGCCTAGTTCAATTAGCTTTAGTCCTATGCAATACTTGTTTTACAATCCCAAAGCATGTACAAGAATCATAGGAGTTAAATATATCAGGGGTATACCTCTTGTCCAACATATAATACTTCTCTTCATTAACAAAAGTTTTACCAGCAAAGGCTCATTTACCCATAACTACTACACTCCCCGTGTCACATATAAAAAAATACAACAGTTGATACAATAAGTTTGAGTAAACTTCCGTTTTGCTCCCTGTGGTTTGGCCACTTTAACGATTTTGCCCGAAACCTTCAAAAATAGCCATTTTCAACCAATAGTTTGCTATGGTTTTTCCATTTTGCTCCCTGCAGGAAGGAAAATGGAAAAACAAACAATTTGGATGGAGTTAGAGGCAGGGAGCAAAATGAAACTTTACTCAATAAGTTTGATTCATTTGAATATAAAAAACACAAGTATATTAACAAAAAAAAAACACCAAAGAAAAAACACAATGTTATACCATAAAATAAACAGCTTTCGTTAAAACACAATCCATTATATCTAAAACAAAATACTTTAGTTGATTTACAACTAAAGATTAATTTATTAATTGAAATGCAACCATATTATGACATTGTAATTTGTATGAATGAAAATTCAAATCTTATCAGATGTTGTGCTTTGTATAAAAAAAATGTTTTTATTGTTTTTATAAAAATACTGTTTTTGTTTATAGACATTTACACTTTTCACAACAACATAGAGCTTATAACATTCATACATAAGCATTAAACCTAAACATTCATTGACCAGACCACATTCAAACAACAACAGCTACATATAAACAATCATACCTAATATCCAAATGTTTTAAGCAACACGAATACATCACACAGGACAATACAGTTTCATTCGCTCCACACGACTTCCTCGTGCTTGCTCTTTCAACCTATTCTTTCAATTGCGTCCAGCACAACGTAAGCTTCACTATCATTTATACCACAAACTCCCTTCGAGCATTAAGATAATGCAACAATATTTTTGGTTGCATATTTGCATCTTAATTCATCTAATTGTTCTTTCTGCCCACAATCTACTTCTTTTCACAACCCACATCGCCCGACGTCGTAAAGAACTCCCTTCGAATGACTCCATATGCCTCATTAAAAATATACCACAATCAACTTTGTTGTCTACGGTTCTCCACGACATTTCTAGTCGACTTATCTGAGCTTTGTGCATCTTACGCCACCCACAACACCTTCACTTAACATAAAATCTGCTACTAAATGCCTCTGCTATTATAACGATAATAAATATAAAAAATTATCTTTTACATATGATTGTGTTTTTTAATGTCAAGGAATGTACCAAATTTTCTGGCCAAGCCTCGGTATTTTAAGTCAGATCTATCATCATATAGACTGCTGTTATCAATCACAGCTATTTGGCACTTTTTCAAATGAAAGCATACCATAGTAGAAGTGATCAGATTGCAAAACATGTATGAATAAAAGATCAACTTCTTTCAACGATGCTACTTGTTCTTCTTTTAAAACTTTAATCATATTTCCAAAAAATTCAGCTTGCATCATCTCATAGCTTGAACCATATGTGCCACCATCCTGTGTATCAGTTATAATAACGTTACTAAAATAAATAAATAAACAATTCACTTATGTTATTTACTTACCAGCATCTGATATGTACAAAACAATCGCTTAATTTTGTCATCAGCCTTAAACTTCTCCTCGTGATTTAAGATTCTGGCCCACACATTAACAACAGCAAAATGGACATACTCGTCATGACTCAATGTTTCTAGCACTATCCTTGTTAGACCTGAATCTGGCTGACCTTCAATTTGAAAAACAACGTCCCTACAACGAATACGAGTTAAAACATCAATCAACTTATAATCATAGTACATTATAATAAAAGAAGTTAAAACACATACATTTCAAATCCTCTGGCAGAGAAAATCCAATCAGAATAAATTTTCTCTACAAATGTCAACTTTTCACTCAATTCCACCACCCGGTTAATGTAAGGTGATCCTGGCACCAAAGTCTCATCCGTAGAATCAACTACATTTTCTTCATCCTTTTCATCTGAATGCACACTTTCCATGTTTTCAACTGAATTTACATTTACACCCGTATTACAATCAGTTTTTGTCTCTTGACTTTGAGTCTTCTTTTCTCCCTTACTCTGTATTTCATTATCATCTTTTGGAGATGAATCTGGATCTCTGCTCATAAAACCTGCATTTTTTGCAAATGAAATCAACGGATCCAATTGAGCTTTAACTTCTTTAACCACCTGATTATCTGCATAGCACGTAAACCCCTCATTCAGCAATGTCTCTACATTCTTCAAAGACTCTTTTGCCTTTTCAATTTCTACAGTCAAATTTCTGACAAAAACCTGTTTCAATATGAACAATAAAAGATGATAAAAACTATATATATATATATATATACATATATCATATATTCAGAGTGAAATACTATATGTTTTTGTGTCTTACCGATTCTGCTTCCTCCGTTCGTTCTTCTGCCACGGGAATGTTTGATTCCATGCCAACATCTGCATTCTCATCCCGCCTATTCGAATGTATATTTCGAGTATAACGATCATTGTCTCTACACTCATCATCATCCACTTGCCTTTCATCCTCTCCATGTATATCTTCATGAATCAAATCCTCCTCAACACCAGCACCATCATTGTCTTTGCCCTCGTCAACATCGACTTGCTGTTCCACATTTTCATGCATGGGTTCACCAGTTGAAGAACATTGACGCACCTCACTTTCATTTGATTTTTTGGTCTTTAATCCTGTTGTAGACTTTGAAGTACCTTTCTTTCTTCTTTTCTCAGACTTCAGTCCTTTATTCTTTATGTCTTCCAGTTTGCATAATGTACACTCTTCAATATATTCTATAACAAACAAACCTTTACGCTTAACACGTACATCATGCAACTTGCTTGTATGATCTGCATAGATAAGCTGTAAACAAAAAAATATTTGTCACTCGGTTTTGTTTGGATAAATGCCACAAATGACAAATTAATATTTTACTTATGATCTTACCGCAAGCAAAAACAGAGGCCCATTAAAAACTTGAGCAGGGTGCCAGCCTTTTCTCGCTCTGTCTAACAAAGTTAACATGTAATCACACCAACCCAGTTCTTTTATGTCAACATCCTTTGTTATTAATGGCAAAAATCTTTGGTTGACAGTGCCACTTTTCGTTCCTTCGCCTAGATGTGTAAACATCAACACCAAAAAGTTAAGAACAAACAACATTCCACAATCATTGCGTTCTCTCTTGCATCGCCTATCCAAATAAGTTTGTGTTTCTTGTATAAGAAACCTGGTGAAGCCTGTTGGGAATTGACTTCTCCACAATTTAACAACAGGACTTTTTATGTTTGGCCTATTGTTCTCTGTTATCATTCTTGATCCGTTCGGAATTCCCAATACCTTGTGAACCAATTCTGGACTTAACTTTAATGACTGAGATCCAAGATTTAATGTTCTTGTTGAATCATCATAGTTCTTAGCCAACCAAAGTCCCAAGCTGGTAGGAACATGCTGAATCTTCAGATTTAGAATAGGACCAAAACCAATATCTCTTACAACGTTCTTTTGCTTGTCATTAAACTCTAACATCCAATCATATAGAGTGCTTGGTGAACATCTTGGTAAAATCTTCTCACCAGTATATGGGAAAAACATTTGACATTCATGGTGATTTGATTCCTCAGGTTGGTCCTTTCGACGTCTCTTCTTTGGTAAGGTATCATCAACTATTATATAACTTAACGAATTTTAGAAACAAACTACAACTAAGATTTTCATGTTTAAATAAATACCTGGTTTTTTTACTTTTGATACAGCAGGATTAACAAAATCAACATCATCATTATCATCAGCATCACCACAGCCTGCCTGTAAAACTGCAGCAGCATATCAAATAAAATAATAAACTATGAAGGGAAAAAAATGTATATTATATTTAATCATTTTAAATTGATCTATAACATACATTCACTCTTTCGTTTCACAGCAGCACGAAACAAAGATCCTTCATGTCTCTCCACATTTTATTAGAAACAAAACACATAAAAAATATTAATTGTAAAACGTTATTTAATCCTACTATTGACATTATCTAATGACTACAACATACAATACAACATTGACTTGTTAATATATCACAGTGTTACAATTTAAACATTGTGTTATATTTATCAACTTGTTTTTTATTATTATCTAGTCATCACAATCAGAAAGCACAACTATACTTGATTTGATGATTTTAAACTCGATACACCCGAGTTTGATTACATTTCTCCAACTTATTCTGCCAATTTTAACAAAATACTATCAGGAAGTATAACATTACAATGTTGTAAAACAACACATAATATTCAACATACAATATAAATACAAAAACACAATCCTATAGCTTACCACATACGTAAAAAAACACAACATGCACCAAGATACTGCAAATAATCAAGAAACATACGCAAACACAATAATTTCCAAAACCATAATATTAAAAAAAAAAGCATAATTAATATAAAAAACATAGTGGATATAACTCGATTTTAACAACAAAAAATGGATATAACACAACTTTATACAACAAAAACAAACATCTACATACACATTATAGTTATACAAAAACTAACCGACTTGTAGAAACAATATTCCAAACAAAATCACAAATCTAAAAACACAATATACTTGTACAACTTCTGTTTAAACATTAAAAATAAAAAAATAAGATATAAACCATAACAAAAATAAATGAAACGTATTTACCTCTGCTTACGAATCTCTTAGATTTGCTTGTACAGAATGACTTCTTTCTATTTCCACTTATATGTTTCTTTGCAATTTCCACTTCAAGCTCTTGACGTTTACTTCCTCTAACAGTATCACTTACTCCATCTTCACTGAAATTTCTTGACGATTTCTTACCTATTTAACCAACAGACTTATAAAATCAAAACACAATGAAAATAGCAATCAACAACACCATCACAACAACTTACTTGTAAATCGCAAGTCAATGTTTGCAGTAGACGCCATTGCAAATGTAGTTCCAAATTATTAAGATTAGTACAAAAAGCAACAAACACAATCGCAAATTGTATAACTTCGAGCCCTAAGTTTCCGTTAAAACCGAATGTTCATCGTTTTCCCTTTTCTTGACTATTATACAGATAATCTCAAAACAATAATAAGAAATTACCTTTTTGCCCCCCACACTAAATACCAGTTAAATGAATATTTAATCTTATTACAAATCTTATTACAAAAAATAGTACCACTTAATAAACCGAACCCAAATATAACATGCATAAAAAAAACATAATTATTTAAATATATATTCATTTTTTTTAAATATAGAAAAAAAAATTATTGAAACTTCATTCTTATTCTCATTCATCATCCTATATATAACACACTAAGTACTCACGAAAAATAAGCAATAACTAACAATATCACCAAAACATAATTCACTAATTAGAACAAAAAACCAAAGAATTTATAGACATCATACCTGTTATTCAAAAGAATGAGATATTGACGTAGGACACCACGTCATCGGGAGTGAGGATGGACCTAAGCAGGATGGACCAAGGGGGTGGATGATGGGCTCCCACACTATTTATAAAAACACTTAAGAAAAAATAAACTGATTTGATTTTACAGAGAGAGAGAGAGATAGAGAGGAGAGAGAATAAAGAGAGAGGAGAGAAAAAGAGGCCCGTCAATGACGTCTTTAAGCGACTGAGAAACCAGGACAATCATCAGGGGACGGTGTGGGTGACCGGCGCCGGGGCTCGCCAAGGCAAGGCCGGCCCCCATACCCTCCAGTCTAAGTAACCATATTGATAGAAATCATACATACTGGAGAGGATATAAAGACTACTTTTAATAAGGTATACCTTGTTTTATTTAATCTTCTAATAAATAAAATAACACTTCATCTATTAGTTACACAAAGATTCTTACATATAGGGATTTGGACTGTCGTTTGGCATCAGCTGCCAGCCCATTTTTCCCTCTTATGTTAAACCAGATGAACCCAATGCTCACTCAATGATTTGTGTGAGATGGACCTATTCTTTTATCTCCTTTGAAACCTATATTGCACCTAATAAGGTTGACACTTTCAAGGCCCATGTTATCCGATTTTTGAAAGCCAATGGGATTTAGATAGTTCTAGACTATACCTCTTGTTAACATGTAATATTTCTATTCATTATCAAAAATTTTACGCACAAAAGCTCATTTACCCGTAACTACTATATATACTCCCGTGTTGCATATAAAAAAATATACAGCTGTTGATGTAATAACTTTTAATGCGTCTGAATATAAAAAACACAATTATATTAACAAAAACAAAAGACACAAAAAAAAAACACACACAAGGTTATACCATCAAAATCAAAAGCTTTCATTAAAACACAATCCATTCTATCTAAAATAAAATACTTACTATAGTAGATCGTAGTCTCACTATCAGAACATTGTGTTATATGAATCTAGCTATATTTAACATGATATCATGTTCAGAATAAATACAAATAACTGTTGTTAAATTACCACTTTATTACCATTTAATTTATATAATTTTAATTAACGTATATCTCTTACTTTATATATTATATATTAGTTGTAAGTATATACCAACAACCATTAACAAAAACATCGTAAGAATATATTATCAACAATTTATAAAAGCACAACAACGTACAAAATTACCATAATTTAATATTAAATGGATAAAACAATCTAATGTAACATCATTTTTATCTAAAAAATAGCGATAAAGTCTGGCACGACAAAGTCAAACTCACCACGTCTAAGACACAAATTTCAAAATGATTATCTCAAATTTTCAAACCATAATGCCATCCATTTAATAATTTTTAAATAATAAAGAAAAGAAAAAAATTAACCTAATTTAAATTTGTTAAAAAAATAACCAACACTATTTAAGATCCCTGCAACATATTCATAACATCAAGACTTTCCCCCATTTACATCGTCTCTCTCTCACATCATCATTTATTTACTTCTCTTTTTAGTAGTCCCATTCAGAAAACTCTACTTGTGCCGCTTATTTCCTTCATTTTAACAGTTACATTTACAAACCCCCTTTTATTCATCGTCATTACAGTTTGACCAATTATTACAGTTCAGGTCAAACTTGAAAATTGTATCATTTGATTCAACCTTAAATTTTTTGGACAAAGTTGACATCTTTCAAGAATGACAGGGACAAAAATGATAAAAACTTGAAGTTTGGTCTAAATTGGCATAAATGAACAAACTAAAAGGCCGGAAATAAAAATTAACTAAAAACAAATATAACTTTAAAAATTTATACAGGAAATTCCCAAAATATTTCATTAAGAATTATATTATCTTATATATATATATATATATATATATATATATATATACCATATTTGAAAATAAGTTGGGCTGATGTGGCATCAAATATGGTTTTTGGCTCCAAAACTCCCTTCTCAATCTTTTAACATGGAATGGATCATCCGGACTAAAAACCCGACCCATTATTTCGGATCCTATAAAAGTCTTCTAAATATTTGTTCATCTCTCACACTCCCCACATCTTCTTCACGTTTCCCCACAAAACCTTTGATCATCACCAAATCTACACTGCATATCTCATATCTTCAATCGATCAAATTAATCTTCATTTCCGACACAAGAGAAACATTTCTTCTCTTAAACCTGGTTATCTCCACAATCTTCATCACTTGATTTTTCGCTCCGAGAAGGTATGGTTACCTTATATGTTTGTCTTTCAAGATTTTTATGATTTGGATGATGATCATGGTTTACTTCTAATTATCTTCATCGATTAAGCGAGGATTATCTTCACAATCTGCATCAGTTGATTTTTCCCCGAGAAGCTATGCTTACCGTATATGTTTTTTTTTTGTAAGATTTGTAAGATTTTGTATCAATTGTATGAAGTTCATGTATTTTATGTAATTATCTTTGTCGTATATGTGAAGATTCTACTCCAATTATAGTTTTTTTGATATTTTGTTCCGTATTTAGGTTTGGTTTTCGTTTATTTTTATTTTTTTTGGATATAGGGATCTGATTTTTTTTTTTTTTTTTGTATATTGTACTCTGATTCTCATATTTTGGATGTGTGGTTGAGTGTTTTATGATAGATTAGGTTTTCGATATTTGTTGATTTTATTGCTAGAATGATTTATGATATGGTTTTCTTTGTTTATGACAACCTTGTGTTTACTGGTTTTTTGACCTATACATGCAATGTTTAATGTCAAAAACTATAGCCACTTTTATCCGTCATTAAAGAACATATATCTCTAATACATCATTAACACTCTTGTATTTTTTAAAACCTGTCATGCCCTTACCATTGAATCAAGTATGCCCTTACAAACCCTTAACAATACAAGCCTTAAACATGGATGTATCTTTGTACTACTATTAGTGATAGCTGATAAGATATGTCTTAACCATGGATGTATGGATGAATTACTTTTACTGATAACTGATAACATAGCCACAAACTAAAAGGAATAAACTTTAAATAACTATTGCATACAGTTAGAATTTGCTGAGCTGAACATTTCGAATAATAAGGATATTCATAGACTTGAAAATGATATAAACTTTAAACATTTGATAAAATACGATGTGATATATGACATATCAAGTGACAATGCATAAGGACATCCGTAGCGCTTAACATAGTAGTGCAAAACACATTGACAGTAGTAACACTTGTTTAATTCTCACAACATAATATATCAAAAAAATTAGTTTATAGCATTACATTTTATTACCTGACTATAACAACTACAACATATATCTTATAAAACGACATGACTTTGCGTGCATTTGGGATTGCAGTCTGCAAATGGCATCATCTTTCTGCGTAGTGTTAAAACAATCATCACGTTCTCGACTGGTACACATCCTATGAGAATACAATTAAATATAAATAATTGTTTACTGGTTTTCTTTATCTTTCACACACTTATATCGTAAATCTTTCAGCCACTACCTCCATCAATTGGGTTCTTTCATGACAAAGAACTACAAAACAAAAGCAAAATTTGTATACAGGCAGATAACGGGCATCATTGGAACGTCAACATCAGGAAAATAAACAGAGTATACTACTTTACAGATGGCTGGAAAAATATTGTTGATGATTTAGGGCTTGATGATGTTTGTTTGATAGTATTTGAAGCTCACAGTGAATGCAAATACAAAATCAAAGCCTTTAAAGATTCACGCCGACTGGGACCATCATTCTGCGATGCAATATCCAAACAAACGGAGAAACACATTGTACACTCTCAACCATGAACTCCCAAAATAACTTAAAACCACAAATGTATTATAATTTACATAACAAATAACTGCATCTCATCTGTCTAATATAATTATTGCAGAGGCTCCCTAAAAACTTTCTCAAAGACAATATGAAAAATAAGCCCCCAAACATGACAATACAACTATCTGCAGGTGAAGGACATACATGGGAAATAAAGATAGAGAAAAGAGGAAGACGATACTATTTGACAGATGGATGGATGAATGTTATAAAAGACATGCATCTAAAATTCGGCTACATTCTCGTGTTTGACATAATTCAAAAACCAAAGCTGACGATGACTGTTTTCCATCCTGATGGAAGTGAATTTATAATCCCAAAAAAAGAACCTGTTGAAGAAAAAGAAGCGCACACGCATAACCAAGGATGCCACAACAAAGCACCATCATCTACAGCAGACAACAGCACATTTGAAAAGACTGCCACAGAGAAATTCGTAAGATATCCGATACAATTTTTAACTATAATCACAGTTGACTTATATGCATTGAATTCTAACCAACTATTCCATATACTAACATTGTTTATTATACTACTTGAAAAACAGTTCATCCCAGATGAAGTTGTTAAAAAGAAGAAAATTGCTCAGACACGCACTTTGATAATAAAAAATCAAGAAGGAAGTTGTTATAACCTGGGAGTCAAAAATCATTCACGTAGAGCGCGAAAGGAATACCTGGTGAATGAATGGCTGGAATTTATGGCAGAGAATGATATATCTTATGGAGATAAGTGCACTTTCAAGATCTTAGAAGATGAAGGTATGATATTACTTTCAAACGTTTGCAGGTTAAATTAATTCACCCAGCCAGAAGCAGATTCAGAACCAACTTGACTTCTTTTTGCAACAACTAATATGCAGTATGGTTGGTGGTAGTTTTTTTTGTTTAAATTAACCGTCGTTAATCATGAAGGCTTATAATACTTTCCCTAAACTTCAAAAAACAATGTATTTTGTAATGGTAATACCCGTACACAATGATAATCATCGTTGCTCTACTTGCATTGTTGTTTATCATATTGTTTCAAACCGAATATGTCCTTGCAAACAAATAAATAATTTTGTATCAACTAACATGTTAACGTAACATATACCATCTGCTATAGAGCACTGTAATAATCACCACAAAATATAGACCACTCAAACATATATCAACTACTATATCCCAATAGCAGTAAAAAACTGCATTTGATGCCAATGGTAGTTTAATATGTAAACATGTCTATAAGTGTGATGGTTTAAAAAATATATATTGGTTTACAAATGTGTCTACTTTTGCATAAAGCATCAAACAAATGATAAGTAATACATATTCAAAACAAATAAAAATAGCCAACCACAATTAATACTACAATGGAGTCCCAAAAATGATCCCAATAACAAAAGAAAAATAAAACTAAATAAAAATGAAACACTTTTTTTAAATAATAAACACAATAAACAGAATTGCTAACAATATAACAGCAAATAAAAATACAAGATAATAGTACTACCCAATAGCTGAATCAACAGTCTCTAAAAATAATGCTCCTTTACGACCAAATAATGCTCCTTTAAGCCAACAAAACGAATCAACATGTTGAAGGTATTCAAAATCTTGTACACTCATGTATACTTCAGCAATATTCCCAAATTTGGGGAGCAAAATCAATTTGCCGTTTGCCACATCCGATGCTCCACACCATTCCACAAATGAGAATGTTTCAACATTTGGAAAAGACGACACCTTAGACCATAAATTATCTTGATATTTGAAAAGACTCGCATTAACATTAGGCCAGATTTCAACAACAAACATATGAAGCTTATTGTTAACAGTGAGAAAATGTCCATCATAAACATACAGGTCATTAACTGGGGGAAAAGGGAACCTCTTAAACGATTCAGTAATTACATCAAAACCAATTATATGAATGTCACCCCGTACCCTCACTTGTTTAACAGTGAAATATAAGGTATTGTTCACAAAAGAGCCAACAGACCAAATATAACACCCCGCTGCATATTTTTTCCCAATAAAAAAATCTACATTTCTCCAAGTGCCGAGTCGTCGTGAATAAACACGAGCAAGATCATAATTATGGCGACGTTTAATGTGTAATATTTTAAGATCGGAGGATGTATCAAAATACATACCAGCTGCATCCGATTGCCAATCATATATACGATCAGAGTGCTCATCGAACAAAATTTTGAAACTCATAGTAGTTGGATTCCAAAGCATCATCTGATATGAAGGCCTTTCATTGCAAACTAATAAAAGCCCACCAACAGTAGAAATAATATGTAACAACAAAGGCCGACTTTTACCAGGGAAACAAATAGTTTTCCTTGAACCAATGTCTACCCGTCCATCCACTACGGTATCAATAAATATTGATAGAGGTTGAATGGTGATTCGTTTCCGACATTTTAAACTACCAATCCGGCTAGAATGCAAATCAGCAAACTGACAACTTGATAACTCATCACGCCATTGTTTACAAACACATTTGAAACGACCGATTGCCTTAACTGGGAGTCTGGATAGTATTTCAGAAACAACAACTTCGATTCCAATGTCTGAAATGCTATAACCTACATTAAAAAGATAAAATTATACATAAAGTAAATACACAAATAAGCGTAAGAAACTGCCTTAACTGGGACTCTACTTAGTAAAAGACTTCAATTATTGTAGTAACTCCTAAACTACCACGTCACAAATAAAAAACACAACACTTGACTTAATAAGTTTTGAATATAAAAACCAACAACATATTAACAAAAAAAAACCCGCCTTACATAGAGTATTATCAAACAACTAAACTGTTAATGAAAAAGACCATTTCATACTCGATAATTGCATATAACCCTTAGTCCAACGTAAATTCAATAGTAATCATTTCACCCAATATTAAATCCTATTATATATAATACTACTCCTAACTACATCTTTTTTTATCATCTTTTCAACCTTTGTTTATCTTCACTCAACTCACACAATAAAACACACAATGAAGTAGAACAAAAAAAAAATTATAAGAAAAAACACAACATCATACCATAACAAACAATTGGCTTGCGTATAACACAATGCATATGAAAAAAAAAACAACTATAATTTAGAATATATACACAACTAAAATATATCATGTAAGTTCTCTAGACTATAAAAATAACGGACATTGGAAAAACACAATTTATATATTTATATCTTATATTCTTCTAAACCACTTTACATTAATTACTTGAAAAGACTCAACTGCAAATGAAAAGACCATTTCAATAAATCATCATTGCATCTTAGCTCGGATGCCAATAACAAATCATTACTCTTCTTTAACACAAGTTGTTAATCCTATTATATATAATACCTCCTAACTACATCCTTTTCTAACCTCTTCAACGACTCTCTAACTTCACTCAACTCTTCTCTGTTCTAACTACAATGAATACATCAAACTCCAAAGGTTGGTCTGAACTGTCCCAAGTTAAAAGGGATATCTATGAAGGATTCAAAGGTCAACATGAAGACACAGAAAGAGAGATCAGAGACAGCTTGATTGACATAACACGACTACTTCAACAGCAACTACGGGAAAATAAGAAGATGAAAATGAAGATCATGAGCAACCCACCTTCACATGAACAGTACATTGCTGGATTGCTTCTGTCTGATGAAGAAAGGGAGACAGAGGATCTTCTTGATAAAGCAAACAGCTTAGCTGACCAATACATAGTAAAAACCAACCAAGGAAAGCAAGCTCTTACTAAATTTCTGGCTTATTAGACTGAATGCAAATTAGTTTGATTGATGTGCATGTAGCTGTTGGTATGGGGTTTCTTTCCATGATAGTAGGACATCTTCCTTATGTTTTTGCTTTTTGATCTCATACTTAACGACCAACATGATTCCACATCTAATGTATTGACAAATTTTGTTATTATGTGTAGTTTTGTCAATGAATAATGGTTATATTTATGTTCCTCTTATAAGTTTTTCTATATACAACTTAACTAATGTAGCATGTTATTATTAACAACCAATACGTAAACTGAACTTCAGATACTCACACATAAGAAAGCTGGACAGCATCAAAACATACGTGAATAAAAAAAACAAAAGAGAAAGTTTATGTCAAGAAAAAAAAAACATTGAACAAACACAAAACATAAAAACCATCGCTCTAAAATGCAACAAACAAAAGAAACTACATCTCACTCATTAAAATGGGTAAACTTAATCTCTTTCTTACCAACATCTTTCACGGTCTCCACAATATTATTACTTGTACTTTCACAGATGCTCGAGTTCGAAATGACATCCAAATTGTAAAGATCAAGCAGTTTACGCTTAGACGTCGTATCTTTACAAACCATTGAACATGTTTTTTTATCAATTGAATCACCATCGCAACTCATCACAAGCGAAATTGGAGTACCATTCTTCTTATCATCAGCCATACAGCTCTAAACCAAGATTGAAAAAGTTTATTAACTAAACTACTAAAGACAACTATAATACTTCAGTTAAAAGTTCATAGTACCTGACTAATCCCAGACATTTGTTTAACCAGATCAACAACTGATTCATCGTCATTTATTCTTTGAATCTCGTATTCTTCATCACAATATGTCAAGTTAGTCTCGCTGACTTCAATCTTGAATGCAAACAATTTATCCACCAAAGTTTTTAATTCGTTTGGAAATCGCACAGTACCATCATCCTGAAAACATAAAAGACAGGATATATAACCAAAAAGTTAGCTTACAAAAAATATATAAATTGAGATATAGAAACTAAATATATACTACCATTATGTTATCCTGAATCAACTGTTTTGCAGACTTCTCGATAACATGGTTAGCCGTATTATGAAACAAAATAAGAGATACATCACCACTGCTATCCTCAACACGAACCTTCAATCTAATTGATAACATAACAACTTAATTTGAATTAAAACGAATTACATAAACCAAAATAAGGTAAGTGATGAAAAAAGTTACAATGACAAAATGACAACGTAAATAACAACAGAATAATAACAATACCTTAAAACCGGTTCATCAATAACATTTTTTCGACAAAATTCATTAGTGCACACATACAACGTATGTTGGTCTTCATCACAACCTCCGTCAGATTTAGTTAAACCCATGTTTTTTGTACAAGCCTCATTTAAACAATTAGGACACTTCAAAGAAAACCAACCAACCTCCTTGGATATTTCCTTTACGGTACCCAGTATGATAACAGATCGTGGCTGTAAAAAATATAAATATATCCACTTACATCTAATGTAAATATTGAAATACGAAACTTGAAATGGTCTATGACTACCTCACTAATTTCCCACACATCATCGATGTTACTAAAAACAACATTCTTTAGAAAATCATCCATAACCGCCTGCAACCCGATAGAATTAGAAAGCAGTAATGCATCAACTTTGCTGTCAGTAACTCAGAATGTAATACAAAAACAATGCAGACAATTATCACATAATGCAATGCACTTGTTTTCAAAACAGAAAGAATATGAACTAAACAAACCTTGCGAATAAAACTGGACATAATCGAATATGATATGTTTATTAAATAATCAAGTAATACGATATTTATACACCATAAAAAGCAGTTGATGACACCAGATTTGTAGGAACATGAGCGACAGCACATAAGTAAGTAGTAAACCGCTAATACATACCATGATGTAAAACAAATAATACATAAAGTATAGCATGTAAAATAAAAAAAAACAATAATATAGAAAAAACACAATCATAATACCATATAAAATAAAAAACACAATACTATATAAACACACAATCATAAACACTCCGGATACTTAGCTTATAATCCAATAAAGGGAATTTATTCATTTCTCTGCCACAAAATATTTATTACACATCAAACACAGCATTTAATGTTATACAATAAGATAAAATAAGACACACAACTACAAAAAGAATAGTTAAACCTGAATACAAAAGTTCTAATACATACATTGTCATATAATAAGAGAAAAAATCACTCTTCATAAAATAACACAATTTCTTAAAAAATTACACAATAATAACCATTCCAGATAACTACCTCTACATTAAATTTGAGTTTGGATCGGTTAAGAGAGGTTTATTAACAAATGAACATAGCAGTTTACCTTACCATCTTTGTAGGACAACATGCAAGAAAGACTACAACAACTTATTAACCTAAAATCCTGGATTATAAACCTCTAGTACATACCATATATTAAAATCACACATATTAAAGATTTCATTTAATATAATAACACAATATTATACAAAAGAAGGATAGAACCAAATGATAAACATACCATCTATTTTTACAACTGCCTTTTTTACAACTGCCTTTTAGCACACATCCATGCAGACAACTGTTAATACACTTATACATACGGAACTACTTGAAACAAAAAAGAAAATTCGAAAAAATGACCACCATTCCCTATAATATAGCATAATAATTTCTAATCAATCGGCGAAACAACGGTCTCGATAAATAATGCTTGTCCCACACCAATGTAGGAATCAAGATGTTGAAGGTAATTAAAAACTTCATTGCTCATCTTAGCTTCAACAGGACGAATCCAAACGTTTCTAAGCAACCACTTGTTGTTTTGAAATATAGTAGACCAACGCAAACTTTGTTCATAACTAATAATATGAATATTATTGATAGAAAACATCTTGATGAAGGCTTCATCTTCAACTTTGTACAAACCAACAGATAACTCGGGAGACCCTTCAGCAACAATAAAATGAAGCTTCTTTGCAATGCTCAGAAATTTTCCTGACCAAGGAGTAACTTCCAAACTTTCAGGAAAACGAATGCTTCTAAAAGTTTCGGAAATAACATTGAAAGCAACTATATACCTCTCGAAAGGGCCAGGATACCAACTTCTTAAACACACGAAATATATGGATTTGCCAGAATAAATTCCGGAAGACATAGAATAACCCCGACCACCGAAATTACCTCCCCTCAAGAAATCTATTTCTCTCCACGTCTCACGACGTCGTGAATAAACACGAGCAGTAACAACATTATTCAACAAATGATATTTGATGTGAAGCACTTTAAAATCATTGGTTTCATCAAAATACATTCCACCTGTATCACAGTTTTGAACATTCCGCTGAGAAAAGTCTGAGACAGACAACAACTTATGGCACCTGGTTGTTGGATTCCAAAGGATCAGCTCACAGCTTCTCGCTTTAAAAGACACTAACAACAGCCCATTAAGCGACGCTAGAATACTTAAGAATACAGGGTCAACATTGCCAGGAAAAGTGATATGTTTGCTTGTAAACACATCCAAATTCCCACCTATTACGTTGTCAACAACAATTGACATACCTCGCAAGGAGACATATTTCTTATGTGAATTTCCAATCCGACAAGAATGCATCATCTCAAAAAAATGAGTTGACAGTTCCTTACGGAAATCTTTGCAAACACATTTCAAACAACCAATAGCTTTGGCAGGGAGCCTTGTGAATATTTCATCGACGATCAATGCAAACCCAAGCTTTTCCATTTTATAATCTATGGGGCTACAATATAAAATATAATAAATGAAATATAATTGAGACAATTTGATCTGTAAATGTTTATATATAAACACAATATATACAACCCTTTTCATACACAACCGGGTGATAAAATAAGACTAACCAACCACGTAACTTATAAAAAAAAACTGTTAATGAAAGCAGTTTAACATTGTATTAGCACAATCTTAAACAACTGCTGATGTTGGCAAATATTGACCTTTCTACAAACATTTTGAAATCAACACAGCAGTTTACCTTACCATCTTTATAGGAGAACATGCAAGAAAGACTACAACAACTTATTAACCTAAAATCTTTCATAAAGACAGCATTTAATGATATACAATAAGATAAAATAAGACACACAACTACAAAGGAATAGTTAAACCTGAATACAAAAGTTCTAACACATACATTGTCATATAATAAGAGAAAATATCACTCTTCATAAAACAACACAATTTCTTAAAAAAAGTACACAATAATAACCATTCCAGTTAACTACCTCTACATCAAAAATGAGTTAGAATCGGTTAAAAGAGGTTTATTAAGAAATGAACACAGCAGTTTACCTTTCCATCTTTGTAGGAGAACATGCAAGAAAGACTACAACAACTTATTAACCTAAAATCCTGGATTATAAACCGCTAGAACATACCATATATTAAAATTACACATATTAAAGATTTCATTTAATATAATAACACAATCTTATACAAAAGAAGGATAGTACCAAATGATAAACATACATGATACATATAAAAAAAAAAAAGTAATTGATGTTATCAGAATCTACACAAAAGCCAAAAAATACACGATGTATGCTACCAAAATACAATTTCGTTGGTAAAACACAAACCATTGGAAAAAACAAAACTCATGATATCAGGTTTGTAGGACTTCTTTACCTACATATATAGTAAAACAAATTAAAATGAAAATATTAAAAGTTCGAAATAATATATGATTAAATAACACCAATTGGAATTAAATATCCATGCAGACAATTGTTAATACACTTATACATACGGAATAACGGAACTACTTGAAACAATAAACAAAATTCAAAAAAACAATCACCATTCCCTATAATATAGCATAATAATTTCTAATCGATCAGCGAAACAGTGGTCTCGATAAATAATGCTCGTTTCGCACCAATGTAGGAATCAACATGTTGGAGGTAATTAAAAACTTCATTGCTCAGGTCAGCTTCAACAGCACCACTCCAAATGTTTTTTATCAACCACTTGTTGTTTTGAAATATATTGGACCAATGGAAACTTTCTACATAACCAATAATTTGAAGATTATTGATAGAAAACATCTTGATGAAGGCTTCATCTTCAACTTTGTACAAAGCAACAGATAACTCGGGAGACCTTTCAACAACAATAAAATGGAGCTTCTTTGCAATGCTCAGAAATTCTCCTCGCCAAGGAGTAACTTCCAAACTTTCAGGAAAACGAAGGCTTCTAAAAGTTTCGGAAATAACATCGAAAGCAACTATATACCTCTCCAAAGCGGGATACCAATTTTTTGAACACACGAAATATATGGTTTTGCCAGAATAAATTCCGGAAGACCATGAATAACCCCGACCACCGAAATTAGCTCCCCTCAAGAAATCTATTTCTCTCCACGTCTCACGACGTCGTGAATAAACACGAGCAGTAACGACATTGAAAAAAAAATATTTTATGTGAAGCACTTTAAGATCATTGGTTTTATCAAAATACATTCCACCTGTATCACTGTTTCGAACATACCACTGACAAAAGTCTGACACGGACAACAACTTATGACACCTGGTTGTTGGATTCCAAAGGATCAGCTCACAGCAACTCGGTTCAGAGGACACTAACAACAACCCATTAAGCGACGCTAGAATACGTAAGAATCTAGGGTCAACATTGCCAGGAAAAGTGATCTGTTTGCTTGTAACCACATCCAAATTCCCACCTATTACGTCGTCAACAACAATTGACATATTTGACAAGGAGATATATTTCTTATGTAGAGACTTTCCAATTCGACAAGAATGCATCATCTCAAAAAAATGAATTGACAGTTCCGTCTGGAAATCTTTGCAAACACATTTCAAACAACCAATTGCTTTGGCAGGAAGCCTTGTGAATATTTCATCGACGATCATTGCAAACCCAAGCTTTTCCATTTTATGATCTATGGGGCTACAATGTAAAATATAATAAATGAAACACAATTGAGACAATTTGATATGTAAATGTTTAAAAATAAACACAATGAATACAACCGCTTTTCATACACAACCGGGTGATAAAATATAACTAACCAACCACGTAACTTATATAAAAAAAACTGATAATGAAAGCAGTTTAACATTGTATTAACACAATCTTAAACAACTGCCATGTTAGCAAATATTGAGCTTTCTACAAACATTTTGAAATGAACACAGCAGTTTACCTTATCATCTATATATATATATATAATGGCGTTAATGTCACGAAGGTACCGTGTGTAACAAAGTAAAAAAGTGTAATGTCACGTGCGTGCATCAAAAGTTATTGTCATCATTGTACATTATAACCACAAATGATTATATAGGTTACACTCAGTTTGATCGGATACATCAAACATATGTTTTATATGGTCAGCACATCACATAATGTGTCGTCCGCTATAAACAACTAAGGTGCCGCCGGCGTAGTGTGTTGTGTATCACAGTTTGAACGTACCTGTCATTTTAAATTCACGTTTTGACATAAACTTTTTTCTCAGGTGAGTCAGGTAAAAAATATTACGTTTTATACTTATTTTATGAACATTCGTAAACTGTATTCGAAAGCGAGTCAGATCAAATATAATACGTTTTCATTCGATGACGACGTAATTTTTTCAATAAAGAGTCGGGTTAAATATAAAGTGCGTGTAGATCATGAAAGTACAAGATTTAACTTTGTTGATATACATATTTAATTACTCTACTTTACTTTTATTTATTAAGTATTTCGCCTTTTACAGTTTTTTTTTCTCCCTAACATAATGAACCAAAGCCAATCCAACTGAATGGTATTGTTTCCGCTATTGGTATTATCAGAACCAATATTTTTTCTTTTAGTATTTCGTTTGTTAGTGTTTTTCTTTCAAACTTGTTTTCCCTGAACTGTTGAAGCTCCTCTTATATGACACTACCCAACTTTCTGTCTTATAGTGGATTTGAAGTTTAATTTGATCAGCAACTGTTGGTATATCAGTGGATGAGCTTTAACATCTGTTTTGTACATCTGCTGCTCAGATGTCGTCATCATTGTGTTTTTTGTAATAGATGAATTGATTGTTAAATTGACTGTGTTTTTTTGTAATAGATGAACAATGAATGAATATGATTCAATGATTTATGCAGCAGAAATGAACACAAACTTTGTAAACACAATCAAGGAGGAAAATAGTTTTGATAAACACATGCTTTTCATCAATCGAAAGATTACAAATCAAATCAAAAGATTACATTGCATGCTTACAAACTAAAACTTCCCCTCAGCCTGATGCTACTTGGTCGATCACACAAGTTGGAAGAGCAGTACTTAGTCTTTGGCATTCTTTTGGTCTTCACATCAGCTGTTGTGCTAAGCAGTGGATAAAACAAATCAGAATTATAGATCAGCAGTTGTTTGAACCACTGTCAAGGGGAAAGTCTGAAGCCTAACAACTGCTTATTCTGGTTCCACTGCTCTGAACCGGTTTTCGCCTTAATCAACTGTTCCTCTGTTAAGGTTCAATTCCAACAATGTAAATTGTAAACCGGAATTATGACATCATCATTGACATGTGGCATACCTTAGAAGTTGACACATAGGCAAATTTACATCAGCTCATAATCTCTTATTATAGATAGTATAGATAGTACCTGACTAATCTATCAAAGATGTTTATGATATAGATAGTGTTTTTTTTTTTTATGTGTGCAACTCTATATTCAGGCACAATTTAACATCAAAATAAACCAAAACAAATACAATTCTCCAGATGGTCGCTCGAAGAAATTAAACTGAAGATATTAAATTAAATGTTTGAAATAATATATGATTAAATAAACACAATAAAAAAACGACATAATAAAAAACACAATTCACCCAGACTAACTTTCAAGAAACAAATCAAAACATTCCATTAAAATAAAAATACCACCAATAACTCTTAATAATTGAATACAATCCACATCACTATAACAACTATGACTAAACTTAACAAAACTACTTATAAGGAAAGTAAAAACCTACGCTTCAACTCCATTGACTCATTAACTTGTCTAAATATTTCTAACATCTGTGCCATTAACTGAACATCTTTGTTCCCACTCTCACCATTATTCAAAAGTGCCAGGTCACGAACAGCAGTTGGAGGCAATAAACGCAACGTCTCAGTTACATCATCACGAGAGCCAACTCCAGTCTTCAAAGAATGAAAGCATTTCCTCAGATCTTTAGAAAACTCTAACTCAGCTTCCAATTCTTTCATCACTGCTTTATAAAACAGTTCCTTCAAATCTTCTCCTTGATTACTTGATGAAGCCATTGAAAAACTTAAATAACTTGAGATACGATATACATGAAATGTCTGCATATATATATATAAAAGGCTTATGGTCACAAACGCGGAACTATTAATGGCAGCAACGGTTACATGATGTAAAAATTGCTCCGGGAAACGATACAATCATACAAAAAAACTGAAGAGACACACGTTTACATACAGTTATTACTATAAACACACAAACCATTAATTAAACACGGGAAACTTAAACTGGTACACGGCTTACTATGCATGAATCAACAAAAATATTAATTACCCTTTAAATTATAACGAAAATATTACAAACAAAGAAAAACATGCATGTTTAAGGGAAAGGAAAATACACACAAAAAAAAATCCAACTCAACACAGTATCATTACCAAAATACAATAACCATCATCATACATAAAAAACAACATAACTAATCTTCGCCAAAACTGTCGATTTCAATCACCTCATCCCACTTCCAATTCTTCAGCGCCTTTACCCTTTGATTAATTCTTCTGAAATTACGAGGCTAGAGAATAATATGTCAGTCACTCATCTAGAATATTAACTAAACATATAGATATGGAACCAACCTTGTTCATCTCATGCTTTATAGAATTGTCGGGACATCCAACCAAAGCACCAAACTCCAAGTCAAAGCCTTTAGATTTGTTCTGAAATTTACAAAACAAAATATAAGCAAACATAATAAGATTCAGCATAAACATCACCAACTATCACTAACAATATAATTTACATACTTTAACATAAACGATTTACCTTTGCAGCTCCGATTGAAGACATAGTCAAGTCAGGAAGTACTCCAAATAATTCTTCAAACTGAAAAACAATATACTCATTAATAAAATAAACTACCATGTTGAACTAAAACAATGTTATCTTTACAGTTATAATAGAATTATTACATACATCTCCAGTTTCATCAGATATCTTACTCAACTTTTGAAAATGATCATCCACTAAAATGTTATCAGCCACAAGCTGGAAAAAAAAAAAAAAAAAACAACTGTTAACCACTGTTGTCATAGTATATTACAAAAAAAAAAAAAACAAAAACCAAAAAAACCATCACAAAAAACACAATAGCTGTAAATAACACAATAATTCTAAGTAACACACAATATCATAAATAATAACAGAAACTTCATCATAAACTTGCTACGAAATGTACATTCTCATTAGAGCAATAAGAAAATTCATGCAAATGACCATCCACACACTCGTCAGCTACAACCTGACAAAAAAAAGCATGTCAATGATTTTTTACTATAATAACACAAAGGATTCCTACAAACACAAAAATAATATTAAAAAACACAATGCTATGTAAATCCCAATACTTGACAAAACAAAATGATATTACATTTCCAACTATATTAGAAGACATCATATCTGCTGGCTGCTTCATTTCCACAACGCTGTCCAACCCAGCAAACTGAAAAACAAAGCATCATTATTCAAATGAACAAACATGGTTAAATAAACACAATACCATATAAATTAACATCTTACATTTTCCCCCGAAATTGAATCCTCATCATACACAGCATTATCCATCGATCATAACTGAAGCAAAACAAACAAACTAAATAAGAAACTATTATCGAAGCATAACAAACATCATTAACACATAAAATATGTAACCACCTTACAGTGATATGCTTTATTGAAAAGGATGTAATGCAAAGCATTCACGGACATATATATACATCTTGTATGCTAACTACCATGTAGAAGTTATCCAAGATGAACCGACAAGGTTGAGAGAGCGTACCCACGTAGCGAGAAACATGCAGAAAACACAGCAAAACTTAACTTGCGTTGAAAAATCAAACTGCCAATTTTTTGGGTTTGAACGGATGAGATTAAATCTTGAAGGTAACCACCTGAATTATTACGGTCAGGATCTACTTGAACGTGGGTTTGACCGACGGTTGTTTCGCGGCGAACAATTTATTAATAATTTCACATCTTATACTATTAATAATATATACCTTTAACTCACTTAGTTTGTAAATATTCTATCTTTTCATTAACAATTTTCAATTTCGCATATTATACTATTAATAATAGGGAAATTGGTTTTTAATAAACCAACCTTTGCCCCATTGGTAAATAATAATCCTACCTACAGAATTGGTAATTAATAATACTACGTTTCAATATGTTGGTACTCAATGGACCTCCGTTAGTTTTTTTAACTGAAGTTAGTTTTTAAGTTTTATTTATTACACAAACAGTCCCTGTAGTTATAATTTACTAGTTTTAAGTTTTATTTTTTACACAAACAGTCCCTGTAGTTATAAAAAAATTCATAAAAATAAAAAAAATATAAAAAATCAAAAAAATTCAAAAAAATCATAAAAATTCTAAAAAAATCAAAAAAATTCTAAAAAAAATCAAAAAATCATAAAAAATCATAAAAATTCAAAAAAATAAAAAAAACTCTAAAAAATCATAAAAATTCTAAAAAACATAAAAATCCTAAAAAAATAAAAAAAACTCTAAAAAAATCAAAAAAACTCAAAAAATAAAAAAAATTCAAAAAAAGCAAACGTTTCGACGCGGACCGTTTCGACCCGTACCGTTTCGACCCGGACCGTTTCCGACCCAGACCGTTTCGAAAACGGTGGTGGTGGCGGTGCGGTGGTGGTGGTGGTGGTGGCGGTGGTGGTGGTGGCGGTGCTGTGGTGGTGGTGGTGGTGGTGGCGGTGCGGTGGTGGTGGTGGTGGTGGTGGTGGTACGCGTCGAAAACGGTACGGGTCGAAGCGGTCCGGGTCGAAACGGTCCGGGTCGAAACGGTTCGCGTCGAAACGTTTGTTTTTTTTGAAATTTTTTTTATTTTTTAGAGTTTTTTTTAGGATTTTTATGTTTTTTAGAATTTTTATGATTTTTTAGAGTTTTTTTGATTTTTTTTGATTTTTTTAGAATTTGTATGATTTTTTTGAATTTTTTTGATTTTTTTTTTATTTTTATGAATTTTTTTATAACTATAGGGACTGTTTGTGTAAAAAATAAAACTTAAAACTAGTAAATTATAACTACAGGGACTGTTTGTGTAATAAATAAAACTTAAAAACTAACTTCAGTTAAAAAAAACTAACGGAGGTCCATTGAGTACCAACATATTGAAACGTAGTATTATTAATTACCAATTCTGTAGGTAGGATTATTATTTACCAATGGGGCAAAGATTGGTTTATTAAAAACCAATTTCCCTTAATAATATATACATTTAACTCATTTAGTTTGTAATTATTTTATGTTTTTCTAAAACTTGTATTTGTTAAACTTAAATAAAAAAAAAACTAAATGCACAATTGTGTATAATTTGATCTCTTGTTCTGATATAATTTTTATTGAAAATGAGGTTATATTTGGAATAAAGTACTTTTAAGTATCGTAAACTATACCAACCACAAGTACACAAGTTAAATTTTGTGTAGTTAAACCTTTGTAAATAAATCTTTTTTCCCTTGTAATACTCATATTTGTTACCGAATTGAACTAATACCTTCTGCACAACATGGGTACTCGTATTAATTTCTATGCTTTTCAATGGAAGTAAAACACGTGTCGATATATACTTTTGGGCGTATCATAACTTTACTTTTTAAGTTAGACTTAGACGAGACAACTTTTTGTAACTAAAGAAAATTTATACGTTTTTTTTTGGGCATCTTGCTAGAGCAACTTGCTAGTTGGTGTACATAAATTGATAACTGAACCCATGATCCCTTATGTTTTAGTTGCTAGTCCATAAACAAGAGGCCCAAAACAATTGGGCTGTCTACCTGTTACACGAATAACGAATACATTACATGCCTACACGGTGCCAAACTACATATTCACTATTACGATCTGAAGTTTATTTTATTTTATTTTATTTTTGAGATATTTACCCCTATATTAATTTATAAACTTTTTAAGTTTATTTTGTTTGTGAGTTACTTTTACTATTTATTTTTTACAATGCATCATTTTGCTTAATGTACAAGTAAGAAAGCGAGGCGAGGGCATGGTAGGTTAGAAGTTGTGTGTGGTAGTGCATGTTGGCCCATTAACATAGTTTGTGAATCCATTTTATATAGAGTTAATTACATAGATGGACCTTATGGTTTATAGCTAGTTTCACCTCTGAGTATTATATATATATATATATATATTTTTAGAGTAAACTGCCATTTTGGTCCCTGTGGTTTGGGCACTTTTGCCATTTTAGTCTAAATCTCAAACTTATTACATCTGGGTCCCTGTGGTTTGCATTTTGTTGCCATTTTAGTCCAAAATTCAAAAATCCCATTTTTTGACTGTTGCAACCTCCTATTTTGTCTTTTAGTTCAGGGGCATTTTGGTCATTTTGCTTTTCATTTAACATTTTCTTAATTAACATTTTCTTCCCCAAATAAATTATCATCATCCCCAAATAAAACCCTAAGTGACTCTCTCTTCTCTATCTATAAACAACATAAAACCCCAAATACAACCATAATAAAATCTTGGCTTGCTTCCCTGTTACAATTAAACATCAATTCGGTTACCGTAACTTCAATTTGTTCCTAACTTCAATTTCCTTGACACCTGCATAGTATTTTTGTAGTGGAATTCCTTGTATTGCGACTTTTGCGTGTTCTCTGATAAATACTCCAATATAGAGAATAGAGCCTTCGCTTGTAATATGTTATATTTTACTCACAGAAAAGAGTGTGTTCCCTCATGTATAATGGTTGTTTAAGAGGAAATGTGATTATTCTTTAAATTTGTATGTGTCAACCAACCCCACCACCACTGACAGCTACCCCCCGCCACCCCTTTCTTCCCCAACCGCCCCTCAGATTCAACCACCATTCGAGTAACATAAACAATTAGACACCAAACAATTCAACCCGTCACCAAATCAAAACCCCACCCTTCACCCCTCTCACCAAATCAGATTTAGCTATAAACAAAGTCGCTAATTACCTGGTGTCCAACGATTAAGGAGAAGTGAAGGGCTGTTACGGGTCGCCAAAGAGAACTCCAAAGCCTCGTGTTAAGTTTGGCCCTAATTCCAGTTCTGGTGATGAAGAACTTACTCGCATCAGGAGGTAGTGGGGCTGTGGTGGCTGGATTTGGTGGTGGTGGGTTTGTGGCGGCCGGATCCGGTGGTGGTGGGGCTCGATTTAGTGGCAGTGGTGGTTGGGATACGGTGGTGGTGGAGGTTGATTGAAGAGAGAGAGAGAGAGAGAGGGTGTGAGGGATAAGAGGAAGAAACCTGGGCATTCATATTTTTTTTTTTACTTTTTTAAATAAAAGAGAAAAAAGAGAGTATATATTTCTTAATGGCCATCTTGCCCCTAGGATAAGGACAAAAAAACAGGGTTTTTTTTTTGAGAAATAGCAGCTGATTTCCTTTTTGGACTAAAATGGCAACAAAATGCAAACCACAGGGACCCAGATGTAAAAAGTTTGAGATTTGGACTAAAATGGCAAAAGTGCCCAAACCACAGGGACCAAAATGGCAGTTTACTCATTTTTTTATAATAGGTTTAGTTTTTGTGTTTTCAATTTTGTAACACCTTTTGATACTAACACTAAAATTAGTTCATCATCATCATCATACTCAGTAAATCCCACCAATAGCAAAGCAAAGGTAGGGTCTGAGGAGGGTAAGATATAGACAGCCTTACCTCTACCCCATAGGAATAGAGAGGCTGCTTCCAGTGAGACCCCCGGCTCGATGATGAACTAAAATTAGTTAATTTTATCAATATAATGATTAAAATACCCTTCCATTTTTTTTAATTTTATCAATGTAACACCTTTGGTTACTAATACCTAATTTTATTTACGTTTAAAATTAGTTTACAAAATCAATTTATTTTTTTATTTTCATCTTTTTATTATATCTCTTAATTAACATAAAATATAATTTTTTATTTTCATCTTTTTATTAAATTTCTTATTTAACATAAAATCTACTAGTTACACCAGTGTTTTTTTTTATTTACATTTTATTATTTTTGAACTTATACAGTTTCTATATTTTTAATTAACGATAAGGCGCTCTAGCGACAGAATTTGCTCCAGGAATGAGGTCAATTCGAAAATCGATATCACGAGACGACGGTAAACCAGGTAAATCATCAGGAAAGACAGCAGGAAAATCACGAACCACAGGCACCTTTTCCATTGCCTTCTCTTTTTTTTCCTTCTCCGCTACCACGATTTACGTCAAGAAAGCTTGGTATTCTTTGCGGAGTTACTTGCTAGCTTGGACACACAACATGAGTTGTAACTTCTTCGAAGCAACTTCGCCATATACACACAATTGATCATCGTTTGGGAGAGAGAAACGGAGGAAATCCATGCCTACTATGACATCAAAGCTACCGAGCTGCATCAGGATAAGATTGATTGGGAAAACGTGACTGTTGAGCTCAAGAGTACAATCACGTAGAACGGAACTAACAGTGACGGTTCTTCCAGTGGCAACTTCTACGTCGAATGTTGATGGGAGGTTAACGCGTCTACGATTTAGGAGCCTTTCGAATTCGAACGATACAAAACAGTTATCGGCTCCAGTATCAAACAAACATGAAGCATATATACCATTTATGAGAAACGTACCATTAACCACGTTGTTGTATGCTTGGGCCCTGATGGGCGTTGATGTTGAATACTCGCCCATGGGCTGCTTGCTGAGCTGGCTGCCACGGCTGCTGCTATTGGTGTTGTTGCTGCGCTGGCTGCTGCTGTGGCTCTTGCTTCACCACTCTGTTCGGGCAGACATTCGCGAAGTGGTTGGGATCACCACACGCATAGCAGGCTCTTGCGTGGGTAGCGGGAGCAGGAGCTGCTTGTTGTCCCTGATGAGCGGGAAGTAGAGCTGGCGGAGCAGAATGAGCTTGAACTTGAGCTTGACGGGGAACAATACGGCAGTTTGCAGTAAAGTGGCCGTAAAGGTTGCAGTGAACACAAAATCGACATGCGATCCCAACAGGATGATGGTAAGTACAGGTAGGGCACAGTGGGTGAGGACCAGTATACGCACATTTTGCAGGAGGTGCGTTGGTCACGGGTGCAGTACCTTGGCGATTCTGGTTCTGCTGTTGGACAGGAACAACATTGAGGGGAGCGGTTGTGACAGCACAGTTCTTGTTATTGTTGTTGTTCTTGCGCTTGCGGCGTGAAGATTTTGAAGCTTGAGGTGAAGCGGTTTCAGCGGTGGGAGTAGCAGAAGCAGCGGTGGCTTGATGAAAACTCTTGGTGGTTTTATTGAAGTAACCAGCCCAAACTCGCTTATCATTAATCTCGGCAGCAAGCAGGAAGGTCTCCTCAATTGTTGTAGTCTTGGCCGCTTGGACGAAATCAACAACACAATCCGGTAAAGCACGGATGTATTTCTTGATGGTGATGTCGGGAGTTGTGACTTGGCCAGGGCAGATGATGCTAAGCTATTTGAAGCGCGCAGTAAGACCAGCATTGTCGCCACCCTCTTGCTTGATGTGCCAGAACTCGTCTTCTAGCTTTTGAATTCCTTCATCATGAGTTCTTTCAGTTCCTCCCAAGTAAGTCCGTAAGCTGTGTCGTTCCCAGGCCTGTTTCGCTTCGCTGTCCACCATTCCAGTGCCGTAGACTGGAAGACACCAGTTGCATTAACAATGCGAAGGTTTTCTGGACATCCGCTTTGTCGTAGAGTGACCTCAATCGAGTCGAACCTTGCAAACATTGCGCTCGACCCATCTTCCCCAGTAAAGTCCTTGGGTCCACAAGCTTTAAACTGCTTGAAGCTAAAAGTAGCTTTTGGAGAGTCGGTCCTAGATTCCTCAGATGACTTGCTAGCGATTTCATTAATCTCGCTGACGATTTGCGGAATGACCTTAGCCATTTGCCTGACGACTAGCGAGGCGATGCGTTTATCAGCGTGATTGCGGCGAGCAGAGCGAGAAATATGAGATCAGAATGACGACATTGTCTGCAACAGACATCGTCACGGTTTTAGACGATACACTCAATCTCACCACACAACGTTTAACCAAATACTATAAAGCTCAGGAACACATCAACTACTTAGGCATATAGTATCACGTAGGCACATAAGCACGTAAACAAAGAATCACATAAGCACGTAGAGCACGGAAGCACGTAATCCATGTAAGCACATATTCCACTATATTTTGCACGTATTCACCTACATATTTTACACGTATTCACCTATCTTTCGCAGCTGCGTAAAGCGATCGAGAGTTGCGAGTGCGAGTAGCGTAAGCGAGTAATATAACGAGTAGCATAGTGTGCGATTTGTTAGCGTTTTGAGATAAATGTATGAAGCGAGTTGTGAGTGTGTAACGAAGCGAACAACGAAAAGTGGGTAATTCACCAAAACTGAAACATATAGAATCACATAAAACCATATAAAACACATAAAATCTCACATGGAAGTGATGATTCACAGAGTCAGCGGTGGCGATCTCAGAATTGAAACACATAAAAGCGATAAAGCGTAAAATCAGCGAAAATCAGAATGCCTCAGGCGTGCTAGACTTTGACTTCCCAAAGTGATTCGACTATTCTCAAGGACTTTGAGTACACATGTTGGCTTATTAGACTGTGCTCTCGCCTCAATCCGGGCGATCGGCACGCATCCTTTCGGCCTTTACGCGACCCTAGTCGTTGGAACCCATCGAGACTTTGGTGAGAGTTTTGTAAAACCATAATATAGAGCGGAATAAGCCATTAAGATGCGGGTTTCACCCCTAACTTAATAACTTCATTCCTGTTTGTGTGATAAAATCACGAAATAGATAGGGAGAATCGCGTAGAGGTATGGTTTTCACACCTGACTCAACGCAAATTCTTTTGTTTTATTAATAAAAATGTGTGTCAAGCGAGCGATTCTATCGAGAGTTTGCGGTTTACACACCTAGTCTCGACTAAATCATTCGTTCGTTTCCGAAAATTGTGTGTGTTGTCAGCTTTAGGAAAAGCTGAGTGTCTGCACGAAGCTGTAGTATGCGATGTTCGTGTAAAGTTGTGAATTTAGCGAGTGTAAACGGGAGTATAGAGAGTAAGCTTGCGCAGAACCCCTACAGGGTTCACACAAGGCGGTCTGTTGGTACTTAGACTATAGGCTAGGTCAATTCTAAGACATCGACCCGGACTAGGTCGAGTCATGCCTAATTCCCTATAGTTATGGCTCTGATACCAATCTGTCACACCCCAACCGATGGCGGAAACATCGGGGCGCGACACTGAGCGAAACAGATTGTCCAGGAGAAATCCATAACAACTATCATTACCAGATATTTAACATTACGCCCCATAACATAACATATCAAAATAAAACAGTTATTACAGACAGAGTATCTCAAAGACAAATTAAATTGTTCCGACAACACATATTTTATTAAGTTCGTTTCTAGACTCCCCTAGCTTGATTCCATAGCAGCTAGCAAGTAAAAGCATCCTAAACACCTGTCACATACGTCAAAATAACAGTCAATACACGTAGTGTAAAGGTGAGCATACAAGTTTAATAACATATAGTATAACGAAAGAGATTTACGCATAACCAGCATGTAACACGTAGAAATGTGAAGCAAGTAAGCTATCGACAATGAAATATGCACAGATGTGACTGCGAGTTGTAGAATGCGCAACACATATCACCACTGTGACACGTGAAGAAAATCCCTTAACAACCCCTGTCCACGACAGGTGCTGAGTCCAAACTATAGTACTATCGTTGCTAAGGTGTCAGGCAACAATCACTGTGTAAACATAACATGCTAGCATTCATCGAATAACACGTATAACATGCGAGAGCGGTTAGCGTATAAAAGTGTTTGCATTGTGTGTCGATGTGATTTGATATAAGTAACGTATGTAACACCCAAAAGTGCGTCAAGCAAAAAGGGGTCGAGTATACTCACAGATCGTGTTTAACGAATAAACACAGACTTGGATTGAAGGGAGCGCTGGAGAGTTATCATGATCACAGTACGACAGTATGAGCGTTGAACAGTCTGTAAAACGGTGCGTTGAGTGAGACTCGTGACGAATGGTGATCCGATCGGATGACCGTCCGGACGGATGGTCATCCGGACGGATGACCTTTCGGTCGGATGGTCATTCGTCTGGGATGGATGTGTTTGTGTATGATGGAACTTTGAAGTTTTCGTTGTAGCATTTTATAAAATGGGAAGTGTTCGTAGCTATCAGGTCATCCGGCCGTATGGTCATCCGGCCGTATGGTCATCCGGACGGATGACCGTTCTGTCGAATGGCCCCTCGCTTGGGACACTGATGTCCTTTGAAAGTTCACAAAATGTTTAAGTGTTGAAAATCACAGGTCGTCCGGTCGGATCGTCGTTCGATCGGATGGTGATCCGATCGGACGACGGTTCGTTCGGGTAACTTGTTTGTTTGAGAACTTGTAAAATCCGTTAAGTTTAGAAAGGTTGCGGTTTAACCGAGACGTTATGACAACGTGTTAAGCAACGGAAACCACCTCAGACCCAAACTCATTCGGTCGGACGGGAATCACCCCGTTCGATCCGAACCAGCTGTTCATGACGGTGTTTCATGTTCAACCCGTGAATCGGTTGTCTCTTTGATAGTAATCCGTTCTCAGACCGACACTTCACTGGAGAATGAATAGAAGGCCGAACGAGCTCAGGTTCTATCGATTTTAAGTGAAAAGTTGAGAATGTTGAAGAAAAGTTTGAATCACTTGAAAAATGTTTAGATTTAGGTGAAATCAGTTTTTAAACATTGTAGAAATCCTTTAGATTTGAGTTGTTCTTGGTGGAATGAGGTCACACTTTGGTGTTCATGAACACCCATGATGACGTCATCGTAGAACAGCCCGAATCAGACGGATTTCATGGTGAAATGATGAGATTTGTTGGTGGAAAAGATGAAGAAGTGTGCATAGATAAAAAAAGTACAAGATTTGAGATGAAAACTTACAAAAATCGCGAGGAATCGAGAGAAAATAGCCTGAGAGTGCGTGGGTCAGAGGAGAGCTATCACATCAGTGAGTGGTTGATGTGACAGGTGGTATTTATAGGCAAGAGCAGGGGAAAGGCGGTGCAGGGAATGGGTCGGAGGGCCCTTCGATCGGATGGGTCGAATAAGTTAGTTTCCGACTTTTCGTTTCATGCGTTGAGCGTTGCGTTGCGTTTCGAGTAAGCGATGCGATAGAATTAACCTTAATTTCATACTTTTAATGTTAAGTTGCTGCATAATATCCTCACTCTTACAATTACTCTATCCCACTACATTTTTCATACACTATACAAATGGTTTAAATATGATTTTCGCAGTCCTGCATTCAATGGTTTATACTTGGTAGTATTTTTCATATCATTTCTAAAACTAACTATTACCAATAAATTGTTGTGGTAAGTTTTCAAATTCTAAAAAATTTAGTCCACAATATTCATTTACTAAAACTTATGTGATCATTTTCAGAAAAACTTAAACATCTTTCAATCATCATTTCTTTTAGGGAAAACAAAAATTTTGCAGACTCCATCACTTGACCGGAGAAAACAAACAGCTGCGGCGATTCCGATCCTCCGCCGCCGGCGACCACCACCACATCAACCGAACAACATCAAGTAATCTCGAAATCTTCAATCTCTAATCTAGCGTTTCATTAAGTTCAATTATTCGAGTTTTGTTTCGTTTAATGTAAACCCTAACCCTAATCGTCGGATTTAGGTCAAAATTGTGTGAATCACTGAATTTGTATACATTTTGTGTTGATTCGTGTAAAAATTGCATATGATGACACTTTTTTAGAACCAATTGTTTCACTAATTTCAGATTATTCGAGTTTTGTTTGGTTAGATATAACCCCTAACCGTCTGATTTTTACAACTTATTAGCTCAAAATTGTGTAAAATCACTGAAAGTGTATACATTTTGTGTTGATTTATGTAAAAAATGCATATGATTACGCTTTTTTAGATCCAATTGTTTCATGTTGTAGGATTATAAACATTTAGGGTTTCGATTATGGTTTACCTTCAATACGGTAGAAATATTCTTCGCCGGAGTAAGGTTTTGGACACGGAATGTGTGCTGCATCATCCGTTGTTTTATGGTGGTCAAGGTGTTAGATACAGAAAGTTGGAAGTTATACTTACAACTGTGAGTATATTATTGTTTAATTTGAGTTAATTTTAGTGTTATTTGATATAAAATGAAGTGATTTTTTTGTGATATTGTATGCAGAATGTAGATAAGTTGGGGAAAGCAGGTGAAACTGTTAAAGTTGCTCCTGGACATTTTCGCAACCATTTGATGCCCAAATTGCTTGCGGTTCCAAATATCGATAAGTTTGCTTATTTGATAAGTGAACAGAGGAAGGTTGTTCTTGTTCTTATGGCTGAGGATTTTTTTTTTAATTTTTTAATTTTGATTTGATTGGCGCAATAGCGCTAGTGGAACAGTCATGGCCTTAAATTATGTGTTTGTTGTAGACAACGTTCATTATTTTTGGAAAGAATGTGTCTGTGATGTGATGACTGATGGCGCGTGTTGAAGTTATTTATTGCTAATCTTTTGAACATGTGTTTTCAACCAGATATATCAGCCAAAGGAAGTTGAAGAGGTTAAGGTAGTTCCAAAGACCGAGGAAGACACAATGAAAGAATACCAAAAAGCAGCAAGAAGACTTGAAAATGCAAAGCTGGTTTGTTATTCATTTCTCTATTTTGCGGATTTTGAGTTTATGTTTGTAATTTGCTAAAGGGTAAATGTAGTAAAATAGTAATGTACTTATGTTGGTGGTCTATTTTGGTATATACTTGATAATGTCCCAACCTGATAATTATGACTTTTTGAAATGAGCTAGTTTGGTAAGTTAATGGACATAAAAATTGGTATAACCAAAGTAAAAGATGGCTTGACCGCTACTTCATCAGAAAGTGGGTTATTTTGGTGATTTAGCCCACAAGTCCATTTAGAAAAAAGTATAATCACCAGCTTGGGACATTATTGTTTATAATTAGTAATTATTAATTACTAAAGAGGCATTGCTAAGTAAATTGTTATTCTATACATTAACCTCTTTCTTATAGATAAGTTTACTGGTTTCTAAAGGATTTAGGTAAACGTCATTGACCAATGAAGCCTTGTTTTCTTGATTTTTTTTTGTCTGATATGTTTGAGGTCTGTTGTAGGTTCTGAGAAGATACATAAAGATAGATACTGAATTGCGTTCACCTGTGGACAAAGATGAAATTATTTCTGAGGTATTAGCTTATTCTTTACTATTTTTTTCCATTTATTTTGTGTATATGTGGAATTTAGTTAATAACTTTGTTAGTTGATATTTTTCTAAACATTTATCTGCCTGTGGTGGCTGAAAATTGATATTGTCCTATTTTGTTACGTAGTGGGCCAAAACGGATACGGGTCAAAACGAGGCGAGTCGGGTTGGACCAACCTGCTAGTTGAAAAATGTCACATAATAGTAATCAAGTGTCATCATTGTTTAACTAAAGGCACTAAAACTGTTTTTCTTTCACTATAAACCCACTCAAGTTTTAAAATTGTTTCGTTGTTAGTGAGTTTTTTAATATTTAATAACTGATTAAAACTAAGTGATTTAAGTTGAATAGTTATAAAACTTGGTTAGTGATTTTATCAAGTTTCACTTAAACAGATAGTTTCGAAAAAAGGGTCATTAACCAAGTTCTATAACTGTTCCATTTAGGTCACCCAGTTTTACACCATTAAGAAATAATTACAATAATGGAATAGCATTGAAATTTGTTGTTTTTTTAATGGTATTTATACTTTTTAATTTTGTAGAAAAATAATGTACTAAATATGATTTGGAGAACCATATTATAATACGTTAATTTACTTTCTTTTGAAATAAACAATTTACGACGTTGTAAGCATTTGAATACACATGATATGACGTTTGACCCATTTATCTGTTTGACTGTTTCATGTTTAGCTACTTTCTTATCTATACATTTTTACTGTTTTGACTTTTGGCACCTTATCAAACATTTACAAGCTTGTTTTAAAAAAGTGTGAGGCGCTCCAAGGTGTTTTGATCCTAAAAGACGAAAGCGCAAGACGCACACGTCCATGTACAACCAAATAAGCCTTTTCTTTTTACAATAAGAAGTTGTGTCTCTCTAATTTGTTTTAGACATCAACCTCTTTATCAAGTAAACCGTTTATAACTTCTTCATCCCTTTGGTTGGTTTTACATATAAAATACCTTAACTGACCCGTTAGCATACAAATGGATTAGAATGCCACCTCTAATACAATAGAGTGAATACAAGTTTGTAAGAAGTTTCATGATGTTGGTGATGCTAATGCTTTCTGCTGACGTGGCAGGTGGCAAGACAGCTTGGCGTGCGTATCGAGCCTGAAAACTTGCAGTTACCATCTCCTTTGTCAAGTTTAGGCGAATTTGAGGTGCCCCTTAGACTGCCCAAATCCCTTCCTTTACCAGAGGGTAAAGTGCAGTGGATACTTGATGTAAAAATCCGCAAAAAATAAACAAGCATTTTTGGTACCTTGTAATATTTTATCTAGGTTAACCGACTCCATGAAGACACGTGGCACTCGGTTTAAGGTTATTTAGGTTCACAAACTTGTTCTTAATTGGCCTGGAGATGTTTATGGTTGGGATTTCTATATGGGTTATTTTTCCTGTTTTTTTTAGAACAAGTAAGATGTCAAACTGATGTTATTTCCAAGGATAATTGATAATTATTTTTTTGTTAGTATTAGACTATTAGTTCCATTCAAGTATGCCAGTTTTAATGTGGGCTTATAACGAACTTGATTTAACAAATTATTTTTGTTGTTAGTATAGACTATTAGATGGAACTAATACAGTGATACTACTATGATGTTACTTGGGATGTTTTATTTTTAGATGCAATTTACTTAAGGGTGATATATTCTTGACATATACCGGGGTATATGGTCAGTTGTCTCAGTACATACATCTCGGGCAAACTATTGAGTTTACAAAAACATTTCTTCGTTGCAAAGCAGTTTTGTGGCTAGACGATCCAGTCCAAGACGCCACCCAAAAATATTCACTTTGAGCGGTAACCATCTATTCCAAGAGTGTGCGTATGTAGTGCCCGTTGAGAGATGATTGCTCAACATCCTACTTAACGATTTAACTGTGATTTCCATTCGTGCTACCCAACCATGACCATTTGTCTCAGTTCTTTGATAAACTCATCTGCCCCAAGATTATATTGCATTGGTTTAGTTCTTGCATTTCCACATCAAACTATACCGCCCTTTTCCAGTCCCATCTACCTTCGGATACACAATTCCTGTTGATAAGCTGTTCATTAACTCGACACCCTTTTTTTTGTTTCTAATCGGCATAGGGCAGGAAATTGCGTTGCTAAAGCACCTGCCAGGACCAATTATCTAACCAAAATTTGATATTTGCCTCGTCTCTCACAACGCCCATAATAAGATGGTCAAGCCAGACATTTGCATTGAGTAGTGATTTATCCCGACAACATATGGTTGCCCATACACCAGAGATTTGTTTGCGTAGAGGTAGGTACGTTTGTTCGTTTGTTGTGTGGTGCATAGCATTAATGACTCGCCACCAAAGTCGATTCCCTTCCTGTTTTTGACGCCGCCTCCCAATTCTTTTGTAGCAGTAACATTCTGCCGATGAACCCGTTTCATCTTGCTATTAGAGATATTGCCACCCAAAAGAACTGTCTTCTTAAACCCTCAAGCCTTTTGATTAGTTTTATTTGTTGTTAAAATAATACAATATTTCATTATCATTCATATGCTCGTTTATTATTATTATAACTTATTTTGTATTTTTAGTGTATGAATGTATAGTGTAAGAAGTTTGAGGTTGTGACTGTAAAGTTGAAGTTTGTGAAGGTGCTAAGTGGAAAGTTATAAAATATCATCAGGGGCTTACGTGCACATGCTCAATGGTTATAAGGGCTGCAATCATTTGTGAGCATTTATGAAGGGCTTGGATGTAAAGTCGTTGAGAGCTGGTATGTAAGCAAAATTTAGGGTTCACTGTTCTCAGTTGTGGAGTCTGATTCACTTTCTCTCTGTGTTATGCTTAGAATTGAAGAAGAAGAATAAGAGAAGAGAGAAGTTCGATCAATCAAGCATAATCTGCTTGAGCGGTTAATTCCGTTTATTAACTACCGGTCGTTGGTAAGTTGTTACAACTTTACAAACTGACCCTTCAATTACAAAATGTTACAATTAAGTCCCTGTACTTTGCTATACGTAACAATACCCACCCTTAACATTTTTTGTCCTCAAAAAACAAATGTGGGAAACCTAAGTTTGAATTCATCTAAAAATTCCCAGCTAGCTTCTTCAATTGACAATCCTTCCCAGTGAACTAGAATCTTCATTGCAGCTTTGGAACCTCTTCGAACCAATTTCCTGTCAAGAATTGCTCGCGGTTGAAGAATGAATCGGGTAGTTGTTGGTAAAGGTGTGGGTTTTGTAATTGGTCCAATCGCCTTCTTCAACAAAGAAACATGGACAGTCGGATGCATCTGTGCTTCTGGTGGCAAATCCAGGCGATACGCAACTTGCCCAATACGTTGCACAACAAGGAAGGGTCCATAAAATCTCGGTGCTAATTTCCTGTTATGATGGCCTTTGAGGGATTGCTGGGTAAAAGGTTGCAGCTTCACAAAAACCCAGTCACCAGGTATAAATTCTCGTTCACTTCTATGATTATCATACTGTTGTTTCATTCTGTTCCTAGACACTTGCAAATTTGCTTTCAATTTCTGAATCATATATTGCCTGTCTCGATGAAACACCTCCACTGCTTCAATGTCTGTGTCATTAGGTATATATGGAATGTGTAGATTAGGTTTAATACCATACAATGCTTCATGTGGGGACATTTTGATAGCAGAGTGGAAGGTGGTGTTATACCACCACTGAGCTAAAGGCAACCACTTGACCCAATTTGTTGGACAATCCATACACATGCTGCGTAGATAAGACTCTAAACATCTATTTAAAACTTCTGTTTGACCGTCAGATTGGGGGTAATAAGCTGTAGATAGGGCCATTTGAATACCCTGCAGCCTCATGAACTCCTTCCAAAAGTTACTCATAAACAAGGGATCCCTGTCTGATACAATTGTGGTTGGACATCCATGCAGCTTAAAAATGTTGTCCAGGAAAACCTGTGCAACTGAAACAGCTGTGAATGGATGGTGTAGTGCAATAAAGTTACCATACTTGGTCAACCTATCCACAATCACAAAAATTGTATCTTTACCCTGCACTTTAGGAAGTCCTGAAACAAAATCCATCGAAATGTCACTGAAAATAGATGTAGGAACTGGTAAAGGTTGAAGGAGGCCCGGAGTAGCTATAGTTTCATATTTTGCCCTTTGACAAACTTCACATTCCTTCACAAATTGTTGCACATGTTTAGAGCCGCCCTTCCAATAAAACATTTGCTTAAACCTCATGCTAGTAGCCTTGACTCCTGAATGACCCCCCAGACTAGAAGCATGGCAAAGATTGAGTATATCTTTTCTGAGTCGGGAATCATTGGGAATTAACAACTTGTTCTTCCTTTTGAGCATGAATCCATTCCAAGATCTGTTTGGAATTACCACCCCTTTGGATAATTGGTCAATTAAGCTTTAGTGTTTGGATCTGTTTGCCAACCTTGCTGAATCCTCTGCCATAAAATAGGATCTAATGAACTTAGACTCATCTGAAAAATCTCAGATCCTTGCACCCTAGACAATGCATCAGCCACTAAGTTCTCTGCCCCTTTCTTGTAAACAATCTCATAATCATAACACATGAGTTTTGATAACCATTTCTGTTGTAAAGGTGTAATAATTTTCTGTTCCAATAGGTACTTTAGGCTCTGATGATCTGTTTTAATAATGAATCTGTTAGTGATCAAATAGTGATGCCATTGTTTGACAGCCATTAGAATGGCAAGTAATTCCTTCTCATAAACTGAAAGACTTTGTTGTCTACTTGCCAATGCTTTACTAATGAATGCTAGTGGATGACCCTCTTGCATTAAAACCGCTCCTAATCCATTGGTGGAAGCATCAGTTTCCACCACAAAAGGCTTTGAAAAATCAGGTAAACGCAACACTGGAGGTGTGCTAAGGGCCTGTTTTAAAGTCAGGAAAGCCTGTTGAGCCTCTGGTGACCATTTAAATCCATCTTTCTTTAGCAATTCATGCATAGGCTTGGCTATCACTCCAAATCCTTTAATGAATCGCCTGTAATAGCCTGCCAAGCCTAAAAATCCTCTTAGTTGCTTTACTGTACTAGGAGTAGGCCACTCTTTTATAGCTTGTAGTTTACTTGGATCCGTTGCCACTCCTTTAGTAGTGATGATGTGACCTAAATAATCCACCCGTGAGCCTGCAAAAGAGCATTTTGAACGCTTGGCTTTTAATGAATGATTTCTCATCAAGCTCAGAACCTTCCTCAAATCCCGTAAGTGTTGTTGCCATGTAGCACTGTAGACCAAGATATCATCAAAAAACACTAAGGTGCATTTCCTTACCCTTTAATCAAGCTCTATATTTATAAAACACGATATAGAACTATCACTCTCTACAACACGCTAGGGCAAGTGCAGCCATCATTGGCGTAGTATAGTGATGGTGAGATACCAAGGTCGTCCAAGGACACAAGAGCTTTTAATACCCGAATATCATCGACGTCTAATCTAAACAAATATGGATATTTTTTTTGTTTTTAAATAAATAAAAAATGAAGAAATAAACACAATAAAACAGATAGACAAGATAGAATCACTTGGATCCGATTCGTCATTTATGTACCCTTTGATGATTTCCTTGCTTTGGGTTTTTAAGAGATTATCTTAGTTAGTGTGGCATGTCCATCTTTTGGAGGCAATGCTACCCTCAGCCATATTGGTCTGAGTCAGTAGGGATACAGTCCCGCAAGACTGGATTATTGAAAGATAATTAAGTAAGTTATTAATGCAAAAAGTGGCATGTCCCTCTTTCGGAGGCAACGCTACCCTCGGCCAAATTGGTCTAAGTCAGCAGGGATACAGTCATGCAAGGCCGGTTTAAAGTTTTAGTAGTAGTTTATTTATAAGGGATTACAAGCCATTCTTACTTCCTCGATTTGATGTTATCTGCCTCACGGGAAGTCCTAATAAGCTTGAATCAGGTCCTCGCAGGATCTATACACTAAACAAGGCAAGAACTTTACCCAACCACCGTTCTAACCCCCTTCCAGACAGTTAACGCGCTTTATATAGACAGTAAAGACACGAATGAGTGAATCAACAAAACATGAAGAAATGATTAAGTAAAGTTCACATTCAATATAAAATAAACTAGTTGTTAAAGTCATTAATCAAACCTAAATAAAAAGTTACCAAAGCTAGGAAATCAAAAGTAATACATAAATGATTTTGTCTTCACCAAGTGATGTAAGAGATTAGCCAAGCATGACCTTTGTTTGACAAAAGCTCTTACTATCCATCTTGGATCTTGAGACTACACACACACTCTAAGGATGGATGATGGATGAAAGTGGTGGAAGATGGTGGTAAGTGTGAGAGAAGTGGTTTGCCAAGAGATGGTTTGCAAGTGAGCCAGGCACCTCCTTTTATACTTGAAAACAATAGCTTTACAGGGCCCCGTGCCTGGTTGGCATGGCCCCGTGTCCTTCCTTTCTCCATCTTCATTTATTGCTAGTGTCAGCTCTTCAGCAGACACGGCCCCGTGTCTTTTGAACTTGTTATACCAATCTAGATTTGCGAATCTGAGAGTTGACCACGACCCATGCTTAGGAGACACGACCCCGTGTCCCTTTTCATTTTCTGTTTGTCTTTATTCTCTGGGAATCTTGAGTGGGGGCACGACCCATGCCCTGCTGGCACGGCCCCGTGCTTGGGTTCTGGTCTTGTTATTTTGTCTTTGGGGTGAAGCTTGGGGGATTAGTATAGCGCGCCCATATTGGTTTTTTCCGTTAATTTGTTCCTTTTGTCCGTTTAAGCTCTTTTAATCCTGAAAATCAAAAGTAAACAAAGAAACACACTTTTTCCAACATTAGTACTAAAAATGGTTGTTTTTATACCTTATTTGATGTGATTTATATGTTGTATTTTGTGTATATCAAATACCCCCACACTTGAATCTTTGCTTATCCTCAAGCAAAACTCTTATATATTTGCTTACACTCCCAAATAGAACTCGTAGAAGAGAATTTTTTTTAGTCTTATGTATAAAGTGTGGGATTCCAAGTTCATTATTTATTCTTGTTTTTATTTTATTTACAATCCTATTCGTCATGATTTCATTTGGAAATTTTTTAGAAAAATAAATATTTATAAGCATAACATATATTTAAAATTTCATTAAGCTATATATACATTCACATACCTCACAAGTGATCACTCAACACTTGACCGGAAATGTATAAGTGAAACGCTCGGTCCCGGTACGGAACTTACTCCTACCATAAACTGGTTTTTCATAAGAATTTTGTAAATATTTTATCGTTTTCTTAAAAAAATAAAAAATAAAAAAATAGAAAATCAAAAATGAGTTATCACTGTGTGAAAAAGAAGAAATGATAGTACATCAGCAAGTTAGACTGTCACACTCAAACTGAATTAAATTGCTTAAGTGTGATAGCAGCTTCATCATATGATGTACCAGTAGGCAAAAAGCATGAAATAATCAACTTACCAATGTGATATAAACCTAAACGAATTGTGTATGAGTGGGGAACACATCAGTGGTGTATGGTTTAATGACCTCAAATCTTGCGTTTATAGATTGCCAAAATATGAGGTTTTGGGTCTCTATACTTTTATTTCATCCGGGGGTATCAAGGTTGTCCTTCTGCTGCATCCAGATACATGCTGACCTAGACACAACCAAGATATCTTAAAAGAGCTAAAAATGCCAAAACCCATAAATGAAGAAGCTCTCCTAGAGAGTTATTCAAATGTGCAAAAAGCATAAATCGTACCAAAAATGGTATTTGTCTTAGCCCTCGTTAGATATTTTGGTCTCTTTGCTGTACGGAAGTACTGACCTGATCACCAATTATCTAAACGTTGAAAAACAAAACGGATGAATTCAGTATACTCACCTACTACCAGGAATCTTTGTGCATACCTTGATCGCGGGGGTACATCCTGAAGTGGGACGCACTAGTATATCAATAATAATATTACTTTAACGTATCATACGGTAATGGAACTTGAAATGTTCATGCATTTTGTTTAAGTGGACAAACATACCGGTAATCATCTTGGACTGCTTTTCACAAAAAATATATAAAGAATTATCGAATAGTGTGAAAACAGTTTGATTTTGTTGATATGATCTTCTTGCACATGATTCTCACAAAAAGAAGTGTTGTAAATATTTTTTAGTTTAGTTTGTTTAGTTTGTTTTGAAAAATATAAAAAATACCAAAAAGATTTCTTTTTGAAAGACTTCCATTTTGAATTGACAAGTTGTTGTTTTTGCATGATAAGATAAAATATTGGTTTATCTTTAAATGTGAAAAAGACTAATGGTTTTTCGAGATACTTGCTTGTGTTTCTAAACAGATTGATGCAGTTATCAAAATGAAGTGCAGAATACAAGTAAAGTGCATATTGAGAGTGAAGTGAAGAATGTGTGAAGATGCATGGTAGGATCCTTTTACTACATTGAAGAGTGATATGAAGAATTTGGAGATACTTGCTTAATCAAAGATTAATAGCTAACTGATCTACAACGAATGAAAGTTTTGGTGATTGGAAGCATCAGCTAAGGGGAAGTCTGTTGATGTCAGAAACTGTGTAGTTGACGTTATCCAAAGACCAAAAGAACACAAGATGTTTGCAGACAAAGTTACACTATGAAGCTATTGTCAAGGGGGAGTTTGTTGGTGCATATTTTGTGACAACAACTTAATAGATTGATTAGTTAGTCTTTGGATATTTTGTAATGGGCTTAGCATATTGGTTAGTGAGTTATTTGTTGTAATGTGCTTGGAAAATGGCCTAGCCCAGTAGGAAGCCCAGTTCACAAACATGTGGTATATAAACATGTTTTGTGATTAGGGTTTTAGAAGTTAGAGAATTCTAGAGAGAGAAAGTCTAGAGAGAGAGAGAGAGAAATTTTGAATTTAGGGTTTGAGCAAGATCACAGATAGTGGCTGTGAGGTTGTGAGGTCTTGAGTTGATTGTAAAACTTCTAGTTTGGATAATCAATAGAAGACTCGATTAATTGTGAGTTCTGTTTCTACTTGTTTCTATGCTATTCTGATCTAGAGGATTCCGCACTCTAGATTGGATTGACGATTCTGTAACGATCCGTACGAACAAGGGGACCTACAATTGGTATCAGAGCGTTAGGCTCTTGAAGAGGCTCGGTTCAGAATTGGTGGCTGCAGAAACCTGAAGAATTTTCGAAAATCTTGAAACTGAAAAACTAGAGTTTTCGAAATTGTTGAATTTCTGATATAATTCTGCGTTTTTGTTTGTGTTTGATCAGTCTGTGTGTTTGATTTTGCTGATTTGCAGGTTTTCGGGATAGTTCTATTTGATTTCTTGAAGAATTTTGGCTGGACAGAATTGAAGATTCGAAGATTGTTCTTCGTGTTTTTCGTATTTTCCTCAAAAATTTGGCTGATTTGGTGTTTTGATTTTGCAGGATTCTGAGAAGATTTGTTTATGGAGGATTTGCTTATTTCGGATAAATACTCTGATAAACCAGTGAAATTGACTGATTGGCGAAGTTGGCGACTTTGGTAACCGTGTAATTGTCCTCAGCGAAATTATCGCGGTGATCGGCGACTTTACCAGTCGTCGTAATAGCGAAATTGACCAGCAAATCTGACAGCATAATAACCAGCGAATTTAACTAACCAGCGAAATTAACCAGAGAGCTTAATAAGCAGCGAAATTAACCAGCGAATTTGTCTTGGCTTATCAGCATATTTAATAGCGAAATTGTTTAGAGGAATTAAAAGGTGGAGTATTTATTTTCGTGGAGGAATTAGATACGTATAGAGGATTTAACGTTTTCGTGAATAGAAAGTGATCCGTAGGTCATCTGACTAAACCGTTTGCACCGTTGAATTCCTTGGATTTTTAGGTGTTTGACATTATATATCATTGGATTCGTTTTTTCGAGACGATTCTAACGATATAATTTGTTAAAAACAGTTTTCGGAAAAATTTTGTACGGTTTTATCATTACGGTTACGGTAAAAACGTGACAAGGACCAGTAGAGAAGTTAGATTTGGATTTTGACACAGGTTACCAAAATCCATTTAAACTTTTAAGCTGCGTGATGGCGAAAATGGATAAGGTCAGTGAGACTGTTAAGAATTGGCCAAAGCTTACAAATGTCAAAGAATATGCTGACTGGAAAGAGAAGTTTGAGGTATTTGTGAAAAGTGAAGATACCAGAATGTTGAGCTGTATGATTGATGGATATGTTGCTCCTACACGTCGTATTGAAGGAAGAGTAAAAGTGATTTCTTATGAGAAGATGGATGAATCTGAGAAACTTATGGTTGATGCTGAGAAGAAAGCTTTAGTAGTGATCAAGATGTCCTTGCCAGAGGGAATTAAACATATCTTTAAGAAGTATAGGACTTCTAGAGAGCTGTGGGAAGCTTTAGAAAAACGTTATCAGAGTTCATCAAGACAGAGTGTAGGAGGTCGTGCTTTAGATGAAGAAGCAGATGATGTGAAAGAAGAGAAGAAGGAGAATGTTGAGAAGAAACATGCAGAAGTTTCAGAGGGCTTGAATGATGTGAATGGACTTACAGTAGAGGTGAAGGTATCATAAGAATCTGTAAGTCATACATGTCATAATTTCACTAAACTACAAGGTAAAGTTGACAGACTATCGGAGCAAAACAAAATTCTGTTAGCTGAATTGGAAAAACGAAAAGAGTCAAAGGTTCTTTTGATTAAAAGAGAGTCAAATTGTTTAAATAAACTCAAATCAAATGAACAAGAAATCAACAGTTTAACAAGCAAACTCAATGAACTGTTACAGATCATTGATTTGGCTCGTGAAACTGTAAAGGATAAACCTAATGAATTTTCTGAAAAGTGCAGGGAATTGGCCATTGCACAAGACCAAACTGTTGAACTTAAAGGAAAGTTAGACAAATTTGGAAAATCCTCATTAGTTAGGACTCACATTCAAAAAGGGCTGAAAAGGAGTAATGATAAAATGGGAGTGGGGTTTAGTAAAGCTTCACCTTCTAAGGATCAAGACTACTCGTTTTTACCTGATGAGAATGAGTTAACTGATTTTGTGCCTACTACACAAGATGTAGTGGATCCGATAGCTGTGGACTTGCCGAATAGTCTAGTTTCTTTGAAAGAATCTGTTGAGTCTAACGGTACACCTCATAAATCGGATGAGGATACTGAAGACGAAAAGAAGAAAACATTTAAAAAGAGATTTCACAAAAAGAGAATTTATAAGACAAAATCTTGTTTTAAATGTCACAACAAAGGGCACGTGGCGAGTTGTTGTCCTTTGAAGAAAAATAAGCAAAAAGTTGATGAAGTTAAGGATGGGAATAGGGTTGGTTTGAATAATAATGTTCAACAACATTGTCAATATAATCAACCACGATTTCAATCTAAACCTTCAACATTAGGAAGATTTGATAGACCAAGAAGCAATTTTACACAATTTAGTCATTTTAATGATAAATAAAATCGGTTTCAAAATCAAAATAGAAATTTTGGATATCAAAATCGATACCAGACTTCTGGCAATCGAAATTTTCAAAGAAGAAACGAACATAGGGGTTTTAGTAACTCAAATGTTCAGCAACATACAAATTTTTTTCAAAATTCATGGTATGATTATGGGAGAAGAAGGTATCAAGATAATAATTTTCAAAGGTCAGAAATCAAAGATTGTATTGGAACTCTTATGATCAAAGACCTAGTGGAAGTTATAAATCTTGTTCAACAACGGGTAAAACATCCAAGACACCAGAAAGGTGTGATGGATATTGGTTAGAAGCATCTTATACGGATTTACATGGTCGACCCAAAACCAGTCAGGTTTGGGTTGTTAAGTCTAACTGAGTTGTTGAGTGTATGCATAATGATCAATAACGACTGTTGATGTGTTCAACAGTGGTTATTCCTGTAAAGCGTCCTGTCACACCCCCAAAATCCACCATGCGGGGTATCACCGCTTGGAGGCGTGACATGACCAGGATCGAGCCACCAATCATATTGAACAACAAAATTAAGTAAGTAAAACCAACCACAATACAATTGGTGACCAGAAGACAGAAATCAGTTTTAAGTTAACAGCGGAAGCATAAAACGTAAGTCCAAAACATAAGTTCATAGTTCATAAGTTCAAAGTCCAAAACGTAAGTTTAATAAGTTCATAAGGATTTAAATATTAGGCACGGGACATAACAGTCCGTATTCCACAACAACCTCCTCCTCGTGCAAGCTCCATAAGCATCTAGCGACCTGTAAGGCATGTAACAACGAGTCAACAACAAAGTTGAGTGAGTTCACATTTGGTTGTTTAGTTTTAAGTTGTTTCTGAAAAACGTGGTTTGACTTTTGTTGGCTTATTTGCCGTGGGGGTTACCCTGTAGTTGAAAGTATGTTTAACCAGTTCCTTCTCATTACCCAAACCATATCCATAACCAGTGGGGGGCTTCCCCATGTGAACCACTAGACGGTATGATATCGACTACTACGAACAATAGTTGTGCCCTACATCAGTGTCTATCATCACTGACAGTTTGCCATAGTCCATTAGTACACGCCCGTTCGGACGAGACGGTGTGAGGTTTGTTAAACCTAATAGCGCTATTAACTAATGACCCGCTCGCCATTGGCCTCAGCGATTAAGTCGATATAAAATGAGGGACTTCATGATAGAGTTTTGTCTAGTAAGTTTTAAGGTTGTTGTCCTACCCAAGGAGGACGAACGTACATATTCTACCCAAGGAGAATACGCAGGATTAATATTGGCATCCTACCCAAGGAGGATGGCCGTACATATCCTACCCAAGGAGGATATGTAGGTTTCGTTTTAATTCTTTAACCCATTCCCAAACCACCGGGAATCTCATGCCTTGTAGAAAGTGTGTGAACTCACCTCGGTTGCTCGGTTTGACTCTCAAATATAGCTAACAGTCAAGGTCGGTCAATCACGTCCTAGTATGATTACCACTTAGTTTATTAGTGACTTCAAATTGAACACAAAGTTCCTACACGTATCTATCACATAACATGCATAACTTTAACGGTTCATGCCCATATAAACTTCCCATCCATTCCCCACTCATAAACAAACATACGACATTGCACATAACACTTTTATAGACATATAACATGTAATATCATTCTCGGATAACCTACCCGACATTTAGACACGCAAATCACTACTTATGTCGTTTCAGCCTTTATCTTCAAAACTGGGCTGTTTTCGGGGATTTTAATAAAATAGTTAACTGGTTTTAAAAATTCCCAACTTTTTACAGAAGGTCTTAAACGATCAAAATATTATTGTGTAAAAATATCGGGATCCAATTCATCATAAATATTTTATAAAAATTCATTTTCCGGACTGCAATCAGATTCATCTTTTTCTGATTGCAGTCCACGGAATAATTTATTTAAAATTCCTCGTAAGGCCAATTTACGAAATTCCAGTGGGTTAATTACAAATACATCAGTTGTCATCTACTGTACAAATTTCATGAGCTGATTCATCATAGATTTCCAGTTATGACCAAAAACATATCACCCATTTACTGCAGCAAAAACTCAGCTTCAGCTGCTGTTTTTAAAAGGGTCTTTAAAAATAGTAAACGAAGTCCAAAAATTGTGATTCCAATGCCATTAGAACCGTATTTCATAATACATAAATCTAGACTTCAGAAAATACATTTTTCACTTTATTAAGGTTCGGTTACAGCCAACTGAAGTTGGCTATAATCACTAAACAGCTTTCTGTTTTTCAGCTTTTACATTCTAATGCGAGTTATTTTGGTTCCGTTAACATGTTCAACGAATAACAACATTTCTAGTAATCAATATTAACAAGTAATCAGCAAGAAATCAGCAACATCTCAAGACAATTTCATACTAACATAAATACATCATGTTTCATCTTCTTGTTTAAACCCTTTTTAGTGTTCTTGTAGATTTAACATATTACATCTTTTAATCATGAAACAATATGAACAAAGGTGACATAAGGAACTTACTACTAGCTTAAAGCTAGGGATGATTCTTAGTGAAGAAGATGGAGAGGATGATGGTGAAAAGCAAGTGAAAGAAGCTCCTTAGAAAGCCCTTCAACTTGCAACCTCCATGGATCAACTTTGAAGCTTAAATGGAACTTGATGTTGGAGAAGATGAAGATGTTGAGGGGTGGTGGTGGGTTCGGTTATGGGGTGACCGAAAATGAGAGAGAGTGTGAAGATGGAAGAGTGTAATGTTGATCAGTTCTGTTTAAACATAAGGAAAAACATGTAAATAATACCTGATACAGCAAACAGGCCAGCAGAGAATCCAGTCAGAGACGCAGCCACGGAGTTCGACATAGTTGTCAGCTTGATCTGGTTCCCCTTTAGGATGTATCTTCTTGATGGTAGTACCGAGTTCTTTAGGGTTGAAGAACTCGTAGTAATGGAGAGAGAGAGAGGAGGCGATTTTAGTGATGATGTTATGATTGTCTAACCCTAATCCCTCTCTAATAATCTCCTTATATACACCCAAGGGGAAACCCAATTAGTTAATAAAGGTAATCTGGCCCATCAACAATTACCAACTAATTTATTATAGGTTTTAATATATTTTGATCCAAATAATATAAATGATTATAATGGCTACATAATTAAATATAATCATAATAATTATATTTAATCTTACATTCTCCCACTTAGCCGAGTAATCATTTATCATGAGTATTAGATTAGTCTGATCAGAAGTTAATACTCATTTTAGCTTTAAACCAAGAACCGTAGCAGAGAACTACAGCCGTTGAATCATTATGCGACTCAGGACCCCCATTAGTCATACTACAGCCTCAATTTAAAACCTAACAGTTATGATCAAAATACGTAAGCCCTTTAACGTTTGATTTGTATTTATAGTTATCTATATGTCATTACACCGGCAGAACATATGTAAGAGACATACAAAATCAAACTGATGAGGAATATTAAAAGTTAATCATTCATAGTACGATATGCAGTTGTACATAGTCATCAATATACCCGTGATTATTATAAGCGCTTACATAATAGTTATGGGTGATAGAATTTTAGTTATAGGATCCTTAAGCATATCATGAATGCATTCGATACAAAAATTTAGTTTCCTCAATTCGTTCATAAACGAATAATTAATTGCGTATCGAAATTTAATGCAGCACCTCTCGAACTGTTACTGTTCAAGGAGACATGGTAGCTGACTTTATCACAACAAGTCTTCAATATATTAATTATATGGAGTTAATAAACTTATGAGTCCACTGATAAATTTCCAACAACATTTAGTGACTATATTATGTCGTTATAACTTAGGTTGTTGATATCAGTCTATTATGACTCCTCCATGAGATAGGTTTTGTCTGTTAACATAAAATATACCCGAAATTACATTTTGTCATCTTTGAATATTACAAAGTTAGAGTAATCAACCGGTTTGAGTTCTCACTTCTTCTTTAAATCATAGCCTCTCGTTTCTTTTAAAGATATTGTAATACTCTATTAAATGCTTCACATTAATCTAGACATATCTAGTGTGTTGCAATGTGAGTAATATCCAAACGAGTATAGACTTAAACTTACATAAGGCTTCTAATTAATGAAGCGTAAGGAAATAATCTCATTTATCCTATTATCCTCTAAAGGAGAGCAGTATTGTTTGTTACATATGCAAGGACCAATTTAATGTTAAACTTATGAAACAGAAGTAATGTCCCATTTGGTCTATCTCAACATGTTATGATATCTATTATGTAAGAGATATCTCTGAGATCTATTATATCAAAGTTTGTGTTAACAATGCTTTGACTTATGTAACATATACTTGTCAAAAGAATATCATCTATTTAGACAAGTTTATCTTAGTTGCTCCCACTCATCTTGAGGTAGGTACATTAATCCACTTGACTTTTGATGAAAATAATTACATTAAGATTTCATCACAGTATGATGTTTGCATTAACCCATACATGGATTTTATTGGCTTATAGACAAACTGTTCTTTAACCTTAAGTTTAGAACTTTCAGGTTATTTTATGAACATGTAAATGTGTCAGCCAATTGTTAGGGAAAATTGTTTTAATGTTCATCTAATGTAGCTTTAAACTATTATAAGCTACTAGAACAGTGATGATTCTCAAAGAAATCTTTTGTTAGATATGTAATAAAGATTCTTTAATAATATATCTCTTCCTGAGTATAACCTTTGACAATCAATCATGCTTCTTTGTGTCTTAACGTTTATATCAGGATTTGGTTTAGTTATGAACACTCTTAGGTTATTCAATCAAATCCCAAACGTTATGCGAACACATAAAATCAGTTTTACTAGAAAACTGTTTTATTCCATTCAGAAGATTGATTGAAACTAATGGCTTAATTAGAAGAGATAGGATCAGTAAACTTTTCCAAAATCCATTTCAACTTCAAATTAGGGAGGTTATGTAATCATCAAAGTTAGTAGATTTTTAAACCTAGATGACCTCCTGAGTTGATTATTGGGTTAGTTAGAAGTTTCAGTTTTATGGATTAGCTCTTGGTTAAGTTGCTATCATTTTCAGGATTCTAAGTTTGTAAGAGTTGGTGCAGTATGGTGTACAAGAGGTGTAATCGGAGTTAAATTTGGAGTGAAATTTAATGACACTCTCCCCCCCGCCTCTTGTATTCCTTGCAAGTCATGATAAGGACTTTGACTGCTCCCACTGACCTTAGAAAAACTTTAGGAACTCAGCATGCTTAGGGTCAATATTTAACGACCAAACAAATTCTAAATAGAGAAAACATATTAATGAACATATTAATGACGTTAGTCATTGTAGTTTCTCTTGTTGAGGATTATGTTAGTTTAGATAAGAAATCTAAGTGTGCCCACAATTAAGCAACAATGAAACTTTTGTAAGAGTAGCTGTAGATTTTAAGGAGACAAGTTATGATAGAACAGTGTCAAGATGGAGCAGTGTCTTGTACAAGAGGTGTAAATTGAAGTAATATAAAGTTTTCACTCCCCACCTCTTGCAACTATTGCAAGTTATTATTAAGACACTTAATGCTCCCACTGATCTTTAATATCTCTAGAATGCTACAAGAGAAGTTTCAATGAGCTACGTGACGTGGGAACCTATCACATATACGTTAGACTTTATTTGATTTCTTTAATGTCCAGATATCATAAGAAACTTAGGGACATATTTAATAGAAATCTTATTAAGTACATATATGAATAGATTTCTTATAAGACCGTGGGCCATATGCAACAAAAAATAGATACAAGTTGATAGTCTTTTAAATGATAAATGAATTGTGTCTGAATATTCCATTTGAAATAAGTTCCATGAATGTCAATGAATGACTTATGATGGACCCATACTTATTCCTTAAGCCAAGTAATATTTAGGGCTATAACGTCATGATTTAAAATCACTTAGAATGAGATTAGATAAGAAATCATCCTCATTAACCATGTCATGATTTCTCATGAATTTTGGTTATAATGGATGAAATTTGTAAGTCTCATTTTCCTTTTGTCAAATGTTTCATTTGCATGATGACAAAAGTTGTGAAAGTGTAAGGTATCATCTAGTTTTATCTTAATAATGTTTCAATCCAGATATTTAGAACAAATAAAATGAGAGTTTAAGGTAAGTGTGACTTTATGTTGACTATGCAAACCTCACAACCTTCATAACATTGCTTAATTATGATACTATATTCTGATTAATACTCAGAATATATGTACGGTATCGAAAAACGTTTTGTTAGAAGACTGCTTATTATGGTTTTTATAGCCTTAACATTTAACTTTGTCACTAACTCTCATGTTAGTTATTTGTCGAGTGCTGGTAAGGAAACCTATGGAACTAGAGTCAACTAATCATGTATTAATTGGAATATTAAAATTAGCAGACTGAAATATCTTTAGTAAGTGACTACCTAGTTAACTTATCCAACTGTTCTTTAGAATAATGGATAGTCTCGTTGCTTATGTCTAGTCTAATGACATAATTATGCAGTGAGATTTTCCCTTGAAGAACCTTAGAGGTGGAATTAACACTTGTAATTTGTCTACGGACCTTAGAACAATCCTCTTTTAAGGTTTTAAGTGGTTGTAAGGTGAGTAACAACTTATTTTCCAGCTTCAAACATTTATTTCTTTGTACATATGTTGCTTATCAACACACTCATTATACTTTGGTATGTTTGAGTGTTATAGTTGATTTATAAGGCATCAAATTGTACAAGTGAAAATCTTAATATGTAATGTACTGGAAAATGTACTTATTTCCATGCGTAAGCCCTTAACTTAACGGGTCATGGTATTGTACATTATTATGTATTCACATATACCACTTAACTTTATAGTTTAGAATTTTAAAAGAAGGCATGCATCTTAGGAGTTCTAGTGATTATTCCATATATAAGAGATTAGCCTTAGGAAAGACTTAATCTGAAATAACTTTAGTGATAGCATTATGTTAGAGAGTTCTTGATTATCATAAGAGACATCATGTTCGATTTGTCCTAATCATCATGCTCTAATTTTCTTCTTTATAATCTTTATCAGAAGAGAGCAATAGGATTATCGTGTCTTAAGAAATAATCAAGGATTTAATTTAAGAGCTAATTCTAATAGAAACTTTAAAGAAAGCAAACATTTTTAGGTTTAGGAATTAGAGTGGATGAGATATATGTAGAAGAAAATTATAGTGAGTAAAATTATGGGTACTAAGAATAAGACAGACGAAAAGATCATAAAATTAATTAAGGATCATTAATATAAGGATCATTAAGTGAAGAGATTGTGATATGTCTATTACTAACATCAAAATAATAGACTTAGTAAAATTCTACTTAAACAAAGACAAATCAGCTTTGGCCAGAAGTGTAATCATTTAAGTATGTGTGCAAAGTAATCGTGACAAATCAGCTTTGGCCAGAAATGAGACAATCACTTTAGTTATGCACTTGTCAAACATGCTATACATTAATGAATTAAATCAGCTTTGGCCAGAATTAAGACATTTCACGTGTGTAATGCATACTCAACATAGCTTTTTATAATACTTGAACAATAAATAAATGTATTAAATCAGCTTTGGCCAGAAATGATACATCAGAAGCTCATTCAAGTTAAGCTATTTTGGTTTTGTAAAACATTAAATCAGCTTTGGCCACCTTTTAGGTCACATTAAACAGCTTAAAAAATAATGAGGTTTCGAGTCTTGTGCGATCAGTAATGCCCAAGTCTTATGCGATCAATAAGGCCTAAGTCTTGTGCGATCAATGAGGCCCAAAACAAATTTGTGCGATCAGTAAGGACTTGTGCGATCAATAATGACTTGTGCGATCAGTGAGGCCCAAATAATTTGTGCGATCAGTAAGGCCCAATAACTTGTGTGATCAGTAATGCCTTGTGCGATCCACAAGTCTTGTGCTATTTCCCTTGTGCGATCAGATCATTTTTTTGTGATCTGATCTTGTGCGAATGTCTTGTGCGATCAGATCATATCTGATCTGATCTTGTGCGACTGTTAAGGGACTTGTGCGATTAGTACATTTATGATTTCGAAACCCACTGTTAATAGCTGTTTCTTGTGATAATAACTAAAACTCGAAATTTAAGGGATTTTGGGATAGTATTTCCTATTTTTTTTTTGATCTAAACTTATCAAATGATTTCGAAAATAATAACTGAAATCTATTAACAGTTTTCGAAATTTTAATAGATAAAATTAAGATCAAAATCATGAAAAACACCCACTAATCCAAATTATATTCCAAATCTTAGGGAATTTTTCGAGTTTTCTTAGAACATTATGATGAACCCTAAAAAATAAAAAACATAATTCTGGGTTCCGAAATCTAGATTTTAATAGTTCTGTTATCAGATTTCGAATATTAGTTTTACCCATTATGATTTCGAATCAATATATTAACCAACTTCTTCCGAAAACAGTGATTTCGGCAACAAGGACTCGAAAACAGCCGAGAACTTTTAAGGCTTTAAAGTTTCGTTTTCCAGATTTTTCATCCCAGAATAATGGATACAAAATCAGAACTGATTTATCAACATATGCTCTGATACCACATGTTGATCAGTTCTGTTTAAACATAAGGAAAAACATGTAAATAATACCTGATACAGCAAACAGGCCAGCAGAGAATCCAGTCAGAGACGCAGCCACGGAGTTCGACATAGTTGTCAGCTTGATCTGGTTCCCCTTTAGGATGTATCTTCTTGATGGTAGTACCGAGTTCTTTAGGGTTGAAGAACTCGTAGTAATGGAGAGAGAGAGAGGAGGCGATTTTAGTGATGATGTTATGATTGTCTAACCCTAATCCCTCTCTAATAATCTCCTTATATACACCCAAGGGGAAACCCAATTAGTTAATAAAGGTAATCTGGCCCATCAACAATTACCAACTAATTTATTATAGGTTTTAATATATTTTGATCCAAATAATATAAATGATTATAATGGCTACATAATTAAATATAATCATAATAATTATATTTAATCTTACATGTAAATCTTGAGAAATGATGATAATATAAGGACCATGCTTCTTATAGATTACTTCCATATAATATGGTTACTTACACAAGCCAAATCTTAATAAAATAAGAAAACAAATCAAGTGTAAGATTGAGGGCATGGAGGTGGTGATATGGTGGGTCCATGGGGACCGATTTGGTTAGGGGGGGGGGGGGCTTGTTTGCAAAATTTCAACTAAATGGTAAATGATAGTTAGATGGTAAGTAACTAACCTATACTTGTTAGTTTGATCATTATTAGTGGGTGTTATGGTATGCGGGGATCATGACTAACAAAAAATAATTAGATAATGTGTTTGACAAATATTTGGTGTCCCGGGTAATGTCCGGTTGTTCGGTCGGATACTGTTCCGTTAAATTGTTTAATTGTTCCGTAAGGCGTCTTATATATATATTTTTGTAACACAATTAATTCCTAACACTCAGGAAAATATTCAGGACCATTTAGTAAATTTTTTGTATACTACTAGTATGTTAACACGCACATGTAAGTATAACACAGTAATCAGAGAGCAGTTAAATGATTTAGCACAATCATCAAACACTTTAATTATCATTAATAAATTGTACGGATACATGGAATTTCGAGGGTTGTCACATTCTCCCCCTGTTAAGAAAATTTCGTCCCGAAATTTAGTGCGTAGTTACTGAGGAAGCTAGTTAAGTTGCGGTGTTTACTGGCTTTTCCTGGGGTGTCACATCATCCCCCCGTTGATTTGGAATTTCGTCCCGAAATTCTGCAGTAGCTTCAGCCTCAGTAGTGGTTGCATTTTTCTTAAACAGCTGGGGGTACTTGAGTTTCATTTGGTCTTCTCGTTCCCAGGTATACTCTGGGCCACGACGGGAATTCCAACGAACTCGGACAAGAGGTATCCTGGTACGCTTGAGAATCTTAACATCTCGATCAGTAATCTCTACTGGTTCCTCGATGAATCGCACCTGGTCATCGATAGTGAGCTCCTTAAGAGGAACTATGAGAGTCTCATCTGACAGACACTTCTTCAGATTTGACACGTGGAATACGTTGTGAACTCCGCTGAGTTCTTCAGGTAGGTTCAACCTGTAGGCGACTTTGCCAATCTTCTCAATGATTTCGAACGGTCCGACATAGCGCGGATTGAGCTTGTCTCGTTTGCCAAAACGGACTACACCTTTCCAAGGTGAGACTTTGAGTAGCACCCGGTCCCCAACTTGGAACTTTAGTGGCTTCTTGCGCTTATCAGCGTAGCTTTTCTGACGGTCACGAGCTGCCACCATCCATTGTCGTATCTGAGCAATCCTCTTAGTCGTGTCTACTATAAGTTCTGGGCCTGTGGTTTGACTGTCACCAACTTCTGCCCAACAGAGAGGTGATCGGCATTTACGTCCGTACAATGCCTCAAATGGAGCGGCCTGGATGCTGGTGTGGTAGCTGTTGTTATATGAGAACTCCACTAGCGGGAGGTGCTTTTCCCAGCCATTACCAAAATCGATTACACACGCCCTAAGCATGTCTTCAAGGGTCTGGATGGTGCGTTCAGATTGCCCATTCGTCTGTGGATGATATGCCGTGCTCATGTCTAATCGAGAACCAAAGGACTTGTGCATAGCTTGCCACAATTCGGATGTAAAACGTGGGTCACGATCAGAGATGATGGAGGTTGGCACTCCGTGCCTTGATACCACTTCCTTTAGATAGATGTCTGCTAAAGTAGAAAACTTGTCGGTTTCCTTGATAGCCAGAAAATGTGCCGACTTAGTCAATCGATCCACTATCACCCAAATAGTGTCATTTCTGCGTTGAGATCTAGGCAGGCCAGTAACGAAATCCATGGAAATTTGCTCCCATTTCCATTTAGGTATCTCTGGTTGTTGGAGTAGGCCTGATGGTTTCTGGTATTCAGTCTTGACTCTTGCACAAGTCAAACATTTACTGACGTAGGTTGCTATGTGGGCTTTCATACCAGGCCACCAATATGTCGTCTTGAGATCGTGGTACATCTTATCCGAACCAGGGTGTGCCGAATAACGAGACTTATGTGCTTCATCCATCACTAGCTCGCGTAGGTCTCCATACACTGGGACCCAGATGCGTCCGTTTACAAAGTAGGCGCCGTTTTCCTTTTGTTCTAGTCGCTGCCTCGATCCTCGTAAGGACTCAGCCCTGATGTTCTCTGCTTTCAATGCTTCAACCTGTGCATCTCGTATCTGGGCAGGAAGACTAGATTGGATGGTAAGCTGTAACGCACGTACACGCTTAGGTATAGTATCCTTTCGACTGAGGGCGTCGGCCACAACATTGGCTTTGCCCGGATGATACTTGATCGCACATTCGTAGTCATTCAAGAGTTCGACCCATCGACGTTGTCGCATGTTTAACTCCTTTTGCTTGAAGATATGCTCGAGACTCCTGTGATCGGTGTAAATGGTGCACTTGGTACCGTACAGGTAATGTCTCCATATCTTAAGTGCGAAAACAACTGCTCCCAACTCCAAGTCGTGCGGAGTGTAGTTCCTTTCGTGAACTTTAAGTTGGCGTGATGCGTAGGCAATGACCTTGTCACGTTGCATCAACACGCAACCAAGTCCTTGGATGGAAGCGTCACAATAAACCACAAAATCATCTGTGCCCTCTGGCAATGAGAGGATAGGCGCGTGATGCGTGTGAAGTGTCGTATTTTTAGGTGTATATTTTAAGCCCTTTTTAACACTTATTTTAGCCAAGTTTTAAATTTATAAAACACGATATTTCACTAACACTAAACACACATATGGGCAAGTGCACCCATCGTTGAGTGTAGTATAGCGTTGGTAAGATACCGAGGTCGTCCAAGGACACAAGAGCTTTTAGTACCGGTTTATCCTCAACGTCTAATCAAAATAAAAAGTTTAGAAAAATGTTTTAAACTAAGAGAAATAAAAACTAACTAAAATGCTGAAAATAAAAATAAAAAAAAACAGATAGACAAGATGAATCACTTGGTTCCGACTCGTATCTAGTATAACCTTTGATTATTTCCGCACTTTTGCACATAATTAAGAGATTATCTTAGTTATTGTAGTAGGCCCCTCTTTTGAAGGTGACGTTACCCTCACCCCAGTAGTTTGAGTCAGCAAGGATACAATCCTAAAAGGGTGGATTATTGGAAGATAATGAATTAAGTTATTAATGCAGTATTGTGGTAGGCCCCGCTTTTGGCGGTGACGTTACCCTCGGCTAAGTAGTCTGAGTCAGCAGGGATACAGTCCTAAGTAGCCGGGTTATAGTATTAATAGTAGTTAACTTATGAGGGGATCAAAGAGTTTGGACCCCCGCCATCCAATACCGTGAAGCATTGAAGGAGGTCCTACTAAATTTGACCCAGGTCCATTGCAGGACCTCTAAACGCTGAACAATGGCAAGACCTTTACCAAACCGTTCCCTTAACCCCCGACCAGGTAGCCAACACACCTCCATATAGACCGTGGAGATATGAATGGTGAAAATCCTTTATTTTATATAGACAGTAAAATAATGCCAAGACACCACGGACAAACGATAAGGAAAGATCACCTTCAACATAAGTAACTAGTTATTAAAGTCATTAATACAAAACCAAATAAAAAGTGCAAAAGATTAGAAATAAAAAGTATTATACTAGACACTTTGTCTTCACCAAGTGATGTAAGAGACTTAGGCAAACATGGCCTTGATTGTCAAGAACTCTTACGATCAATCTTGGATCCCGAGACGACTCACACACTCTATGATGGACAATGGATGATGGTGGTGGATGATGGTGTTGTGATGGTGGTGGGTGGTGGATGAAGTGTGAGAGAGGTGGTGTGCCAAGGGATGAGATGAAATGAATCCAAGCACTCCTATTTATAGGCTGAACAGAGAGCTGGGCACGGCCCCGTGTCCGCTGGACACGGCCCCGTGTCTGTCTGACACTCTCTATCTTCATTAATTGTAATTCGCAATTACAATAAATGCGCCTGCTGTACTTTCAACACGCCCCCGTGTCCGCGGAGCACGGCCCGTGGTGGGCAATAGAAGCTTCTATGGATTTGTCTTTTCTGCTGCTTCTTGGGCACGCCCCCGTGCTGGCTGAGCACGGGGCGTGTTCAGCCTTCTGCCTTCTCCATTTTGCTTTGGAAGGTGCCGTTGAGGGGTCGGGCAGTCCACTAATGTTCCTTTCCTTGTATTTATGTTGGATTTAGCTGTCTTTTTGCTTCTTTTGTGTTTTTGAGCTCATTTAATCCTGAAAATACAAAAGGAAGACAAAAACACTCTTTTTCCAATATTAGTACTTAAAAAGGGTTAGTTTTATGCCTTGTTTGATGTAATTTATATGTTGCATTTTTCACACATCAAATACCCCCACACTTGAACTTTTGCTTGTCCTCAAGCAAAACTCTTTAATATGTGGCTTACACTCCCAAATGGAATAGGTAGAAGAGAAGGTTTTGGGCTTGTCGTAGAGTGTCGGGATGTCCAAGATCTTTTTGGGTTTTATTTTTATTTATTTACAATCCTATTCGTAATGATTTATTTAGAACGTTTCATAGGAGAAATTACTTATTTGGGCATAACATGCCTTTTTAAAATTCCATTTATATACAAGTTCACATACCTCACGGGAGAAATCACTCACACTCGGCCGAAGGTGTATTTTTAGTGAATCACTCGAGAGCGGCATGGAACTTATTCTTACCATAGGCTTGCCAAGCAATCAATCCTCCTCCTTTTTAACTTTTATACCTTTGTAAATATCAAGAGGACTTTGTGGGTTAAGGGTTAGGCTTGGGTTAAAGGTAGGTGGTTGGGAAAGTGGTTAGTGGTTAGTAGAAAAATGGCGAAAAGCGTAACAAGTGTCGGTTTTCGTAAGATTTTCTTATTTTTATTTTGATGAAGCTTTTATTCAAACAAAGTTATTTTTGATAAACTTGTTTGTTTATTTTCTTTTTACTTCATCATCAACAATTTTTTTTTTTTTTTTTTTTTTTTTTTTTTTTAAGGAAAACCGAACTTGTTACTAAAACAAAGGGTTAAAAATAAAAAAGGTTTTGGTGGGTAAAAGGGTTTTTGGTTTGGGTGATGAAATGAAAAGGTTTAGGCTCAAAGGGGTTAACTAGGGGGATTTTTGGGTAGGTGGTAAAAGAAAAAGAAAAATAATGGTGTAGAAATAAAAAGGGTTAGTCCTAATGCCTCCATCATTTACTTACTCGGGTTTAAGTTGATAAGGACCGGGAATGTATCGTCATGGCAAGTTCTAGAGTCGTAAGAACCAAGCGGCTATTCACACAAGAAACGAAAAATGAGCATTTAGTCTAATGATATGTAATTGTGCTCAATAAAGGCTCAAAACTCACTTTTTGTGGGAATGGGTTTTTATGTGATCAAGTATATATAATCAAATTTTAACTAAGTTTGTCATGCCTTTTCATAATTTTCTTATGTTGGTTCTTTTTATCACTACGCTATCGGTTGTAAATTCGTAAAAATATAACCTTTTTGAGAACTTGAATTTCCCGAGTTAAACCTAGACAAGTAAAAAAATGAAATTTTTGAAAAAATTTGGGGTGATTAGCGGTTCCAATAGAGTTTTGTGTAAGGCTTGTATTTAGGACTTGCAAAATTCAAGGTTTTAGCATCCCCCCCACACTTAAATTACACATTGTCCTCAATGTGTCCCAAAAATAAATTTTTAGGTTGATTGGATGTGTAAAATAGTGTTTAAAAAGCAAAAATTTGTGTTACTGGGCACTGAACACGGCCCCGTGTTGAGTGGGCACGACCCCGTGTTCAAGTGCCAGTAACAAAATTAAAATAAGAGAGACAGAAGTCTGGACACGGGGGCGTGTTGGGTGAACACGGCCCGTGTCCAGGTACCTGAACTGGGCGTTTTTCTGCAGGTGGTTCGGCACGGGGCCGTGTTGGTTGGGCACGGCCCGTGTTGAACCTTCTGAAATGGAGAGAATTGTCAGGTTGCCTTGTTCTTGTGCATGGGTTCATTTTTCTCGTTCCCCTTTTCATCCTTTACCACCATGAGTGTGTTTTATTCCTTACAAACCATCCAAACCTTAAAACCATCATTTCATTTCATCATAGAGAGAACTTACATAATCCTAAATTAAAATAAAACTAAAACTTAACTAAATAGGTCAGCAGGTACACGAGGTTATCATAAGGAGTTCTACTATTTTAAGAAAATTTCAAGAATAGTTTCCCGATATAGTAGGACTTTTAGCCGAATGAAGTCTTCCCTAAACGTTGTTTAAAGCCATTCTTCGATCTCCCTAGGAAGGAAGAATGCGGCTTCATTTTCCTCCGCTGCTGGTGGTTGAGGGGGAACATTCACCGGGACTCCTTGCACCACTCTTCGCGGAAGCTCTTGGTGCATGGCGTACAATTCGGCTGGAATGACAACTTCGGGCACCATGTTCCACGCCCTTTGGGTTATTATAGGTACCAAAGGCGGGGAGGCGAGAAGGTTCAACCTCTGGTGCAAGAGGTTTACTTCATGGAGACAACCCTCCAGCCCTACTGTAAGATGGTTGATACGGTCGACCAATGCTTCTTCCACTCCCGTCATTTCATCAATAGCCTTCCTTAGAGCGTAAACATAGTTTACAAGAGAGTCTTCTGCTGTTGAAGATCTCCTCCCTTGTCGGTTATTTCTTAAAGATGATCCGCTTGTTCTGCTTGCCATTTTCTGTGAAGGAAACCGAAGAAAGCTAAATTTTTTTACAAAACAGAGCCCCTGGACACGGCCCCGTGCTCGTTGAGCACGGCCCCGTGTCCATTTGTCTGCAGGATTTTTGGCTAAAGAATCTTGGAGTTTTAAATTATTCTCATGATTTTTATCTGGGTTTTAAGCTCAGATAATTTAAAACAAAGTTATACAACTAACTTTAAACAAGAATCTTTAGCAAATAATCTTACAAACTTCACATAGAGGGTTGGAATCAAGGGATTTCCAAGCTTCCATGGAGGAAATTTTGAAAAATTTTTGAAAGAGGAGGAAATGAGTAAAAGTGGAAGGGACAAGAGGGTCCTTTGGAACCTTCTTTTAGCACTTACCTAGGATGGTATGAGTGAAAATCCCAGGGATCTCTGTCAATTGAAGTGGTCAAAATGAGCAGGAATCAGGCTGCATTTAAAGAAAACAACAGCGCCCTGGGCACGGCCCCGTGTTGACTGGACACGGCCCCGTGTTCAGAGGAAGTCCTGACACATTTTGTCCGTATTCTGACCAAATCAGCAGAGAATCTTTTTGGTGAGCACGGGGGCGTGTTGACCTGGACACGGCCCCGTATCTGGAGGCTGCTTTTTTGCTACTTCAAGGATCTCGTCGAAATCGGGTGGTTCTTTACTGGTTGGAACAACCCCAAAGTGCCTAAGATACCTTAATTGTCCTAGACTAAGGCGAGAACGCAAGAGGTTGTCGGTGAGGGTAATTCCTATTTTCATTCTAGGTGGACAAGTCCAACCCTTTCCCGGGCTCTCGTTAAAGAAGGTGTATGCCGAATCGCTCAGGTCTATGTATGCACCGAACGAAGTCGATGGAGAGTCCTTCACGGCACAATCGACACAGGGACGACTATCGTCCAAGTCTTTGCTAGGAACGAAGGTATTTTTGGGAGCAACGAGGTTGTCGGAATGCGGTTCCAACAATTCTTCATGGTTATCGTCTTGGGGTGGATCAATAAAATCCTTCCTAAGCTCTTCTAACCAATTCTGAACTAGCTTTTCTAGTTGAAATAACTCATCAAGGAGCATTTCCCCTAGAATATCTGGCTGGGCGCATTCGAGGGAGAAATAGTGCTTATTTTTACTTTCGCCCCTCTTAAGGTTGTAAGAAGTCGGTGGGTCCATGTAGTGGGGCCTATAATTTAGAAAGTAGCATTTTACTTCCTCATGTTTGCCACCACACAATTGACACCACGTACCATAAGAGTGCCGAAAGTAAAAACAATTACTATCACTCATGTTGATGTCAGAAATTACCAACCGCCGGGATCTAACGGTTCTGTTTTCAGTAACTGAAACTTGGGCACGGGGGCGTGTTGAGTGGGAACGGCCCCGTGTTCAGCTTACTGTCTGACGTAAAACAGGATTGCCAGTTCCAATGATTGAGCACGGGGGCGTGTTCAGCGGGCACGGCCCGTGCTGAGCTCTGCAGAAGCTGAAAAACTAAGAAAAATCCTAAAAAATTAAAAAGAAAAATAAAAAATGATTAGGCCGTTGATTCCTAACTTTCTTAAAATCCTTGTGTCCCCGGCAGCAGCGCCAAAAACTTGATGCGTGTGAAGTGTCGTATTTTTAGGTGTATATTTTAAGCCCTTTTTAACACTTATTTTAGCCAAGTTTTAAATTTATAAAACACGATATTTCACTAACACTAAACACACATATGGGCAAGTGCACCCATCGTTGAGTGTAGTATAGCGTTGGTAAGATACCGAGGTCGTCCAAGGACACAAGAGCTTTTAGTACCGGTTTATCCTCAACGTCTAATCAAAATAAAAGTTTAGAAAAATGTTTAAGCTAAGAAAAATAAAAACTAACTAAAATGCTGAAAATAAAAATAAAAGAAAAAAAACAGATAGACAAGATGAATCACTTGGTTCCGACTCGTATCTAGTATAACCTTTGATTATTTCCGCACTTTTGCACATAATTAAGAGATTATCTTAGTTATTGTAGTAGGCCCCTCTTTTGAAGGTGACGTTACCCTCACCCCAGTAGTTTGAGTCAGCAAGGATACAATCCTAAAAGGGTGGATTATTGGAAGATAATGAATTAAGTTATTAATGCAGTATTGTGGTAGGCCCCGCTTTTGGCGGTGACGTTACCCTCGGCTAAGTAGTCTGAGTCAGCAGGGATACAGTCCTAAGTAGCCGGGTTATAGTATTAATAGTAGTTAACTTATGAGGGGATCAAAGAGTTTGGACCCCCGCCATCCAATACCGTGAAGCATTGAAGGAGGTCCTACTAAATTTGACCCAGGTCCATTGCAGGACCTCTAAACGCTGAACAATGGCAAGACCTTTACCAAACCGTTCCCTTAACCCCCGACCAGGTAGCCAACACACCTCCATATAGACCGTGGAGATATGAATGGTGAAAATCCTTTATTTTATATAGACAGTAAAATAATGCCAAGACACCACGGACAAACGATAAGGAAAGATCACCTTCAACATAAGTAACTAGTTATTAAAGTCATTAATACAAAACCAAATAAAAAGTGCAAAAGATTAGAAATAAAAAGTATTATACTAGACACTTTGTCTTCACCAAGTGATGTAAGAGACTTAGGCAAACATGGCCTTGATTGTCAAGAACTCTTACGATCAATCTTGGATCCCGAGACGACTCACACACTCTATGATGGACAATGGATGATGGTGGTGGATGATGGTGTTGTGATGGTGGTGGGTGGTGGATGAAGTGTGAGAGAGGTGGTGTGCCAAGGGATGAGATGAAATGAATCCAAGCACTCCTATTTATAGGCTGAACAGAGAGCTGGGCACGGCCCCGTGTCCGCTGGACACGGCCCCGTGTCTGTCTGACACTCTCTCTCCTCATTAATTGTAATTCGCAATTACAATAAATGCGCCTGCTGTACTTTCGACACGCCCCCGTGTCCGCTGAGCACGGCTCGTGGTGGGCAATAGAAGCTTCTATGGATTTGTCTTTTCTGCTGCTTCTTGGGCACGCCCCCGTGCTGGCTGAGCACGGGGCGTGTTCAGCCTTCTGCCTTCTCCATTTTGCTTTGGAAGGTGCCGTTGAGGGGTCGGGCAGTCCACTAATGTTCCTTTCCTTGTATTTATGTTGGATTTAGCTGTCTTTTTGCTTCTTTTGTGTTTTTGAGCTCATTTAATCCTGAAAATACAAAAGGAAGACAAAAACACTCTTTTTCCAATATTAGTACTTAAAAAGGGTTAGTTTTATGCCTTGTTTGATGTAATTTATATGTTGCATTTTTCACACATCAGCGCGCTACAAAGTCTATCCTTTAAGTGCTGAAAAGCGGATTCCTATGCATCACCCCAACGATAGGTGACACCCTTCTGAGTCAGCGAAGTGAGAGGTTGCGCAATCTTTGAGAAATCCTTGATAAACCTTCTGTAATACCCTGCCAATCCCAAGAATTGGCGGATTTCTGTTGGTGTACGAGGTGTAGGCCAGTTCTTGATCGAGTCAACCTTGGATGGATCAACATGAATCCCATCCTTGTTTACCACGTGGCCTAGAAAGTGGACTTCGCGAAGCCAGAAGTCACATTTTGAAAATTTAGCATACAATTGCTCTGCTCGAAGAAGTTCCAGCATAAGTCGTAGATGCTGCTCGTGTTCCTCCTGACTCTTAGAATAGATCAGGATATCGTCGATGAAAACAATAACGAACTTTTCCAGGTAAGGTTTGCATACTAGGTTCATGAGGTCCATGAAGACCGCTGGTGCGTTCGTCAATCCGAAAGGCATAACCAGAAACTCGTAATGGCCGTAACGAGTTCTGAATGCTGTTTTGGAGACATCCTCATCCCGGACTCTCAGCTGATGGTATCCCGATCTCAAATCAATCTTAGAGTAATAACTCGACCCTTGCAACTGGTCGAACAAGTCGTCAATGCATGGAAGAGGATAACGATTCTTCACGGTCACCTTGTTAAGTTCGCGATAGTCAATACACATTCTGAAGGTACCGTCTTTCTTCTTCACGAACAAGACTGGAGCTCCCAGGGCGAAGAGCTAGGACGTATGAAACCCTTTTCCAAGAGTTCTTGTAGTTGCGTGGATAGTTCTTCAAGTTCTGATGGAGCTAGACGATAAGGTGCATGAGCTATTGGTGATGCTCCAGGAGCTAGCTCGATTTGAAATTCCACTTGACGATGAGGCGGAAGACCAGGTAATTCCTCAGGAAATACCTCAGGAAAATCACGTGCAACAGGTTTGTCTTCTATCTTCCTTTCTTCCGAAGATGTATCAGAAACGAGGGCTGGAATAGCAGTGTGGCCCTTTCGCAAACACTTCTGGGCCTTTAGGAAAGAGATGATGCCTACGACAGCACCACTCTTGTCGCCATGAATCACGAGGGGTTCCTCATCAGAACGCGGGATGCGGACGATCTTCTCGTTGCAAAGAATTTCCGCTTGCTGATGAGATAACCAATCCATCCCAATAACAACGTCGAAACTACCAAGTACAACAGGGATAAGATCGATAGAGAAGGTCTGACCAGCTAAGACGAGGTTACAGCCCTTAACTATGCGTGTGGCTTCGAGACTTTTACCGTTTGCTAGCTCTACCGTGTGTTTGGTGTTCAAAAGTGTTGGAGTGCGCTTAAGCATTTGACTAACTTTTAAGGACACATAACTAGTATCGGCACCCGAATCAAATAAAACAGTAACAAAGAAGTCATCCAGAAGAAACTTACCCATCACAACATTGGGATCGTTCCTCGCGTCGCCCTGACCCAGCACGAACACACGTCCCCTGGCACCATTGCCGTTATTGTTACCCACGTTGTTGCCTCCATTGTTGCCTCCATTGTTATTCCCGTTTCCTTGGTTGTTGTTGTTCTGATTTTGGTTTAGCTGGGGACAGTTCCTCTTAAAGTGGCCTTCAGCGCCACACTGAAAACATCCTTTATTGCCCTGCTGTTGCTCCTGATGGTGGTTCTGTGGAGCTTGTTGTTGTTGTTGGTGATTCTGATTGGCTGGTCGTGCGCTCCTGCAATCCTTTGCCTCATGACCAAACTTGTTACACCTCAGGCAACGACCCTTGTTGCACTGCCCGCTATGATGCTTGTTGCACCGGTTGCACTTGGGGTGGTTCCCTCGATATCCACCCTATCCTTGACTACCGGAAGATTGCTGACCAGGACTCTGGTAGTCATCAGTCTTTCGCTGTTGTGACTGAACTGATGTAGAACCTTTACTGGAATTCCCATCCCATTTTCGCTTGTTGTCGCTGGGTGCATCAGGAGTAGCTGTGGCACTGATACGTTTGGGAAGTCTGTTTTATTCAACTACTTGATCGGTGAGACGATGGGCCAACTTAATGATTTGCTGAATGGTACCCAGGTTGGCTGAAGTCACATGACTCTGAATCTCTGGTACAAGACCCTTGAGGTACAGCTCAATTCGTTTGATGGGAGGGTCCACCATGGTAGGGCACAAGATGGCCAGCTCGTTTGACCTTTTTGTATACGCCTCAATCTCAGACCTCGTCATCTTCAGATTGAAAAATTCCACCTCTAGCTTGTGGATGTCATCGCGACTACAATATTCTTCTCTGATCAGTTCCTTGAAACCGTTCCAGGGGGTGGCATTAGCAACCGCCAGCCCAAGTAGTTGAACCTGTGCCTTCCACCAGGTTAACGCAACACCTTCAAGCGTTCCAGTAGCATATTTCACCCTACGATCCTCTGGGCATTCACACATCTCGAAAACAGACTCAAGCTTCTCAAACCAGTGTAGAAGGCCTACAGCTCCTTCTGTGCCACTGAAAGTAGTAGGTCGGCAGTCCATGAAGGTTTTGAACGTACATACAGGAGGTTGAGCATGTTGACCCCCTATAGGGACAGCTGCGAGTGCCTCAGCAACTAGTTCATTGATCAAAGTCGTCAACTGGGCTTGAGTTAGGTTGATACGTCCTCCACGTCCGCTCATGATCTTCACATCGAAGGAAACACAAGTAAGAAAGGTGTCGCGAAAGTGCGTAAGTGTGGAGTGACAGAAGAGAACAAACAAACAGGGTTTCAATTATCAGTTGTTGTATTAACTAAGCATGCAATGTACCATGTAGACAATTAGACAGGCAATGTAAGCATGAACCATTTCACCTATGGTGTTGAGTCTTGCACGTGGAGCGAAGCGTCGTTGTGGATCGTTGAACACTGTACATGTTATAGTCTGGTTTTATCAAAAAGCTTTTCCCCTTTTTAAAACCAAGTTCACTATAACCAATGGCTCTGATACCAATCTGTCACACCCCCAAAATCCACCATGCGGGGTATCACCGCTTGGAGGCGTGACATGACCAGGATCGAGCCACCAATCATATTGAACAACGAAATTAAGTAAGTAAAACCAACCACAATACAATTGGTGACCAGAAGACAGAAATCAGTTTTAAGTTAACAGCGGAAGCATAAAAATAAGTCCAAAACATAAGTTCATAGTTCATAAGTTCAAAGTCCAAAACGTAAGTTTAATAAGTTCATAAGGATTTAAATATTCGGCACGGAACATAACAGTCCGTATTCCACAACAACCTCCTCCTCGTGCAAGCTCTATAAGCATCTAGCGACCTGTAAGGCATGTAACAACGAGTCGATAACAAAGTTGAGTGAGTTCATGTTTGGTTGTTTAGTTTTAAGTTGTTTCTGAAAAACGTGGTTTGACTTTCGTTGGCTTATTTTCCGTGGGGGTTACCCCGTAGTTGAAAGTATGTTTAACCAGTTCCTTCTCATTACCCAGACCATATCCATAATCAGTGGGGGGCTTCCCCATGTGAACCACTAGACGGTATGATATCGACTACTACGAACAATAGTTGTGCCCTACATAAGTGTCTATCATCACTGACAGTTTGCCATAGTCCATTAGTACACGCCCGTTCGGACGACACGGTGTGAGGTTTGTTAAACCTAATAGCGCTATTAACTAATGACCCACTCGCCATTGGCCTCGGCGATTAAGTCGATATAAAATGAGGGACTTCATGATAGAGTTTTGTCTAGTAAGTTTTAAGGTTGTTGTCCTACCCAAGGAGGACGAACGTACGTATTCTACCCAAGGAGAATACGCAGGATTAATATTGGCATCCTACCCAAGGAGGATGGCTGTACATATCCTACCCAAGGAGGATATGTAGGTTTCGTTTTAATTCTTTAACCCATTCCCAAACCACCGGGAATCTCATGCCTTGTAGAAAGTGTGTGAACTCACCTCGGTTGCTCAGTTTGACTCTCAAATATAGCTAACAGTCAAGGTCGGTCAATCACGTCCTAGTATGATTACCACTTAGTTTATTAGTGACTTCAAATTGAACACAAAGTTCCTACACGTATCTATCACATAACATGCATCACTTTAACGGTTCATGCCCATATAAACTTCCCATCCATTCCCCACTCATAAACAAACATACGACATTGCACATAACACTTTTATAGACATATAACATGTAATATCTGTCACACCCCGACCACGTAAAACATCAAATCATGGCGGAAACGTCGGGGAGTGTTGTAACAGAATTATTGTTCCACAACCATGGTAATTAAAATTTATTTTATTCATCAACCAAAGAGTGGAATACATTGTTTCAAAACAAGAACCAAAGAGTACACAACATAATTAAACTAAGTCTATCTTTATTTTAAGTCTCTAAGGCACAGGTCCGCCCTACTGTCACGATCATCATCCTAAGCAACAACTCCTGAAACACATGTGAAAATAGGTACGTCAGCATAAAAATGCCTGTGAGTTACATAGGTTTTGTGAAAATAGGATTCATGACTAAAGTTTAAGAAAAAGTTGTTTAACAAAAGTTAGTCATGAACCTTGTTAATTGTTTTGTTTTATAAATCTTCTGAAAAGCGATGATAAGGTAGATGAAATGTAAAAGAGTAATGTGAGGTTAAATGAATAACCGAGTAAAATGAGTTTTGTATAAAATAAGATGTTTGTAAAACAATGTCTTGAAAAAAATATATTATTTGTATAAAATGTTATATGTCTAAATTGAAATGATTCAAATAACGCTACGATATGTAATACCATACAAGCACTTATATATAGGAAGTACCAGCGGCGTATCCACCATGCTTGTATCATATTACACACGCCTCGTTACTCGAATCATTTTACCCAAACAAACCACCAATGTAAATTGCCCATGTCTAAACCATTTGTCAAATGTCTTTGTGTAAATCATGTCAAAATGTTTATGTCAAAATGTAGTCCATGAAATATGTATATCAATATCAAAATGTCTATGTCAAATGTCAAATATGTAGTGTGTAAACAAAATGTCATGTATGGCAAGTGAAACATATATATATATATACTGAGCCACAGATAAAAATGCACAAAACAATGTATTGAAGTAAAACGTGGTTTAAATCAACATTATGTCTTGTGGAAATGCATGCTATACTGAATACAAACATTTATGCGGTATTGTTAAAATGCATACATCCAAGCCTTGTGACTGTGGTGATAAACCCTCAAACAAATTAAAGGACTATCTGTGTTATGTTTTAATCGAATTCGGTCGTTCCTTTCATCCAAACATACCTAGGATTTCAGGAACGGGAGTTGTCAATTCCTATGGTACCATTACCTACTAACGAGCGGCGTGATCAAAGTTAATGAATGTATATGGTCCCACTTAACAAACCAAATGTCATATCAAAATGTAAGCATGTGATGAAATGAAAATGTACTAAGCATGATGAACATACATAGCATGAAAAGGTAATGTAAAACAATGTACTAATAATGTACTAATGAACATAGCACGTATATGATATGAAAGCATGGGGAGCATGAAAATAACAAGTAGGCACATGTGTTTCACCCCAAAATGTTTGAAAAACAGTAAAAGTGGGGTCTATGTACTCACTTGAGATTGCTCAATAGACTTTAGATATCCACCAAGCAAAGCTAGAAGGTTACGGAATCAAACGGCACCTAATATAGGTAACTATATTAATAAACGGACCTAATCGGAGGATCGGGTAGTACGAGGGTTCATAAACCATATGAGTGTAGGTACTCATGTAATATGGTTCAACAAGCCTACATACTAAAATGAAACCTAGCCTAAGTGCTTTTGACCCGTTACGACCCGTTTAGGTAGCTTATGCTACTTTAACGCGTCGTTCGTGTAAAACGCGTTCGGATCGCCTAACTAGCCCTATGACAAGTAAGATATGCCTTAACATGTTTAATATTGTTGCTAAATCAGTTTAGATACCAAAAGTTATGTTACATAGGCTTAAAATGAATTTTGGCGTAAAAAGGGCATTTTGGTAATTTACCTAAGGCATAAGAACTACTTATCATACAACTACTTAAATGACGTGACCATAAGGTATAACCTCGGAAGGTTATTCCCTATACAACTATAGTCACCTAAAGTGTTTGGTCGGATCCTAACGATCGACCAAATGGGTCGGGTTCGAAAGCATATGCGATTGATTAGATCGCTTACCCTTACGACCCTAAACAAGCACAAATCTAAAAGTGACGAGCTAAACATGCTAGAACATGTTTAGTTAAGTTAGAAAACAGGTTTGGTATCAAAGCAAACGGTTTTGATACCCTAGAGTAGTTTGGTTACAAAATACGCAAGAACACGTATTTTGGCCGAAACTACGACTCGTCACTGAGCCTAGATAACGTGGTAATCAGTAGGTATAGTCACTAGGGACCATGACCATCGTGATTACGCTCACGTTATGAAGTTCAAACGAACTTCGCGTTGACCATAAACTGGTCAATGCAGAAAGTCAAACACAGTTTGACTTTAACGCTAAAATGAATGATAAGAATGAAAGAATACTTACAGAGGGTCCCCGCAAGTATTTGACCCAATTCACTCTCAGGTAGGAAGCATATATACTTCCACTTAGAGAGCTTAAATCAGATTCAAATGTGTGGGTTTGAGAGTGAAGATGGAGGTGGGTATTTATAGGAAAACCAAGACCGTTAGGATCGTTCCTCGATAAACGAGCATTAATCTGGACCGTCCAAGTGGGTACAAGGTTTTGGAAAACTAGGGGTGCCTCAAAACCATCAAATGGTATTGAAAATGTTACAAAATAGCCCCTAATCTTCAAGTTACATGCTGAAAATGGACCTGCAAGTGAAAAATGGTGTTTCTGCCCAGATGAGGTGCTCCCGTAGCGCCACGGGATAGGCAGGAGTTGCTCGCGCTATGCCACCAAGTACCAGATTCAGCAAAGTTTCAAAAATGACAGTTTTAGTCCCTGCATGTGTTTAAGGCCTTTTTCGATGCGTTTGAACCCCGTTAACCTCATTTCAAGGCTCTAAAATGAAGTTAAAGTATATGGAACTCAAAACATGCTCAAAAACATCTCGGATGTCGGCTCGTTTGGTCGTACGATTGCGTTGTTTGGTTAATTACGACGGAAGTCGTAACGAATGCAAAAACGATCCAAATTACGCGACGAATGGAATTTTTCTTATGCCAAACACTAAAATAAAATATTTTAATGCTTACATAAATTTGTGGATGTCCGGATGTATTCAGAACGTAAGTTATGCGCGAAAATGCAAACTTATGCACTTTTTGACGCTTTTAGTCCCTGAATGAGCATAAAGTTTATTTTAGCACACCGAACCTCTCAAAGCCTATTTCTAAGCTATGTAAAGGATATCTAAGGTGTGTTTAACTTATGGCCATGTTCCAGAATGTCCGTTATAGTTCAAATTGGCATACTTTCGCAGTTTGTCAATTTTAGTCCCTGTAAGCGAATTAACTTGATTTTGCCATACCAAAGCCTTTAAAACTTATTTCTAAGTTATGTAAAGGTTATTTAAGGTATGTTAAGCATATGTTGATGTTCCGGAGTATTTTTCGCGTTAAACTGATTACGTTTACGTACCAGTTTGCGTATAACTCTCCAGAAAGTGATAAAGAGTTTGAAATTGAATAAAAACGAAAACATGAAAAATGTCAAACATAAACAAACAAACATTGGGATCAAATAACTTCATTTCATTGATAACTGAACTGTTTAAAATGATTACAAGCGCAGATGTCACAGTCTCCCCTACTTGTGGAAATTTCGTCCCGAAATTTGTTTAGAGGAAACTCGTGGGAAAAGATGTGGATATTTCGCATTCATTTGATCTTCACGTTCCCAAGTAAACTCAGGTCCACGCTTAGATTCCCAGCGAACTTTAACCAAAGGAATGCGCTTGCGTTTAAGCCATTTGACTATTCGGTCCATGATTTCCACAGGTTTCTCAACAAAATGTAGTGTTTTATCAACACGAATTTCGTCAAGTGGTATGTGGAGGTTCTCATCAGCTAAGCACTTCTTGAGATTGGACACGTGGAAGGTTGGATGAACATTTCCAAGTTCAGGAGGTAACTCAAGTCTGTAGGCTACCTTACCGATTCTTTCGATGATCTTGAATGGTCCAACATATCTAGGTGCAAGTTTTCCTGTCTTTCCAAATCTGATCACACCTTTCCAAGGTGAGACCTTAAGTAATACTCGATCACCGACTTGAAATTCCATGGGCTTGCGTCCTTGGTCTGCGTAACTCTTTTGACGGCTTCGAGCTGTCAGAAGATTATCACGAACTTTCTTAACCTTATCTGTTGTCTCTAGAATGAGGTCAGGTCCAGTAAGCTGAGCCTCACCTATTTCATTCCAGCAGACTGGTGAACGACATTTTCGACCATAGAGAGCCTCGAAAGGAGCCATGTTGATGCTGGAGTGATAACTGTTGTTGTAGGAGAATTCAATCAATGGAAGATGTGAATCACAACAACCACCAAAATCGATCACAAAAGCTCTAAGCATATCCTCCAAAGTCTGGATTGTTCTTTCAGATTGACCATCAGATTGCGGATGATAAGCAGTGCTCAGGTTAAGTTGGGTCCCCATAGCAGATTGCATGGTTCTCCAAAAACGAGAAGAGAAACGAGCATCTCTATCAGAAATAATGTTCAAAGGAACACCATGTCGAGTTACAATTTCATCCACATAGATTTTAGCCAGTTTGTCAGCAGATAGATCCTCACGGATCGGCATGAAATGCGCTGACTTAGTAAGACGATCAACAACTACCCAAATGGCATCATGACCCTTCTTAGTGCGCGAAAGTTTAGTAATGAGATCCATAGCGATGTTTTCCCATTTCCAAACTGGGATCTCTGGTTGCTCCAAAAGACCAGAAGGATGTTGGTGTTCAGCCTTTACCTTAAGACATGTAAGGCATTTTGAAACGTACAAGGCAATATCCTTCTTCATACCAGGCCACCAATACTGAGTACGAAGATCCTTATACATTTTGTCTGAGCCAGGATGAATAGAATAACGATACTTATGAGCTTCATCCATAAGCAAAGTGCGGAGATCATCTAGGCTTGGGACCCACAAACGGTCCATGAAATAGTAAGATCCATTGTCTTTCAAAACAAGATCAGGCTTAATGTGATAGGGTAATTCTTTACCCATCAAACCTTGTGAAACACAAGTATGTTGAGCCTGAGAAATGCGGGTTTGAATATCAGCTCGAGCTTGAATATCAGATTGAACACGAACACAATGAAGCTTGACATGTTCCTTATGACTCAAAGCGTCAGCTACGACATTCGCCTTACCAGGATGGTAGCGAATTTCGCAGTCATAATCGTTCAGAAGCTCAACCCAACGTCTTTTCCTCATGTTGAGTTCTTTCTGATTGAAGATGTGCTGAAGACTTTTGTGGTCAGTGAAAACCACACATTTTGTACCGTACAAATAGTGTCTCCAGATTTTGAGAGCGAAGACAACTGCACCCAACTCAAGATCATGAGTGGTGTAGTTTTTCTCATGCATCTTCAATTGCCTTGATGCGTAGGCTATGACTTTGTTCCTTTGCATTAGAACACAGCCAAGACCCAATATCGATGCATCACAATAAACGACGAAATCATCTTTGCCTTCGGGCAAAGATAGGATAGGCGCATCGCAAAGCTTCTGTTTCAAGGCCTGAAACGCTTCTTCTTGTTTAGAACCCCATTCAAAGGGCTTATTCTTCTGAGTTAGAGCAGTTAGGGGAACTGCAATCTTCGAGAAATTTTCGATGAAGCGGCGGTAATAACCCGCAAGACCAAGAAAAGAACGAACCTCAGTAGGAGTAGTAGGCGTATCCCAATCCTTAATCGCACTAATCTTGGAGGGATCTACATGAATACCTTGTTCGTTGACAATATGTCCCAAGAATTGAACTTCTTTAAGCCAAAATTCACACTTGGAGAATTTGGCGAAAAGTTGCTCTTTCTTTAGGAGTTCCAGAGTAAGACGAAGATGATGCTCATGATCAGCTTGCGTCTTAGAGTATATCAAAATATTATCAATAAAAACGATGATGAACTTATCTAAATAAGGCTTGCAGACCCTATTCATCAAGTCCATAAAAATAGCAGGAGCATTAGTCAAACCGAATGGCATAACTGTGAACTCATAATGCCCATAACGAGTACGGAACGCTGTCTTGGGAATATCTTCTTCATGCACACGAAGTTGATGATACCCGGAACGAAGATCAATCTTCGAGAAATAAGAAGCGCCCTGTAACTGATCAAAGATGTGACAACTCGTATTTCAAACCTCTTTGTACCTTGATGTAATGTATGTGGAATGTTATGTGTTTAGGTGAATTTGATGATTAAATGGATTGTTATGTTGTTATGTTTTGTGATTTTGTGTAATACACGTATGTAGGCAATATGAACACACAACACAACCCAACCGCACAAGTCTAATCCGATTGCACAAGCCCATTCGGGCTACACAACTCGTACTCGAATCTATAGGGCAGCCCAAGTTTGGGTTCGGCCCATCCCCATTAGTTCGATTAACACATAGGGTGTTAGTACATATCTCACACTTTACCAAATCACTCAAAGTTTACAAACCCTAGCTCTCTTCCTCTCTCTCTCAAACCCGACGACAACACCTTCATTCTCTCTAAGCTTCCTATTCGGAACAACCCTTGTTCTTTCTTCAACCGGTTAGTGTTTTATGATTGCTTTTATGATTGTATGATGTTGTGCTATACATGCTCTACATGATGATGTAAACTGTTAATGGTGATGTTCATATAATCGGTCCACATGTATAGTATTGTAGATCAATATAGGGTTGTTAATTATTTGATGTTGTTAATGATTGAGAACCGAATGCTTGTTAAATCGGCTGGTATGTTTCTATGCTACGGATTGTTAGCTTGAGGATGTTCTAGCATATTGGATGTGTGTGATGTTGTTAATCGGCTATCATGTCTTGTTATGGATTGTTTGCATGATGATTTAGGATTGAATGAATGTAATCGGTTGTGTGTTCATGTTATCGGATTAAATACTATGAATTGATAAGTTATTGTTTATGCTTTGAACATGTCTAGGGTTCTTAAGAGGATTATGTTAAAAACCATGGTTTGATCGATTATTGTTGGATTGGAAACTGTTAGAGTGTGTTAATGGTATGATTGGGAAATTGTTATCTTGATTCAATGTAAGTTAGGAAACTATTGATTAATTGTAACCGAATGGCATAATATTCGGATGTTTAAACTAATCGCACAAGACTCCTGGTCGCACAAGATTAGATCGTACAAGATCTGATCTGATCGCACAAGGAGTCCAGTCGCACAAGATGATCCAATCGCACAAGGTGTCCCCAGTCGCACAAGACTATTGGATCGCACAAGTTGTAATGTTTGTTTTAACTGTTGGGCCGGGTATATGTTGGGCCGGGCTAGTTTCAATCGCACAAGGGATCCTAGATCGCACAAGAAACCCACGTTTAATTATTTGGGCCGTTGTTTTATTGGGCTTCATCTTTCGGTTCGCACAAGTTTAGACATTTCGTGTTTAACTGTTTTGCTTGACATGTATTATGTGTTTGCCATGATCGACACGTGTTCACAACTTGTTAAATTATGTGTAATCATACATGCACCTAGACCTGACTTGTATGGTAACCTTGTTAGGACGTGGTTGACCTCTAGCAGCTCGATTGACCTTTCGTTTATCTTCCGAGCTAACCTAAGGTGAGTTCACACTTTCTACAAAGCATGGGATTCCCAGGGGTTGGGAATGGGTTAAGGAATATGGATTCCTCGTCCTTTCTTGGGTAGGACAGTACGGGTTCAGGAATATAATTCCTCGTCCATCTTGGACGGTTTTCACTAGACCAAAACTCTCTCACGAAGTCCCTTCTTTTTATATCGACTTAATCTCCGGGCCAATGGCGAGCGGGTCATTAGTTAGATAGCGCTATTTAGGTTTGACAAACCTCACACCGTGCCGCAGAGGATGGGCGTGAACTAATGGACTATGGCACGTCGGTGATGATACACACCGACGCTAAGGGCACATAAACATGACTAACGTCAGTAGTCGATATGGTAACGAGTCTAGTAGTATATACATGGGGTAGCCCCCACGGCCGAAAAGCCAGATAACTAAACATGGGGTAGCCCCCACGGCTGGATGGCCAGAGTTAATGGGTTAAACAAATCACGTTTTCAGCTATGGGGTAACCCCCACGGCAGTATTCCAGTTAAAGGAACTATTTTTGGAACAACTAAAACAAACACCCAACTATGAACTCGCTCAACATTATTGTTGACTCATTACTACATGCTTTGCAGGTCAATAGGTTTAGCAGGAGCTTGCATGGGGAAGAGTCGTTGTGGGACATGGACAATTGTGTGCCATGTTAAACCTTGAAACATTTGAACTTATATTTTGTTTTGGTATTAAACATTATGCTTCCGCTCACAACTTAAACCCTGTTTGTTGGACACCAATTGTATTGGTTAGACTTTTATAATTACGTATATGCTTGTTCAATATGATTGGTGGCTTGATCCTGGTCAGTCACGCCTCCAAGTGGTGATATTCCGCAGGTGGATTTTGGGGGTGTGACAGATTGGTATCAGAGCCATTGGTTATAGAGAACTTGGTTTTAATAAGGGAAAACGTTTTTGTTAAAACCAGACTATAACCTGTACAGTGCTCTACAATCCACAACGACGATTCACTTCACGTGCAAGGCTCGACATTCTAGGTGATATGGTTTATGTTTTATTGCCTACATGCTAGACTACATAGAACTTTGCTTTTGTTATGTTTAGATAAACGTAGCAACTGTTAATTGAAAACACATGTGTGCTTACTCTCTTCTATCACCGCACTTTCGCGAACCCCTCTCACTCATGTTTCTCTTGATATGAAGATCATGTCTGGACGCGTTAACGTGACACAAGCCCAATTGACGGCTCTGATTAACCAACAAGTTGCAGCGGCACTTGCAGCCGCACAAGCAGGAGGTATACCCTGCCGTCTAAACTCATTCTAGGATCTTTAGGTCCTACTCTCGTGAACCAACCTTTGTGTTAAACTTTGTCCTTTCTTACTCTCACGGCAGGTCAACCTGTACAACCTCCTGTGTGCACTTTCAAAAATTTTATGGACTGCCAACCCACTACTTTCAGCGGCACTGAAGGAGCCGTAGGTCTCCTCCATTGGTTTGAGAAACTCAAATCTGTCTTCGAGATGTGTGAATGCCCTGAGGCTCGCAGGGTGAAGTATGCTACCGGTACTCTCGAGGGCTTAGCGCTCACGTGGTGGAACGCTCAGGTTCAAATGCTGTGGTTGGTTCCTGCTAACGCCACCCCATGGAACAACTTTAAGGAAATGATCAAAGAGGAGTATTGTAATCGTGATGAAATTCACAAACTAGAAGTCGAGTTCTTCAACCTCAAGATGACGGGGTCAGAAATTGAAGCGTACACGAAAAGATCGAATGAGCTTGCTATTATATGTCCTACTATGGTGGACCCTCCAATTAAACGCATCGAACTATACCTTAAGGGCTTAGTGCCAGATATCCAAAGTCATGTGACTTCGGCTAACCTCGCCACCATCCAGCAAGTTGTTCAATTGGCTCATCGTCTCACTGATCAGGCGGTGGAGCAGAACAGGTTACCAAAGCGCATAGGTGCTGCAACTATTTCAGATACTCCTAGTGACAATAAACGGAAATGGGATGGAGCTTCAAGCAAGGGTTCAACTTTTGTTCAATCTCAGTCTCAGCAGAGGAGGACTGACGACTATAAGAGCCCTAGTCAGCAAATATCTAGTACTCAAAGTCATGGTGGGTATAAGGGAAACCACCCCAAATGCAATCGCTGTAACCTACACCACAACGGACCATGCACCAGGGGTAACTGCCATCGGTGCAACAATCCAGGTCACGCCGCAAGGGATTGCAGGAGTTTATACCCCGCAAACCAGAATCGTCAGCAACAGCAAGTCCAACAGAATCAACGCCAGCAGCAGCAGCAGCAAGGTAACAACAAAGGGTGCTTTCAGTGTGGAGCTGAAGGCCACTTCAAGAGAGATTATCCCAACTGAACAGGAACCAGAACAACAACAATAACAACAACCAGGGGAATGGAAACAACGGGGGTAACAACGGAAATGGTGCAAGGGGTCGTGTGTTCGTTATTGGCCAGGGAGAAGCGAGGAATGATCCCAATGTTGTGACGGGTAAGTTCCTACTCGACGAATTTTATGTTACTGTACTATTTGATTCGGGTGCTGATACTAGCTACGTGTCCCTAAAAGTTAGTCAAATGCTTAAGCGTACCCCAACACTGTTAAACCCCAAGCACACAGTAGAGTTAGCTAATGGTAAAAGTTTAGAGGTCACACACATAGTCAAGGGTTGTAATCTTGTTCTTGCTGGTCACACTTTCTCCATCGACCTCCTTCCTATCACTCTGGGTAGTTTCGACGTTGTCATTGGGATGGACTGGTTATCCCAACATCAAGCAGAGATTCTTTGCAACGAAAAGATTGTCCGTATTCCTCGGCCAGGGGATGAACCTCTATTGATTCGTAGCGACAAGAGTGGTGCTGTTGTGAGCATCATCTCCTTCCTTAAGGCCCAGAAATGTTTGCGAAAGGGCCACACTGCTATTCTGGCTCTCGTTACTGACACCTCGAAGAAAGAGAAGAAGATAGAAGATTTTCCGATCGTGCGTGACTTTCCTGAGGTATTCCCTGAGGAATTACCTGGCCTTCCGCCTCATCGTCAGGTCGAGTTTCACATCGAGCTAGCTCCTGGAGCAGCACCCATAGCTCGTGCACCTTATCGCCTAGCTCCATCAGAGTTGGAAGAACTCTCTACGCAACTACAAGAACTCTTGGATAAGGGTTTTATTCGTCCTAGCTCTTCGCCCTGGGGAGCTCCAGTCTTGTTCGTGAAGAAGAAAGACGGTACCTTCAGAATGTGCATCGACTACCGTGAACTCAACAAGGTGACCGTGAAGAATCGATATCCTCTTCCACGCATCGACGACCTATTCGACCAGCTGCAAGGGTCGAGCTTTTACTCGAAGATTGATTTGAGATCAGGATATCATCAGCTGAGAGTCCGAGAAGAGGATGTCTCCAAAACAGCCTTTAGAATTCGTTATGGACACTATGAGTTTTTGGTCATGCCTTTTGGGCTGACAAACGCACCTGCGGTCTTCATGGACTTGATGAATCGAGTGTGCAAGCCTTACCTGGACAAGTTTGTTATTGTTTTCATTGATGACATCCTGATCTATTCTCAGAGTCAGGAGGAGCACGAGCAGCATTTGCGACTTATTTTGGAACTCCTTCGAGCAGAACAACTTTACACCAAGTTTTCAAAATGCGACTTCTGGCTTCGTGAAGTCCATTTCTTAGGCCATGTGGTAAACAAGGATGGGATTCACGTTGATCCATCCAAGGTAGACTCGATTAAGAACTGGCCTGCACCTCGTACACCAATGGAAATTCGCCAATTCTTGGGCTTGGCAGGTTACTACAGGAGGTTCATTAAGGATTTTTCCAAGATTGCACAGCCTCTCACCTCACTAACGCAGAAAGGCGTTGTTTATCGATGGGGAAATGCACAGGAATTAGAATTTCAACACTTAAAGGATAGACTTTACAGCGCACCTATCCTTTCATTGCCAGAGGGCACAGACGACTTTGTGGTTTACTACGACGCATCAATTCAGGGTCTTGGTTGTGTATTGATGCAACGGGATAAAGTTATTGCATACGCCTCACGCCAACTCAAAGTTCATGAAAGGAACTACACTACGCACGATTTAGAGCTGGGAGCTGTTGTTTTTGCACTTAAGATATGGAGACACTACCTGTACGGTACCAAGTGCGCCATCTACACCGATCACAGGAGTCTCGAGCATATCTTCAAACAGAAGGAACTGAATATGCGACAACGACGATGGGTAGAGCTACTAAATGACTACGAATGCTCGATCAGGTACCACCCAGGCAAAGCCAATGTTGTTGCTGACGCCCTCAGTCGAAAGGACTCTACGCCTAAGCGCGTACGGGCTTTACAACTCACTATACAGTCTAGTCTTCCTTCCCAGATACGAGATGCTCAGATAGAAGCATTGAAACCAGAAAACATCAGGGCAGAAGCCCTACGCGGCTCAAGGCAACGATTAGAACAAACGGAAGATGGTGCTTACTACGTAACAGGACGCATTTGGGTCCCACTTTATGGCAACCTACGAGAGCTTGTGATGGATGAGGCACACAAGTCTCGCTACTCAGTACATCCTGGTTCGGATAAGATGTACCACGACCTCAGAACTACCTACTGGTGGCCTAGCATGAAGGCCCACATAGCAACTTACGTCAGCAAGTGTTTGACTTGTGCGAGAGTCAAAGTCGAATACCAGAAACCTTCAGGCCTACTCCAACAACCAGAGATACCACAATGGAAATGGGAACAAATTTCCATGGATTTTGTTACTGGCCTGCCTAGATCTCAACGTGGTAACGATACTATTTGGGTGATCGTGGATCGACTCACAAAGTCTGCACACTTCTTGGCTATCAAGGAAACGGATAAGTTCTCCACTCTAGCAGACGTATACCTTAAGGAAGTTGTCTCGAGGCACGGGGTGCCCACCTCTATTATCTCGGATCGTGATGCACGTTTTACCTCTGAACTGTGGCAAGCAATGCACAAGTCCTTTGGCTCACGATTAGACATGAGCACAGCATATCACCCTCAGACGGATGGGCAGTCTGAGCGCACTATTCAAACTTTAGAAGACATGCTTAGGGCATGTGTAATTGACTTTGGCAACAGCTGGGAAAAACATCTGCCACTTGTGGAATTTTCGTACAATAACAGCTACCACACCAGCATTAAAGCTGCTCCGTTTGAGGCATTGTACGGGCGTAAATGCCGGTCACCTCTTTGTTGGGCAGAGGTGGGAGATAGTCAGATCACTGGTCCAGAACTTGTGGTAGACACAACAGAACGAATTGCTCAAATACGACAACGAATGGCGGCAGCTCGTAACCGTCAGAAAAGCTACGCCGATAAGGGCAGGAAACCACTCGAGCTCCAGGTTGGGGAGCGGGTACTACTCAAAGTCTCACCCTGGAAGGGTGTGATTCGTTTTGGCAAACGGGGCAAACTTAACCCACGATACGTTGGACCGTTCGAAATCATAGAGAAAATAGGCAGGGTGGCCTACAAACTAAACCTACCAACAGAACTCAGTGCAGTTCACAACGTCTTCCACGTGTCGAATCTGAAGAAGTGTCTGTCAGATGAGACCCTCATAGTTCCTTTGAAGGAGCTCACTACCGACGAGCAGTTGCGAATCGTCGAAGAACCAGTTGAAATCACGGACCGGGATGTTAAGGTCCTCAAGCGCACTAGAATCCCTCTCGTTCGAGTCCGTTGGAACTCACGTCGCGGCCCAGAGTTCACCTGGGAACGCGAAGATCAAATGAAACAAAAGTATCCCCAACTATTCGCAAACAGTACAACCACTACTGAGGCTGAAGCTACGGAATTTCAGGACGAAATTCCAGATCAACGGGGGGAGGATGTGACACCCCAGGAAAACCAGGAAAACCATGCAACTTAACTAGCTTCCTCAGTGAGTACGTACCAAATTTTGGGACGAAATTTCTTTCAACTTGGGGATAATGTGACAACTCGTATTTCAAACCTCTTTGTACCTTGATGTAATGTATGTGGAATGTTATGTGTTTAGGTGAATTTGATGATTAAATGGATTGTTATGTTGTTATGTTTTGTGATTTTGTGTAATACACGTATGTATGCAATATGAACACACAACACAACCCAACTGCACAAGTCTAATCCGATCGCACAAGCCCATTCGGGCTACACAACTCGTACTCGAATCTATAGGGCAGCCCAAGTTTGGGTTCGGCCCATCCCCATTAGTTCGATTAACACATAGGGTGTTAGTACATATCTCACACTTTACCAAATCACTCAAAGTTTACAAACCCTAGCTCTCTTCCTCTCTCTCTCAAACCCGACGGCAACACCTTCATTCTCTCTAAGCTTCCTATTCGGAACAACCCTTGTTCTTTCTTCAACCGGTTAGTGTTTTATGATTGCTTTTATGATTGTATGATGTTGTGCTATACATGCTCTACATGATGATGTAAACTGTTAATGGTGATGTTCATATAATCGGTCCACATGTATAGTATTGTAGATCAATACAGGGTTGTTAATTATTTGATGTTGTTAATGATTGAGAACCGAATGCTTGTTAAATCGGCTGGTATGTTTCTATGCTACATATTGTTAGCTTGAGGATGTTCTAGCATATTGGATGTGTGTGATGTTGTTAATCGGCTATCATGTCTTGTTATGGATTGTTTGCATGATGATTTAGGATTGAATGAATGTAATCGGTTGTGTGTTCATGTAATCAGATTAAATACTATGAATTGATAAGTTATTGTTTATGCTTTGAACATGTCTAGGGTTCTTAAGAGGATTATGTTAAAAACCATGGTTTGATCGATTATTGTTGGATTGGAAACTGTTAGAGTGTGTTAATGGTATGATTGGGAAATTGTTATCTTGATTCAATGTAAGTTAGGAAACTATTGATTAATTGTAACCGAATGGCATAATATTCGGATGTTTAAACTAATCGCACAAGACTCCTGGTCGCACAAGATCAGATCGTACAAGATCTGATCTGATCGCACAAGGAGTCCAGTCGCACAAGATGATCCAATCACACAAGGTATCCCCAGTCGCACAAGACTATTGGATCACACAAGTTGTAATGTTTGTTTTAACTGTTGGGCCGGGTATATGTTGGGCCGGGCTAGTTTCAATCGCACAAGGGATCCCGGATCGCACAAGAAATCCACGTTTAATTATTTGGGCCGTTGTTTTATTGGGCTTCATCTTTCGGGTCGCACAAGTTTAGACATTTCGTGTTTAACTGTTTTGCTTGACATGTATTATGTGTTTGCCATGATCGACACGTGTTCACAACTTGTTAAATTATGTGTAATCATACATGCACCTAGACCTGACTTGTATGGTAACCATGTTAGGACGTGGTTGACCTCTAGCAGCTCAATTGACCTTTCGTTTATCTGCCGAGCTAACCTAAGGTGAGTTCACACTTTCTACAAAGCATGGGATTCCCAGGGGTTGGGAATGGGTTAAGGAATATGGATTCCTCGTCCTTTCTTGGGTAGGACAGTACGGGTTCAGGAATATAATTCCTCGTCCATCTTGGACGGTTTTCACTAGACCAAAACTCTATCACGAAGTCCCTCCTTTTTATATCGACTCAATCGCCGGGCCAATGGCGAGCGGGTCATTAGTTAGATAGCGCTATTTAGGTTTGACAAACCTCACACCGTGCCGTAGAGGACGGGCGTGAACTAATGGACTATGGCACGTCGGTGATGATAGACACCGACGCTAAGGGCACATAAACATGACTAACGTCAGTAGTCGATATGGTAACGAGTCTAGTAGTATATACATGGGGTATCCCCCACGGCCGAAAAGCCAGATAACTAAACATGGGGTAGCCCCCACGGCTGGATGGCCAGAGTTAATGGGTTAAACAAATCACGTTTTCAACTATGGGGTAACCCCCACGGCAGGGATGCCAGTTAAAGGAACTATTTTTGGAACAACTAAAACAAACACCCAACTGTGAACTCGCTCAACATTATTGTTGACTCGTTACTACATGCTTTGCAGGTCAATAGGTTTAGCAGGAGCTTGCATGTGGAAGAGTCGTTGTGGGACATGGACAATTATGTGCCATGTTAAACCTTGAAACATTTGAACTTATATTTTGTTTTGGTATTAAACATTATGCTTCCGCTCACAACTTAAACCTTGTTTGTTGGACACCAATTATATTGGTTAGACTTTTATAATTACATATATGCTTGTTCAATATGATGGGTGGCTTGATCCTGGTCAGTCACGCCTCCAAGAAGTGATATTCCGCAGGTGGATTTTGGGGGTGTGACAAAAGAGATCATCAATGCGAGGTATGGGATATCGATTCTTGATGGTAAGCTTGTTAAGCTCACGGTAATCGATGCACATTCTGAAAGATCCATCCTTCTTCTTGACAAAAATAACGGGAGCACCCCAAGGTGAAAAGCTAGGACGAGTAAAACCTTTATCCGAAAGCTCCTGAAGCTGCTTAGATAGTTCTTGCATCTCCGATGGTGCAAGACGATAAGGGGATCTGGCAATGGGATTTGCACCAGGTACGAGATCAATACGGAATTCGACTTGGCGTGCTGGGGGTAATCCAGGTAACTCTTCAGGAAACAACTCTGGATAATCCCGAACAACTGGGATATCTTGAATAGACTTACCCTTGCCCTTATCTGCTGTAACATGTGCCAAGAAGGCCACATAGTTCTTTCGCAGATACTTCCGAGCTTAAAAACAAGACATAAGCTTGAGGCTACTAGCAGGTTTCTCACCACGAACCTGAAGGATCTCACCCGATGAAAGTGGTACACGAACGATCTTCTCAAAGCAAACTACCTCTGCGTGATGCTTGGCTAACCAATCCATACCTACAATAATGTTGAAGCTTCCAAGTTGCATTGGCGTGAGGTCGATGGGAAAAAGATGGTTATTAAGGTTTAACTGGCAGTTGCGAAGAACAGAATCAAGAACAATGGGTTCACCACTGGCAACCTCTACTGTCAAGGGTTTACCTAATTTCGTTCTAGACACACTAAGCAATGGCTCAAAAGTTAATGACACAAAACTCTTATCGGCCCCTGAATCAAAAAGAACAGATGCAGGTTGATTATTAACAGAGAACGTACCGTTCACCACTTCATTGTCTGCTTGCGCTTTTTGTGCATTCATGTTAAAAACTCAACCTCGAGCTGGAGCCTGATTCGGATTCGCATTAACCAGCTTTGGACACTGGTTTCGATAATGGGTCAGGTCTCCACAATTATAGCACGAGCCAGGAGGATAGTGAGGTCGTGCAGCTTGACCCTGTTGCTGAGCAGGAGGCTGAGCAACTTGTTGAGCCGGGTTCTGAGTTGCTTTATTACGAGCAGAACGACAAACCTCTGCAAGGTGTCCAGACTTCCCGCAGTTGGTACGGAAACGGCACAGAAGTTGCTGTTGATGGTGACTATTGCACCTATTGCACAAAGGTGCATTCCCTTCATACCGCTTCTTTGCTGGAGGTTGCGCTGGCTGATTTGGTGCAGCTTGGTTTGCCTGTGCAGTAACGGCGTAATTTTGGGAAGCCTTACGCTTCCTTGAATTCTTCGAGGAACTAGAATCCTTACCCTTCTTGTTTTTACCTTTCTTGCTATCCTCTTTGTCAGATGACTGCTTCTTACCCTTGTCACCCTTTCTATGCAGCTTACCCCTTCGAACCTGAGACTCGGTCAATGTCGCAGATAGCTCGATTGCCTGACGGATTGTGGTAGGGTTACTACCAGTAATGGTGTCTTGTATGGAGTCAGGCAGACCATCGATATACCTCTCGACAGCCTTCTCGAGTGGGGTAACCATTGTTGGGCATAACAAACTCAGCTCATCAAATCTATCAGTATACGTCCGGTGCTCGCCACTATCCTGTTTTAGATCATCAAACTCCCTTTCTAAAGCTCGCAGCTCATGACGAGGACAAAACTCCCTCATCATAAGAGTCCTCAGTTCAGCCCATGTTTGTGCTAAAGCAACCTCAGCACCACGGTCTCTCATAACCCCGTTCCACCATGTAAGCGCCCTCTCCTGAAATACGCTCGATGCAAACTCGACCTTGCGATTATCAGGACACTGAACGTGACAGAAAGTATTCTCAATGCTCTCGAACCATTGAAGAAGCCCAGTTGCTCCCTCAGTACCACTAAACTTGAGTGGTTTAGCCGAGTTAAAACTCTTGAAATTGCATGGAGCATTATTGTTGTTGTTGGCTTGGTTCCATTGAGCAATAAGATTTGGGAACGCAGCAGCCATTTGCTGCGCAATGATTTCTGCCAGTTCGGCATTTGGTAGCGGATTTTCGCGTCGAGGAGGCATTCTAAAAGAGGAAACATGAAAGGAAACGAGTGAGATGATTAGATGAAAAGAGCGAGATGAAACAAAATCAACAAAAGCAAGGATGGTGGTCATTTGTCCGTATCACAAAGCAAACAAATGACACACAGTGACTAATCAAAGTAAATGGGTTAAAAAATAATGCTTAGCGAAGACATGCTCGCCTATAAGTGAACACTCACCCCAAGAGTTCCCAGGTAAGAGTGACTGGTCCGATTATGTGGATTTGTACGAACACTCTAGCCTTAGACAGAAAACCCAGGGTACAGGCATTCACCCTTCCAGTTTGCACGTGTTCACACTATTTAGAACCCAAAACTTTGACGAGATTTTGAAAACTTGGAAGGCACAAGGCCAAAAGAATCATTCAAAAGCAAATGATAAACTTTTTTTCAAAATCAATTTAAAAGAAAAATCAAAAGGGTTCAAAACCATAAAACAATTTATTTAAAAACAGAGATTGCATTTTAAAAAATCGTTTTAGGAAATTGGGTTCTCGTTTTGGTGATCACCTAAGGATAGGTGAAGTGCATGTTTTAAGATCTAAACACAAGACATCTTGCGTTGGGGTCCTAGAAAGGTTATAGTCTAGGTCAAAGCATTACTAATAACCTAATTCCCTATAACCATTGGCTATGATACCAACTCTTCCGTCACACCCTGACCACGTAAAACATCAAATCGTGGCGGAAATGTCGGGGAGTGTTGTAACAGAATTATTGTTCCACAACCATGGTAATTAAAATTTATTTTATTCATCAACCAAAGAGTGGAATACATTGTTTCAAAACAAGAACCAAAGAGTACACAACATAATTAAACTAAGTCTATCTTTATTTTAAGTCTCTAAGGCACAGGTCCGCCCTAGTGTCACGATCATCATCCTAAGCAACAGCTCCTGAAACACATGTGAAAATAGGTACGTCAGCATAAAAATGCCTGTGAGTTACATAGGTTTTGTGAAAATAGGATTCATGACTTAAGTTTAAGAAAAAGTTGTTTAACAAAAGTCAGTCATGAACCTTGTTAATTGTTTTGTTTTATAAATCTCCTGAAAAGCGATGATAAGGTAGATGAAATGTAAAAGAGTAATGTGAGGTTAAATGAATAACCGAGTAAAATGAGTTTTGTATAAAATAAGATGTTTGTAAAACAATGTCTTGAAAAAAATATATTATTTGTATAAAATGTTATATGTCTAAATTGAAATGATTCAAATAACGCTACGATATGTAATACCATACAAGCACTTATATATAGGAAGTACCAGCGGCGTATCCACCATGCTTGTATCGTATTACACACGCCTCGTTACTCGAATCATTTTACCCAAACAAACCACCAATGTAAATTGCCCATGTCTAAACCATTTGTCAAATATCTTTGTGTAAATCATGTCAAAATGTTTATGTCAAAATGTAGTCCATCAAATATGTATATCAATATCAAAATGTCTATGTCAAATGTCAAATATGTAGTGTGTAAACAAAATGTCATGTATGGCAAGTGAAACATATATATATATATATATATATATATATACACATATATCTACTGAGCCACAGATAAAAATGCACAAAACAATGTATTGAAGTAAAACGTGGTTTAAATCAACATTATGTCTTGTGGAAATGCATGCTATACTGAATACAAACATTTATGCGGTATTGTTAAAATGCATACATCCAAGCCTTGTGACTGTGGTGATAAACCCTCAAACAAATTAAAGGACTATTTGTGTTATCTTTTAATCGAATTCGGTCGTTCCTTTCATCCAAACATACCTAGGATGTCAGGAACGGGAGTTGTCAATTCCTATGGTACCATTACCTACTAACGAGCGGCGTGATCAAAGTTAATGAATGTATATGGTCCCACTTAAAAAACCAAATGTCATATCAAAATGTAAGCATGTGATGAAATGAAAATGTACTAAGCATGATGAACATACATAGCATGAAAAGGTAATGTAAAACAATGTACTAATAATGTACTAATGAACATAGCAAGTATATGATATGAAAGCATGGAGAGCATGAAAATAACAAGTAGGCACATGTGTTTCACCCCAAAATGTTTGAAAAACAGTAAAAGAGGGGTCTATGTACTCACTTGAGATTGCTCAGTAGACTTTAGATATCCACCAAGCAAAGCTAGATGGTTACGGAATCAAACGGCACCTAATATAGGTAACTATATTAATAAACGGACCTAATCGGAGGATCGGGTAGTACGAGGGTTCGTAAACCATATGAGTGTAGGTACTCATGTAATATGGTTCAACAAGCCTACATACTAAAATGAAACCTAGCCTAAGTGCTTTTGACCCGTTACGACCCGTTTGGGTAGCTTATGCTACTTTAACGCGTCGTTCGTGTAAAACGCGTTCGGATCGCCTAACTAGCCCTATGACAAGTAAGATATGCTTTAACATGTTTAATATTGTTGCTAAATCAGTTTAGATACCAAAAGTTATGTTACATAGGCTTAAAATGAATTTTGGCGTAAAAAGGGCATTTTAGTAATTTACCTAAGGCATAAGAACTACTTATCATACAACTACTTAAATGACGTGACCATAAGGTATAACCTCGGAAGGTTATTCCCTATACAACTATAGTCACCTAAAGTGTTTGGTCGGATCCTAATGATCGACCAAATGGGTCGGGTTCGAAAGCATAAGCGATTGATTAGATCGCTTACCCTTACGACCCTAAACAAGCACAAATCTAAAAGTGATGAGCTAAACATGCTAGAACATGTTTAGTTACGTTAGAAAACAGGTTTGGTATCAAAACAAACGGTCTTGATACCCTAGAGTAGTTTGGTTACAAAATACGCAAGAACACGTATTTTGGCCGAAACTACGACTCGTCACTAAGCCTAGATAACGTGGTAATCAGTAGGTATAGTCACTAGGGACTATGACCATCGTGATTATGCTCACGTTATGAAGTTCAAACGAACTTCGCATTGACCATAAACTGGTCAATGCAGAAAGTCAAACACAGTTTGACTTTAACGCTAAAACGAATGAAAAGAATGAAAGAATACTTACAGAGGGTCCCCGCAAGTATTTGACCCTATTCACTCTCAGGTAGGAAGCATATATACTTCCACTTAGAGAGCTTGAATCAGATTCAAATGTGTGGGTTTGAGAGTGAAGATGGAGGTGGGTATTTATAGGAAAACCAAGACCGTTAGGATCGTTCCTTGATAAACGAGCATTAATATTGACCGTCCAAGTGGGCACAAGGTTTTGGAAAACTAGGGGTGCCTCAAAACCATCAAATGGTATTGAGAATGTTACAAAATAGCCCATAATCTTCAAGTTACATGCTGAAAATGGACCTGCAAGTGCAAAAATGGTGTTTTTGCCCAGATGAGGTGCTCGCGTAGTGCCACGGGATAGGCAGGAGTTGCTCGCGCTACGCCACCAAGTATCAGATTCAGCAAAGTTTCAAAAATGACAGTTTTAGTCCCTGCATGTGTTTAAGGCCTTTTTCGATGCGTTTGAACCCCGTTAACCTCATTTCAAGGCTCTAAAATGAAGTTAAATTATAGGGAACTCAAAACATACTCAAAAACATCTCGGATGTCGGCTCGTTTGGTCGTACGATTGCGTTGTTTGGTTAATTACGACGGAAGTCGTAACGAATGCAAAAACGATCCAAATTACGCGACGAATGGAATTTTTCTTATGCCAAACACTAAAATAAAATATTTTAATGCTTACATAATTTTTTGGATGTCCGGATGTATTCAGAACGTAAGTTATGCGCGAAAATGTAAACTTATGCACTTTTTGACGCTTTTAGTCCCTGAATGAGCATAAAGTTTATTTTAGCACACCGAACCTCTCAAAGCCTATTTCTAAGCTATGTAAAGGATATTTAAGGTGTGTTTAACTTATGGCCATGTTCCGGAATGTCCGTTACAGTTCAAATTGGCATACTTTCGCAGTTTGTCAATTTTAGTCCCTGTAAGCGAATTAACTTGATTTTGCCATACCAAAGCCTTTAAAACATATTTCTAAGTTATGTAAAGGTTATTTAAGGTATGTTAAGCATATGTTGATGTTCCGGAGTACTTTTCGCGTTAAACTGATTACGTTTACGTACCAGTTTGCGTATAACTCTCCAGAAAGTGATAAAGAGTTTGAAATTGAATAAAAACCAAAACATGAAAAATGTCAAACATAAACAAACAAACATTGGGATCAAATAACTTCATTTCATTGATAACTGAAATGTTTAAAATGATTACAAGCGCAGATGTCACAATATCATTCTCGGATAACCTACCCGACATTTAGACACGCAAATCACTACTTATGTCGTTTCAGCTTTTATCTTCAAAACTGGGCTGTTTTTGGGGATTTTAATAAAATAGTTAACTGGTTTTAAAAATTCCCAACTTTTTACAGAAGGTCTTAAACGATCCAAATATTATTGTGTAAAAATCTCGGGATCCAATTCATCACCAATATTTTATAAAAAAATCATTTTCCGGACTGCAATCAGATTCATCTTTTTCTGATTGCAGTCCACGGAATAATTTATTTAAAATTCATCGTAAGTCCAATTTACGAAATTCCAGGGGCGTAATTACAAATACATCAGTTGTCATCTACTGTACAAATTTCATGAGCTGATTCATCATAGATTTCCAGTTATGACCAAAAACACATCACCCATTTACTGCAGCAAAAACTCAGCCTCAGCTGCTGTTTTTAAAAGGGTCTTTAAAAATAGTAAACGAAGTCCAAAAATTGTGATTCCAGTGCCATTAGAACCGTATTTCATAATACATAAATCTAGACTTCAGAAAATACATTTTTCGCTTTATTAAAGTTCGGTTACAGCCAACTGAAGTTGGCTATAATCACTAAACAGCTTTTACATTCTAATGCGAGTTATTTTGGTTCCGTTAACATGTTCAGCGAATAACAACATTTCTAGTAATCAATATTAACAAGTAATCAGCAAGAAATCAGCAACATCTCAAGACAATTTCATACTAACATAAATACATCATGTTTCATCTTCTTGTTTAAACCCTTTTTAGTGTTCTTGTAGATTTAACATATTACATCTTTTAATCATGAAACAAGATGAACAAAGGTGACATAAGGAACTTACTACTAGCTTAAAGCTAGGGATGATTCTTAGTGAAGAAGATGGAGAGGATGATGGTGAAAAGCAAGTGAAAGAAGCTCCTTAGAAAGCGCTTCAACTTGCAACCTCCATGGATCAACTTTGAAGCTTAAATGGAACTTGATGTTGGAGAAGATGAAGATGTTGAGGGGTGGTGGTGGGTTCGGTTATGGGGTGACCGAAAATGAGAGAGAGAGAGAGAGTGAAGATGGAAGAGTGTAAATCTAGAGAAATGATGATAATCTAAGGACCATGCTTCTTATAGATTACTTCCATATAATATGGTTACTTACACAAGCCAAATCTTAATAAAATAAGAAAACAAATCAAGTGTAAGATTGAGGGCATGGATGTGATGATATGGTGGGTCCATGGGGACCGATTTGGTTGGGGGGGGGGGGCTTGTTTGCAAAATTTCAACTAAATGGTAAGTGATAGTTAGATGGTTAGTAACTAACCTATACTTGTTAGTTTGATCATTATTAGTGGGTGTTATGGTATGCGGGGATCATGACTAGCCAAAAATAATTAAATAATGTGTTTGACAAATATTTGGTGTCCCGGGTAATGTCCGGTTGTTCGGTCGGATACTGTTCCGTTAAATTGTTTAATTGTTCCGTAAGGCGTCTTATATATATATTTTTGTAACACAATTAATTCCTAACACTCAGGAAAATATTCAGGACCATTTAGTAAATTTTCTGTATACTACTAGTATGTTAACACGCACATGTAAGTATAACACAGTAATCAGAGAGCAGTTAAATGATTTAGCACAATCATCAAGCACTTTAATTATCATTAATAAATTGTACGGATACATGGAATTTCGAGGGTTGTCACATGTCCGAGGTGAATAGTAGGTTAGAATTGGTAACTAAGTATTTACTTTAGTGATTGATTGATGATTTATTGGTGAAAAACCTAGTGTCAGATTGAAGTGGGAGTCTGTTTGTGTTTGTAAATTTCTGTTTTTGAAAACTTACTCCATAAAAACAAAAATTTAGGGGGAGAAATTTAGGCCAGAGGGATGGGCTCATTCGACTAATCAGTGATCCCTGGGCCTACCTAACACAGATGTCCCTGAAATAGGGGATTGGTTGATCGGAAAGCTCGGGCAGGAGTAGGACATTCCATACAATTCCGATTCGCTAAGTTTAGTTAGTGCGTGAGTTTAGGGGGAGTAAGTTAAGTTAAAAATTAAAAAAATACCAAAACATTGAAAAATCAAAAACATTAAAAAAATCAAAAATACCAAAAAGATTTCTTTTTAAAAAGACTTCCATTTTGAACTGACAGGTAGTTGTTTTTGCAAATTAAGATAAAATATTGGTTTATCTTTAAATGTGAAGAAGGCTAATGGTTTTTTCGAGATACTTGCTTGTGTTGCTAAACAGATTGATGCAATTATCAAAATGAAGTGAAGAATACAAGTAAAGTGCAGATTGAGAGTGATGTGAAGAATGTGTGATGATGCATGGTAGGATCCTTCTACTACATTGCAGAAAGAGGAAGACATATGAAGAGTTGGAGCTTACTTGCTTAACCAAAGATTGCTAGCTAACTGATCTACAACGAATGAAAGTTTTGGAGATTGGAAGCATCAGCTAAGGGGGAGTCTGTTGATGTCAGAAACTGTGTAGCCGACGCTATCCAAAGACCAAAAGAACACAAGATGTTTGAAGACAAAGTTACACTATGAAGCCATTGTCAAGGGAGAGTCTGTTGGTGCATATTCTGTGACAACAACTTAATAATTTGATTATTTAGTCTTTGGATATTTTGTAATGGGCTTAGCATATTTTTTAGTAAGTTATTTGTTGTAATGGGCTTGGAAAATGACCTAGCCCAGTAGGAAGCCTAGTTCACAGACATGTGGTATATAAACATGTTTTGTGATTAGGGTTTTAGAAGTTAGAGAATTCTAGAGAGAGAAAGTCTAGAGAGAGAGAGAAATTTCGAATTTAGGGTTTGAGCAAGATCACATATAGTGACTGTGAGGTTGTGAGGTCTTGAGTTGATTGTAAAACTTCTAGTTTGGATAATCAATAGAAGACTCGATTAATTGTGAATTCTGTTTCTACTCGTTTCTGTGCTATTCTAATCTAGAGGATTCCGCACTCTAGATTGGATTGACGATTTTGTAACGATCCGTACGAACAAGGGGACCTACAGGTAGGGTAGGTTTTATTTAAGAGCGGCTGAAAGTGTAAAACGTTGGTTTCCTTTTTGAAAATTTTATTTTGTAACTTTATGAACTAAGTAAGTGCTTATTAAGCAATAGATTTACTTATTTATTTCAAGCACTTTTAGGAATAGTTTTTTTTTCAAAAGAACCGATTTTTACTAAAATAAGGGGTGTAAAGGTAAAAATATGGTTTTTGGGTGATGGTGTGTCGTGGGTTTTGAAATGAAAGGGTTTAGGCTCAAAATGGGTTAACTAAGGGGAATTTTTGTATTTTTGGGGGATAAAAATAAAAATAAGGTTGAAATGGAAAAGGGTTTAAAGTCCTAATGCCTCAATCATATACTTACTAGGATTTAGTTGGTAAGGATCGGGAATGTATTGTCTTGTCAAGTTCTCGATTTGTAGGAACCGTACGAGCTATTCACACAAGAAATGAAGAATGAACATTTAGTATAGATGTGATAGTGGATGCTCATTAAAGGCTCAAAACTCACAAGTTTGTGGGAAAAAGGGTAAAAATGTGAAAAGTTTAACTTTTTTTAGAACTTGGTTTCTTAACTTAAACTATAAACAAGACAAAATGATGCGTGTCGTGTTATATAGTTTTTAATGTATATTTTTAAGCCCTTTTTAACACTTTAGTCAAGTTTTAATTTTATAAAACACGATATTTTACTAACACTAAACACACATATGGGCAAGTGCACCCATCGTGAGCGTAGTATAGCGTTGGTAAGATACCGAGGTCGTCCAAGGATACAAGAGCTTTTAGTACCGGTTTATCCTCAACGTCTAATCAAATCAAAATTTTGGAAAAAGGTTTTAAACATGAAAAATAAAAACTAAAAATGCTGAAAATAAAAATAAAATAAAAAACAGATAGACAAGATGAATCACTTGGATCCGACTCGCCTTTAGTGTAACCTTTGATGTTTTCCGTACTTTTGCACTTTTTAAGAGATTATCTGTAACATCTGTGCTTGTAATCATTATAAACAGTACAATTATCAATAAAACAATGTTATTTGATCCCAATGTTTGTTTGGTTGTGTTTTACATTTATCATGTTTTGACTTTCATGTAATTTCGAACTCTATATCACTTTCTGGAGAGTTATACGCAAACTGGTGCGTAAACGTAATCAGTTTAATACGAAAAATACTCCGGAACATCAACATATACTTAACATACCTTAAATAACCTTTACATAACTTAGAAATAAGTTTTAAAGGCTTTGGTATGGCAAAAACAAGTTAATTCGCCTGCAAGGACTAAACTTGACAAACTGCGAAAGTATGCCAATTTGAACAGTAACGAACATTCCGGAACATGACCATAAGTTAAACATACCATAAATATCCTTTACATAGCTTAGAAATAGGCTTTGAGGGGTTCGGTATGCTAAAATAAACTTTTGGGTCTTTCAGGGACTAAAAGCGTCAAAAAGTGCACAAGTTTGCATTTTCGCGCATAACTTACGTTCTGAATACATCCGGACATCCAAAAAATTTATGTAAGCACTAAAATATTTTATTTTAGTGTTTGGCATAAGAAAAATCCATTCGTCGCGTCATTTGGATCGTTTTTCGCGCTTATGCGCATTCCGTAGTAATTAAGCGAACATCGCGTTCGTACGACCAAACGAACCAATGTCCGACATATTTTTGAGCATGTTTCATATCCACAATGTTTAGGCATCATTTTAGGGCCTTAAATTTGGCTTGACGGGCCTTAGAAGTGCCGGAAATAAGCTTAAACACAAACAGGGACCAAAGCTGTCAAAATGCAAACTTGTTTCTGATCTGTGCAGTCCAGGCGGCCCGCGTAAGATCAGTGTGTCCTTTACGCGGCCCGCGTCAGGGTCCCAGATCAGATAAGATCGATTTGTCAGCAGATTACATCTGTTTAACTCACAACCACAAACCCACACTTGCCCTTTCAGCTCATTAGGGGCCATTTTTAGTTACCACAACTTTCCAACAAGTGTACGCATGAGATTCGATCACGTTATTCAAGAAACGATCTTAACGGTTTGGGAAATCCTATAAATACCCAACCCACTTAACTTCAAAACCCACTAGAATCTGATCTAATGTGCTCTAAGTTGAAACCTTTGTTTCATACCTGAGCTATTTTGATCTAGATTAGCATTCGGGGACCCTTTGTAAGTGTTCCTTCGTTCTTTTATTGCTTTTCGAGTCCGAAAGTCAAACTTTGTTTGACTTTCTGCATTGACCAGTTTATGGTCAATGCGAAGTTCGTTTGAACTTCGCAACGTGAGCGTAATCACGATGGTTATAGTCCCTTGTGACTATGCCTACTGATTACCACGTTGTCTAGGGTCGTAAGGGTAAGCGATCTAATAAATCGCTTATACCTTCGAACCCGACCCATTTGGTCGATCATTAGGATCCAACCAAACACATTAGGTGACCATAGCATATAGGGAATAACCTTCCGAGGTTATACCTTATGGTCGCTTCGTTTAAGTAGTTGTATGATAGGTAGTTTATATGCCTTAGGTAAATTACCAAAATACCCCTTTGATGCCAAAATTCATTTTAAACATATGTGACATAACTTTTGACATCTAAACTGATTTGGAAACAATATTAGGCATGTTAAGGCATATTCTACTTGTCATAGGACTAGTTAGGCGGTCCGAACGCGTTTCACGCGAACGACGCGTTAAAGTAGCATAAGCTACCTAAACGGGTCGTAATGGGTCGTAAACGCTTAGGTTAGGTTTCATTTAGTATGTAGGCTTTGTTAAACCATATTACACGAGTCTCCATACTCGTTTGGTTTACGAACCCTCATACTATCTAAATCCTCCGATTTAGGTCCGGTTTATTAACATAGTTACCTATATCAGGTGCCGTTTGATTTCCAAGATCTCTAGCATTGCTTGGTGGTTATCTTAGGACTTCTGAGCAATCTCAAGTGAGTACATAGACCCCTCTTTTACTGTTTTCCAAACTGTTTTGGGGTGAAACACATGTGCCTACTTGTTACTTTCATGCTTTCCATGTTTTCACATCATATACCTACTATGTTCGTTAGTACATTATACTACATGATTTAATTACCTTTCATGCTATGTATGCCCATTGTGTGCGTACTTAGTACATCGTTTTACATTACATTTCATGCTATGTATGTCCATTGTGTGCATACTTAGTACATTGTTTTACATTACATTTCTGCTATGTATGTTGACTGATAGCATGCTAGCACATTGATTTACATGACTTTTCTGCTTCGTATGTTAACTTAGCATACTTAGTACATTGTTTTCATATGACATGTATACAACTGCTATAACATTTGGTTTGCACAAACGAGACTTATATACGTTCATTAACATTAGCTACGCCGCTCGGTAGTAAGTACTGGTACCATAGGACTTGACAAATCCCGTTCCTGACATCCCGGGTTTGTTTGGATGTAAGGAATGACTGAATCCTAAAACATTACTTTTGATAACCTTGACTGAAAGGGTTATCCGACTGTCTCAAGGCTTGAATGTATGCGTTAACTTACCACATAAATGTTTGTATCAATGTAACATGCATTACTTTGCAAAACATAACTTTTTGATATATTCAAAATATTTTGTTTTGTACATTTCTACATTTGGATTATGTGACAATACTTTAATTACAATACATAACATTTGATACACATTACTTGACTACTTTTGGACTTATAAACATTTGACATGACTTATACAAGGACTTTTGACTATTGGTTTAAATATAGACTTTATACATTGGTGGTTTGTTTAAGTGACTTAAGTAACGAGATGTGAGTAATATGATACAAGCATGGTGGATACGTCGCTGGTACTTCCTATATATAAGTGTTTGTATTATATTACATATCATAGCGTTATTTAAATCATTCAATTTGGACTTATACATTTTACACAAGTAACACAATTTTCACAAGACTTTGGTTTACAAACAATTTACTTTATACAACTCATTTTACTTGGTTATACATTTAAACCATACATTATTCTCTTATTTATACATATCATCTGATCTTATCATTTTTCAAATGATTTACAAGACAAAGCAAATTACAAGGTTCATGACTAAACATTTTCTCAAACATAAGTCATGAATCCTATTTTCACAAAACCTATGTATCTCACAGGCATTTTTATGCTGACGTACCTATTTTCACATGTGTTTTCAGGAGCTTTTGCGTAGGATGATGATCGTGACACTAGGGCGGACCTGTGCCTTAGAGACATAAAATGAAGATAGACTTAGATTAATTATGTTCTGAACTCTTTATTTCCTGTTTAAAACATTGTAACTCATATGTTGATAAATAAAATACAACTTTGTATGCCATGGTTATGAAACAATTAATTCTGTTACAACACTCCCCGACGTTTTCCGCCACGTTTTGTATGTTACACGTGGTCGGGGTGTGACAGAAGAGTTGGTATCAGAGCCAATGGTTATAGGGAATTAGGTTATTAGTAATGCTTTGACCTAGACTATAACCTTTCTAGGACCCTAACACAAATTATCTTGTGTTTAGATCTTAAAACATGCATATCACCTATCCTTAGGTGATTATCAAAACAAGAACCAAATTTTCCGAAACGATTTTTGAAAAACAATCTTCTGTTTTTGGATGATTTATTACAAGGTTTTGAACCCTCTTTTGTAAGGTTTTGAACCCTTCCAGTTGGACTAAATTTTTGACTTTATGCCTTTGAATTTTCAAAAATCTCGTCAAGGTTTTGGGTTTTAAATAGTGTGAACACGTGCAAACTGGAAGAGTGAATGCCTGTATTCTGGGTTTTCTGTCTAGGCAAGCACTTCGTATATATCTCATCAGACGCGAGACCAGTTATGCTTACCTGGGAATTCTTGGGATGAGTGTTCACTTATAGGCGAGCATGTCTTCGCGATACATTATTTTTGATCCATTTACTTTGATTAGTCACTGTGTGTCGTTTGTTTGCTTGGTAATGCGGACAAATGACCACCATCTTTTCTTTTGTTAATTTTGTTTCATCTCATTCTCTTCATCCAATCATCTCACTCGTTTCCTTTCATGTTTTCCTCTTTTAGAATGCCTCCTCGACGCGAAAACCAGATAGCGACTGCCGAACTGGCAGAAATCATTGCGCAGCAGATGGCTGCTCAATTCCCAAATCTCTTTGCTCAATGGCACCAAGCCAACAACAATAATAATGCTCCATGCAAATACAAGGATTTTAACTCGGCTAAACCACTCAAGTTTAGTGGTTCTGAGGGAGCGACTGGGCTTCTTCAATGGTTCGAGAGCATTGAGAATACTTTCCCGCCACGTGCAGTGTCCTGACAATCGCAAGGTCGAGTTTTCTTCGAGTGTGTTTCAGAAGAGGGCTCTCACATGGTGGAACGGGGTTATGAGAGATCGAGGTGCAGAAGTTGCTCTAGCACAAACTTGGGCTGAACTTAGGGCCCTTATGATGAGGGAGTTCTGTCCTCGTCATGAATAGCGAGCTTTGGAGAAAGAGTTTGATGACTTGAAACAAGACAGTGGCGATCACAGGGCATATACTGATAGATTTGAGGAGTTGAGTCTGCTTTGCCCAACTATGGTTACCCCACTCGACAAGGCTATCGAAAGATACATCGACGGCCTACCTGACTCAGTGCAAGACATCATTACTGGTAGTAACCCTGCCACACTCCGTCAGGCGATCGAGTTAGCAGCGACATTGACTGAGTCGCAGGTTCGAAAGGGAAAGATGCATAAAAAGGGTGACAAGGGTAAGAAGCAGGCGTCTGATAAGGAAGATAGCAAGAAAGGTCAAAACAAAAAGGGAAAGAATTCTGGAGGTTCAAGGAAGCGAAAGGCTTCCCAAAACTATGCCGTTACTGCACAGGCTCAAGCTGTACCAAATCAGCCTGCGCAGCCACTAGCCAAGAAGCCTTATCTTGGCAATGCACCTTTGTGCAACAGGTGTAACGGCCATCATCCACCACACCTCCAGTGTCGTTAGTGCACCAACTGCGGAAGATCTGGTCATCTTGCCACTACTTGTCGCATTCCTGTTAATCAGAACCAAGCCCAACAAGTTGCTCAGCTTCTTGCTCAGCAACAAGGTCAAGCTGCACGACCTCATTTTCCTCCTGGTTCGTGCTACAATTGTGGGGATCTGACCCACTACAGGAACCAGTGCCCAAGGCTAGCCAACCAGAATCAGAATCCAAATCAGAATCAGGCTCAGGCTCGAGGTCGAGTCTTCAACATGAATGCACAAGAGGCACAAGCAGACAATGAAGTGGTGAACGGTACGTTCTTTATTAATAATCAGCCTGCATCTGTTCTCTTTGATTCGGGTGCTGATAAGAGTTTTGTGTCTTTATCTTTTGAGCCATTAATTCGCGTGTCTAGAACGAAACTAGGTAAACCTTTGACAGTAGAAGTTGCTAGTGGTGAACCCATTGTTCTTGATTCTGTTCTTCAGAACTGCCAATTGAACCTTAACGACCATCTTTTTCCTATCGACCTCATGCCTATGCAACTTGGAAGCTTCGACATTATAGTGGGTATGGATTGGCTATCCAAGCATCGCGCAGAGGTAGTTTGTTTTAAGAAGATTGTTCGTGTGCCTCTTTCGACAGGTGAGATCCTACAGGTTCAAGGTGAGAAACCGTCTGGTGGACTCAAGCTCATGTCTTGTTTTAAAGCTTGGAAGTATCTCCGAAAGAACTATGTGGCCTTCCTGGCACATGTCACAGCAGATAAAGGCAAGAGTAAGTCTATTTCAGATATTTCTGTCGTTCGGGATTATTCTGAAGTTTTCCCTGAAGAGTTACCTGGTCTACCCCCAGCACGCCAAGTCGAGTTCCGCATTGATCTCGTACCTGGTGCAAATCCCATTGCAAGAGCTCCATATCGTCTTGCACCATCTGAGATGCAAGAGTTGTCTAAGCAGCTTCAGGAGCTCTCTGACAAGGGTTTTATCCGTCCTAGCTTTTCACCTTGGGGTGCTCCCGTTCTTTTTGTCAAGAAGAAGGATGGATCCTTTAGGATGTGTATCGATTATCGTGAGCTTAACAAACTTACCATCAAGAATCGATATCCCCTACCACGAATAGACAATCTCTTTGATCAGTTACAGGGCGCTTCTTATTTTTCGAAGATTGATCTACGTTCCGGATATCATCAACTTCGGGTGCATGAGGAAGACATTCCCAAGACAGCGTTCCGCACTCGGTTTGACTAATGCTCCTGCTGTTTTCATGGATTTAATGAATAGGTTCTGCAAACCTTATTTGGATCAGTTCGTCATTGTTTTTATTGATGACATCTTGATTTACTCTAAGACGCGAGCTGATCACAAGCAACATCTTCGTCTTACTTTGGAACTCCTAAAGAAAGAGAAACTTTTTGCCAAATTCTCCAAGTGCGAATTCTGGCTTAAAGAAGTTCAATTCTTAGGACATATCATCAACAAACAAGGTATTCATGTAGATCCCTCCAAGATCAGTGCGATTAAGGATTGGGATACGCCTACTACTCCTACTGAGGTTCGTTCTTTTCTTGGTCTAGCGGGTTATTACCGCCGCTTCATAGAAAACTTCTCAAACAGTTCCTCTAACTGCTCTAACTCAGAAGAACAAGCCCTTTGAGTGGGGATTCAAACAAGAGGAAGCTTTTCAAAACTTGAAGCAGAAGCTTTGCGACGCGCCTGTTCTGACTTTGCCTGAGGGCAATGATGATTTTGTCGTTTATTGCGACGCATCTAAACTGGGTCTTGGCTGTGTTCTGATGCAAAGGAACAAAGTCATAGCATATGCATCGAGGCAGTTGAAGATACATGAGAAAAACTACACCACTCATGATCTTGAGTTAGATGCAGTTGTCTTCGCTCTTAAGATCTGGAGACACTATTTGTACGGTACAAAATGTGTGGTTTTCACGGACCACAAAAGTCTTCAGCATATCTTCAACCAGAAAGAACTCAACATGAGGCAACGACGTTGGGTCGAGCTTCTAAATGACTATGACTGCGAAATTCGCTACCATCCTGGTAAGGCGAATATCGTAGCTGATGCATTGAGTCGTAAGGAACGTACTAAGCTTCATTGTGTTCGTGTTCAATCTGTTATTAAAGCTCGATCCGATATCCAAGCACGCATTTCTCAGGCTCAACAATCTTGTGTTTCACAAGGTTTGATGGATAAGGAATTTCCCTATCACATAACACCTGCTCTGGAACTGAAGGACAATGGATCGTATTACTTCATGGACCGTTTATGGGTCCCAAGCCAAGATAACCTTCGCACCTTGCTTATGGATGAAGCCCATAAGTCGCGTTATTCTGTTCATCCTGGCTCGGATAAAATGTATAAGGATCTTCGTATTCACTATTGGTGGCCTGGTATAAAGAAAGACATTGCCTTATACGTATCAAAATGCCTTACTTGTCTTAAGGTTAAGTGTAACACCCCGTGTTTTCACGAGTGAAAGTCAAAGTCAAGGTCAAAGTCAACGACCGATTTCGCGCGACTTGACTCGTAGAAATGTTTTTATTTTATTTATATTATGTGGAGTAAGTGTCGTTCATTACAATAATCGAATCGTGTTAACCATAATTCAATCGACCTACGACTGTGAATGTTAGGAAGTAACAATGCGATAAAGTTAATCAAGCTATGCTAATCAAATCGACATCGAACCGTAACTCGAACTATGTATTTTACTTGCCACTTATACGTGTGTGTGTGCCTTACGTGTTACCTGTGCATGTTTATTTTATGTTATATTGAGATAATCAAGCGAACTCAATCGAACTCGAAGTCTAACTCGAAGGTAAACGAACCCGAACCCGAATTCTGAGTCGAACCATATAAGAAGTAGTTGGGACTGAAAGTAATTTGACTAGGAAACCCTATCGAATCGCTCGAAAATCGAAACCGAAGCAACATCGCGCCAAACGCACCAAATCAGGCTACATCCGCACGGATGGTCAATCCGCAAGGATTGCCAATCCGCACGGATGACCAATCCGGGCGGATAGCCTATCCGGGGTACGTGCCATCCGCACGGCTCACCCTTTCCCTTTTTAGCATCCTATAAATACACGGGTCACTCTCCAACGTTTCCACTTTTGGCAAGTGACGTCCGAACCGCACGCATTCTTCACTTTTTCTCAGATTTCTCTCAATCCAGGTAAGATCTTGCATTAATTCTTGTACATTCTTGATCACTACACAATTCTACACCTTTCCATCTTTCAAATCTCCACTTTTAACCATGAAATCATCAAGATTTGAGGTATTCTCGAGTGACGTCATCATGAAGTTCTTATGAACTTCAAGCTTGACTTCATTCCACCAAGAATAACTCAGATCTAAACGATTTCCACAAGATTTCACAACAACTTCACCCAAATCTAAACTTTTCTAAGGATAAAAGAGTTGAAAGAAATAAACCTAAGTTCTCTCCTTCTTTTACCCTTAAAATAGGTACGAATTTGATCGGTTCTAGTGTTCTACTCGTTAATAGTGATGCACTAGTCCTAGATCTGGATTCTACCCAACAGACACCTGATTTCGGGGTCAACCGGAACGACCGTTCTGAGTCGCCGACAGGCCAAGTTAGGGTGGTTCCTGACCGGTCTAGTCATGCGGGTGAGAATACAATTCCAAGTGGTTGCCACGTAATCAGAACGTCTTGATAAACGACAACAGAAACCAAGAGTAGACGAACGGAACAATCAGACCAGAGACTGTCCGCACGGACCAGTTGTCCGCACGGACAAGCTGTGCGCACGGACAGGCTATCCGGAAGGATTGTCACCCGGACGAGCTACCCTTGGGACCCACTTTCCAAACAAGGTTTGAGTATCGATGAATGAGCAATCCAGACGGACGACCTTTGAATGGATTACTCTTCGGATCATGAGATACTAAGACCTTAAATAAATTCAAACAATGTTCATCCGCATGGCCAAGTCGTACGCACGGACGGGTTGTCCGGACGGATTGTCTCTGCCCGCGCGCACAGACTGTCCGCACGGATTACCATCGTCCGCACGGACTACCATCCGTACGGATTGTTGTCCGCGCGACCGGCTTGAAAGGTAGAAACACTTAAATGTTTTCTAAATACTACAACGAAAACTCCAAAGCACAAGCCATCATACACAAACACCTCCTTAACTTAGGAAGAAACAATCCACTTGAACGTTTATCCGCACGAACAATATGTCCGTACGGATAAGCAATCCGCACGCATGACTAGTCCGGACGGATTACCGTCCGCACGGACAGCCCACGCGCACGGATAGCTTATCCGGATGGGTCACCATCCGCACGGATTACCATCCGCACGGATAGTTCACCCGCACGGATGACTTCCTCTCACGGATAGCTGATCCGTACGATCAGTTATCCTACCCACTCCCACTTTGTACTGTTTTGCGTGTCACTTATCCTTACGTTATCGAATCTATTCAGGCTAACCGTACTCGCTGTAAAGCGCTCCCTTCAATCCATAATCGCTGTGAGTATACTCGAACCCTTTTTGCTTTAGCACTTTTGGGTGTTACATACGTTACAAATATTCAAACTACAACTATCACACTACTCAAGCTATTTTAACGCTAAACCATTTACGCATGTTATACGTGGCTTATGAATGCTTGTTTGTTATGTTTACACATGGAATGCTGTCTACCTGCCTTAGCAACGATAGTACTATAGTTTGGACTCAGCACCCGTTCACACGGGGGTTGTTAAGGATCTTTTACTTGCATGGATTACGGTGGTAATCATGTATTGCGAACTGCCTCGGGTAGTCAACCCGCAGTCATTGGTATCGATGGATCTATGTCGATAACTAACGTGCTTCATTTCACTATGTGTACGTGCTGGTTATGCGTAAACGAATTCGAACTCTATATGCTATTATCAAACTTGTATGCTCACCTTTACATTTTATGTATTGACTTTATTTTAACGTATGTGACAGGTGCCTAGGTTGTTTATATGCTTCTCGGGCTGTGATGAAATTGAAGCTAGGAACTGGAGTCCTAGAAACCAACGAATAAATTGTTATGTTTAAATCTGAGTTGTCGGAACCGAATATTTGTTTAGTTTTTGTCTGTAATAACTTGTTTGCTATTTGAGACATGGTATGGGACATGTTAACTTAAATTGAATGGTAATGATAGTTGTTATGGAAACTTCTGGACAATCTGTTTCGCTCAGTGCCGCGCCCCGATGATTCCGCCATCGGTTGGGGTGTGACAGATTGGTATCAGAGCCATAACTATAGGGAATTAGGCAAGACTCGACCTAGTCCGGGTCGAAGTCTTAGAAGACCTAGTCTATAGTTAAGAACCAACAGACCAACTCACGCGTATGCGTAAACTCGCCACTATCACTCACTCTTTTCTATCACTGCACTCGAATTTTCAAGTTATGAACAGGTAATAAGGCCGAGAATAGGTGTGAAAACCGTAAACTCTCGACTAAAGTTGCCTAATCAGCTTGCGTTTCAACTACAAACGAGGAGAATCATACCAAATTAGGAGTGAAATCCATATTTTGATGAATAATCTCCTCAAATTTCATCAAGAACAAGGACGGAAGTTGCAAGATAGGGGTGAAACCCTAACCTTGACGACTCGTCCTGCTTTTATACAAAAAAAACTCCCACCAAAGTTTCGATGGACTCCAACGATCTAACGACACAATATAACCAATGGGAATTGCGCCGACGCCCAAGAATCGAGGCAAAGGCATAGTCCTGGAGGTAATTGTGCACACAGGATCCTTGCGAATAGTCGAGCCACTTTGGTTAGTCGAAGTCTATTAGCCGCAGACAATCTACCTTTGATTTATCGACCTTTATGAAGATTTTATGTATTTTCTGTGTATTTGTTAACGTTTTGAGGTACTATTGGTTTCGACCCAACGCTATTGCTTCTGCTAAAACACAAAACCCACACAACACACCATTAACAAATCGCTCGCACTACACTACATTCGAACGCTCGCGAACTTTAAATACTAGGTTTCTGTTTCCTGACTGCTCCTAGTGACTCAAGCGTATATGTGTTTCTTGCTATTGTGCTTACGTGTTTAGGAGTATTGTGATTATGTGCTCTATGTGTTTATGTGATTTTGTGTAATTCTGTGATTTTGTGACTATATGCGTTTACATAGTACAGGTTACTGAGCTTTAGTAAGTAATAGGCGTGTGAGGTGAGATTCGAATACATGTGCTGAGTTCCATGGCGATGTCTATTGCAGACAATTTCGTCTGGATCTCGTCATACACTCACTCGTCAAGAAAAGAGGGACATACGTCTTGCTTCTATCATCGCGAAGAGTGTAGCTAAAGCTGTGAGCGATGCCTATGAGAACGCCAGCAAATCATCCGAGGAATCGAGGACTGAAGGCCCTAAAGCTGTCGCGAGACCTTTCAGTTTCAAACAATTCAAATCATGTGGGCCGAAAGAATTCACAGGCGAAGGAGGTCCTACTGCACTATTCCACTGGTTTGACTCTATCGAGGTTACTCTGCGACAAAGTGGCTGCCCTGATGACCTTCGAACTCTGAACGCTACCGACGTCTTCCAGTCCCGTGCTCTAGACAGGTGGACGGCCGAGAGGAACAAGCGAGGGAATGATGCAGCCTACGGTTTGTTGTGGGACGAGCTCAAGGAAGTCATGCTAGAGGAATTCTGCCCTCCTCACGAGCGTCAAAAGCTTGAAGATGAATGTTGGCACATACATCAGAAGGATGGAGAGAATGCTGGTCTCACTGCTCGCTTCAAACAGCTCAGCATTATCTGTCCCGACCAAGTCAAGACTCCTGAGATGACCATCAAGAAGTACATCCGAGCTTTGCCCGACTGCGTTGCTGATTTCGTGCAAGCGGCTAAGACTGCCACGATCGAGGAAACCTATCTGCTGGCCGCTGAAATCAATGACAAAAGGGTTAAGGCTGGGGTGTGGGATAAGACCTCCAAGCATCTGCATCAAGCCACCACTGCTACACCAACTGCTGAAACCACCTCGTCAAGCAACAAGCGAAAGAACAAGAGAAAGAACAGCTCCACCAACAAGAACTGTGCGATTACTGCTGCACCGATTCAAGCTGTACCTGCCCAACAGCATCAAGTAGCGGCGCCTGTGGCCAATGCACCGCCTGCAAAGCGTGCATATACTGGGCCACACCCGCTCTGCCCTACTTGCACCTATCATCACCCGACAGCTATTCAATGCCGCTTCTGTGCTCACTGCAATGTGTACGGCCACTTTACTGCCAATTTCCGTATTCGCCAAGCTCCTGCCAATCAAGCTCTACTCGCTGCCCCACAGGGTCAACAAGCTCCTCCGGCACCCGCAGTCAAAGCCAGAGCATGCTTCACGTGTGGTGACCCGAATCACTTCGCCAACATGTGCTCGAACAGGGTGGTGAAACAAGAACCGCAACAGCAGCAGCCACAGCAGCAGTAACAGCAGCAACAGCAACAACAGGCAGCACGCGCCAGAACTTTCAATCTCAATGTGCGTCAAGCCCAGGCCGACAACAACGTGGTCAATGGTACGTTCCTTGTGAATGGTATTTATGCTTCATGTTTGTTTGATACTGGAGCCGATAATTGCTTTGTGTCGCTCGAATTTGAGAAACTCCTTAGTCGTAAACGTTCCCGACTCTCCTCTGCATTCGATGTTGAAGTCGCCACCGGAAGAACCGTCGCTGTAAACTCTGTTATTCGTGATTGCACTCTCGAGCTCAACAATCACATCTTCTCAATCGATCTCATTCCGATGCAACTAGGAAGCTTTGACGTCATAGTAGGCATGGACTTTCTTCGAGAAAACCATGCCGAAGTTGTGTGCTTCGATAAAATGATTCGTTTTTCGCTCGCAAACGGTGATTCATTGTGCGTTTATGGTGATACTACTTCGAAGGGTCTCAAACTTATGTCATGCCTCCAAGCTAGCAAGTATCTCCGCAAGGAATACAGGGTTTTCTTGGCTAACGTCGTAGCAGCGGAGAAGGAAAAGAAAGAGAAGAAGGAAGTGAAAGACGTTCCTGTGGTTCAAGAATTTCCTAATGTTTTTCCAGAGGATCTTCCCGGACTGCCTCCAAAGCGCGATATTGATTTTCGCATTGATCTCATTCCTGGAGCTAATCCTATTGCCAGAGCTCCTTATCGACTCGCGCCGTCCGAAATGCGCGAACTCTCAACCCAACTCCAGGAGTTGCTTGAAAAAGGCTTTATTCGCCCGAGCACCTCTCCTTGGGGCGCACCAGTCCTTTTCGTCAAAAAGAAGGACGGGTCGTTCCGGATGTGCATCGACTACCGGGAATTGAATAAGTTAACTATCAAGAACCGCTATCCTCTGCCTCGAATCGACGATTTGTTTGACCAACTACAAGGCGCTACGTGTTTCTCGAAGATCGATCTACGTTCAGGATATCATCAGCTGCGTATACAGGAGGAGGATATACCCAAAACCGCGTTTCGTACTCGTTACGGCCATTACGAATTCATTGTCATGCCTTTTGGCCTAACAAACGCACCAGCAGTCTTCATGGATCTGATGAATCGAGTGTGTAAACCATATCTCGACCGTTTCGTCATCGTGTTCATCGACGATGTCTTGATCTATTCCAAAACGAGAGCCGAACACGCGCAACATCTACGTTTGGTTCTCGAGTTTCTCCAGGGGAATCAACTCTACGCCAAATTCTCCAAGTGCGAGTTTTGGTTGGGGGAGGTTCAGTTTCTGGGTCACATTGTAAATAGTCAGGGTATTCACGTCGATCCTGCGAAGATTGAAGCTATTAAGAGCTGGGTTACGCCTAAGAACCCGTCTGAAGTCCGCTCCTTTCTCGGGCTAGCGGGCTATTATCGACGATTTATCGAAGGATTCTCGAAGATTGCTGTACCACTTACCTCTCTTACTCATAAGGACCAGCCTTTTGTCTGGGGAACCAAACAAGAGTCTGCCTTTCGAACCCTCAAACACATGCTATGCAATGCTCCTGTTCTCACGCTACCCGACGGAAACGATAATTTCATTGTCTACTGTGATGCTTCCAACCTTGGTCTCGGTTGTGTCCTAATGCAACGAGACAAGGTCATAGCTTACGCATCTCGTCAGCTCAAAATCCATGAGAAGAACTATACAACCCACGATCTCGAGCTAGGCGCAGTTGTTTTTGCATTAAAGATTTGGCGACACTACCTGTATGGTACAAAGTGTACGATCTTCACCGATCATAAGAGCCTACAACACACCTTTAATCAGAGGGAACTAAATATGCGTCAACGCCGATGGGTAGAACTTCTCAACGATTACGACTGTGAGATTCGTTATCACCCAGGCAAGGCAAATGTTGTTGCCGACGCACTTAGCAGACGGAGCTATCTGCTTAGCACTCGTAATGTTCAAGCCCAGCACAACCTCGAAGCTCTCATCCGCGACGCCCAGCATGCATGTTTCAACGAACGCACCTTGAAGAAAGAAAGAATCTACCACGATGGAGCCCAGCTTGTGAGCAAATCAAATGGGATATTCCACTTCTTAGACCGAATTTGGATTCCCAAGCGAACCAACCTGCGACAGATTATCATGGATGAAGCCCACAACTCCCGATATTCTATCCACCCCGGTGCTGACAAAATGTACCACGATCTTCGCTATAGGTACTGGTGGCCGGGTATGAAACGGGATATCGCTCTCTACGTCGGAAAATGCCTAACCTGTGCTAGAATCAAGGCTGAACATCAAAGACCCTCTGGCTTGCTCGAACAACCACCAATTCCCATGTGGAAGTGGGAGAGCATAGCTATGGATTTCGTAACCAAGCTTCTGACTACGTCATCAGGTCACGACAACATTTGGGTTGTTATTGACCGTTTGACTAAATCAGCACACTTTCTGCCAATACGAGAAGACTACAAGGTGGAACGATTAGCCCGAATCTACACCGACGAGATCATTTGTCGACATGGGATGCCTCGCGACATCATCTCTCATCGTGATGCTCGGTTTACTTCACGATTGTGGGAAACATTCCAGACGGCACTCGGTACAACGCTTAATCTAAGTACTGCGTTCCACCCACAAACCGACGGTCAGACTGAAAGAACGATTCGTACTCTTGAAGACATGCTCCGTTCGTGTGTCCTAGACTTCGGTGGTAATTGGGATAGACACCTTCTGTTAGTCGAATTCTCGTATAACAACAGCTACCAGGCTAGCATCCAGATGGCACCTTTCGAGGCCTTATACGGAAGAAGATGTCGATCGCCTATCGTGTGGCACGAGATCGGTCACTCGCAACTAACCGGTCCGGAGCTGCTACAAGAAACGACAGACAAAATTTTTCAAATTCGAGACAACTTAGCGAAAGCTCGGGATCGACAGAAAGTTTACGCCGATAAAAAGCGCAAGCCCCGTGAATATGGCGTTGGTGACTACGTACTCCTAAAGGTATCACCTTAGAAGGGTGTAGTCCGATTCGGCAAGAAGGGGAAGCTCGCGCCTCGATATGTGGGACCTTTTAAGATTCTGGAAAGGATCGGAAAAGTCGCCTACAGACTCGAATTACCGGAGGAACTTAGCAATGTCCACCCGACTTTCCACGTGTCAAACCTCCGAAAGTGCATCGCCGACCACGACTTACATGTTCCTTTAGACGATCTACAGGTGAACGAAACATTACACTTCGTGGAGAAGCCTGTCGAAATCATGGATCGCCAAACCAAAGAACCTAGGCGCTCACGCATTCCTATTGTGAAGGTCCGGTGGGAAGGCAAACGAGGCGCGGAGTTCACTTGGGAACTCGAAAGCGACATGAAGGCAAAATATCCACAATTGTTTAATTAAGAAATTTGTAGACTTATAGATCAGGTATTTTCGCACAACATATCCGAGTTTTAGCAATTTTATCCGTAAAAAGTTGTTTAATTTGGCGATTTTCAGAGAAAAACATGATGAATATGAAAGATGAAGAAATTGATCAAATCTGAGTGTGTTTAATCATCACAATCGATCACCTGCTCAGATACCACTTATAGGATCGGTTTTGACTCTGTTACGATTATGTTTAGTCACACACGTTCACGGATTCCGCACGTCTCCGAGCCCACAAACATCCGCGCGAATAGGCTAAACAACAAGTCAATACGGATATGTTATCCGCTCGGATTGCCATCCGTACGGTGAACATCAACAGCAACATTCAACATTTTTCTAACAAAATTCAAATTTCTCACAAACGGCTTCGAATTAGGATCTGAAACTTTATAGGCTTTTAGATCAGCCAATTTCGCATATCATATCCGAAAATCAGCGGTTTTCATCTGTAAAAGTCGATTTATCTGACGATTCTCAAACGAAGGACTCTCACATGTGATCCACGGTTAGTTACGGCTTTCAGCTTAATTTCGGGACGAAATTCCCTAAACAAGGGGAGGCTGTAACACCCCGTGTTTTCACGAGTGAAAGTCAAAGTCAAGGTCAAAGTCAATGACCGATTTCGCGCGACTTGACTCTTAGAAATGTTTTTATTTTATTTATATTATGTGGAGTAAGTGTCGTTCATTACAATAATCGAATCGTGTTAACCATAATTCAACCGACCTACGACTGTGAATGTTAGGAAGTAACAATGCGATAAAGTTAATCAAGCTATGCTAATCAAATCGACATCGAACCGTAACTCGAACTATGTATTTTACTTGCCACTTATACGTGTGTGTGTGCCTTACGTGTTACCTGTGCATGTTTATTTTATGTTATATTGAGATAATCAAGCGAACTCAATCGAACTCGAAGTCTAACTCGAAGGTAAACGAACCCGAACCCGAATTCCGAGTCGAACCATATAAGAAGTAGTTGGGACTGAAAGTAATTTGACTAGGAAACCCTATCGAATCGCTCGAAAATCGAAACCGAAGCAATATCGCGCCAAACGCACCAAATCAGGCTACATCCGCACGGATGGTCAATCCGCACGGATTGCCAATCCGCACGGATTGCCAATCCGCACGGATGACCAATCCGGGCGGATAGCCTATCCGGGGTACGTGCCATCCGCACGGCTCACCCTTTCCCTTTTTAGCATCCTATAAATACACGGGTCACTCTCCAACTTTTCCACTTTTGGCAAGTGACGTCCGAACCGCACGCATTCTTCACTTTTTCTCAGATTTCTCTCAATCCAGGTAAGATCTTGCATTAATTCTTGTACATTCTTGATCACTACACAATTCTACACCTTTCCATCTTTCAAATCTCCACTTTTAACCATGAAATCATCAAGATTTGAGGTATTCTCGAGTGACGTCATCATGAAGTTCTTATGAACTTCAAGCTTGACTTCATTCCACCAAGAATAACTCAGATCTAAACGATTTCCACAAGATTTCACAACAACTTCACCCAAATCTAAACTTTTCTAAGGATAAAAGAGTTGAAAGAAATAAACCTAAGTTCTCTCCTTCTTTTACCCTTAAAATCGGTACGAATCTGATCAGTTCTAGTGTTCTACTCGTTAATAGTGATGCACTAGTCCTAGATCTGGATTCTACCCACCAGACACCTGATTTCGGGGTCAACCGGAACGACCGTTCTGAGTCGCCGACAGGCCAAGTTAGGGTGGTTCCTGACCGGTCTAGTCATGCGGGTGAGAATACAATTCCAAGTGGTTGCCACATAATCAGAATGTCTCGATAAACAACAACAGAAACCAAGAGTAGACGAACGGAACAATCAGACCAGAGACTGTCTGCACGGACCAGTTGTGCGCACGGACAAGCTGTCCGCACGGACAAGCTGTGCGCACGGACAGGCTATCCGGACGGATTGTCACCCGGACGTGCTACCCTTGGGACCCACTTTCCAAACAAGGTTTGAGTATTGACGAATGAGCAATCCAGACGGACGACCTCTGAATGGATTACTCTTCGGATCATGAGATACTAAGACCATGAATAAATTCAAACAATGTTCATCCGCACGGCCAAGTCGTATGCACGGATGGGTTGTCCGGACGGATTGTCTCTGCCCGCGCGCACAGACTGTCCGCACGGATTACCATCGTCCGCACGGACTACCATCCGTACGGATTGTTGTCCGCGCGACCGGCTTGAAAGGTAGAAACACTTAAATGTTTTCTAAATGCTACAACAAAAACTCCAAAGCACAAGCCATCATACACAAACACCTCCTTAACTTAGGAAGAAACAATCCACTTGAACGTTTATCCGCACGAACAATATGTCCGTACGGATAAGCAATCCGCACGCATGACTAGTCCGGACGGATTACCGTCCGCACGGACAGCCCACGCGCACGGATAGATTATCCGGATGGGTCACCATCCGCACGGATTACCATCCGCACGGATAGTTCACCCGCACGGATGACTTCCTCTCACGGATAGCTGATCCGCACGATCAGTTATCCTACCCACTCCCACTTTGTACTGTTTTGCGTGTCACTTATCCTTATGTTATCGAATCTATTCAGGCTAACCGTACTCGCTGTAAAGCGCTCCCTTCAATCCATAATCGCTGTGAGTATACTCGAACCCTTTTTGTTTTAGCACTTTTGGGTGTTACATACGTTACAAATATTCAAACTACAACTATCACACTACTCAAGCTATTTTAACGCTAAACCATTTACGCATGTTATACGTGGCTTATGAATGCTTGTTTGTTATGTTTACACATGGAATGCTGTCTACCTGCCTTAGCAACGATAGTACTATAGTTTGGACTCAGCACCCGTTCACACGGGGGTTGTTAAGGATCTTTTACTTTCATGGATTATGGTGGTAATCATGTATTGCGAACTGCCTCGGGCAGTCAACCCGCAGTCATTGGTATCGATGGATCTATGTCGATAACTAACGTGCTTCATTTCACTATGTGTACGTGCTGGTTATGCGTAAATGAATTCGAACTCTATATGCTATTATCAAACTTGTATGCTCACCTTTACATTTTATGTATTGACTTTATTTTAACGTATGTGACAGGTGCCTAGGTTGTTTATATGCTTCTCGGGCTGTGATGAAATTGAAGCTAGGAACTGGAGTCCTAGAAACCAACGAATAAATTGTTATGTTTAAATCTGAGTTGTCGGAACAGAATATTTGTTTAGTTTTTGTCTGTAATAACTTGTTTGCTATTTGAGACATGGTATGGGACATGTTAACTTAAAGTGAATGGTAATGATAGTTGTTATGGAAACTTCTAGACAATCTGTTTCGCTCAGTGCCGCGCCCCGATGATTCCGCCATCGGTTGGGGTGTGACATTAAGGCTGAACATCAACGTCCTTCTGGCTTATTGGTGCAACCAGAGATCCCAGTTTGGAAATGGGAAAACATTACTATGGATCTTGTTACCAAACTTCCACGCACAAAGAAAGGTCATGATGCCATCTGGGTAGTTGTTGATCGTCTTACTAAGTCAGCGCATTTCTTGCCAATCCGTGAGGATTTTCCTGCTGACAGACTTGCTAAAATCTATGTGGATGAAATTGTAGCTCGACATGGTGTTCCTTTGAACATCATTTCTGACAGAGATGCTCGTTTCACTTCTCATTTTTGGAGAACCATGCAATCTGCTATGGGGACCCAACTTAATCTGAGCACGAGTTATCATCCGCAAACGGATGGTCAATCTGAAAGAACAATCCAGACTCTGGAGGATATGCTTAGAGCTTGTGTGATCGACTTTGGTGGTAGTTGGGATTCACATCTTCCGTTAATTGAATTCTCCTACAACAACAGTTATCACACCAGCATCAAAATGGCTCCTTTCGAGGCTCTCTATGGTCGAAAATGTCGTTCACCAGTCTGCTGGAATGAGATCGGTGAGGCTCAACTTACTGGACCTGCCCTCATTTTAGAGACAACTGACAAGATTAAGAGAGTTCGTGATAACCTTCAGACAGCTAGAAGCCGTCAAAAGAGTTATGCGGACCCAAAACGCAAGCCCTTGGAATTTCAAGTCGGTGATCATGTGTTACTTAAGGTCTCACCTTGGAAAGGTGTGATCAGATTTGGAAAGAAAGGAAAACTTGCACCTAGATACGTTGGACCATTCAAGATCGTCGAAAGAATCGGTAAGGTAGCCTACAGACTTGAGTTACCTCCTGAACTTGGAAATGTTCATCCAACCTTTCACGTGTCCAATCTCAAGAGGTGTTTAGCTGATGAGAACCTCCACATACCGCTTGACGAAATTCATGTTGACAAAATACTGAAATTTGTTGAGAAGCCAGTGGAAATCATGGAACGTGAAGTCAAGTGGCTTAAATGCAAGCGCATTCCTTTGGTCAAATTTCGCTGGGAAGCTAAACATGGACCCGAGTTTACTTGGGAATGCGAAGATCAAATGAAGGCGAAATATCCGCATCTTTTTCCACGAGTTTCCTCTAAATAAATTTCGGGACGAAATTTCCACAAGTAGGGGAGACTATAACATCTGTGCTTGTAATCATTATAAACAGTACAATTATCAATAAAACAATGTTATTTGATCCCAATGTTTGTTTGGTTGTGTTTTACATTTTTCATGTTTTGACTTTTATGTAATTTCGAACTCTATATCACTTTCTAGAGAGTTATACGCAAACTGGTGCGTAAACGTAATCAGTTTAATACGAAAAATATTCTGGAACATCAACATATACTTAACATACCTTAAATAACCTTTACATAACTTAGAAATAAGTTTTAAAGGCTTTGGTATGGCAAAAACAAGTTAATTCGCCTGCAAGGACTAAACTTGACAAACTGCGAAAGTATGCCAATTTGAACAGTAACGAACATTCTGGAACATGACCATAAGTTAAACATACCATAAATATCCTTTACATAGCTTAGAAATAGGCTTTGAGGGGTTCGGTATGCTAAAATAAACTTTTGGGTCTTTCAGGGACTAAAAGCGTCAAAAAGTGCACAAGTTTGCATTTTCGCGCATAACTTACGTTCTGAATACATCCGGACATCCAAAAAATTTATGTAAGCACTAAAATATTTTATTTTAGTGTTTGGCATAAGAAAAATCCATTCGTCGCGTCATTTGGATCGTTTTTCGCGCTTATGCGCATTCCGTCGTAATTAAGCGAACATCGCGTTCGTACGACCAAACGAACCAACGTCCGACATATTTTTGAGCATGTTTCATATCCACAATGTTTAGGCATCATTTTAGGGCCTTAAAGTTGGCTTGACGGGCCTTAGAAGTGCCGGAAATAAGCTTAAACACCAACAGGGACCAAAGCTGTCAAAATGCAAACTTGTTTCTGATCTGTGCAGGCCAGGCGGCCCGCGTAAGATCAGTGTGTCCTTTACGCGGCCCGCGTTAGGGTCCCAGATCAGATAAGATCGATTTGTCAGCAGATTACAGCTGTTTAACTCACAACCACAAACCCACACTTGCCCTTTCAGCTCATTAGGGGCCATTTTTAGTTACCACAACTTTCCAACAAGTGTACGCACGAGATTCAATCACGTTATTCAAGAAACTATCTTAACGGTTCGGGAAATCCTATAAATACCCAACCCACTTAACTTCAAAACCCACTAGAATCTGATCTAATGTGCTCTAAGTTGAAACCTTTGTTTCATACCTGAGCTATTTTGATCTAGATTAGCATTCGGGGACCCTTTGTAAGTGTTCCTTCGTTCTTTTATTGCTTTTCGAGTCCGAAAGTCAAACTTTGTTTGACTTTCTGCATTGACCAGTTTATGGTCAATGCGAAGTTCGTTTGAACTTCGCAACGTGAGCGTAATCACGATGGTTATAGACCCTTGTGACTATGCCTACTGATTACCACGTTGTCTAGGGTCGTAAGGGTAAGCGATCTAATAAATCGCTTATACCTTCGAACCCGACCCATTTGGTCGATCATTAGGATCCGACCAAACACATTAGGTGACCATAGCATATAGGGAATAACCTTCCGAGGTTATACCTTATGGTCGCTTCGTTTAAGTAGTTGTATGATAGGTAGTTTATATGCCTTAGGTAAATTACCAAAATACCCCTTTGATGCCAAAATTCATTTTAAACATATGTGAAATAACTTTTGACATCTAAACTGATTTGGCAACAATATTAGGCATGTTAAGGCATATTCTACTTGTCATAGGACTAGTTAGGCGGTCCGAACGCGTTTCACGCGAACGACGCGTTAAAGTAGCATAAGCTACCTAAACGGGTCGTAATGGGTCGTAAACGCTTAGATTAGGTTTCATTTAGTATGTAGGCTTTGTTAAACCATATTACACGAGTCTCCATACTCGTTTGGTTTACGAACCCTCTTACTATCTAAATCCTCCGATTTAGGTCCGGTTTATTAACATAGTTACCTATATTAGGTGCCGTTTGATTTCCAAGATCTCTAGCATTGCTTGGTGGTTATCTTAGGACTTCTGAGCAATCTCAAGTGAGTACATAGACCCCTCTTTTACTGTTTTCCAAACTGTTTTGGGGTGAAACACATGTGCCTACTTGTTACTTTCATGCTTTCCATGTTTTCACATCATATACCTACTATGTTCGTTAGTACATTATAGTACATGATTTAATTACCTTTCATGCTATGTATACCCATTGTGTGCGTACTTAGTACATCGTTTTACATTACATTTCATGCTATGTATGTCCATTGTGTGCATACTTAGTACATTGTTTTACATTACATTTCTGCTATGTATGTTGACTGATAGCATGCTAGCACATTGATTTACATGACTTTTCTGCTTCGTATGTTAACTTAGCATACTTAGTACATTGTTTTCATATGACATGTATACAACTGCTATAACATTTGGTTTGCACAAACGAGACTTATATACGTTCATTAACATTAGCTACGCCGCTCGGTAGTAAGTACTGGTACCATAGGACTTGACAAATCCCGTTCCTGACATCCCGGGTTTGTTTGGATGTAAGGAATGACTGAAACCGAAAACATTACTTTTGATAACCTTGACTGAAAGGGTTATCCGACTGTCTCAAGGCTTGAATGTATGCGTTAACTTACCACATAAATGTTTGTATCAACGTAACATGCATTACTTTGCAAAACATAACTTTTTGATATATTCAAAATATTTTGTTTTGTACATTTCTACATTTGGATTATGTGACAATACTTTAATTACAATACATAACATTTGATACACATTACTTGACTACTTTTGGACTTATAAACATTTGACATGACTTATACAAGGACTTTTGACTGTTGGTTTAAACATAGACTTTATACATTGGTGGTTTGTTTAAGTGACTTAAGTAACGAGATGTGAGTAATATGATACAAGCATGGTGGATACGTCGCTGGTACTTCCTATATATAAGTGTTTGTATTATATTACATATCATAGCGTTATTTAAATCATTCAATTTGGACTTATACATTTTACACAAGTAACACAATTTTCACAAGACTTTGGTTTACAAACAATTATACAACTCATTTTACTTGGTTATACATTTAAACCATACATTATTCTCTTATTTATACATATCATCTGATCTTATCGTTTTTCAAATGATTTACAAGACAAAGCAAATTACAAGGTTCATGACTAAACATTTTCTCAAACATAAGTCATGAATCCTATTTTCACAAAACCTATGTATCTCACAGGCATTTTTATGCTGACGTACCTATTTTCACATGTGTTTTCAGGAGCTTTTGCGTAGGATGATGATCGTGACACTAGGGCGGACCTGTGCCTTAGAGACATAAAATGAAGATAGACTTAGATTAATTATGTTCTGAACTCTTTATTTCCTGTTTAAAACAATGTAACTCATATGTTGATAAATAAAATACAACTTTGTATGCCATGGTTATGAAACAATTAATTATGTTACAACACTCCCCGACGTTTTCCGCCACGTTTTGTATGTTACACGTGGTCGGGGTGTGACATTATCTTAGTTATAGTAGTAGGCCCCTCTTTTGAAGGTGACGTTACCCTCAACCTAGTAGTTTGAGTCAGCAAGGATACAATCCTAAAGGGTTGGATTATTGAAAGATAATTAGTTAAGTTATTAATGCGTAATTAAAGTTTCACCTTCAACATAAGAAACTAGTTATTAAAGTCATTAATACAAAACCAAATAAAAAGTGCTAAAAGATTAAAAAAACAAAAGTATTACACTAAATGCTTGTCTTCACCAAGTGATGTAAGAGACTTAGGCAAACATGGCCTTTGATTGTCAAGAACTCTTACTATCAATCTTGGATCCCGAGACTACTACACACACTCTATGATGGATGATGGTGGTGGATGTGGGTTGTGATGGTGGTGGAGGGTGGGTGAAGTGTGAGAGAGGGGGTTTGCCAAGGGATGCCTTTGAAGTGAACCAAGCACCTCTATTTATAGCCTTCACAGAAGTCCGGACACGGCCCCGTGTCCATCCACTTTCTCTTTCTTCATTAATTGCAGTTTGTCTGCATTAGTTGACCACGCCCCCGTGTCCGCTGGGCATGGCCCCGTGTGCAGAAGCGTATCTATACTATCAAGATTTGCTTGGATTCTACGAATCTTAGCGTTAACCACGGCCCCGTGTCCGCTGGGCACGCCCCCGTGTTGGGAAATAGAAGCTTCTACAACTTTGTCTTTTCTGCAGACACTTGGGCACGCCCCCTTGTCCGATGGGCACGGGGCGTGTTCAGCCTTCTGATGTCTTGTTTTTGCTTGGGAAGATGCTGTCGAGGGGTTGGGCATGCCACGTTTATTCCTTTTCTTGTATTATTGTCAGATTTGGCTGCATTTTTGCTTCTTTTGTTCATTTATACTCATTTAACCCTGAAAATACAAAAGGAAGACAAAAACACACTTTTTCCAACATTAGTACAAAAAAGGGTTAGTTTTATGCCTCATTTGATGTAATTTATATGTTGCATTTTACACACATCAAATACCCCCACACTTGAATCTTTGCTTGTCCTCAAGCAAAACTCTTTATAATGTGGCTTACACACCTAAATGGAATGGGTAGAAGGGAAGTTTTGGGCTTGTCTTGAGTGTCGGGATTCCAAGATATTTGTTAGGTTTTATTTCTATGTTATTTACAATCTTATTCGTTATGATTTATTTAGAACGTTTCATAAGAGAAATTACTTATTTGGGCATAACATGCCTCTTTAAAGTTCCATTTATATACAAGTTCACATACCTCACGGGAGATCACTCAACACTCAGCCGAAGATGTATTTTTGTGAAACACTCGAGACCGACATGGAACTTTCTTCTACCATATGCTTGCCAAGCAATCGATCCTCCTCCTTTTTAACTATACACATTTGTAAATATCCAGAGGACTTTGGGGAAGAGCTAGGCTTGGGTTAAAGGTAGGTGGTTTTGGGTTAGTGGTTAGTAGAAAAGGGCGAAAGGCGTAAAAAGCATCGTTTTTTTTTTGTAAAACTTTTTATTTTATGACTTTTTATTTCAATGAAACATTTTTTAAACAAAGTTTCTTTTGATGAACTTGTTTGTTTATTTCTTGACTTCATCATTTTTTTTTAATTTTTTTTAATAAGGGATGTCACATGAAAACCGAGCTTTTTACTAAAATAAAGGGTTTAAAATGAAAAAAAGGATTTTGGTGGGTAAAGGGTGTTTGTTTTGTGGGTTTAGAAATGAAAGGTTTAGGCTCAAAGGGGTTAACTAGGGGTATTTTGGGTAGGTGGTAAAAAAAAAAAGAAAAATACTGGTGTTGAAAGAAAAAGGGGTTAGTCCTAATGCCTCCATTATTTACTTACTTGGGTTTAAGTTGGTAAGGACCGGGATTGTATCGTCATGGCAAGTTCTAGAGTCGTAAGAAATCAAGCGGCTATTCACACAAGAAACGAAAAATGAGCATTTAGTTTAAAGATGTGTATTTGTATGCTCAATAAAGGCTCAAAAGTCACTTTTTGTGGGAATGGGTTTTTAATGTGATCAAGTATATACAATCAAATTTTAACTAGATTTGTCATGCCGTTTCATAATTTTCTTATGTTGGTTTTTTTTTATCACGACGCTATCAGTTGTAAATTTGTAAAAATATAACCTTTTTAGAACTTGTTACTCCCAATTTATACCAAGACAAGTAAAAAAAAAATGAAAAGTTTTTGAAAAAATTTGGGGTGTTTAGCGGTTCCAATAGAGTTTTGTGTAAGGCTTGTAATTAGGACTTGCAAAATTCAAGGTTTTAACATCCCCCCACACTTAAATTACAAATTGTCCTCAATGTGTCCCAAAAATAAGTTTTTAGGTTGATTGAATGCGTAAAAGGTGTGTTAAAAGCAAAAATTTATGTTACTGGGCATCTGGACACGGGCCCGTGTCGGATGAGCACGGCCCCGTGGTCAGATTGCCAGTAACGAGAACTTACAGAAGGTGGACACGGGGGCGTGTCTGGTGAACATGACCCCGTGTTGGGCCAAATTCTGCATATTTTAGACAAACAGCAGGTCTGGGCGGTGGGCATGGGGGCTTGTCGGCTGAGCACGACCCCGTGTGGACAAACTGCAATCATTTAAAACAGGTTTCTGCCTTCGGTTTTGCTGTCCCGGCTTTAGTAGCACTAATGTTTAGTGCTTTAAGCCTCGTAGGTACCTGGTTTACTAATAAATACCACACCAAACAATAACAAACATCCTAATTTACCAAAGTTTAATCATCCACACCACAAGTTAAAAAGAAAAGAAATGCAGAAAATAAAAAGTGTTAAGGGAAGTAAATTGTTCAACAAATGGCACACAGGCCATGCAATTGTTCATGAGATAAGGGGGTTAACCTGTGAGACCTCCAACCGTGTGATGCTACCTCCAACTCCTCCCGCTCTATCCATGTCCTCTGTGGCCCGCCATATACTCCCGGATGTTCCCAATGTCATCCTGCATGTCGGAGATATTTCTCTCAATCACTCCGACCCGGGCGTATGTGTTGCTGGCCATGTTGTAGGTGTTCCTGGTGCACATAAGATTTTCTTGTAATAAATCATGTATGCTTTGAAAGTTAGGAAAACCGCCTCCTTACGAGGAGGATTGACCCGGATCACCATGGTGCTGGTAGTGGTACTGAGGAGGACGACGGATGTGTGGAGCGTGGAGGACTAGAGCTTCTTGAGGGTTCCATGCATGCCCTTGAACCATTTGAAAACTAACCGTACCGTCTTTCGCTTCATAGATCAGGTTCATGGAGCGGCAAATGACCATGTCCACTTTTCTCGACCACGGTCCCTTTTGAAAGGACCTCGACATCCTAGCCACAAAGTGTTTAAAAAGGCGGTAAATCCACCCTCCAAAGAAGATAGGAGTCGGGGGAGTAGCGAGTTGGTTCAAGTGCATGTTACGGAGTAGCGGGTATGGAACATCAAGGTTGATACGCTTGTGGATGCAATGGAGGACTAGCAGATCCCGTAACCCTACAACACCGCTGCTGTCGTGTCTCTGGCTAAGAGAGTAGGTGAGGACCCTGTGGATGTAGCGGTAAAGAGGGTCTCTTAACTGTGTGCTCTTAGTTCGGCTTGGGTTATAGTTGCCCTCCCCGATTTGAGCCCAAGCAGCTTGGCGTTGATTTTCTGGAATCTCCCGGAGACCGCCGGTGTTCTCTTCATCTCCAGCATCCTCTTCCGAGTACAACCCAACTATTGCCCCAAATTGTGCGATTGAGATCAAGTACACGGTCCCTCCACAATGGAACTCTACCCCATCATTATCAAACGGATCCGCTCTTGTCTTGAAGACGAACGTGCTGTAAAATTCCATGTTGTATTCATGCACGGAGTGAAGCCGAGTGCAAAGGGAAGCTCGTAGTGGGCCGGTGACAATGTTGTTAAAGCGGTTTATCTGGTTCCCTGCTTCAAGAGAGTCCATGCACACTTATCGGGGATTTTCCTCGGGCCTAGTCCTTAACACATCATATCGCGCTTGAGTAGCCAACTCACTTGCGTTGAATCGGGTAAATTTCTTGGCCATCTGAAAGAAAACACCAAACAATTAGCACGAAACAGTGAAATTTTCAAAGAAAACTGAAAACAGTCAGCTGAACACGACCCCGTGTTCAGCGGACACGCCCCATGTTCGCCTGAAATTAGCTGGACACGCCCCCGTGCTCGCTGAGCACGACCCCGTGTCCAGACGTCTTTTTCCCAAAATTCCCATTTTTCGACCCGGTCCCGGTCCAGTAGGGGCGGTTTTCCCCGAAAATGAAACCCCAAGTGCCGTTTTTCCCAAAACAAACCGTTTACCCCTTCAATTTTATCTTTTTCGGTTCAAAAACAAGGGTTTGGGGTTTTTGTGAGAAATCGGGCAAATATACAAACAATACAAGTTGATTTACTTCTTATAACATGTATCTATACTAATGCTAACGGATTTATGCAAAAAATTGAGGTTCGATCCGGTTCAAGTTGTAGAACCCTAGATTTTTCCCCAAATCTTGATGTTAAACTACATGCAAGTACTTAATCTAACTAATTAGGGTGTTAGAATCATACCTTAACGTTGTTAGAACTCGGGGGAACGTAGAAATCTGCATAAATTTTTGCCAGAACCAGAGAGTTTTTGGGGAAACGGGGCGTGTGGAATGAAGAAACTGAATGAAAAGGGGGTTTTATCCCGACAGTTGCGCGGACACGGCCCCGTGGGCGGGCAATTTTAATTTTTTTTAAGTGCTCGTGTGAGTGCCCTGTTTCCCGAAACTTGGTTTTAGAAATCTTACCGATTTAGATGTTTTCCCGATGTTCGTAACTTACCAGGTATGATGTTGATGCTTAAACCTTTGTTTCATTCTTAGATCGTTTGAAGCGAAATTTCTTCCTCTTCATCCTCAATGAATCCTTGATAAAGCTTTAGCCGTTGGCCATTGACTTTGAATGGAATTCCATTCCGAGATTTAATTTCGACTGCACCGTGTGGGAAAATATGGGTGATGGAAAAAGGTCCTGACCACCTAGACTTTAATTTACTAGGAAATAATCGAAGTCGTGAATTAAACAATAGAACCTGATCTCCTACTCGAAATTCATTAGGTTTAATGTGTTTATCATGCAGATTTTTCATTCTTTCCTTATAAATTTCGGAGTTAGAGTATGCATAATTCCTTAATTCGTCTAATTCATTTAATTGGCAAAATCGATTTTTACCTGCAATTTCTAAGTCTAAGTTTACATTTTTAATTGCCCAGTAGGCCTTGTGTGCTATTTCTACCGGCAAATGACAACTTTTTCTATAGACGAGCTTATATGGGGTTGTACCTATCGCTGTTTTGTACGCCGTTCAAAAATCCCATAAAGCATCGTCTAATTTATCGGTCCATTCTTTTTTATTTAACCCTATGGTTTTTTCTAGTATTCTTTTTTAAACCTCTATTAGTCACTTTGGCTTGTCCGTTTATTTGAGGGTGATATGCCGTTGAGACCCGGTGATAGACCCCATACCTTGTTAATTTTTTTTGAGTTGATGGTTACAAAAATGGGTACCTCTATCACTTATTAATGCTTTTGGTGTTCCAAAACGAGAGAATAATCTTTTCAGAAATCTTACCACGACTCTTCCATCGTTTGTTGGAAGTGCCTCGGCCTCGGCCCATTTAGACAAGCAATCTACCACCACAAGTATATTTGTTTCCTTTTGACGGTGGGAAAGGTTCCATAAAGTCGAGTCCCCACACATCAAAAATTTCACAAACAAGAATGCCATTTTGTGGCATTTCGTTTTTGGAAGAAATATTACCTGTTCTTTGCCAGGCGTCACATGTCTTGACAAGACTTTGGGCGTCTTTGTAAATGGTTGGCCAATAAAATCCTGAATCAAATACCTTTCGTGCGGTACTAGCGGCACCATGATGTCCTCCGTATAGACCTTCATGACAATGGCGGAGAATTCTCCTTGTTTCACTACCATGTATGCATCGACGGATGAGTTGATCAGCATACATTTTGAAAAGATAAGGATCTTCCCAAAAATAATGCTTCACATCGGCAAAGAATTTTTTTCTTTGATGATGTGGCCATCCTTTTGCGACTATACCACTAGCTAGGTTGTTAGCATAGCCGGCGTACCATGGCTCTTCTTGGTATTCCACCATTTCCAGGGACTCCGTTGGGAATTTTTCATTGATTTGCTCGTCACTGGTTGCCTCCAAAGCTGGGTCTTCCAAGCGCGAAAGATGATCTGCTGCGGTGTTTTCTGCTCCTCTTTTGTCTTTTATTTCAATGTCAAATTCTTGGAGGAGTAGAATCCACCGAATCAAACGTGGTTTAGCATCCTGTTTCTTGAAGATATATCGAATGGCTGCATGATCTGTATAGACTATCGTTTTAGAAAGAACAAGATAAGAACGAAATTTATCCAAAGCAAATACCACAGCTAGTAATTTCTTTTCTGTTGTTGTATAATTTTCTTGTGCATCATTAAGTGTTTTACTAGCGTAATAAATTGGGTGAAAATGCTTATCTTTTCTTTATCCCAAGACGGCTCCAACTGCAAAGTCACTTGCATCACACATGATTTCAAAAGGTAATTTCCAATCAGGCGCTATCATGATAGGTGCATTGACTAGCATTTCCTTTAGTGTTAGAAATGCTTGATTGCAATCCTTGTCAAAGATGAAAGGGGCATCTTTTTCAAGTAATTTTGTTAGAGGCCTTGAGATTTTGGAAAAATCTTTGATAAATCGCCTATAAAATCCGGCATGCCCTAGGAAACTTCTGATATCTCTAATGGTGGATGGGGGTGGTAATCGAGAAATAGTGTCTATTTTTGCTCGATTTACCTCCATTCCTTCACTTGAGATTTTGTGACCGAGTACTATTCCATCTGTTACGATGAAATGGCATTTTTCCCAGTTAAGGGCGAGGTTAGTTTCCTCACATCGGGATAGCATTCGTTCAAGGTTATCGAGGCATTGGTCATATGAATCTCCAAAGATAGAAAAGTCGTCCATGAAGACTTCCATTGTCTTTTCTATCATGTCATGGAAGATAGCCACCATGCAACGTTGGAAGGTTGCGGGGGCATTACATAGACCAAAAGGCATGCGTCGATAAGCAAAAGTTCCATAGGGACATGTGAATGTTGTCTTTTCTTGGTCTTCGGGTGCTATCGGAATTTGAAAGTAACCTGAAAAACCATCTAAGAAACAATAAAATTTGTGACCTGATAATCTTTCTAGCATTTGATCAATAAAAGGTAAAGGAAAGTGATCTTTCCTTGTTGCTTCATTTAATCGACGATAATCTATACATACCCTCCATCCTGTGACGGTTCTCGTTGGTATTAATTCATTTTTCTCATTAGTTATTACCGTCATACCTCCTTTCTTTGGAACTACTTGGACGGGACTTACCCAAGGACTATCGGAAATTGGGTAAATAAGTCCGGCGTCAAGTAATTTGATGACTTCGTTTTTAACCACTTCTTGGACATTTGGATTTACTCTACGTTGTGGTTGTATTACCGATTTATAGTCATCATTCATTAAAATTTTGTGCGTGCACATGGAAGGACTTATGCCTTTAATATCTACAAGCTTCCAAGCGATCGCATTTTTGTGTTTTTTTCAAAAGTGAAATTAATTTATCTTTTTCTAAACTAGTTAATTTTGATGAGATAATTACAGGTGATTTGCCATCTTTGTCTAGAAAAGCATATTCCAAGCCTTTCGGAAGTTCTTTAAGCTCAAGAGGTGGGTCTTTGGGAGACTCCTTATTTGGTTGCTCATTCTGATCAAGAACCTCAAAGGTTTGTTCTATGGCGACCTCTTCTTCAACAAAGTGGTCAATTTCTTCTCTTGTATCGGGTGGTTCATCTTCATCTTCAATTAGGGGGTTATTATTGCCGAATGGATATTTCATTGAACGCTCGAGATCGACACTCTTTTTAAATGCCCCTAATTGAATAGATAGATTGTTGTACTTCCAATTTTTCAAAGCTTTGTGGGTTTTTACAAAAGTTCGTCCCAACACTAGAGAGCATCATCAAGGATGACAAAGTCGGTTGGGACTACCATTTGATTGGTTTGGACCAATACATCCTCAACTACCCCTATTGATTTTATTACCTTCCGATTAGATAGAAAAATAGGTATTTGAAGTGGAGAAAAATCACTAATACTTAATTTTTAAAAAATGTAGCTTGGCATTATATTAACGCAAAGATCCTTATCAATTGTGATATTACTAATAAAGGAATTTTGAAAAAAACATGGAACCGGTGTAATGTTAATTTCAAATGGATCTTCTTTTATTAGCGCAGTTTGATCATTTGTTAACTTAATGCTTACCGTTTCGTCAATTTTAGTGTTAGTGTTTAACTCTTTTAAAAACTTAGCATGAGTGGGTACTAAACAATGATTTTTGAAAGAAGGTGACAAGAGATTAATTTCTTTAAAATTAGACTCTTCTTGATTTTTAACGTTGTCGGACTCACCTTTTTCGTTGTTTAACTCATGTGTCGGCTTTTCACTTATTTGTTCTTCCATTTTTACATTTTCAACTATCTATTCTTTATTACAAGTTAATTCTTCCCTTGCGCGGGACTCCTCTTCCCTTGCGCGGGATTCTTTTATGCAGCGCTCGATAGTTTTAATGTGTTCTATTATCTTATCGGCTATGTGGGTGATAGAGTAAGTATCTGGATCCTCAAAGCTTGAGTCCGGATGTTCGATCCTTGGTTCCTCATAATACTCATATGAAGTAGATGGTTCATACCATTATTCCTCATTGTAAGTATATGATGGATAAGGGTCGTAATTTTGTTCTTCATAATACTCGTATGAGGTGGGTTGTTCACGCCATGGTTCCTCATAGTAAGCATACGAAGGTGGAGGCTCATACCTTGGTTCCTCAAAGTATGAGTATGAAGGCTCATACCTTGGTTCATCAAAATATGAGTATGAGGGAGAAGGTTCATACCTTGGGTCTTCATAGGATTTGTATGAAGTTGATGGCTCGTACCTGGGCTCCTCATAGTAGGTGTACGAAGCGGATGGTTGAAATAAGTCACAATATTGTACCGAGTGAGGGTTACCACAAATGGTGCAATAGTCTTCCCTGTAATCATCCTCCTCATAGGTGTAGTTGTAATCTCCTGAGTATTGATCCATAAGAATCACTCAGCAGACCACAACAGAGTCTCGGGACCAGAAAACAAAAATAAAAACGAAAACAGAGGCTGGACACGGCCCCGTGTTCAGTGAGCACGACCCATGTTCAGGTTCTGTATCTGGGCGTTTTAATAAAAGTAACTGGTTTTCTGCAGCACGGGGGCGTGTTCAATGAGCACGACCTCGTGTTCAGACTCTGTATCTGGGAGTTTTGTAAAAAAATGTGCAGCACGGCCCTGTGTTCAGTGAGCACGGCCCGTGTTCAATCTACTATAAATGAAAAAACTAACTAAAATGTAGAAAAATGTGCACTTTAAAAAGGTTTTGAAAAACTGATTAGGCCGTCGATTTTAAGCTTTCTTAAAATCCTTGTGTCCCCGGCAACGGCACCAAAAACTTGATGCGTGTCATGTTATATAATTTTTAATGTATATTTTAAGCCCTTTTTAACACTTTAGTCAAGTTTTAAATTTATAAAGCATGATATTTTACTAACACTAAACACACATATGGGCAAGTGCACCCATCGTGAGCGTAGTATAGCGTTGGAAAGATACCGAGGTCGTCCAAGGACACAAGAGCTTTTAGTACCGGTTTATCCTCGACGTCTAATCAAATCAAAATTTTGGAAAAAGGTTTTAAACATGAAAAATAAAAACTAAAAATGCTGAAAATAAAAATAAAATTAAAAACAGATAGACAAGATGAATCACTTGGATCCGACTCGCCTTTAGTGTAACCTTTGATATTTTCCGCACTTTTGCACTTTTTAAGAGATTATCTTAGTTATAGTAGTAGGCCCCTCTTTTGAAGGTGACGTTACCCTCAACCCAGTAGTTTGAGTCAGCAAGGATACAATCCTAAAGGGTTAGATTATTGAAAGATAATTAATTAAGTTATTAATGCGTAATGTGGTAGGCCCCTCTTTTGAAGGTGAGGTTACCCTCGGCTAAGTGGTTTGAGTCAGTAGGGATACAATCCCAAGTAGCCGGGTTAATGTATTAATAGTAGTTTACATATGAGGAGATCAAGCCATTCGCACCCCCGCCATCTAATACCAGTGGGTATTGAAGGAGGTCCTACTAAGCTTGACCCAGGTCCTTGCAGGATCTATACACTGAACAAGGCAATAACCTTACTAAACCATTCCCTTAACCCCCGACCAGGTAGCCAACATATCTCCATATAGACCGTGGAGATATGAATGGTGTAAATCTTTTATTTTATATAGACAGTAAAATAACGCCAAGACACCACGGACAAATGATAAGGAAGTTTCACCTTCAACATAAGAAACTAGTTATTAAAGTCATTAATACAAAACCAAATAAAAAGCGCGAAAAGATTAAAAAAACAAAAGTATTACACTAAATGCTTGTCTTCACCAAGTGATGTATGAGACTTAGGAAAACATGGCCTTTGATTGTCAAGAACTCTTACTATCAATCTTGGATCCCGAGACTACTACACACACTCTATGATGGATGATGGTGGTGGATGTGGGTTGTGATGGTGGTGGAGGGTGGGTGAAGTGTGAGAGAGGTGGTTTGCCAAGGGATGCCTTTGAAGTGAACTAAGCACCTCTATTTATAGCCTGCACAGAAGCCAGGACATAGCCCCGTGTCCATTGGGCACGGCCCCATGTCCATCCACTTTCTCTTTCTTCATTAATTGCAGTTTGTCTGCGTTAGTTGACCAGACCCCCGTGTCCGCTGGGCACGACCCCGTGTGCAGAAGCGTATCTGTACTATCAAGATTTGCTTGGATTCTGCGAATCTTAGCGTTGACCACGGCCCCGTGTCCGCTTGGCACGCCCCCGTGTTGGGAAATAGAAGCTTCTACAACTTTGTCTTTTCTGCAAACACTTGGGCACGCCCCCGTGTCCGATGGGCACGAGGCATGTTCAGCCTTCTGATGTCTTGTTTTTTCTTGGGAAGATGCTGTCGAGGGGTTGGGCATGCCATGTTTTTTCCTTTTCTTGTATTATTGTTAGACTTGGCTGCATTTTTGCTTCTTTTGTTCATTTAAGCTCATTTAACCCTTAAAATACAAAAGGAAGACAAAAGCACACTTTTTCCAACATTAGTACTAAAAAAGGGTTAGTTTTATGCCTCATTTGATGTAATTTATATGTTGCATTTTACACACATCACAAAACAAAAACAAAAAGAAGGTTTTGAAAAAGATTTGGGGTGTTTTAGCAGTTCCAAGTAGAGTTTTATGTAAGGCTTGTGTTTTAGGACAAATAATTTTCAAGTTATTAAGTCCCCCCCCCCCCCACCCCGCACTTAAATTACACATTGTCCTAAATGTGTCCAAAATAGGTTAAATTGATTAGATGTGTGTTAAACATAATAATTTTTTTGAAAAACAGGCACTTGACACGACCCCGTGTCAAAAAGTGCCAGTACCAATTTTTTTCAAGAAAGCAAACACGGGGGCGTGCTCATTGGACACGACCCCGTGTCAAGGTTCCAGAATAAAAAATGTTACAGTAGACATGGGGCACGAGGGTGTGCTTACCTGACACGGCCCCGTGCTGCACTTACAGAATTGAAGATTTTTTGCCTGCAGCCGTCTGTTTTCATGCATAAGGTGCTGGGTCAACGTCCTTTGGCTTTCTCACCGTCCTTCTGAGTGTATTCTACTCCTACAACTAGAAAAACTTAAAAACAAAAGCATTAACAAAAAATTACACTAAAATTAAACTACTTTATTGATGGATAGTCCATGGAATGCCTCCATGGTGTGCCACGTTTATAAGGTCCTTGGCTAGACCCAAAGTCGGTCAAATGTTACCCGAGCTGGATGACTCGCATCCCGAGATGCACCGGCTAAGGGCGTAGTCGAGGCTTGAGTCTATTGCTTTGAGGTATTTGACCGGGTCATCCTCCACACGTTGTCCTACTTCAAACTTCATCTCCTTGTCTCCCACCCTCAATGTTAACCTTCTGTCGCTCATATCCACCATGGCACGTGTGGTGGCAAGGAATGGTCTTTCTAGTATGAGTGAGATTTTGGTGTCTTCCTCCATGTCTAGGATTACAAAATCGGCCGGGAAAACAAATTCCTCGACCTTAACCAAGAAATTTTCTATGACACCTTGAGGGTATTTTACCGACCTGTCCGCAAGTTGGATGCTCATCTTGGTGGGATGCGGTTTTCCTAATCTAAGTCGGTTGATCATAGAGGCAGGCATTAAGTTAATGCTAGCCCCTGAGTTGGCAAGCGCATTACTTACCGGCGATCCTCCAATGGAGCAAGGAATGGTAAAGCTTCTGGGATCAATCTTCTTTTGTAGTAGTTTGTTGAGGAGTGCCACCGAGAATACTTCACTTAAGTTAACTTTTTGGATGGATTTAATATTTCTTTTGTGGTGAGAAAGTCCCTCATGAACTTGGAGTATTTTGGCATTTGAGTAAGGACTTCTACAAAAGGGAGATTGATGTGAAGTTGTTAAAGTAAGCTTACGAACTTGGTGAATTGCTCGTCAGTTTTTTTTGTCGTAGTAAACGACCGGGGTAAGGGACCGGTGGTGTTTTGGTTGGTTCGTTGTTTTGGGTTTGAGTGTTTTCTAGGCTTTTAGCGATGTGTATGTTTGTGGTTTGTGTGGCATTTTGGGGTTGTGATGGTTCATCATCGGGTCCTACCTTCCGGTTTCTTAAGTTAATAACGTTTACTTGGGCTTTTGGGTTTGGTTCGGTATTACAAGGCAAGGCTCCTTGTGGTCTTTCGAAGAAATTTTGGGCTAGTTGCCTTACTTGTTTTTCAATGGTTTACATGCTAGCCCGTTGGTTCCTAAGTTCGGCATCAGTTTGTAGGAACCTCTCCGTGTACCTTTTTTTGGATTCGGAGAAAAGACGAGTGATTAGATCCTCAAGTCTTTCTCTTCCACCTTGTTGTGGTTAGAATCCTTGTTGCTCATTTCAGGGTTGTTGTTGAAACTTAGATCTTTGATTTTGATTTTGTTGGTTATTACTAGGGGTGTTCATGAGCCGATCCGATCCAATCGAGGGTCTGCTCATGCTCGGATTGAATTACAACCGATCCGATCAGATCGAATATGCAAAACTAAGCACAAAAGTGATGCTCATGCTCGGATTGAGTTTGAATCGATCGGATCATTTTCGCTTGGTTTTTATCAAATCCTAAAAAAATCGAGCGGATCGTTTTCGCTCGGTTTCGCTCGATTGAATTATAAGGCTGCGTTCAAGAAAAACAAATCCTAACTTAATTAAAACATGTCCAACACTTTACTAAAAAAAGCAATACATAACTAAAATCATGATTAGGAATTTAGAAATTTAGGGTTAGATTTTGGTGTGTTTGTGGAGCAGCAATATGTAGATCTTCACACAATCAAATTATGACTATGTGAATATTGTTTTAGGAATAGGGATTTAGGGTTAGATTTTGATATTAACTATTAAGTTGGGCTGAATAGTTTTTGGGCTTTTAGTTTTTTTTGGGCTACTATATTTTTTGGGTTTTTAATCTTTAAAATCTAATATATATATATATATATATATATAGAGAGAGAGAGATAAATGCTTGGTTGGTCCCTGTGGTTTTCAAAAATTGCAGACTTGGTCCCAATGGTTTACTAATTACACGCGTGGTCCCTGTGGTTTTCAAAAATGCACTCGGTTGGTCCCCAGCCCTAACATCAGTTAAATATCTCAGTTAAGTCCATGTTAAATGACCAAAACACCCTCGCTTATTAACTTTATTTATAAACCCACCACAACCTGCATTATCTTCGTCACCATCATCATCTTCATCCCCATCTCCCTCTGCTCTCTCTCTGCTCTCTCTCGATCTCACATCAACCCATTAGTGAAAAGCCTAGTACTTAAATCAACTAACCCTAAATCCCTTTGTTATGATCAGCCGTTTCCCCTCCTACTCCCTACGTTTTCTCTGCACTTTATCTTCTCAACACCTGCAAAGCATACAAAAAACCTAATTCTTTCCCCCTCAAAACACCTTCTCTACAAACACACACACATGAATGAAAACATGAAACCCTAATCCTTGCTATTTTTTTCTCTACAAACCTATGATGTGAAGATACAATATAATACATAAAACAACACAAAGCTTTATCCTCTCAATCAGATGCTTACAACCTCCCCCCCTCTCGTCTGCTCGATCGGTGACCGGAGCCGGGGTGCCGGCTGTGAACTCCGACAACACCCCAACACAAAGCTTTATCCTCCCAATCAGACATGAGTTTGTTCTGTCGTGTATCTCACCGTCCGAGTAATCATCATCACCACTCGGTCGAGACCCACCGTTGCCGGCCACACTGTGCGATGATTCAGGTTAGGATTTGTGTAATTTAGGTTAGGGTTTGTGTGAAACAAGGGGAGATGGCAGGTGGTTGTTGGGGGTTTGTCGGAGGTAGGTGTGGTGCTACCGGAGAACGGAGACGAGGGAGATCGGAGAAGATGATGGTGATGAGATCGAGAGAGAGCAGAGGGAGGGAAACGGGTATGATGATGGTGATGAAGATGATGTTGCAGAGGGTAATATAGTTTTAGGTTTTTAATTGTTCTAAGGGTAATATAGTCATTTCACACATATTTAACTAAGAAATTTAACTGATGTTAGGGCTGGGGACCAACCGAGTTCATTTTTGAAAACCACAGGGACCACGCGTGTAATTAGTAAACCATTGGGACCAAATCTGCAATTTTTGAAAACCACAGGGACCAACCAAGCATTTAACTCATATATATATTAATTATTAATAAAAATAATTCGAGCGAAACTGAGTGATCGAAGAGCGAGCGGACCTTTGCTCATGCTTGGATTGAATTTGAATCGAACCGATCTGAGCGGCTCATTTACAAACTGAGCGGGAATCGAACGAGCATTTTTCGAGTGATCGTCGAGCGATCATCATTCGTCGAGCAGTTTGGACAGCCCTAGTTATTACCCCCTGATTCCCTCCAAATAAAGTTGGGATGATTTCGCCACTCGGGAGTGAAAGAGTTACTTGGATCTCTCGGTGGTCGTGGCCAATTATTTAGGTAATTTACTACTTCGGTTTGATTTTCTAAATCTTTCATACAACTCCTGTTTTCATGGGGGCCGCCCATCCTTCGCAAGCCATAACCGAAGTCATTTTGTTTAATTCAAGTTTCTTTATTTTTGAAGTTCAGGCTTCGATTTGGGCTTGTAAAGAAGTGGTTTCATCCACTTTGTGGGCGCCCGGGGTTATAGATTTTGAGCCCCTAGGAGTGCCATTGAAATCTATTTTGAGCAATTTCTTCGATTTGATTATAAATTTCCTTAGGTCGCCGATTCCCAAGGAGTCCCCCGGAGCCAGAATCTAGGATTTGCCTTGTGTGTGGTAAGAGTCCATTGTAGAAAATGGACACTTATTGCCAACATTCAAGACCATGATGTAGGCATTTCCTTAATAGCTCCTTGAACTTTTCCCATGTTTCATACAATGATTCCCTATCGTCTTGAGAGTAGGAGTTAATCTCAGTCATGAGTTTGGCGGTTTTAGCGTGAGGAAAATATTTGTAGAGAAATTTTTGGGCAAGTTCATCCCAAGTGTGCACGAACCCACTTGGGAGGGTGTTTAGCCAAGCTTTTGCTCGGTCTTTGAGGGAAAAAAGGGAACATATGGAGCCGGATAGCATCGTTGGAGGATTCGTTGATCCGAAAGGTGTCACATATTTTAAAAAAAATGGTAATATGCAAATGGGGATCTTCATCGGGTAGGCCATGAAAGGTGGCGGAATTTTGGAGCATTTAGATTAGGTGGGGTCGAAGCTCAAAGTAATTAGCATCGACATTAGGAGAGTTAATAGCGGCTCCAAGATTACCGACCGTAGGTAATCCTTGAGAGTGCGTTGATCCACCATAGGGAGGTTTTGGGTTGAGGCTTTTTGTCAGTTTTTTAGCTTGAAGTCTTTTTTCTAAAATAGCGCTCAGGTTCGTCAAGTGGTACTTTTATGTCTTTGTCGGAGGTGGAGGTCATGCACCAGGTTGTATTTCCTGAGAATTATACAGAGTTGCATGATTTTCTGCGAACAAAAACAAAAAAAATGCCTGATCAGAAGAATAGCACGGCCATGTGCTTATGTAGGCACGACCCTGTGCTGTCCAGAAAAAGTTTTTGTTTTCAGGTTCTCAGATACTGGAAGATCGACACGGCCTCGTGGTCCTGTAACACGGCCCCGTATCTATGTTCCAGTAACAAGAAAACAACTCTTCCCAGATACTATAGGTGTGAACGGCCCCGTGTTAATCAACCACGGCCCTGTGTTATTCCTGCTGAAAGTAGAAAAATAAGAGAAAAGAAGAAAAACTTAAAAAGAAAAATTAGAAAAGCAAGACAAGGCCACTGATTTTAAACTTTCTTAATATCCTTGTGTCCCCGGAAACGGCGCCAAAAACTTGACGTGTCGGAGCGTGTACGGTTTTTTAATGTTTTTTAGAACCTTTTTACCCTTTAATCATGCTTTGAATTTATAAAACACGATATAGAACTATCACTCTCTACAACATGCTAGGGCAAGTGCACCTGTCGTTGGCGTAGTATAGTGATGGTAAGATATCGAGGTCGTCCAAGGACACAAGAGCTTTTAATGCCGAAATATTGTTGACGTCTAATCTAAACAAATATGAAGAAAATTTTTGTTTTTGTTTTTAAATAAATAAAAAATGAAGAAATAAAATAAATAACCAGATAGACAAGATAGAATCACTTGGATCCGACTCGTCATTTATGTACCCTTTGATGATTTCCTCGCTTTGGGTTTTTAAGAGATTATCTTAGTTAGTGTGGCATGTCCCTCTTTTGGAGGCAATGCCACCCTCAGCCATATTGGTCCATGTCAGCAGGGATACAGTCCCGCAAGGCCGGATTATTGAAAGATAATTAAGTAAGTTATTAATGCGAAAAGTGGCATGCCCCTCATTCGGAGGCAACGCTACCTTTGGCCATATTGGTCTAAGTCAGCAGGGATACAGTCCCATAAGGCCGGTTTAAAGTTTTAGTAGTAGTTTGTTTATAAGGGATTACAAGCCGTTCTTACTTCCCCCGATTTGATGTTATCTGCCTCAAGGGAAGTCCTAATAAGCTTGAATCAGGTCCTCGCAGGATCTATACACTGAACGAGGCAAGAACTTTACCCAACCATCCTTCTAACCCCCTTCCAGGAAGTTAACGCGCTTTATATAGACCGTAAAGACACGAATGAGTGAATCAACAAAACATGAAGAAATGATTAAGTAAACTTCACATTCAATATAAAAAACTAGTTATTAAAGTCATTAATACAAACCCAAATAAAAAGTTACCAAAGCTAGGAAATCAAAAGTAATACATAAATGATTTTGTTTTCACCAAGTGATGTAAGAGATTAGCCAAGCATGGCCTTTGTTTGACGAAAGCTCTATCTTGGATCTCGAGACTACACACACACTCTAAGGATGGATGATGGATGAAAGTGGTGGTAAGTGTGAGAGAAGTGATTTGCCAGGGATGGTTTGCAAATGAGACAAGCACCTCCTTTTATACTTGAAAACAATAGCTTTACAAGGCCCAGTGCCTAGTTGGCACAGACCCATGTCCTTCCCTTCTCTGTTTTCATTTAATTCTAGTGTTAGCTTTTCTTCACACACGGCCCCGTGTATCAACGACACAACCCCGTGTCTTCTGTACTTGTTGCACGAATCCAGATTTGCGAATCTAAGAGTTCACCACAGCCCGTGCTTAGGGGACACGACCCCCTGTCCCTTGTTTTCTGTTTGTCTTTATTCTCTGGGAATCTTGAGTGGGGGCACGACCCATGCCCGGCTGGCACGACCCCGTGCTTGGGTTCTGGCCTTTTTATTTTGTCTTTGGGGTGAAGCTTGGGGGGTTAGTATAGTGAGCCAACTTCTTTTCTTCGTATTTATGTTGGTTTTTGCCGTTAATTTGTTCCTTTTGTCCGTTTAAGCTCTTTTAATCCTGGAAATTAAAACTAAACAAAGAAACACACTTTTTCCAACATTAGTACTAAACAGGGTTGTTTTTATACCTTATTTGATATGATTTATATGTTGTATTTTGTGCATATTAGTGCCCGAAGATTGATCTTGGAGAAATAGCTTGCCCCTTAAAGTTGATCGAATAGGTCATCGATCCTGGGCAAGGGGTAGTAATTCTTGATGGTTACCCATCCTTCTTTTTGACAAATCAGATAAGAGCTCCCCAAGGCAAGGGACTCATTTGAATAAAACCCTTCTCCAATAGTTCCTCTAACTATGTCTTTGATTCATTCATCTCTGTTGGAGCTAAATGATTAGGACAGTTAGCTATTGGTGCTGATCCAAGCAAAATGTCAATTCCAAACTCTACTTCCCTATGTGGGGGCAGGTCAGGCAAGTCTTTTAGAAATACATCTGGGAATTCAAAAATGACTGGGATGTCTTCCCCTTTCCCCTTTGGACACTTAGGGGTTGTTTGGCAACATCTGAATGGTTAAGTGCTGAATCAGTAAGAGGTATGAACCATTAACTGCTGAATCAGTAAGAGGTTTGAACCATTAAGAGCCTGTATAATGCTTAACCGTTCAGAGGCAAATATCTGACCAATTCAGATTAGAGGTCTTAACCATTCAGACTTTGTATAAATCTTAACCATTTAGAGGCAAATGTCTGAACCATTCAGACATCTGCTCGTGAAACAAACAGTCTGAACCATTAAATGCTGAACCAGTAAGAGGTCTGAACCATTAAGAGCCTCATTAAGAGGTAAACACACAGCCCCTTAGTGGTTATTTTTGCCATGTAGATGATACATCCCTTTTGTAGGCACTTGGTCGCCTAAAGCATGGATGCTTTTTTAGGCAACCCAAATTGATGATCTTATTAAATGATGGACAGATCACTGGATGGAGATTTAATCTCGATAAGTTTCTTTATCATGCATTTAGGAATGACAATGGAACCTGAATCCAATCGGTAAACTCGAAACTCGACACAATTGCAACGGGTTTGGGTCGATAATCGGGCACCCGCTTACCTGATAAAGTGTACCCATTTACCTGATTATTAACCTGATATAATTTCTTTTCTTTTTTTAATATGTATTTATATGATATACCAATTGTTGGCATACACTATTTCTTGTCATCAATGCATTAAGTATTCTTTGTATATTTTTTGGTATTTTATTTATATACATTGAAATTATTTGAAATATTTTTTGTTGGTGCATATGTCTGTCGACTTCGTCTTGTATCGAGTCTTGTATTAGTCTAGTTAGATCAGGGCACATAGTACGAGAAAATGAGAAATGTGTATATTAGAGGCATTTCGCACGAAATGAGAAACTGGCATTTCGCACGAAATGAGCTAGTCATTTCGTACGAAATAGTCATTTCGTGTGAAGTTGTTTTCGCATGAACTGTTTCGTGAGAAATAGCCATGCCTATAAATACCTGCCTTGAGATTTCATTTGAAAAGATTTCGATTCCGGTAGCGAAGCTCTGCCGAAGTGTCTCCAGTATTGTAAAACGATCTGATATCAATACAGAGACAGTTTAAAGTGATTTCTTGTGCAATCAAGCTGAAACTACTTCGATACGATTGAATTCCGCCTTTCGTATTGGACAGAACTCTTCTGAACGACTCGTTTTGGTCGTGAAAACGATCCTACAAGTGGTATCAGAGCTCAGGAGGAAGAGTTCTTACCATTTCAGCTGCAAATTCTGTTTTCTACACCTTCTTTTCAAAATTAAACAAAATTTCACAGATAAAATGGCTTGATTTTCAACTATAATGTGCGAAACACTGTTTTAACAAACCCTAGAAAGAATCAGATCATAATTCGAAGTAAAACTTGATAAATTTTTGCAAAAACTGTTCGAAAGTTTCATTTCGCACGAAATTGATATCATTTCGTTTGAACATTGCATTGATTTCGCACGAAGCTTGCATTCATTTCGCATGAAATCAGATCTTCTTTCGCACCAAGTCTTCATTTCGCATCAAGGTTCATTTCGTTTCAAAGTTCATTCCGTGTGAACTTCATTTCGTGTGAAAAAGCTCATTTCACTTGAAAGTCATTCCGTTTGAAAGTGTTATTCCGTGTGAAATTGTTCATTTCGCTTGAACTATTTCGTTTGATAGACAATTTGTGATATTTTGAAAACTGAATCATGGAAAACGAGTTCTACAATGCGTTTGCTAGTCCGATGACTATTACTCAGAGTACGATGCTAGAAAATGAAACAGGGACAACGCAAAAACCGCCTAAGCTCATGAGTATCGAGGAATACAGTGGATGGTCTGAACGTTTTGAGAACTGGGTTCAAGCATATCATTTAGATGCTTGGGAACATACTGAATTTCAATATAGTAGACCGGTAGGGGAGAATGGAGTGAAAATTGAAATTAGAAACCTGAGTGTTGAGGAGAAAAAGAAATACAAAGATGAAAAAATGATGGTTAGTCTTTTGCAGCAAGCCATTAAAGAAGACATCTTGATTTTACTTCAACACAACGGAAGTGCACATTCAATATGGAAAGAATTAGAATCAAAATTTCTTGGTAGTCATGAGATGATCAAGAACAAAAAGTCACTTTTGTAGAAAGAATTAGATCTATTCCGTGGATTGAGAAATGAAAACACCAAACAGATTATTGAAAGATATTGCAATTTGGTGAAGAATATGAACAGATTGAACATCAATAAAGACAAAGATGAATTGATTGATAAGTTGGCTGATGCGCTGCCACATGATGTTTGGGGCACGTATCTTATGATGTTAAAAAATAAACCGGATTTTGACAAGATAACGCTGAGTGAGTTTATTAAACAACTTGAAGCTCAAGAGATGGAACAACGAAAGATAGCAAGAATGAAGAATTATGATGGAGAACAAGACATTGGTTTGTATTACAAAGGTGGTGTCAGTGATAAAACCAACATTGCTCCAAAGATCGAAACTGCTTTCAATGCTAAAAGTTCTTCTGAAAGTTCATCTCAAGGATCAAGTAGCAAAATGGGATTTTCTTCATATCCATCATTTGATCCACATTTTTCTGCAACAAAAAGTGGCAAAGTTCTTCAATGCAACATTGATTTAAATCTTGAGAATGATCAAAACTACTCGGAAGAAGTTGCAAAAAGTCATATGTCGTTGTTGGTGACTGTGTTAGAATCGTATGGTAGTTTGGTTGCAGGAAGGATCGGAAATCCGATGTTGATAAAAGAGGATTACGATTAGGTTGATGCTGAAGAGATGGGGTTGTTGGATATAAAGTGGTGTTTGGCGAGCGTGTTGAGAAGAGCTGAAAAATTTAAACAAATTACGGGAAGAGATGATTTTCGTGATGCAAATGTTTCTACTTTAGGATTTAATAAATCTAAAGTTACTTGTTTTCGTTGCAGGGAAAAAGGGCATTTTAAGCGAGAGTGCACAAACCGCGAAGCAAGTGGGGCTCAAAATCCTTTTGGAAACAATGATTATTATCGAAAAGCGATTTATCATCAAGTTGCTCAACAACCGTATCAACAGGAACAGCAACAAACTGCACATGCTAGGAAGGTGATCGAAGATTCAAAGAAAGCGTGTCTTGTTAATCAAGATGATGGAAGTACATCAAAAGAATTCAGTTGGAATAAATATATTTGGGCTGATAGTAAAGCATGTCTGATAGATCAAGATGATGAAAAGCTTCCAGAGGGTTTCAGTTGGAAAGATTTCAATTGGGATGATTATGATCCTAACAGAACTTCAGATCATAAAGCTTTTGTTGCTCAAATTGTGAAAGATAATGGTGAAAACTATACTACTGATGATTATTGGGCAGAGAAAATAAGAAAGTATTTAGCCAAGAAAGATGAGAATGTTGAAGAAGAAGTTCGTGGGATAAAAAAGCAGGACAAAGAAATTCCAGTGTTTGAGGTTAAAAAGGAAGCTGTTGCAGAGAAAGTATCTGAAAATTGTGAAAACTGTGAGGCTATGAAAAAACAAAACAGTGAACTGGTTCACAACATGAACATGCTGAAAGAATCATATGATGTTTTAAACAAAGCAATGAATCAATACAACGAGTCAAGCAGTGAACAAGTTACAGCCATGAAGACACTCAATGGAGCGTACATGATTAAGCAAGATATGATCAATTATTACATTGGTTTGAATGCTGATCTTGAACAGAAATTGGAAACTCAGAGAATCGAAACTGAGAGAGTAAACAAATTGTTGAAAAGTTACTCATGTTCTTCTTATGTGATTGACAGGATTTACCCCATAGCTGAAGGTTTGAAGACATTTGAAGAAATCAAATCTGAAGAAAAGACATCTAAAGAGAAGAAGTCTGAAACAAAAGAAGATACTGAAATGAAGAATTCTGGTAAGAAACAAAGTGTTGGATATAACAAGTGTCCACCCCCGCTTGAAAATGGATATTCTCCATGAAATCCAAATTCAGATAGAGTCAAAAAGGCAACCAACTTACAGTGGGAATCTGAGTCTTCAGATAATTTGCCAGAAAGTATTGATGTCACTTTCACATCGTCTAGCACTGATCAGAGTCCGAGTTAATAAAGAAAGTGGTCGATCAGGTGTTGGATAAAGATGAAACGGAGGAGTCAAAGTAGGAGTCGAAGTCAGAGTCAAAGTCTGAGTCCGACACGTCAAGTTCAACAGTAAAAAAAGGAAAACGGGTTTACAATAAAGAATTTTTGTTATCACAATCTAATTTGAATGACGAACTGATCAAAGTAGCATATACTTTGATTGATTCTGACAAATTATATTCTGATAAAGAATTTCCAATAAGAGGTGTTAAAACTGATATGATTAAAAAGGTTTTCAAACTAACAGAAATTAATATTTCTGAAATAAAAGATGTAAATCTTTCTGAAAAACCAAAACCTTACACCTCAAGAGTTCAATAAAGGTTAAACAAGAAAAAGGGTTACAGCTCTGGTTCAGGTTATCAAAAGAAACCAAACCATAACGGTAATTTCAAAAAGAAAGGATTGGGTTTTATTCCACTGAAAAATCATAAAAATGAGAAAACTTATAAACAAAAAACTGTATTTGTTTCAGGGTCAAGCTCGGTAGAAGAAGAAAAGAAATCATTCTGGAAGCAATCAAACAAAGAATTCCTTGCGGAGAAGCAAGAAGAAATGAAGAATGTAATTACTCAGAAGAAGAATGAGACAAGAACCTGTTTTAGCTGTCATAAAGTAGGTCATAATGCCAGAAACTGTTCAAAGGCAATCAACACACAATAGGGATTGTCTCTTAAACTAAAAGAAAAAGTTGTTGATAAAAGTAAACCACCAACCAAAAGATTTAAAGTTTTTGAAAACTTAACATTTGAGGTTGGAGAATGTTCAAAAAGGGTTTACAACAGAAAAGTTAATCTTGACAATCGCAAGTGGATTGTTAAGAAATCAGATGATAGTTTTGGCAATGAATCTGATTCCACAAAGTCAGATGAGCCACAAGTTGAATCAAAATTTGAAAAGTCAGTTCCGCCAATGGATGATGCAAATTTTTCACCATTGCGGGCTGAGAATTTTAAGCAAAAAGTTGGAAAAGTTGAGATTTCAAATCAATTCTTTACTGAAAAGAAAGAATTTGATGTTGAAAAAGTCTTTAACCCCACAGTCCAAAATATTTTTGGAAAAATGATTGATGGAAAGGTGAAAGGGGTTAAGGAATTTTATGAAAAGAAAACGAAGAAACCAGATGGAGATGGTTCATCCCTGATTAGTAACTGGGATAGAACCTATCACGACTAAACTCTGGACTTGCCGGAGCTCCCAAGTTGGTAATCGTGGAGCAGGAATCGGCATCATTCTTGAATTATGTGTGTTTGTGGAAAACCTACAAGTGGTGAATCAAGGACATTAAGTTGTACTTGATTTATCTTTCTTACAAATGGTTAAAAATAAACAAAGTGATGAGTTTATCCCCTAACCTACAAATGGTTTGTGAATTTTAACAAAACTAATTTTTCGGAAAAACCATTTGATTAAAACAAACTTAAGTGTTTTGAAATCATAATGGGAAAATAGTTTGTTGTAGGGGGGAGTTCTGATTGTTTATGTCAAGTGGATGGCGAATTGAAGCAATTCACATCAGTTTGTCAATTTATTTGTACAGTTTGTTTTCAAATCTTCTTTAATTGATTTTGAATTTTAGGGGGAGTAAGAAATTTCAGAAAATTTAAAAACATTAGAAAATTTGAAAAAGCCAAAAACATGATAAAATCAAAAATGAGTTTTGTTGTGAAAAAGAGGAAATGATAGTACATCAGTGGACTTTCACGGCACGCTAAAGAATTGGAAAGTTAAAATGTGATAAACGGTCTCACTGATGATATGCCAGTAGGTTTTTTGCACATTTAGTAAATTGTGTTTGAGATATAAACCTAAATTTCAAACTTACTTATCTCGTGGGGAACATCTCTCGGATATATGGGTAACCCCAGAAATCTTGTTTGAAAGACCCCTCTTTCTGAGATACTAGGTCTTTATGCTTAGTGATATCTGGGGTATTATCCCGGGACTTCTGATTTTGCGGAAGCAATGGCCTAGTCCCCGTATAATACTTTTCGCTTGCTTGAAATAAAAGCATCACCCTCAGCATAAAAAATGATGAAACATTGCAAAATGCTAATCATGTGCTGTTGAAGAAAAGATTCTCTAAAGGGAACACACCTAAAGTCGAAGCCATCATCTCTCTGATTTTGCGGAAGCAATAGCCTGAGCTCTCATGGCCCTCACATTTAACCCTTTACAGATATCATCTAGGTATACTCACCTGTAAGACTGAATATTGGGATCTGGATACGGGAGTATATTCTGAGGTGGGACACGCGAATAAGTTTAAGTCTCTTAAAACACTAAATCCGTATCTCGAATCAATAGAACTTTGTGTGAAAATTTAAGTGGACCAGTATACTGACAATCTAAGTGAATCGTTTAGAACTTAAAATGTTTAAAGCTTAACGGAGTTAGTGATTTGTCTCAGAAGCTGATATGATCCTCTTGCACAAACTCACAAAAAGATAGTTTGTAAATATTTCTTTACTGTTTTTCTTTTATACCAAAATCCAAAAAGATTTTCAGTGTGTCTTAGCATAAAATTTTGAAAAATACAAAAAGATTTTCGATAACTGATGTTGAAGAGCTGATTTTCAAAATTCCGAGTGCTAAACAGGATGAACTGGTTTGGATGAGTTAGTTTCAGTATGAAAGGAATGTTATTCTTACAAGAGGTCATCAGAGATTAAATATTTTTTTGAACGATACCTACATATGATGTATAAATTTGTAAATTTTAAATTTGTGAAATTTATTGTGAGGTAGAGAATGTGCAGGATAGCCAGGTTCCGATACCTGAGGATTTTTCGCAAAAGGTTATGAATTCCAGACTACGATCCCAGCTTATAAAAAATGGGAGTCTGAAGTCGTTTAGAACCAGGTTTCAGATCCTGTTGCTACGGAGAGCCACGAGACTTTTCTGATCCTATGAAAAGCTTAAGGAATCAAGAGACCTGATCAAGAGGAGTATAGAGCCAGGTTGAGATTCTGGAACAAAGAGAGAGAAGAAAAGATAGAGATTGATTGAGGATGCTTACAATGGAGAATCTTTGGAGAGATCGAGAAGACTGATAAAGACTGAAGGTTTGACAACCGAAGACTCGACACCGAAGACTTCGTCAACATCGAAGGGGGAGTCTGTTGGTGCATATGTCTGTCGACTTCGTCTTGTATCGAGTCTTGTATTAGTCTAGTTAGATCAGGGCACATAGTACGAGAAAATAAGAAATGTGTATATTAGAGGCATTTTGCACGAAATGAGAAACTGGCATTTCGCACGAAATGAGCTAGTCATTTCGTACGAAATAGTCATTTCGTGTGAAGTTGTTTTCGCATGAACTGTTTCGTGCGAAATAGCCATGCCTATAAATACCTGCCTTGAGATTTCATTTGAAAAGATTTCGATTCCGGTAGCGAAGCTCTGCCGAAGTGTCTCCAGCATTGTAAAACGATCTGATATCAATACAGAGACAGTTTAAAGTGATTTCTTGTGCAATCCAGCTGAAACTACTTTGATACGATTGAATTCCGCCTCTCGTATTGGATAGAACTCTTCTGAACGACTCGTTTTGGTCGTGAAAACGATCCTACATTTTTATAGTGAGAATACTAAATATAATTGATTAGTAGTTACTCGATATATCCCGTACGAGTTTTTTTTTGTTAGGTATGCCCAAGGGTGAATTTTTAAATTAATGGGTTTACTTCAAACTCCTGGGTATACCTGACACCTGACGGGTAATTACTCTATAGAAACTTGACAGGTTTTGGGATGGGTTTGGCATAAGTTTATCTAATCGGGTTTGGGGGTGGGTCTACCTAAACTTGTCCCAAACCTACCCTATTGCTATCCTTATAGGCAATACGAGCCTGCTTATGAGATAACTAGTTCGTTCCTAACACTACATCAAATGCTGAAAGTGTCATGGGTAGGTGATGGATTGAGATAGTATGTGATTCTTAACGGATATAGAACATCCTTCTAGAATCTTAAAGGTTTTTTCTATGTTTCCATCAACCATTTCAACCTCATTAGTGTGATCTAATATTCTTAAAGGAATATCCAACAGACCAGAAAACTTATGGTCTACAAACTTCGTATCAGCTCAAGAATCAATTAGGATTTTTTTTTGCAAAGACATCATTAATGAGAAATGTACCCATTATGACGTTTGCTACATCCACCGCCTCTTTCGTGGTAAGCTGAAAAGCTCTGTCGTTGCCCTTTTTGGCTTCCTTGATTTTGAATTTTTCACCAATTACACCCTTGGTGAAAGTGGGCTTGATATGGCCTTTCTCTCCACACCCATAGCATATTGCATTACTTATATTTGCATTACTTATATCTTTTGCAGTCAAGGGTTTTGTGGCCAAATTTCTTACAAATGCCACAAGACTGTTTTATCTTGGAGTCAAATTTCTTGATTAAAAAAGCATCTCCCCGAATGTTTCTTCCCACAAGTTTTACATTTTGGCTTGTTCACATTGAACTCCGACTGTTTTATCTTGGAGTCAAATTTCTTCTTCTTCTTCTTCAAATCCCTATAAAGGTTCTCCTCAATCTTTCTGTTTGTTTCTATCTCATCCCTAGACCCTCTCAACCAAGTTTCTTCATTGGTCAAGGTATTAGCAACGTATATGGCCGATTGAAAAATAAAGGGTTTGGTGGATTTCACCATCCCTTGAATTCAAGTACCAAACCCGAAATGTAGTGGGAAATTTGCTTCGATTCGGGAGGTGATAAGATATACGATCAACCTTGACATTGATTTGTATTAGGAGGTTGTAACACCTCGTAAAATCGTGTCCAATAATGTATTGACACGTGTCCCTAATCCTAATTATGTCAAAAGTTGGCTAAGAGGGACTATTTTCGTAAAAAATGAAAACTATGTCTACAGAGGGACTAAAAGTGTCAAAATGCTAAAACTATGCCTCTGAGTGACCTTACACGGTGTCCGTATTCTTAAATGAGCCACTTGTTGGACAAGAGGAGCCGTTTGCGTAATTGTTTAAAAGTTTGCGCGACGAAGGGCTAAAAGCGTCAACATGTTAATTCTTACCTCTGAATGACCTTTTAACGAACCGGGAGCTTCATGATGTTCAATCATACTCTTAGGAATGCCTAATATTGGCCATTTAAGGGTTTTATGCCATCAAGTGATAATACGCGCAAGTTTGCAAGTTAAAGGGGTTAAAAGCGTCAACATGTTAATTCTTACATTTGAGTGAACTTTTAATGAACCCGAAACATTTGATGCTCAGTCATACCCCGGGTATACCTAATATCTTGTATTTTATTGATAAGAATGCAAAAATATCATTCGTTGCGCAATTTTGGTCGTTTTCGCGTTCGTTAAAGCATTCGTTGCAATTAAGCGAAAAACGCGACCGTACGACCAAACGAACCGACATCCATGACATTTTCTGGCATAAACCAAGTTACTTATGCCTTAATGCCTTTACGCAACCTAGAAAGTGGGTTAAAAGGGGTTAAAAGCGTCAAAACTCAACAAATTTTGTGCAGGGACTAAAGCTGTCAAACTTCGAAATCTGACTTGCAGGCCATATATACAACCATAACTCACATGAAATGAATCTATGGGCTTGTTTCTTGTTTTAGACACCTGTTAGGACACTTGTAGTGATCCTAGGAAGCCTCTAACACTTGTAAATCATCCACAAATCCTTCCAACACTATAAATAGGTGTTATGTCCATTGAAGAACTTGCACCTTTTCTCATTTCTTTCTATACTTCTCATATTTGGAGGATCCTGAGCAATTTGGAACTTCCTTTAAGTTTTATTCACTCCCTAGGACCACTTGTAAGTGTTCCTTTCGTGGTTTATTCGTTTATTAGGCTTTTAAAGACGAAAAGCCAAGCGTTTTCGATAAACGCTTTGACTTTTGGTTTAGACCTTAACGGTCCAGCCATTGTTCGCAACGAATATGGCTACGTGATTGTAATTAGGTAGGTGTTAATCCCTCAAAAGGGCACCTCCTAAGAATCACGTTTGTTTGGTCAATTGACGAGTCAACATATTAATATTTTAATAAGTCAACGGGTTAGTTTTTGAAATAATTACGATATGAGTTTAGAAGTGTCCTAAAATATGTTTTATCATTTAAACAACTTATTAATAATTATTAGAACATGTGTAAACATGTTCGGCTCGTCAATTCCAGTTTTAGGGTCGGTTCGCCACCGAAAGTCGCGAAGTTTGACTACTGCGTTGACTTTCAATTATGACCCGAATTAGACTAGTATGCTACTGATTTAAGGTTCCATTATGATCGTAATATGATATAGCATAACCCTCTGTGGTTATATTACATGATCGTAAAAGAAATCTGAGTTTTATGCAAATTTCCATTAAAATGCCATACTTTGACTATTATGCCCCTTTTGTTTTAGCAAAAATAAGGTTTTAGACACCAATGAGCTTGAAAATGGTTTAGGTACTGATATTTTAACATATTTTGATGTTAAAAATCTATCATAAACTTAGTTTGCGTATAATGTCGTAAATTACGCTTAAAAGTGACCGAAATGCCCTTTAGGCACATAGATAGGTTTTAAGCATAAGTCCTTATACTAAACTCATTACCTACTGATGTAATATCATAATTAGGATATTTTGGGATTTCAAGTCAGTTTATAAACTGAGTTTACGTACAAGATCTTGTATTATGTCCTTAAATGACGATAATGCCCTTTTAGTACTTAAAATGGTTTTTAATCATGGTTTTTAATCATGGTTTTCATACCAAACCTTTTACCTACTGATGTGTTATACTAAATAACAAATTTTAACCATATAAACCTGGTCATAACATCAGTTTTCATAAAATATCACAAATATCGTCATTTAACGACTTTAACGCCTTTTCGGCGCGTAGTATGGTTTTAAACCATATTTACAAACCAAGACTTGTTACGTACTGATTTTATAAATTATTTAAAATGTTTTTACAATAGGTACATTTTATAAACTTAGAATCCCAAATAAGCTTTTAAAACTATGTGTGAAATGACCAAAATGCCCCTACGGTGCATAGTTTGGTCTTAAACTATAAAACACACATATGTTTGATATCCTACTGCTATTATATCATAAATAAAGTGTTTTCACTAAATGTTTATGATCGTAACATCAGATTATACGCAAGTTCCTTTTATACGTCGCTAACTGACCAAGACGCCCTTATGAGGCATTGTTTGATTTTAAAACCTTAACGGGCATACAAGTTGATATCCTACTGATATTGTAACTTGTTTAAAGTGTATTCGCATATGGAACTTGTTCATGACTCATCCGGTTACTCGTTATCACTTATACGCGTACGGTTACACTTACGTATCTAGTTTACGTAAGTTTACCGAAACGGGTTTAACATTATCATTTTCACTTCAAAATCCAGAATGTACTTTGTTTACCCATATTATACAAGTCCTGGTACTTGTTCGGTTTAAACTACATTCTATTTGGTATACGCTTAATCTAGCAAACCTATTCTTAAGTATCGGGTCATGTCCAAAGGGACTACCTTTGGCCAATATACATTCTAACAGATAATAAATCTGTTCATTCCAGACTATAGTACCCCCCAGATAATTGACTTGGGTAATAGTACTTAGACTTGCGGCTTTTTGCTAAATTATAATCTTGTTGATTGGAAGCTAGCAAAAAGGTAAATACTCTTAGCTTATTTTAGCTTTAAACTTGGGATGGAAATTATGCCACTTAGAGTGGGTATTACATAAGTAAGTCTCCTATGATTGCGCAAAAATGTAAGAATCCGGTTTATTCCATTTTGCTTGATAATTGAAATTATCGGGGGTTAATGGTACCGTGTCCGGACGTCCCAATGGGTTAATCAAGTATGTAAATCTGGTAACAAGAATAAATCCCAAGATATATTTAAAAGATCACCTACGGGTTTTATCTATGTATAAAACTCTTTTCGAAAAACTGTTTTTCAAAGAGTCAGTTAATTATATTTACCAGCTTTGGTTGACGTATATTCAAAAGATTGAACCACAGGAACCGAACCTTTTTATATGCTGGGAATACGGGTCGGCTAGAATGAAGGCTAAGGAATTTGCAACTCCTGATGCTTAAGGCCTATGATGTCTAAAGCTCTGTTTATTTAGATCCTGCCTATGGGCTTGTATCGAATGCATGTAATACTTTTGTATATTCAAGCTTTATTGAATTTTATATTTTCACTCCAATACTTCCGCTGCATATTATTAAATTGTGATAACTGTTATCCAACCGTCACGACTATACCTATCCAGGCCCACCGGGAATCGGGGTGTGACAGGTTGGTATCAGAGCTATAATTTGAGTGAATTAGACACTAGCCTTTTGTGTCTAATCTCAAATATCACAAATGCAGATTCCTTAAAAAACTCCAAGTCTAGACCTGAACATAAGACTACTCATAATTATATATAATAGTTATTGATTTTTTGCTGCCAAGATGTCGCAGTAAAAAACTCCAAGTCTAGACCTGAACATAAGACTACTCATAATTATATATAATAGTTATTGATTTTATGCCGCCAAGATGTCGCATACAAGATAAATAATCTATGATGGGTCACGGACTTAATGGTTTCTACCGCTGAGTAGCTTGAAGTTCCATATGGTGAATTACATATGTTTTGGAGACGATGACTCTGATACGAGTATACTAAACCTCGTCACCTGATACTATACCTTTTGATATTCTTGTGATATCCTAATATCATTTATCCAAAGTCTATCATATTTGATAGATATTCCGGTGATATCTTACCAACTGATTGAAGCAGCAGCAACTATGGAAAGTCGTATCATGGCAAGGATATCCGTGCATTTTACACCAAATTTCTATTCTTTGATTAAAAAATTCTCTCATTCTAGAGAATAAGCAGAAAAAGGAATCACTTTTTCTGATTCATGCTTAAAGCATATAATCTCGAGTCTTGGAACTCGATTATTCAAACCCATCAGGGTATATTATATTATATAAGTTCGGGAACTCTCGCCAACAAATTTCTCCAACTGGAGTACGACAATGATTTTTATTTCATTGATTTTTAGCAACTACGAATGCCAAACTTAGTTTGATAGAAGCGCTATATGATAATTGGCAGTATCTTAGTGTGTCCCATAGATTGCTTTCATGCCTGGCCAGTATAACGGTTTAATGCATGCAACCACTAAGATCTCCCAACGACCATATTGTACTGATATCAGCTAATAGTAAGCATCTGATATATTTTGGCGATATCACTGTCATAAGAAAAAAAAAACATTGATTTTATGGAGCCCATTTTATTATCTTTCCTTCATGATATGAAGGTCACATTTATTGCTCCTACCTTATCAAACAGATCTCTTGATTGCGCGATAGACAAAGGCCAAAAGCACATGTTCCCACCAATGAGTGGTTGAAAAAGTGCAAATTTTCATCCAAATGTGAGACGACATATCCCAATCTCCCAATAAGGAGAAGGGCATATATTTAAACGGTGACTGTATTAAGCCGTATCATATACGCTGACTGTATTGAGGAGCATCCCAAATCTCCTAATAAAGAGAAGGGCATATATTTAAACTATCACACCCCGACCGCGTAAAACAACAAACGCGGCGGAAACGTCAGGGAGTGATGTAACAGAATTATTGTTTCACAACACATGGTATTTAAAGTTTGGTTTTATTAATTAAAATTTTTACATTGTCTTAGTTCAAACGGAAAACGGAACATAAATTAAACTATCTTGCTTCATTTTAAGTCCCTAAGGCCCAAGTCCGCCTAAGTGCATCCTGATCAACCTCAAACATTAGCTCCTGAAACACACCTGAAAATAGGTACGTCAGCATAAAAAATGCATGTGAGATACATAGGTTTTGTTGATGAAGGATTCATGACTTGTAAGTTAAAAGAAGTGTTTAACAAAAAGTAGTCATGAACCTTATAAAAATGTTTTCTTTTTATAAAATCATATAAAAAATCGATATGAAAATCAGATGATAATAAAAGAATGATGTATGATTAAATAAATAACCAAGTGAAAATGATTTTTTTTAAAATATGTCATTTGTAAAACGATGTCTTGTAAATAATATGTCATGTCTTTGTATAAAATGTTTCATGTCATTGTCTTTGTCGAAGTGGTTTAGATAACGCTGCGATATGTAATACCATAAAAGCACACTTATATATAGGAAGTACCAGCGGCGTATCCACCATGCTTTTATGACATTACACATGCCTCGTTATTTAAATCACTTACCATAACCACCAAAACGCCTTATCAACCAATGTCAAAATGTTATATGTAAACAATGTCCAAAGTCAAATGTAAACCATGTCTGGTATAATCAACTGTTTTGTATGGTGAATAAAAAGTATTTACTCAAACCATATGTATGATGTCACGTATAATCAAATGTCTTGTATGGCAAGTAAAAAGTATTTACTCAAACCATATGTATGATGTCACGTGTAACCAAATGTCATGTACAAAACAATGTCACTGAATAAACCAAAGTTTTAATCAAAAGTTATGTTTTGCAAAACCAATGCTTTATGGATACGAACATTTATGTAGTAATGTTTATCGCATACATTCAAGCCTTGAGACTGTCGGATAAACCCTTAACAAGTCAAAGGTTTATCAAAAATGTTTTCGGATTCTGTCATTCCCTACTTCCAAACAAACCTAGGAAGCCGGGAACGGGATTTGTCAAGTCCTATGGTACCACTACATACTACCGAGCGGCGTGATCAATGTTAATGAATGTATTTTTGTCCCGTTAAACATACCAAATGTCATACCAAATGTAAGCATGTCATGTAAAAACCATGTACTAAGTATGCTAAGCAAACATACGAAGGAGAAATGTCCATGAAATCAATGTTCTAGCATGCTTAGTCAACATACATAGCAGAAATGTAATGTAAATCAATGTGCCCATATGCTGAGTAAACATATGCAGCAAAAGTATCTATGAAATCAATGTGCTAGGATGCTCAGTCAACATACACAGCAAAACATAATTGAAATCATGTACTATATATGTACTAGTTGAACATAGCAAGTATATGTCATGAAAAGCATGAAAGCTTGAAAGTAACAAATAGGCACATGTGTATCACCCCAAAGTATTTGAAAGCGGTAAAATAGGGGACTATGTACTCACTTGAGAATGCAAGGTATCCTCGATTAAGTGAACTAATAAAGCTCGGGCAATCAAGCAATCAAGTGGCACCTAGTATGGAATCACTATGTTAATAATCGGGACCTAAATCGGGAGATAGGATAGAATGAGGTCTTGTAAACCAAATGAGTGTTGGAACTCATATGATATGGTTTAATAAATCCTACATTCTGATTTGATACCTATCCTAAGTGCTTATGACCCGTTATGACCCGTTAAGCTAGTTTACGCTACTTTAACGCGTCATTTACGCAATGCGCGTTCGGAGGGTCTAACTAGCCCTATGACAAGTATTATATGCGCTAACATGTTTAATAATGTTGCATAATCAGTTTAAGTGTCAAAATTTAGGTTACATATGCTTAAAATGAAATTATGCGTAAAAAGGGCATTTTGGTCATTTTCCTAAGGCATATAAATTATCTATCATACAACTAACTAAACGAAGTGACCATAAGGTATAACCTCGGAAGGTTATTCCCTATACAACTATGGTCATAAAATTTGTTTGGTCGGATCTTAATGATCGACCAAACGGGTCGGGTTCGAAAGTCTAAGCGGTTGTTTAGACCGCTTGACTTACGACCCTAAACAAGCACTAAACTAGAAGTGACGAGTTAAACATGTTAAAACATGTTTAAGTAAGTTAGTAAACTGTTTTGATATCAAAACAAAGTGTTTTGATACCCGAAAATAGTTTCGTCACAAAATGCACATAGTCGTGCATTTTGACTGAAACTTTGACTCGTCACTTCAGCTAGTCAACTTGGTAATCAGTAGGTCTAGTCACAAAGGACTATAACTATCGTGATTACGCTCACGTTGCAAAGTTCAAACTAACTTTGATTTGACCAAATCATGGTCAAAGCTGAAAGTCAAACATTGTTTGACTTTCTTGCTTGAAATAAATAACAAAGCATGAAAGAACACTTACAAGTGTTCTAGGCTAGAAGGATGAATAAGAAAACTCAGATTTGAAGCCTCCAACCAAGTGTAGTAGCCTCAATAGAGCAGAGATGAAGATAAAAAGCAAATGAGCAAGTTTGAATAATGAACTTCATGGGTTTATATAGGAAATCATGAACCATTGGATAATTTCCAAGTGTTTTTGAGTTGTTCCAAGCATGATCATCACCATACACATGTTAGGCTCTGATTTGGGGACTTGGAGAACACATAAACCAGCCCACAATATGCAAAAACTAAGATTAAAACCAAGTTCAGCAAGCTGTTTTGAAGATTCAATGAATCTGCTGTGCTGGGCTAAGCTTACGGACCGTATGGGCTTCAGGTATACGGTCCGTATGGGACCTGCAGGGGCTGAAGTTTCAATTGTTGACAGCTTTGGCCCCTTGACTTGATTCGTCGCGTTTTGGCACTTCTAACACCCGTTAAGCCCATTTTTAAGCTCCATGATGAAGTTAAAGTATATTTAACTTGAATTATGCTAAAAAATGTCACGGATCTCGGTTCGTTTGGCTGTACGGTTGCGTTTTTCGGTTAATTACGACGGAAGTCGTAACGGACGCGAAAACGACCCAAATTGCGGAACGAAAGGTATTTTTGCATTCCTATCACTAAAATACAATATTTTAGTGATTGCAAAAATTTTTGGATGTCCGGATATGGTCAGTACGCAAGATATGCACGTAAATGCATACTTTCGAGGTTTTGACGCTTTTAGTCCCTGTGATCAAATAAGCGTATTTTCGCATACCAAACCCCTCAAAATTTATTTCTAAGCTATGTTAAGGGTATTTAGGGTATGTTTATCTTACGATCTTGTTCCGGAGTGTACATTGCTATACGAATTGGCAGACTTTTACAGTTTGTCGCAAATAGTCCATGTGATCGAATAAACTTGTTTTGCTATACCAAACACTTCAAAACTTATTCTAAGTTATGTAAAGGTTATTTAAGGTATGTTAAGAATATGTCACTATTCCAGAGTATTTGTCACGTTAAACTGATTATGTTTACGTAATAGTTTACGTATAACTTTCCATGAAGTGTTTAAGAGTTTGAAATCGAACAAAGTCATAATGTGCAAAATGTCAAACATAAATAAACAAATATTGGGATCAAAACACATTGTTTTATTGATATTCGAATTTTTCAAAGTTGTACAAAGATTACACAAGCACAGATGTCACAGTCTCCCCTACTTTTGGAAATTTCATCCCGAAATATATTTAAAGGAAACTTGTGAGAATAGATGTGGATATTTCACCTTCATTTGATCTTCACGTTCCCAAGTAAATTCTGGGCCACGTTTAGATTCCCAGAGAACTTTGACAATTGGTATGCGCTTGCGTTTGAGCTTCTTGACTTCACGATCCAATATTTCCACAGGCTTCTCGACAAAGTGCATCGTGTCATCAACACGAATTTCATCAAGTGGTACGTGGAGGTTTTCATGAGTTAAACACTTTTTAAGATCGGACATGTGGAAGGTTGGATGAACATTTCCAAGTTCAGGAGGTAGCTCAAGTCTGTAGGCTACTTTTCTGATTCTTTCAACGATTTTAAATGGTCCAACATATCTAGGTGCAAGTTTTCCTGTCTTTCCAAATCTTATCACACCTTTCCAAGGGGATACCTTGAGTAGGACGTGATCACCGGCTTGAAATTCCAAGGGCTTGCGTCGTCTATCCGCGTAACTCTTTTGATGGCTTCTAGCTGTCTGAAGGTTATCACGAATTTTCTTGACCTTATCTGTAGTCTTTAGAATGAGTTCAGGTCCTGTAAGCTGAGCTTCACCTATCTCATTCCAGTAGACCGGTGAATGACATTTTCGACCGTATAAAGCCTCGAAAGGAGCCATGTTGATGCTGGAGTGATAACTATTGTTGTAGGAGAATTCGATCAACAGTAGATGCCAATCCCAACTTCCAACAAAATCGATCATACAAGCTCTAAGCATATCCTCCAGTGTCTGGATTGTTCTTTCAGATTGACCATCCGTTTGAGGATGATACGCTGTGCTCAAGTTAAGTTGGGTTCCCATGGTAGATTGCATGGTTCTCCAAAAGTGAGACGAGAATCGAGCATCTCTATCAGATATAATGTTCAAAGGAACACCATGTCGGGATACAATCTCATCCACATAGATTTTAGCAAGTTTGTCAGTAGATAGATCCTCACGGATCGGCAAGAAATGTGCTGACTTTGTAAGACGATCAATAACTACCCAAATGGCGTCATGACCTCTCTTAGTACGTGGCGTCTTGGTAATGAGATCCATAGCAATGTTTTCCCATTTCCAAACCGGTATCTCTGGTTGCTCCAATAATCTAGAGGGATATTGATATTCTGCCTTAACCTTGAGACAAGTAAGGCATTTGGATACATATAAGGCAATGTCTTTCTTCATACCCGGTCACCAGTACTGGGTTTGAAGATCCTTATACATTTTTTCTGCGCCAGGATGAATTGAATAACGAGACTTGTGAGCTTCATCCATTAACAAGGTGCGGAGATTATCTTGACTTGGGACCCATAAACGGTCCATGAAATAATAAAATCCATTGTCCTTTAGTTTAAGATCAGGCATAATATGATATGGTAATTCCTTACCCATGAAGTCTTGTGTAACACAAGTATGTTGAGCGTGAGAAATGCGGGTTTGAATATTAGATCGAACCTGAACACAGTGAAGCTTGACGTGTTCCTTACGACTTAATGCGTCAACCACGACATTCGCCTTAGTAGGATGGTAGCGAATTTCGCAATCGAAGTCGTTTAGAAGTTCAACCCATCGTCGTTGCCTCATGTTTAGTTCTTTCTGATTGAAAATGTGCTGGAGACTTTTGTGGTCAGTGAACACTACACATTTTGTACCGTACAAGTAGTGTCTCTGAATTTTGAGAGCAAAAACTACAGCGCCCAACTCAAGATCATGAGTGGTGTAGTTCTTCTCGTGTAGCTTTAACTGTCTTGATGCGTAGGCTATGACTTTGTTTCTTTGCATGAGAACGCAGCCAAGGCCTAAGTTGGATGCATCACAATATACGACTAAATCTTCGTTACCCTCAGGTAAAGATAAGATAGGTGCATCACAGAGTTTTTGTTTCAAGGTCTGAAAAGCTTCTTCCTGTTTGGGTCCCCACTCAAAAGGTTTATTCTTTTGAGTTAAAGCTGTGAGAGGAACCGCAATCTTGGAGAAGTTTGCAATAAAACGGCGGTAATAACCTACGAGACCAAGAAATGAACGAACCTCAGTAGGAGTAGTAGGTGTATCCCAATCCTTAATCGCACTGATTTTGGCGGGATCTACATGTATACCTTGCTCGTTAACGATGTGTACCAAAAACTGAACTTTCTTAACCAAAATTCACACTTGGAGAACTTGGAAAAAAGTTGTTCTTTATTTAGGAGTTCCATTGTAAGACGGAGATGTTGTTCATAATCAGCGCGTGTCTTTGAATAAATCAAAATGTCATCAATGAAAACAATGATGAACTTGTCTAGATAAGGCTTACAAACCCTATTCATCAAGTCCATGAAAACAGCAGGAGCATTCGTTAGACCAAAGGGCATAATAGTAAACTCATAATGACCATATCTTATGCGAAAAGCTGTCTTGGGAATATCTTCTTCGAGTACAAGAAGCTGATGATACCCAGAACGTAGATCAATCTTTGAAAAGCAAGTAGCACCCTGTAATTGAGCAAAGAGATCATCAATGTGAGGTAGGGGATATCGATTTTTGATTGTGAGTTTGTTGAGCTCACGATAATCAAATACACATACGGAAATATCCATCTTTCTTTTTCACAAATAGGACGGGAGCACCCCACGATGAAAAGCTTGGACGGATGAATCCTTTGTCAGAAAGTTTCTGAAGTTGTTTAGATAGTTCCTGCATCTCAGATGGTGCAGACGATATGAAGATTTGGCAACAGGATTTGCACCCGGTACAAGATCAATACGGAACTCAACTTGTCGTGCAGGGGGTAAACCAGGTAATTCTTCAGGAAATACCTCAGGATAATCCCGAACAACAAGGATGTCTTGAATAGTCTTACCTTTGCCTTTCTCCTCTATGACATGTGCCAAGAAGGCCACATAATTCTTTCATAGGTATTTTTGGGCTTGGGTACATGTCATGTTTTTGAGACTACTAGCAGGTTTCTCACCATAAAACTCTAGGATTTCACCAGTCGAAAGCGGCACATGAACAATTTTCTCAAAACAAACCACCTTCGCGTGGTACTTGGCTAACCACTCCATTCCTACTATAACATCAAAACTCCCAAGTTGCATTGGCATGAGGTCAATAGGAAAAAGATGGTTATTAAGGTTCAACTGACAATTTCGAAGGACAGAATCAAGTACAACGGGTACACCGCTAGCTACTTCTACTGTCAAGGGCTTTCCTAGTTTTGTTCTATTCATGGAAATCAAAGTCTCAAAAGCTAAGGATACAAAACTTTTTTTCGGCACCCGAATAAAAAAGAACAGAAGCAGGTTGGTTGTTAACAAAGAACGTACCATTCACCACCTCAGTGTCTACACGTGCTTCATTTTCATTCATGTTAAAGACTCATCCACAAGCCTGAGCCTGGTTTGCATTTGACAGCTTCGGGCATTGGTTCCTGTAGTGGGTCAGGTCCCCACAATTGTAGCATGAACCTGGAGGATAGTGAGGTCGTGCAGGCTATTGAGCAGGCTGTTGTACAGGGTTTTGTGTTGCCTGATTTTGGGTAGGAGCATAACGGCATGTGTTGGCAAGATGGACCGATTTCCCACAGTTATTGCAAATGCGGCTCTGTACATGTGGTTGGTGGTGGCTGTTACACTTGTTGCACAAAGGTGCATTTCCAGCGTATTGCTTCTTTACTAGTGGTTGTGCAGGCTGATTTGGAGCTACCTGATTAGGTTGTGCCACAACTGCAAAGTTCTTGGAAGCCTTACGCTTCCTGGATTTCTTTGAAGACTCAGCCTTTTTACCCTTCTGTTTCTCATTTTTGTCAGACTGTTTCTTGTCACCCTTTCTGTGGAGTTTACCTTTCTTGACTTGAGAGTCAGTCAAGGTTGCAGCTAACTCAATGGCCTGTCAGACTGTAGTCGGGTTACTGCTAGTGACGATATACTGAACATGATCTAGCAAACCATGAATATACTTTTCAATTGCCTTGTCCAAAGGCGTGACCATTGTCGGGCAGAGCAAGCTTAACTCTCGTATCTGTCAGTATAAGCACGGTGTTCACCACTGTCTTGCTTAAGGTCATGGAACTCATTTTCTAGTGCCCTCTGCTCGTGACAAGGGCATAACTCTTTCATCATCAGAGCCCTAAGTTCCTCCCATGTTTAACCTATAGCAACATCTGTACCCCTATATCTCATTACTCCATTCCACCACGTGAGAGCCCTCTTTTGAAACACACTAGAAGCAAACTCGACTTTACGGTTGTTAGGATACTGAACATGGAGAAATGTAATCTCAAGACTCTCAAACCACTGTAGGAGCCCAGTTGCTCCTTCAGAACCACTAAACTTGAGCGGTATAGCCGAATTAAACTGTTTAAAGTTGCACGAAGCAGGTGCATTATTGTTATTGTTGTTGGCTTGGTTAATTTGAGTGATGAGATTTGGGAGTACAGCAGCCATCTACCGTGCTATGATAGTTGCCAGTTCGGCATCAGGTTGTTGTACGTTGCGTCGAGGAGGCATTCTAAAAGAGGAAAACATGAGAGAAAACGAGTGAGATAACATGATGAAAAATTGAGATGTCAAAATATCAACGAAAAGTAAGGATGCTGGTCATTTGTTCGTTACCTCATAACAAACAGACGACACACAGTGACTAATCAAAGTTAATGGGTCATAATAATGTATCGCGAAGACATGCTTTAGCCTATAAGTGGACACTCACCCCAAGAGTTCCCAGGTAAGAGTGACTGGTCCGATTATGTAGATTTGTACAAACACTCTAGCCTTAGACAGAAAACTCGAGGTACAGGCACCCACCCTTCCAGATTGCACGTGTTCACATTATTTAGACCCAAACTTTGACGAGATTTTGAAAATTTGGAAGGCACAAGGCCAAAAAGAATTATCCAAGAATGGATGATTGATTTTCATAATTGTTTTGGAAATTTGTGTTCTTGTTTTGGTAATCACCTAAAGATAGGTGACGTTTATTGTTTTAAGATCTAAACACAAAATAACTTGTGTTAGGGTCCTAGAAAGGTTATAGTCAAGGTCAAAGCATTAATAATAACCTAATTCCCTATAACCATGAGCTCTGATACCAACTCTTCTGTCATACCCCGACCGCGTAAAACAACAAACCGCTGCGGAAACGTCAGGGAGTGCTGTAACAGAATTATTGTTTCACAACACATGGTATTTAAAGTTTGGTTTTATTAATTATAATTTTTACATTGTCTTAGTTTAAATGGAAAACGGAACATAAATTAAACTGTCTTGCTTCATTTTAAGTCACTAAGGCCCAAGTACCCCTAAGTGTAACCTGATCAACCTCAAACATTAGCTCCTGAAACACACGTGAAAATAGGTACGTCAGCATAAAAAATACCTGTGAGATACATAGGTTTTGTTGATGAAGGATTCATGACTTGTAAGTTAAAAGATGTGTTTAACAAAAAGTAGTCATGAACCTTATAAAAATGTTTTCTTTTATAAAATCATATGAAAATCGATATGAAAATCAGATGATAATAAAAGAATGATGTATGATTAAATAAATAACCAAGTGAAATGAATTTCTATAAAATATGTCATTTGTAAAACGATGTCTTGTAAACAATATGTCATGTCTTTGTAAAAAATGTTTCATGTCCTTGTCTTTGTCGAAGTGGTTTAGATAACGCTGCGATATGTAATACCATAAAAACACTTATATATAGGAAGTACCAGCGGCGTATCCACCATGCTTTTATCACATTACACACGCCTCGTTATTTAAATCACTTACCATAACCACCAAAATGCCTTGTCAACCAATGTCAAAATGTTATATGTAAACAATGTCTAATGTCAATATAAACCATGTTTTGTATAATCAAATGTCTTGTATGGTGAATAAAAAGTATTTACTCAAACCATATGTATGATGTCACGTATAATCAAATGTCTTGTATGGCAAATAAAAAGTATTTACTCAAACCATATGTATGATGTCATGTATAACCAAATGTCATGTACAAAACAATGTCACTGAATAAACCAAACTTTAAATCAAAAGTTATGTTTTGCAAAACCAATGCTTTATGGATACGAACATTTATGTAGTAATGTTTATCGCATACATTCAAGCCTTGAAACTGTCGGATAAAACCTTAACAAGTCAAAGGTTTATCAAAAATGTTTTCGGATTCTGTCATTCCCTGCTTCCAAACAAACCTAGGAAGCCGGGAACGGGATTTGTCAAGCCTATGGTACCACTACATACTACCGAGCGGCGTGATCAATGTTAATGAATGTATTTTGTCCCGTTAAACATACCAAATGTAAACATTTCATGTAAAAACCATGTACTAAGTATGCTAAGTAAACATACGAAGTAGAAATGTCCATGAATACAATGTGCTAGCATGCTCAGTCAACATACATAACAAAAACGTAATGTAAATCAATGTGCCCATATGCTGAGTAAACATATGCAACAAAAGTATCTATGAAATCAATGTGCTAGGATGCTCAGTCAACATACATAACAAAGCATAATTGAAATCATGTACTATATGTGTACTAGTTGAACATAGCAAGTATATGTCATGAAAAGCATGAAAGCATGTTAGTAATAAATAGGCACATGTGTATCACCCCAAAGTATTTGAAAGCGGTAAAAGAGGGGACTATGTACTCACTTGAGATTGCAAGGTATCCTCGATTAAGTGAACTAATAAAGCTCGGGCAATCAAGGAATCAAGTGGCACCTAGTATGGAATCACTATGTTAATAATCAGGACCTAAATCGGGAGATAGGATAGAATGAGGTCTTGTAAACCAAATGAGTGTTAGAACTCATATGATATGGTTTAACAAAGCCTAAGTTCTGATTTGATACCTATCCTAAGTGCTTATGACCCGTTAAGGTAGTTTAAGCTACTTTAACGTGTCATTTGCGTAATGCGTGTTTGGAGGGTCTAACTAGCCCTATGACAAGTATTATATGCCCTAACATGTTTAATAATGTTGCATAATCAGTTTAAGTGCCAAAATTTAGGTTACGTATGCTTAAAATGAAATTATGAGCAAAAAGGCATTTTGGTCATTTTACTAAGGCAAATAAATTACCTACGGGGTCCAGGTATATGGTCCGTACGGGACCTGCAGGGGCTGAAGTTTCAATTGTTGACAGCTTTGGCCCCTGGACTTGATTCGTCGCGTTTTGGCACTTCTAGCACCCGTTAAGCCCATTTTCAAGCTCCATGATGAAGTTAAAAGTATATTTAACTTGAATTATGCTAAAAAATGTCACGGATGTGGGTTCGTTTGGTTGTACGGTTGCGTTTTTCGGTTAATTACGACGGAAGTCGTAACGGACGTGAAAACGACCCAAATTTCGGAAAGAAAGGTATTTTTGCATTTCTATCACTAAAATACAATATTTTAGTGATTGCAAAAATTTTTGGATGTCTGGATATGGTCAGTACGCAAGATATGCACGTAAATGCATACTTTCGCGGTTTTGACGCTTTTAGTCCATGTGATCAAATAAGCGTATTTTCGCATACCGAACCCCTAGAAACTTATTTCTAATCTATGTTAAGGTTATTTAGGGTATGATTAGCTTATGATCTTGTTCCAGAGTGTACGTTGCTATACGAATTGGCAGACTTTTGCAGTTGTCGCAAATAGTCCCTGTGATCGAATAAACTTGTTTTTGCCATACCAAACCCTTCAAAACTTATTTCTAAGTTATGTAAAGGTTATTTAAGGTATGTTAAGCATATGTCACTGTTCCGAAGTGTTTGTCCCATTAAACTGATTACGTTTACGTAACAGTTTGTGTATAACTTTCTAGAAGTGGTTAAGAGTTTAAAATCGAACAAAATCATAATGTGCAAAATGTCAAACATAAACAAACAAATATTGGGATCAAAACACATTGTTTTATTGATATTTGAATTGTTCACAGTTGTACAATGATTACACAAGCATAGATGTCACATAAATGGTGACTGTATTGAGCCGTATCATATACGCTGACTGTATTGAGGCGTATCCCAACAAGGAGAAGGGCATATATTTAAACGGTGACTGTATTAAGCCGTATCATATACGCTGACTGTATTGAGGCATATCCCAAATCTCCCAATAAGGAGAAGGGTATATATTTAAAGGGTGACTGTATTGATCCGTATCATATACGCTGACTGTATTGAGGCGTATCCCAAATCTCCCAATAAGGAGAAGGGCATATATTTAAATGATGACTGTATTGAGCCGTATCATATATGCTGACTGTATTGAGAAGTATCCCAAATCTCCCAATGTGAAGAAGGGCATATATTTAAACGGTGACTGTATTGAGCCGTATCATTTACGCTGACTTTATTGAGGCGTGTCCCAAATCTCCAAATGAGGAGAAGGGCATATATTTAAACGCTGACTGAATTGAGGCATATACCAAATCTCCAACTAAGGAGAAAGGCATGTATTTAAAACGTCAAATAAGACGTGTCCTGGAATTTCCAACTAATCCCAACTATGTGGAAGGAGAAGGACTAAAAGTGCCAACTCTATTGGGTGAAGACAATTAGTTGAAGGACCGCTAGTAATGAAGCAAATAAATTTCTTTTAAATTTAATCGGTCTACTAGTTCTTATGTAATTAAGACTAGTAAATAAGACCATGATAAAAGACTATGTCTTAAATGTATATTTCCCACCAATGGTAGTGGTTGAAAGAGGTGATAGTAGTGGAAAATTGATTCCCTCACATCAATATAAATCTTAATAATCTATAAGTGATTCTCGTCCAACTATGGATGACACTTATCCCAAATCTCCAACTAATTCCCGACTGTGTGGAAAGGAGATAGAAATTTCATCCAACTATGAGATGTTAATCACTCCCAAATCTCCCACTGTGGAGAGGGACTTATATTTAAACGTCAACTATGACGTACTCCTAAATCTCCCACTGTGGAGAGGGAATTATATTTTAGAACGTCAACTAAGACGCATATCCAACTGAGGAGAATGATTTATATTCAATATGTTGACTTAAACGTATCAGTAAATCTCCAGCTAATTCCCAACTGCGTGGAAAGGAGAAAACTCTCATCCAACTACGTGACGATATCTGTTCCAAATCTCCAACTAATCCCAACTGTGAGGAAAGAGAGGAACCGTATTAATACGTGGGCTGAAACGTATCATTAAATCTCCAACAAATTCTCAATTGTGTGGAAAGGAGAAAATCTTCGTCAACTCTGTGACGATACTTATTCCAAATCTCCAACTATTCCTAACTATGTGGAAGGAAGGAATCATAATACTGCATTGTCAGTCAAAATAAGGACAGTTGTGACCTTTATGGTTCCCTGTCCAAGGTGGTGAGCTATGCTCAAGCCTCATAGTCTATATGATCAGTGCGATCATGACTAATATCATCAATATGATGATCAAATTTAACATCCTTAGTGATGTTTTGCCTACGGGCTATATTATATTGTTCATTTGAGACAACGACAGTTGTGACCATTATGGTTCCCTGTCCAAGGTGGTGGGTTAAGCCCAAGCCTCATAATCAAAATGACCAATACGATCATGACTACTATCATCAGTGCGATGATTATTATTTTTAACATCCTTTTATAATGTCAATTGAATTGCCTACTGGCCATATTATATCGTTAATTGTGACGACAGTGGTGGTCTACGACCCCTTGTCCAAAGGTAATAAACTATGTTCAAACCTTAAAGACTTTTGATCAAATGAGATCGCGGCTTATATATATAGATCTTTTAATGTCCTTGTGAAAAGGTCTTTATGCTGTAATTATTTGTCCTTTGTGACAAGGCCTTTGGGCTATATCTTATTATGTTCTTCGTGACAAGGCCTTTGTGCCGTATTTTAATGTCCTTTGTGACAGACCTTTGTGCCATCTCTTTCATGTCCCTTGTGACAAGGCCTTCATGCCATATCTTTTACTGTCCTTTGTGACAAGCCAATGTGCTATATTTAAATGTCCTTTGTGACAAGCCAATGAGCTATATAGCTAAGCCTATTACCAATTGTGGTAAGTGGGGCTAGTGAAACTGATATAGATATATATAGATCTGTAAGACCTAATGCAAATAAATTGATTTGCTATTTAGTTCTCGAAATATTACTGATGGCTATATTATTTCAGCTAAAATAATGGCAAGCCCCAACATTGGCGAAGCAAGTAAGAAAAACGGTGGTGATGATTTAGAGCACTAAAACCGTAATGTCGAAGAGAATCATCTTCGATCCATAGTTGCCGATGAAGTCGGTAAAGCACTGGCTGGATTTATGGCGACACTTAAAGGGCCATAGCCATCAGTACAGAAGGAGAACTCCGTTTCTAAACCCTGTTCTAATACTCATAAGACTGGAAGGTCTCATTTCTCCTCAACCAAGAGTGAGCAGAGTATTAAGAGTATTAAGAAAGCTGAGTCGCATGACTCTAAGAAGGGGTGTACATATAAGTACTTTGTTTCTTGTAAACCCCGTGACTTTATGGGTGAGAATGGAGCTATTGATGCTTTAACATGGCTGGATGAAATGGAAACCATTATTGATATAAGCGGTTGTGCCGCTAAGGACACTGTTAAATACGTGTCCCAATCCTTCAAGGAGGATGCTCTGACTTGGTGGAAGGCACTGATCCAATCCACTGGCAAGGTTGCAATGTACAATCTGAGATGGTCTGAGTTCGTGGAACTGATCCGAGAGACTTACTGCCCACCTCACGAGGTGGAGAAAGTTGAATCTGACTTTCTAAGGCTGACCATGAAAGGCCTCGAGTGTCGAGCCTATGTATCGGAATACAACTCTTTATCAAGACTCGTGCCTTATTTAATTACCCCCGAGTCTAAGCGAATTGCACGGTTTATTGGAGGACTCGCTCCAGAAATCAAGGGGATGGTTAAATCCTCCAAACCTACAACTTTTAGATCTGTTGTGGTTCTGGCTCTATCTCTCACGAAGATGAAATAAGAGCAAAGGCGATTAAGGCCAAGGAGGATCACAAGCGAAAGCGTGATGATACTCCAAGTAAGGATTACAAAAAGGGTAAGACCGGTTCGATTCATAACCAGTCCAAGCCGAATGAGGCAAAACCCGAATGTAAAACCTGCGGGAAGCAACACTTCGGAAGATGTTTCCGGGAGAAGACAAAGGGTTGTGGCATCTGCAAGGAGATGGATCACAAGTCTCATGAATGCAAAAACTTGAAAGACGCCACCTGCTATGGATGTGGCGAGAAAGGGCATATAAAGACCCGCTGCCCAAAGAGGGCGACTGACGGGAAGAACAAGGCTACTGATGGCAAGAAAGGCAATGCTTGAGCCTCCCAATCTGCTGCAGCAGAAGCAGTTCAAGGCATACCATTACGGATCTGTTTCCCGTAAATGTTTTATTTACTAAAAACTTGTTTTAAACTCTGGAGCTAGTTAAAGCTTCATCGATTGTAAATTTAATAAAATTTTAATTCTGCCCTTTCAAGGCTTAAATATTATTTATAAAATCAAGTGGCCAATCTAGATGGTTTCACATATGATATATCCTTCACAACTTAATTTGTCTTTGATAATCTTTTATCTATAAATCTTGCGGGATTCGATATGTTTTTAGACATGGATTGGTTAGTTCAAAAACCAAATCCACATTGTCTGCAGTAAGAAACTTGTCAAAATTTAAAATCCCCATCTGGTGATATATTCACCATCCATGGAAGATGTGTCATCTACATGACACAAGTAACTTTCTGTGACATCTGTGCTTGTAATCATTGTAAAAAGTTCAGTTATCAATGAAATAAAGTTATTTGATCCCAATGTTTGTTTGTTTATGTTTTACATTTTTCATGTTTTGACTTTTATTCAATTTCAAACTCTATATCGCTTTCTGGAGAATTATACGCAAACTGGTGCGTAAACGTAGTCAGTTTAACACGAAAAATACTCCAGAACATCAAAATATGCTTAACATACCTTAAATAACCTTTACATAACTTAGAAATAAGTTTTGAACACTTTGGTATGGCAAAATTAAGTCTATTCGCTTACAGGGACTAAAATTGAAAAACTGCGAAAGTATGCCAATTTGAACTATAACAAACATTCTGGAACATGATCATAAGTTAAACACACCTTAAATATCCTTTACATAGCTTAGAAATAGGCTTTGAGAGGTTCGGTGTGCTAAAATAAACTTTATGCTCATTCAGGGACTAAAAGCGTCAAAAAGTGCATAAGTTTGCATTTTCGCGCATAACTTACGTTCTGAATACATCCGGACATCCAAAAATTTATGTAAGCAATAAAATATTTTATTTTAGTGTTTGGCATAAGAAAAATTCATTCGTCGCGCAATTTGTATCGTTTTTCGCGCTTATGCGCATTCCGTCGTAATTAAGCAAACATCGCGATCGTACGACCAAACGAACCGACATCCGGCATATTTTTGAGCATGTTTCATGTCCACAATGTTTAGGCATCATTTTAGGGCCTTAAATTTGGCTTAACGAGCCTTAAACATGTCGGAAATGGCTTTAAGCACCAACAGGGACTGAAACTGTCATTCTGCAAAAGTTGTTTGCTGATCAGAGCACCCAGGCGGGGCGCGTAAGCTTTGTACATGTCTTACGCGGGCCGCTAGGCCCTCCCAGATCTGCATAGAATGTGTTTACAGCCTGTTTTCAGCTGTTATACTCATGTAATCCACTTGCAACTGGTTTCTAGCAACTATGGGCCATTACTAGGGGTACCCAAGGTTTCTCAAAACAATGGGCTTGAGGTGTACGGCTGTGATTGAATCTTGGAGAACGAGGAACGATCCTAACGGTTGTACAAAAACTATATATACCCCTCCACCCCATTTGTTGCAACCCACAATTTGATCAGAGTTTTTCTCTAAGTGGTTGTGTTTATACACTTCCTACCTGAGATTACTTGGAATTAATCTTGCGGGGACCCTTTGTAAGTATTCCTTCGTTCTTTTTATGCGTTTTTAGCTTGAAAGTCAAACTGCGTTTGACTTTATGCATTGACCAGTTTATGGTCAATGCGAAGTTCGTTTGAACTTCATAACGTGAGCGTAATCACGATGGTCATAGTCCCTAGTGACTATACCTACTGATTACCACGTTATCTAGGCTCAGTGATGAGTCGTAGTTTCGGGCAAAATGCGTGTTCTTGCGTATTTTGTAACCAAACAACTCTAGGGTATCAAAACCGTTTGTTTTGATATCAAAACCTGTTTTCTAACTTAACTAAACATGTTCTAGCATGTTTAGCTCGTCACTTTTAGTTTAGTGCTTATGTAGAGTCGTAAGTCAAGCGGACTAAACACCCGCTTAGACTTTCGAACTCGACCCGTTTGGTCGATCATTTGGATCCGACGAAACACATTAGGTGACCATAGTTGTATAGGGAATAACCTTCCGAGGTTATACCTTATGGTCACATCGTTTGAGTAGTTGTATGATAAGTAGTTCTTATGCCTTAGGTAAATTACCAAAATGCCCTTTTTACGTCAAAATTCATTTTTAAGCATATGTAACATAACTTTTGACATCTAAACTGATTTAGCAACAATATTAGACATGTTAAGGCATATTTTACTTGTCATAGGACTAGTTAGGCGGTCCGAACGCGTTTCACGCGAACGACGCGTTAAAGTAGCATAAGCTACCTAAACGGGTCGTAACGGGTCAAAAGCACTTAGGCTAGGTTTCGTTTTAGTATGTAGGCTTTGTTAAACCATATTACATGAGTTCCTACACTCATTTGGTTTACGAACCCTCATGCTACCCGATCCTCCAAATAGGTCCGTTTATTAATGTAGTTACCTATATTAGGTGCCGTTTGATTCCGTAACCTTCTAGCTTTGCTTGGTGGATATCTAAAGTCTATAAAGCAATCTCAAGTGAGTACATAGACCCCTCTTTTACTGTTTTCCAAACTGTTTTGGGGTGAAACACATGTGCCTACTTGTTACTTTCATGCTTTCATGTTTTCACATCATTAACTTGCTATGTTCATTAGTACACTTATAGTACATGATTTACATTACATTGATTTACATGACTTTTCTGCTATGTATGTTAACTGAGCATGCTAGCACATTGATTTACATGAATTTTCTGCTTTGTATGTTTACTTAGCATACTTAGTACATTGTTTTTATATGACTTTTCTGCTTTGTATGTTAACTTAGCATACTTAGTACATTGCTTTCATTACATATTTACATTTGATATGACATTTGGTTTGTACAACGGGTCTAAACTACATTCATTAACATTAGCTACGCCACTCGGTAGTAAGTAATGGTACCATAGGACTTGACAAATCCCATTCCTGAGATCCTAGGTTTGTTTGGATGTAAGGAATGACTGAATCCGAAAACATTTTACTTTGATAATCTTTACTCTAAGGTTATCTGTAACACCCCAACCCAGAAGGGCTGACGTGTCACAATAACAGTATCATAAACAAAAGTCATAATTCCATTTATTTATTTGATAAGGATACAATCACACGACAAATGAACTTAAGGTTAATATACAAGCGGAGACATTCGACTTAATTAACTAACATCTTCACATTTATTCCTAGGCTTTATTCTTCTCTCTTTTCCCCTCCCAAAGTAACCTGCGGACCTGTATATACAAAATTTTTACGGAATGAGCCAAATGCCCAGTACGGAATAATAGGCTCAAATAAGAAGTAACGCTTTAAATGTTATCCAGATGGAAAATGATACGATGCAAATGACGTAATTTCATAATATAAATCATACGGATGTACCCATGAGCCAAACTTAAAACGTGACAATACACAGGTAGCTACTCCTGCATAATTATCACACGAGATGGCGAGTTGGCATACCCGCTATCCACCTCCTTATCTTAAATCCTAGGATCGATCCATACGCCTCCTAATATCCATATGTACCACACTTGTACTTAAGAGACGCCGTGAACTGATCTCTCCGTCACGGATGGAGCACATGATGTTGATGCCGCAACAACATGCTCGTGGGACACTCCACGAGAAGCGATACTCAGGGTATCAGAGTACAAAAGGTCTTATTTACATAACTTATCAAAATACTTTTCATAACAAGACGTAACATATATTGGAACATGCGATAATGAATACAACTAACATAATACTATCGCATGACAGGAAAGCTAAATCCAAAGTTGTGATTAGAATAGAAATCAAACGGACTGTCAAATGAATCGATAATCAAAGACATGATGAGGTTGAAAAGCTATACGAATTTAACGGGTTTATAACAATTGAATATCAAACAACAAGGAGTGGGGTAAGGATCCGTACCTTAATAATTCCAAAGTTATGCTACCTTGTGATAATATTTCAGATTTATACGGGCAGAGTTTAGACTACTGATTAGTCTTTTAACCTAATTTAAATAACATGCACACAAACTAGGTTAGTAACTTAATACAGCATTTACGATAACTCACGAGATTAAAATCCTCACAACGAATGACAAAGTGCGATACTTAAACATCCATCGGATTCACAATTAATGACAAAGTGAAATCACTTAAACATCCATCGGATTCACAACGAATGACAAAGTGTAAACACTTAAACATCCATCGGAATCACAACTAATGATAAAGTGAAATTACTTAAACATCCATCGGAATCACGACTAATGACAAAGCATAACCCAAATTTGAGCAGCACTTAAACATCCATTGGATTGATTTCAATCAATCGGACATTGAATCGTATCAGCGATCGAGTTATTACCCTGATTGTGGCGTCGATTAGTGATCCGTGTGTGTTGATTGTGGTAAACAGAGCATAACTCGGTGTATTTTGTGAATTTTTACGTCGTTTTTGTGCCCAGAATCAAGTCCCAATCGCTGCTATTTATAGGTGAAATTTGACCTTGTCGCGGCCCGCGTGAACATTTAACCTATCCTTACGCGGCCTGCGTAGAAACTTATTTTATGCATAGGGTTGCCACGTGTCCAACTAGCTTAGCTGAGTCGACAGATTTTAAAATTTCAACTTCGACAGCAAGTTATTAGGATAATCGTCAAGTAGGGAATACCCCCCTGAGTTTTAGGGGCCCTAATCCTGATTCTGAAAATTCTGAAAATTCTAGGGTTTGTATGGAATTACTTGGGTGTCTTAATTAGGGTTTCCTATTGGGTAATTTATAATAATAATAATAGTTTTGGTTGATATACAGAAGGATGGATCATAAGATAAATGTTTAGTTTATTATAAATTATTATTATTCTTTTATTTCTAGAATAATGATTTTAAATTTATGGTTATTACATTATCCGTCTGTCTCAAGGCTTGAATGTATGCGTTAACTTACTGCATAAGTGTTTGTATCAGTAAAACATGTAATTATCTTACAAAACATAACTTTTGGTTTATTCAAAATACTTTGTTTTGTACATTTTTACTTGTGGTTTAAGTAGTCTCATTTTACTTACCATACATAACTTTTGTTTACACATTACATGGCTTATATTCAACTTGGTTTATACTATGACATTTGACTATTAGACTAAAACATGGATATTTTACAATGTTGGTTGGTTTGAGTGACTTAAATAACGAGGCGTGTGTAATATGATACAAGCATGGTGGATACGTCGCTGGTACTTCCTATATATAAGTGTTTGTATGATGTTACATATCGTAGCGTCATTTAAACCACTTCAGTTTAGACATATTACATTTACAACACATTTTCACTTAAACATTTTTTTACAAATAAATTGGTTTATACAAACTCTTTTTACTTGGTTATTCTCTTAACCATACATTATTCTTTAATATATACTTATCATCTGATTTTGTTATTGTTTTTCAAATGATTTATAAAACAAAACAATTAACAAGGTTCATGACTGAATTTTATTAAATATTTCTTTAAACTCAAGTCATGAATCCTATTTTCAAAAACCTATGTATCTCACAGGCATTTTTATGCTGACGTACCTATTTTCACATGTGTTTTCAGGAGTTGTTGCTTAGGATGATGTTCGTGACACACTAGGGCGGACCTGTGCCTTAGAGACTTAAAATAAAGTTAGACTTAGTTTATTTATGTTGTGTACTCTTTGGTTCTTGTTTTGAAACAATGTATTCCACCTTTGGTTGTTGAATAAAATGTAATTTTAATTACCATGGTTGTGGAACAATAATTCTGTTACAACACTCCCCGACGTTTCCGCCACGATTTGATGTTTTACGTGGTCGGGGTGTGACAGAAGAGTTGGTATCAGAGCCAATGGTTATAGGGAATTAGGTTATTAGTAATGCTTTGACCTAGACTATAACCTTTCTAGGACCCCAACGCAAGATGTCTTGTGTTTAGATCTTAAAACATGCACTTCACATATCCTTAGGTGATCACCAAAACGAGAACCCAATTTCTTAAAACGATTTTTGAAAATGCAATCTCTGTTTTTAAATGATTTGTTATATGGTTTTGAACCCTTTTGATTTTTCAAATTGATTTTGAAAATTTATCATTTGTTTTTAAATGATTCTTTTGGCCTTGTGCCTTCCAAGTTTTCAAAATCTCGTCAAAGTTTTGGGTTTTAAATAGTGTGAACACATGCAAACTGGAAGGGTGAATGCCTGTACCCTGAGTTTTCTGTCTAAGGCTAGAGTGTTCGTACAAATCCACATAATCGGACCAGTCATTCTTACATGGGAACTCTTGGGGTGAGTGTGCACTTATAGGCGGGCATGTCTTCGTGAAGCATTATTTTTGACCCATTTACTTTGATTAGTCACTGTGTGTCGTTTGTTTGCTTTGTGATACGGATAAATGACCACCATCTTTGCTTTTGTCGATTTTTGTTTCACCTCATTCTTTTCACCTAATCATCTCACTCGTTCCTTTCATGTTTCCTCTTTTAGAATGCCTCCTCGACTCAAAAATCCACTACCAAATGCCGAACTGGCAGAAATCATCGCGCAACAAATGGCTGCTGCGTTCCCAAATCTTATTGCTCAATGGAACCAAGCCAACAACAACAATAATGCTCCATGCAATTTCAAGAGTTTTAACTCGGCTAAACCACTCAAGTTTAGTGGTACTAAGGGAGCAACTGGGCTTCTTCAATGGTTCGAGAGCATTGAGAATACTTTCCGTCACGTTCAGTGTCCTGACAATCGCAAAGTCGAGTTTGCTTCCAGTGTGTTTCAGAAGAGGGCTCTCACATGGTGGAACGGGGTTATGAGAGATCGTGGTGCTGAAGTTGCTTTGGCACAAACATGGGCTGAACTTAGGACTCTTATGATGAGGGAGTTTTGTCCTCGTCATGAGCTGCGAGCCCTAGAAAGGGAGTTTGATGATCTGAAGCAGGATAGTGGTGAGCACCGGGTATATACTGATAGGTATGAGGAGCTGAGTTTGTTATGCCCAACAATGGTTACCCCACTCGAGAAGGCTATCGAGAGGTATATCGATGGCCTACATGACTCCATACAAGACACCGTTACTGGTAGTAACCCTACCACAGTCCGTCAGGCAATCGAGCTATCTGCGACATTGACCGAGTCACAGGTTCGAAGGGGTAAGCTGCATAGGAAAGGTGACAAGGGTAAGAAGCAGTCGTCTGATAAAGAGGATAGCAAGAAGGGTAAGAACAACAAGGGTAAGGATTATGGTTCCTCGAAGAGTTCAAGGAAGCGTAAGGCTTCCCAAAACTACGCCGTTACTGCACAGGCAAATCAAGTTGCGCCAAATCAGCTTGTGCAACTACTTGCCAAGAAACCCTATCTTGGCAATGCACCTTTGTGCAACAGATGTAACGGTCATCATCAACTACACCTCCAGTGTCGTCAGTGCACCAACTGTGGAAGATCTGGTCATCTTGCTGACACTTGCCGCATTCCTGCCAATCAGAATTGGGCAATTCAGAACCCAGCTCAACAAGTTGCTCAGCCTCTTGCTCAGCAACAAGGTCAAGCTGCACGACCTCACTACCCACCAGGTTCTTGTTATAACTGTGGGGATCTGACCCACTACCGTAATCAATGTCCAAGATTGGTGAATGCAAATCCAGCTCAGGCTCGAGGTTGAGTCTTCAACATGAATGCACAAGAGGCGCAAGTAGACAATGAAGTGGTTAACGGTACATTCTTTGTTAATAATCAACCCGCATCTGTTCTTTTCGATTCTGGTGCCGATAAGAGTTTTGTGTCATTATCTTTTGAGCCATTGCTTTGCGTGTCTAGAACAAAACTAGGTAAGCCCTTGACAGTAGAAGTTGCTAGTGGTGAACCCGTTGTTCTTGATTCTGTTCTTCGCAACTGCCAGTTGAACCTTAACGACCATCTTTTTTCCATTGACCTCACGCCAATGCAACTTGGGAGTTTTGACATTATTGTGGGTATTGATTGGTTAGCCAAGCATCACGCAGAGGTAGTATGTTTTGAGAAGATTGTTCGTGTTCCACTTTCTTCTGGTGAGATCCTACAGGTTCGTGGTGAGAAGCCTGCTAGTAGTCTCAAGCTCATGTCTTGTTTTCAAGCTCGGAAGTATCTGCGAAAGAACTATGTGGCCTTCTTGGCACATGTCGCAGTAGAAGATAAAGGCAAAGGTAAGTCCATTCAAGATATCCCTGTCGTTCGGGATTATCTGGAGCTATTTCCTGAGGAGTTACCTGGATTACCCCCAACACGCCAAGTTGAGTTCCGTATTGATCTCGTACCTGGTGCAAATCCCATTGCCAGATCTCCTTATCGTCTTGCACCGTCTGAGATGCAAGAATTGTCTAAGCAGCTTCAGGAGCTTTCGGACAAAGGTTTTATTCATCCTAGCTTTTCCCCTTGGGGTGCTCCCGTTCTTTTTGTCAAGAAGAAAGATGGATCTTTCAGAATGTGCATCGATTATCGTGAGCTTAACAAGCTCACCATCAAGAATCGATATCCCCTACCTCGCATAGATGACCTCTTTGATCAGCTACAGGGCGCTTCTTATTTTTCGAAGATTGATCTGCGTTCTGGGTATCATCAGCTTCGTGTGCATGAAGAAGATATTCCCAAGACAGAATTCCGCACTCATTATGGGCATTATGAGTTTACAGTTATGCCATTCGGTTTGACTAATGCTCCTGCTGTTTTCATGGACTTGATGAATAGGGTTTGCAAGCCTTATTTAGACAAGTTCATCATCGTTTTTATCAATGACATTTTGATATACTCTAAGACGCAAGCTGATCATGAGCAACATCTTCGTCTTACTCTGGAACTCCTAAAGAAAGAGCAACTTTTCGCCAAGTTCTCCAAGTGCGAATTTTGGCTCAAAGAAGTTCAATTTTTGGGTCATATCGTCAACGAACAAGGTATTCATGTAGATCCCTCCAAGATCAGTGCGATTAAGGATTGGGATACGCCTACTACTCCTACTAAAGTTCGTTTATTTCTTGGTCTCGCGGGTTATTACCGCCGCTTCATCGAAAATTTATCGAAGATTGCAGTTCCCTTAACTGCTCTAACTCAGAAGAATAAACCCTTTGAATGGGGTTCTAAACAAGAAGAAGCATTTCAGACCTTGAAGCAGAAGCTATGTGATGCGCCTATCCTATCTTTGCCCGAAGGCAATGATGATTTCGTAGTTTACTGTGATGCATCGAAATTGGGTCTTGGCTATGTTCTGATGCAAAGGAACAAAGTCATAGCCTACGCATCAAGGCAATTGAAGGCACATGAGAAAAACTACACCACTCATGATCTTGAGTTGGGTGCAGTTGTCTTTGCTCTTAAGATCTAGAGACACTATTTGTATGGCACAAAATGTGTGGTTTTCACTGACCACAAAATTCTTCAGCATATCTTCAATCAGAAAGAACTCAACATGAGGCAAAGATGTTGGATTGAGCTTCTAAACGAATACGACTGCGAAATTCGCTACCATCCTGGTAAGGCGAATGTCGTGGCTGACGCTTTGAGTCGTAAAGAACATGTCAAGCTTCATTTTGTTCGTGTTCAATCTGATATCCAGACTCAATCTGATATTCAAGCCCGCATCTCTTAGGCTCAACATGCTTGTGTTTCACAAGACTTGATGGGTAAGGAATTACCCTATCACATTAAGCCTGATCTTGAACTAAAGGACGATGGATCGTATTATTTCATGGACCGTTTGTGGGTCCCAAGCCTAGATGATCTCCGCACTTTGCTTATGGATGAAGCTCATAAGTCTCGTTATTCTATTCATCCTGGCTCAGATAAGATGTATAAGGATCTTCGTACTCAGTATTGGTGGCCTGGTATGAAGAAAGACATTGCCTTGTACGTTTCAAAATGCCTTACTTGTCTTAAGGTTAAGGCTGAACATCAACATCCTTCTGGTCTTTTGGAGCAACCAGAAATCCCAGTTTGGAAATGGGAAAACATCGCTATGGATCTCATTACCAAACTTCCGCGCACTAAGAAAGGTCACGATGCCATCTGGGTAGTTGTTGATCGTCTTACTAAGTCAGCGCATTTCTTGCCGATCCGTGAGGATCTATCTGCTGACAAGTTGGCTAAAATCTATCTGGATGAAATAGTATCTCGACATGGTGTTCCTTTGAACATTATTTCTGATAGAGATGCTCGCTACTCTTCTCGTTTTTGGAGAACCATGCAATCTGCTATGGGAACCCAACTTAATCTGAGCACTGCTTATCATCCGCAATCTGATGGTCAATCTGAAAGAACAATCCAGGCTTTGGAGGATATGCTTAGAGCTTGTGTGATCGATTTTGGTGGTTGTTGGGATTCACATCTTCCATTGGTTGAATTCTCCTACAACAACAGTTATCACTCCAGCATCAACATGGCTCCTTTCGAGGCTCTCTATGGTCGAAAATGTTGTTCACCAGTCTGCTGGAATGAAATAGGTGAGGCTCAGCTTACTGGACCTGACCTCATTCTAGAGACAACTGATAAGGTTAAAAAAGTTCGTGATAACCTACAGGCAGCTCGAAGCCGTCAAAAGAGTTACGCGGACCAACGATGCAAGCCCTTGGAATTTCAAGTCGGTGATCGCGTATTACATAAGGTCTCACCTTGGAAAGGTGTGATCAGATTTGGAAAGAAAGGAAAACTTGCACCTAGATACGTTGGACCATTCAAGATCGTCGAAAGAATCGGTAAGGTTGCCTACAGACTTGAGTTACCTCCTGAACTTGGAAACGTTCATCCAACTTTCCACGTGTCCAATCTCAAAAAGTGTCTAGCTGATGAGAACCTCCACATACCACTTGACGAGATTCGTGTTGATAAAACACTACATTTTGTTGAGAAACCTGTGGAAATCATGGACTGTATAGTCAAATGGCTTAAACGCAAGCGCATTCCTTTGGTTAAAGTTCGCTGGGAATCTAAGCGTGGACCTGAGTTTACTTGGGAACGTTAAGATCAAATGAAGGCGAAGTATCCGCATCTTTTCTCACGAGTTTCCTCTAAACAAATTTCGGGACGAAATTTCCACAAGTAGGGGACACTGTGACATCTGTGCTTGTAATCATTGTAAACAGTTCAGTTATCAATGAAATAAAGTTATTTGATCCCAATGTTTGTTTGTTTATGTTTCACAGTTTTCATGTTTTGACTTTTATTCAATTTCAAACTCTATATCGCTTTCTGGAGAATTATACGCAAACTGGTGCGTAAACATAGTCAGTTTAACACGAAAAATACTCTGGAACATCAACATATGCTTAACATACCTTAAATAACCTTTACATAACTTAGAAATAAGTTTAGAAGGCTTTGGTATGGCAAAATTAAGTCTATTCGCTTACAGGGACTAAAATTGACAAACTGCGAAAGTATGCCAATTTGAACTATAACAAACATTCTGAAACATGATCATAAGCTAAACAAACCTTAAATATCCTTTACATATCTTAGAAATAGGCTTTGAGAGGTTCGGTGTGCTAAAATAAACTTTATGCTCATTCAGGGACTAAAAGCGTCAAAAAGTGCATAAGTTTGCATTTTCGCGCATAACTTACATTCTGAATACATCCGGGCATCCAAAAATTTATGTAAGCATTAAAATATTTTATTTTAGTGTTTGGCATAAGAAAAATTCATTCGTCGCGCAATTTGGATCGTTTTTCGCGCTTATGCGCATTCCGTCATAATTAAGCAAACATCGCGATCGTACGACCAAACGAACCGACATCCGGCATATTTTTGAGCATGTTTCATGTCCACAATGTTTAGGCATCATTTTAGGGCCTTAGAGTTGGCTTAACGGGCCTTAAACATGTCGGAAATGGCTTTAAACACCAACAGGGACTGAAACTGTCATTCAGCAAAAGTTGTTTGCTGATTAGAGCACCCAGGCGGGGCGCGTAAGCTTTGTACATGTGTTGGACCGTGTGCGTGACCCTAAATTTCAGTAAAAGCAGTTCATCTACGTTTACAGAGGCGGAATCAAAGTAAACGCAGTCACAACAACTTGTTTCCTCTTAATCTTTCTTTCTATAACTGATTGCAAGCCTTTACACGTGTTTCTGAATGAATTTTGACAGAAGTTCGACACCAATACTATGACCTAATTCCGCTCCAACATTCCAAATGAACTCAGCTGATACCTATTTATAGGCAGCCTGATTTCGTTCCAACCTACATATACATTACGAGCGGAATCACTAATATACACCAGGAGCGGAATCAACATCTATCATCTGGAGCGGAATCACCTACTTAACTTGTATCTGGAGCGGAATTACAATAAACCTGATTTCGCTCCTAATGACATAAATGTCATTTGGAGCGGAAATACACTCTAAAATCCACGTTTTCATTTCCAAGCTCCGAACTAACCTATCTAGACCTAAGACTCAACTAAGACGTAGTCATCAGACATTCAGTGCACCAACAGACTCCCCCTTGGATGTTGATGAAGTCTTCGGGATTGTGTCTTTAGTCTTTGTCTCTTTCCAAACTTGTCTTCACTTGTCAAAACTTTCTCTTCACAGGTTCACAAGTTCATCCTTGCTCCATCTTTAGACTCCCCATTAACTGTTGATCCAGACTCCCCCTTTCATAGACTCCCCCTCTCAGTATGCTGGGACTTGAAATCTGGTTCAAACTTTGACTTTTTCATTGTCATGGAGATTCCTGTTACCTGCATATACTCTACCCAAATATAAGATATATAACAATAACAATTTTAATTCAAAACTTACCATTTATCCTTCAGTGTTAGAAATCCACTTAAGTACTCAAGTTCAAGTTAATGACCCTGATTACTCAATTTATCTACCAAGTCCAATTTAATGACCTTGGTTGATCTGAGATAAATCACACTGACATTCAGTTCAATTTGGTTTTTCTGAAAAATTACAAGTTTCAAGTTAATGAACTTGCTTCAACTTTTCAACTTCTCAAAAGTATCAAGATTAGCTCACGATTCATCATCCAGTCCAGAAACCTCCTGCATCTGCTTTCAACTTTTCGAATCCGAAGATCAACTCTCCACTTTGGTTTGTCAAAAATAAAGCATAAATGAAAAATCATTTTGGATTTTGAATAAAATTTCTAAACTAGAAATGAAATACAGAACTAAAATGCAGTAAATGAAAGTAAACTATTTACAAACATATTTTTGATGAGCGTGTTAGGGAATCATATCAGCTATTCGACAAATCACAAGTACCGTTAAGCTTTGATTACATATTCAGAATTAAACAATTCGCTTAGATTGTCGATATACTGATCCACTTAAATGCTTACACACATTTCAATCTGTCCAGGATACGGATTTAGTGTTTTAGAGACTTAAACTTATACGTGTGTCCCACCTCTTGAATATACTCCTGTATCCAGATCCCAATATTCAGTCTTACAGGTGAGTATATCACAAATGATATCTGTAAGGGGTTAATAAATTATGAAGAATCATGAGAGCTCAGGTCAGAACTACCGTTCAGCAGAGAGATCATGACTCAACTTTTGGGTGTGTCCCCTTTAGAGGATCTTTTTTACAACAGCATTGCTAAGCAATTTTATTGTCTTATTATATATGCTGAGTGTGATGCTATGTTTCAAGCATTGCAGAAAGTATTATTCGAGGACTAGGTCAGAACTTCCATTCAGCAGAAGTCCCGGAATAATACCCCAGATATCACTGAGTATAAAGACCTAGTATATCAGAAAAAGGAATCTTTCAAACAAGATTTCAGGGGTTACCTATATATCCAAGTACTGTTCCCCACGAAATAAGCAAGTAAAGATTTAGGTTTATATCCCGAACAAACTTACTAAATGTGTACAAACCTATCGGCACATCATCAGTGAGACTGTTTAAAGCATTCAAACATTCCATTTCTTTAGCATACCGTAACTGTCAAGCCGATGTACTATCATTTTCCCTTTTTACACAAGCTCTTTTCCAATTTTCTATTGTTTTTGGATTTTGAAAAATATCTCATGTTTTTGTATTTTTGTCATTTTTATTGTTTTTGAATTTTCTGAAAATATTACCCTATACCTCCCCCTAAATACCAAAACAAGTAAAAAATCGACAAACCATTGCAGATTGCTTCTCAACATCATCTACAATGTCTCCTTCATCAACGCCAATGATCTCTTACAACACCGATAAAAGCTTCATACCATTCAGTTTTAGCAAATATTGAAAACGTGTTTTATCAAATGCTTTGGTATGTAAATCAGCTTTTTGACCGTCAGTGTGGATTTTCTCAATTCGTATCAACTTCTTCTTGAAACAATCGCGAATGAAGGGATGACAAATCTCTATGTGTTTGGTTTTAGCATGATGAACAGGATTTTTAGTAATGTTAATCGCTGCCTCATTATCAACAAAGATATGGGTATTTAGAAATTGCAAACCGTAGTCGCGCATCTGTTGCTGGATCAACAAGATCTGAGAGCAGCAACTGCTAGCAGATACATACTCCGCTTCACATGTGGATAAAGCCACAGAGGTTTGCTTTTTGCATTTCCAGGTGACCAATCGTGATCCAAAGAACTGGCACCCTGCTGTTGTTGATTTAACATTAACTTTGCAGCATCCGAAATCGGAATCGGAATACCCTTTGAGCGTGAATTCGCCTTCTCTTGGATACCACAACCCCAATGATGGAGTTCCTTTCAGGTAGCGTAATATCCTTTTGACTATTACCATGTGCGATGCTCTCGGGTTAGATTGAAATCTTGCTGCGAGACAGGTTGGGTACATGATATCGGGTCTTGAAGCTGTCAAATACATCAGCGATCCGATCATGGAACGATACATTGTTTCATCTACCTTCTCTCCGGTGAGATCAGGGTTTATCCCATGATTCGTTGCTAACGGGGTGGCTGCTGGAGTAGAACCTGACATCCCGAATTTCTCCAAGATATCATGAACGTACTTCGTTTGATGTATGAAAATTCCTTTGGGTAGTTGATCAACCTGCAGTCCCAAAAAGAATTTCATCTCACCCATCGATGACATTTCGAATTTCTGCTTCATGACTTGTTCAAAATCTTTGCACAAATTTTCATTTGTTGACCCAAATATGATATCGTCCACATATATCTGAACAATCAGAAGATGTCCGTCGACCTCTTTGGTGAAGAGAGTGGCATCCACTTTTCCACGAATAAAACTGTTGGCTAGTAGGTGTTGAGACAAAGTCTCGCACCAAGCTCTCGGGGCCTGGTGTAAACCATACAGTGCTTTGTCTAATAAGTAGACCTTGTCTTTGTGGATTGGATCGGTAAAGCCCGGTGGCTGTCCGACATAAACCTCCTCTTTTACCTTCCCGTAGAGAAAAGCCGATTTAACATCTAACTGATAAACTTTGAAGTTTTTCCAAGACGCAAATGCTAGAAAGATTCTGGTCGCTTCTAGTCGAGCAACCGGAGCATATACTTCAGTGAAATCTATACCCTCCTGCTGACAGAAACCCTGGACTACGAGTCGAGCTTTGTTACGAACCACAACTCCTCTATCATCTCTCTTACACTTGAACACCCACTTGGTGTTTATCTTCCTCTGACCATCAGGTAAATCCACTAACTTCCACACTCCCAACTTTTCAATTTGGCTAAGTTCCTCCTGCATCGCATTGACCCAAGAATCTTCAGTAAGCGCCTCTTTATAAGTCCTTGGTTCAACCTGCGAGATGAAACAACTCAATGAGAATTCAGTTTGCAAAGAAGCAACTTTTGTATAAAAACATGTAAGCCCTTTATCAATCTGTCTTCGAGTGCGGACGCCTGTCTGCAATTCTCCAATGATCAATTCTTCTGGATGATATGAAAGAGTTCGTGGCATAACTTCGCCTGGAACATCTACATCGCCTTCCAGATTAGTAACATTTTGATTTGCACCTTGTTCACTGACTGGGTTTGTTTGACTTGAAATCTGAATTTGCTCCCCCTCAGAATCTGAATCACCACGATCAAATACTGGCATGTTCTCAGATTCTTGATTATCATTCTGTGCCGTCTGATTATCTTGAGCAACTTCATTTTGTTGGACATTATCATGTTCACCAGCATTGCTTGGACTTGCTTCATCATCATTTAAAGCTTGTCGTGGTCGTCTTGAATACTCAGCTCGAAACCTTTCCTGCGATACTTCATACTCTCTCAATATATCCAACTCATCAAAGAAATCTTCTTCTTCTTCTTCTGGTTCTTCCATCATGTCAAACAAATCCCACAACTTGTCGTAATTAAAACGCCATGAGTCACCGGGGTTCTGAGGCGGCATAGTATACCCCTGACACTCAACATTAGGAGCTTCAATAATCCGCTTCAGACTTGGAACGAAGACACGTCGTAATGGACTAGCATAGCCTATGAATATCCCTTCAATACTCTTCGGACCAAACTTTCCAAAAGGCTCTAGAACAGTACAGGGTGACCCGAACGGTTCAAGATACTTCAAATTTGGTTTGCGGTTATTGATCAACTCAAAGCATGTTTTGTTAAATTTCTTGACAGTGAGAACTCTGTTGAGCGTATAGCATGCGGCGGAAACTGCTTCTGCCCAAAAATTTATCGGTAGCTTTGAATCAGCAAGCATTGTTCTGGCCGTTTCGATTAGAGTCCTATTATTTCTTTCAGCTACTCCATTCTGCTGCGGAGTGTACGAAGCACTAAACTCATGCAATATACCTCTTTCATCACAAAATTCTTCCATCTTGTTGTTCTTGAATTCAGTACCATTATCACTTCTAATTCTTCTGATACGCCTTTGGTACAGATTTTCAATCTTTCTGAACAACGCCATCAAACTGTCAAATGTTTCATCTTTTGACTTCAAGAATGATACCCACGAAAATCTGGAATAATCATCAGTAACCACAAGACAGTAGAGATCTCCTGTAATACTTTTGACGTTTACTGGACCAAACAGATCCATATGTAGTGTCTCTAACGGTCTGGAAACTGAATTGACTTGCTTTTTAGGGTGTGACTTTTTCTTCTGCTTGCCTTTGATGCAGCTAATGCACTCCCCTTCCAGATGAAAACCTTTGATATTAACACCAAGAACTAAATCATTGTGCACCAAGTGATTCATTTTTCTAAGATGTATATGTCCCATCTTCCGATGCCACAACTTCGATTCTTTCTCTGTTGCTCTAGACACAAAACAATGTGCCTGACCCGTGGTTGTAGTAGCTACACTCATGTCCAACACGTACAGATCATTGACTCTTGGTGCCCGCATGATAATCCATTCTTCAGGGATAACAAATCCTGGTTTCAAGATCAAACATTCTTTGTCTGTGAAGTGAGTGGTATACATCCTGTCACAAATCTGCGAGATACTTAGCAGATTATTCTCCAGCTCAGCAATGTAGTTAACTCTTTCAAACGTAACAATCCCATTGGATAACGTTCCTTCACCAACAATTCTACCAGCTTGATTTCCTGCGAATCCCACATAACCACCATTGATATTTCTAACATCATACAACAATGCAGTCTTTCCTGTCATATGTCGAGACGCTCCACTATCCATAATCCATCGTGAAATAGTTCTCGGAAGTTCCTGCACATATCACAAATTGATTTTAAAGACACATTTCAATAAAGATGCCGATTCATGCTTCACAATTACCAACTAGGAAGCTCCGGCAATTTAGAAATTGTTTAGCTGAAATAAGCTGCCCAAGCCTCATCAGACTCGGGTAACTTAATCTCATCAATACACTTCTCAACTGACTTAAGAGGTGGAAAGTTTTTATCATTCATTTCCAATTTGTTATCAACAACCTCTTTAATTTCAACTTTAACCTCATTTTCCAATGAACCATTCTTTTTCACAAAATTTTCATAAGAAATTGAAATGTTTTCTTTTCTGGTTTCATTTTGAATAATCTTTTTAGGAACAACTTTCTTCTCTTGTGGAGTTGAAACTTGTTTCTCTGATTTTGGTTTCCATGTTTGTTGAGATGATGCAACCCGTTTGTAAAACTTGTCATTTTTAGTTACCACATTTTTAACAGGTTCAATTTTGTGTTTTGTGTTCTCATTTTTCAAAATTTTCTCAACAACCATTGGAGCTTTTCCTTTTGCTTCAGCCTTCTTCTTTTGACTCTCAACAACTTCAGTCTTAGACTTGGAGTTGGTGCAATTTCTTGCAATGTGACCAACTTTGTTGCATCTAAAACATGTACGAGTATCAACTACACGACTTGTGCCTTCAGACTGAGGTTGTGAGGCCCTCTTCTCAAAGAACTCTTCATTTGATTTCAAAAAAAATTCATTTTCCTCATCAGAAAGTGAACTTGAACTGTTCACAAACACTTTCTTATCAGCAAACTTCTTGTTCTGAAAATTCTTTCTTTGAAAATTCTTACCACCCTGATATCCACCCGACCAATTGTTTCGATTGTTGTTATAAAAACATGGTGGAACAACAGGCTTTTTGTAGTAAGATTTATCTTTCTCAAAATTCATTTGTCTTTTTGTTTGACTCAAACTGTTCACTTCTGACAACTCAACTTCAACCAATTTGAAAACATTTGTCAGTTTTGAAACATTTACATTCTCTAGAGGAAACTCAGAATCCGAATACAACTTATCAGATCCAGCCATCTTGTACATCACAAGATCTGGTTCATCACCTAAGTTGTTTTTGGATTTTGGTTTCTGAATGTAATTATCCAGAAAACATTTTTTATCTTCAGCTGAATCACTATCCAAAACACTTTCAACCATGCCTTTAACAATCTTAGTTTGAACACTATCATCAGATGATGATGAAGAAAATGTCACATCAATTGAATCAGGAAGTTTCACTTCATTTTCTTCCTCAAGATTAACCAACCCAGATTGTTTTTTCGAATAGTTGTCTAGAACTGGTGGCGGAACTTGATGAAATCCAACCCCAGTTCCATCACACTATACATCTTCGCTTGCTTTGTCTTTCCCGATGGGTTTGGGAATAATGTGTTGCAAAACAAAGCTTGCAGAGTTGTAACTCTTAAGCTTCAACTGGATTCGCTCATTTGCAATTTCAGCTTCTTGAACTTTAAGTTTCAATTTAGCGATTTCATCCAGTTGTTGGTTGATTAATTCTTCTTTAATCCTCAAAACACATTGCAATTGGCAATTTTCTTTGTATGTTTTACCATTTTAATCATCATTATCTTTAACCGTGCTTTTAAGCTTCTCAAATTTTTCAATGATCTGACGATTTTCAAGAACTAACCTTTCATTTTCTTTCCTAACCTTTTCTTGATCAATTTTATCAGTTTCGATTTTGATAGTTAATTCTTTCAATCGTTCAGTTGAAGCTTTCACTATTTTATCTCGATCAAGGATTTGATCCTCAACACTTCTGACTTTAGCAGTCAGATCTTCAACCTTCTTACCATTGAGATACGTGACTGTACTACAAACTTTGCATTCCTTGATGCAATTTTTGCAGTCAACACCATTTACTTTCTTACCTGACTCAGTTGTTAACGCGTTTGAACTGACCTGGCTTTTATGTGACACCCCAGGAAAATCAGGAAAACAACGCAACTTAACTAGCTTCCTCAGTAACCACGTGCTAAATTTCGGGACGAAATTTTCTTAACAGGGGGAGAATGTGACAACCCTCAATTTACATGTATTCCGTACAATTTATTAGTGATAATGAAAGTGCTTGATGACTGTGCTGAATCATTTAACTGCTCTCTGATTTCTGTGTTATACTTACATGTTCGTGTTAACATACTAGAAGTATACAGAAAAGTTACTAAATAGTCCGGTATATTTTCCTGAGTGTTAGGAATTAACCGTGTTACGAAAATTTATATATAAGACGCCTTACGGAATAATTAAACACTTTAACGGAATAGTATCCGACCGAACAACCGGACATTACCCGGGACACCAAATATTTGTCAAACACATTATTTTATTATTTTTGACTAGTCATGATCCCCGTGTACCTTAACACCCACTAAATATCAAGTAACTAATATATGCAAGTGCATACTTGGGATTTAACTAATAATTACCAACCTAGTTACAAAATATTACAATTTACCCCCCCCCCCCATGTATGAAATCGGTCATAAGAGGGCCCCACCCCATATCTCACTAGATTCATTTCAAGATTTTATTAGATATGTTGCTTGATATCTTTGCCAAGATATTATAGGGAATCTCTATAAGATTGGTGGCATAAGATTATGTGATCATTGCATATCTTCCACTCTCTCTCTTCATATCTTCACTCCATCTTCCCAAGATCACTCATCTCCTTCACTCTCTCCTCTCTCCCTCTCGGCCACCCACAACCGCCCCCATCACCACCACATAACCACCATCATCTCCATCATATTCAAGTTCCATACAAGCTTGAAGGTGATACAAGAAGGCTTGCAACTTGTGGAAGCTTCAAAGGATCTTTGTTCTTGCTTGTTCATCATCATCTCTTATCATCTTCTTCACTAGATTTTTCCCTAGCTTTAAGCTAGTAGTAAGTCTCTATTTAACCCTTGTTCATGTCCATTTTGTGTAGAGAAGGATGTCATATGTTAAACCTACAAGAACACTGAAAAGGGTTTAAACAAGAAGATGAAACATGATGTATTTATGTTAGTATGATGTTATCTTGAGATGTTACTGATTTTCTTGCTGATTACTTGTTAATATTGATTACTAGAAATGTTGTTGATCATTATGCATGTTAACAAAACCAATAGAACTCGCATTAGAATGTAAAAGCTGAAAAACAGAAAGCTGTTTGGTGATTACAGCCAACTTCAGTTGGCTGTAACCGAACCTTAATAAAGCGAGAAATGTGTTTTCTGAACTCTAGATTAATGTATTATGAAAACGGTTCTAATGGCACTAGAATCATAATTTTTGGACTTCGTTTACTATTTTTAAAATGTCATTTTGTAACAGCAGCTCAAGCTGCATTTTTGCTGCTGAAAATAGGCGTTATGTTTGTGGTCATAACTGGAAATCTATGATGAATCAGCTCATGAAATTTGTACAGTAGATGAAAATTGATGTATTTGTAATTACCCCACTGGAATTTCGTAAATCGGACTCTCAATGAATTTTAAATAAATTATTCCGTGGACTGCAGTCAAAAAAGATAAATCTGAGTTCAGTCCGGAAAATGAATTTTTATAAAATATTGGTGATGAATTGGATCCCGATATTTTTACACAATAATATTTGGATCATTTAAGACTTTCTGCAAAAAGTTAGGAATTTTTGGAACAAGTTAACTATTTTATTAAAATCCCGGAAAACAGCCCAGTTTTGAAGATTAAAGCTGAAACGACATAAGTAGTGATTTGCGTGTCTAAATGTCGGGTAGGTTATCTGAGAATGATATAACATGTTATATGTCAACAAAAGTGTTATATGAAATGTCGTTTTTTTGTTTATGAGTGGGGAATAGATGGGAAGTTTATATGGGCATGAACCGTTAAAGTGATGCATGTTATGTGATAGATACGTGTAGGAACTTTGTGCTCTAATTTGAAGTCACTAATGAACTAAGTGGTAATCATACTAGGACGAGATTGACCGACCTTTACTGTTAGCTATATTTGAGATTCAAACCGAGTAACCGAGGTGAGTTCACACTCCTAAGGCATGGGATTCCCGGTGGGTTGGGAATGGGATTGAATAACTACTCGTACTGTCATTACTATTAAATTAGTTTTCACCGTCCTCGGATTGAAGGGCACGTACGTAAAACCTACGTACACTCACACCCGCTACGGTCCTTGGATCAAGAAGGGCACGTACAAACACGACTAGTCGACACATGGGAAGCCCCCACTAATCATCGCACACACGTTTGGGAAACCGCGATACGGCCACTAATCATCGCACACATGTTTTGGAAACCGCGATCCGGCCACTAATCATCGCAAACATGTTTGGGAAACCGCGATACAGATAAATAAGATACTTGGTTTACGAAATAAACAAATGATTCACGAACACTATAACTAAACAACCAACTGTGAATTCACTCAACTTTGTTGTTGACTCGTTGTTACATGCCTTGCAGGTCATTAGGTATCTATGGAGCTTGCACCAGAGTGGGAAGAGTCGTTGTGGGACATGGACAACTGTGTACCATACTAAACATTTGAAACGTTTAAACTTATGATTTGGTTTTAAACTTTATGCTTCCGCTTGTAACTTAAACTATGTTTTGTTTAGACACCAATTGTATTGTGTTGGATTTTACAAACTACTTACATGCTTGTTCAATATGATTGGTGGCTTGATCTTGGTCACGTCACGCCTCCAAGCGGTGGTACTCCGCATGGTGGATTTTGGGGGTGTGATAGATTGGTATCAGAGCCATTGGTTATAGTGAACTTGGTTTTAATAAGGGGAAAAAGTTTTTGTTAAAACTAGACTATAACATGTACAGTGCTCAACAATCCACAACGACGCTTCGCTCCACGTGCAAGACTCAACATTATAGGTAATATGGTTTATGTTTGTATTACCTACCTGCTAGTAGCACATTTGATCATAGTATGCATTAGCTAGTGTAATAACTGCTATTTGAACCTTGTGTGCTTACTCTCTTCTGTCGTCCCACACTTACGCACCTTGCGACACCTTCTTACGTGTGTTCCTTCTATATGAAGATCATGAGTGAACGTCTCGACATGACCCAGGGTCAGCTGACGACCTTGATTAACGAACGGATTGCTGAAGCCTTAGCAACCCAAACAGGGAGTCAACCCATGCACCTTCAAACACGCATGGGCACCTTTAAGGCGTTCCTGGAATGCAAACCTCCCACTTTCGACGGCACTGAAGGGACAATCGGCCTTCTACACTGGATCCGAAGAATCGAATTTACATTCGAAGAGAGTGAAAGCCCTACCAACAAACGAGTGGAGTACGCTACTGGCATGTTGCAAGGGAAAGCGTATTCTTGGTGGAACGCACAGGTTCAGATGCTCAGGTTAGCAGACGCGAATGCCACCCTCTGGAGCGACTTCAAGGATTGGATTAAGGAAGAGTTCTGCCACCTAGACGACATTCTGAAACTTGAGATAGAGTATTATGGGTTGAAGATGGAAGGATCAGAGATTGAGGCATACACAAAGAGGTCCAACGACTTGGCTGCCTTATGTCCTAACATGTCACAACCCATATCTAGGCGAATCAGGCTATACCTCAGAGGCTTAGTCCCGGAAATCCAAAGGTCTGTAAGTGCGGCCAACCTTCCCACAATCCAGCAAGTCGTTCGTTTGGCACACCAGCTCACCGATCAGGCGGTGGAAGATGGCAAGATGCCCAAGCGTATTAACGCTACTACTACTGATGCTCCCAGTAACAACAAGCGCAAGTGGGATGGAAATTCGGGCGAGGGTTCTACTCCAATTCAGTCTCAGTCCCAGTAGCGAAAGACAGATGAACACAGGAACCCCAGTCAGCAGCCTTTTGGAAATCAAGGTCAGGGTAGATACAGGGGAAATCACCCAAAGTGCAATCGATGTAGTTTGCACCACAGCAGGCCGTGCAACAATGGTCGTTGTCAGAGATGTAGCAAGTTTGGACATGAAGCCAAAGATTGCCGAAGCTTACGTCCTGCAAAGCAGAACCGACAACAGCGGCCACAAACTCCCCAAAACCAACAGCAACACCAGCAAGGTAATAAAGGATGCTTCCAGTGCGGTGCTGAGGGTCACTTCAAGAGGCACTGTCCTCAGCTGAATCGGAATCAGAACAACAACCAAGGAAATGAGAACAACAATGGAGGCAAAAACGGGAGTAACAATAACGGCAAAGGTCGCACCTTCGTGATTGGTCAGGCTGACGCAAGGAACGATCCCAACGTTGTGATGGGTAAGTTTCTTCTGGATGACTTCTTTGTTACTGTTTTATTCGATTCGGGTGCCGATACTAGTTATGCGTCCTTAAAAGTTAGTCAAATACTTAAGCGCACTCCAACACTTTTGAACACCAAGCACACGGTAGAGCTAGCAAAAGGTAAAAGTTTTGAAGCCACACACATAGTTAAAGGTTGTAACCTCGTCCTAGCTGGTCAGGCTATCTCTATCGATCTCATCCCTATCACACTTGGTAGTATCGACGTCGTTATTGGGATGGATTAGCTATCTCATCATCAAGCGGAGATTGTTTCCAAGGAGAAAATCGTCCGCATTCCTCGTTCTGGTGAAGAACCTCTGGTGATTCAGGGCGATAAGAGTGGTGCTGTTGTAGGCATTATCTTTTTCCTTAAAGGCCCAGAAGTGTTTGCGTAAGGGCCACACTGCCATTCTAGCGCTCGTTACTGACACATCAACGGAAGAGAAGAAAATTTAAGACATTCCTATAGTGCGCGATTTTCCTGAGGTATTTCTTGAGGAATTACCTGGTCTTCCGCCTCATCGACGAGTCGAATTCCAAATCGAGCTAGCTCTTGGAGCAGCACCCATAGATCAAACACCTTATCGCTTAGCCCCAACCGAACTGGAAGAACTGTCCAAGCAATTACAAGAACTTTTGGAAAAAGGTTTTATTCATCCTAGCTCTTCGCCCTGGGGAGATCCAGTATTATTCGTGAAGAAGAAAGACGGTGCTTTCAGAATGTGTATTGACTACCGCGAACTCAACAAGGTGACTATGAAGAATCGTTATCCTCTTCCACGTATTGACGACTTGTTCGGGATACCATCAGGTGAGAGTCCGAGATGAGGACGTCTCCAAAACAACATTCAGAACTCGTTACGGCCATTACGAGTTTCTGGTCATGCCTTTCAGGTTGACGAATTCACCAGCGGTTTTCATGGATCTCATGAACCGAGTATGCAAACCTTACCTGGATAAGTTCGTTATTGTGTTCATCGATGATATCCTGATCTATTCTAAGAGTCAGGAGGAACACGAGCAGCATCTACGACTTATGCTGGAACTTCTTCGAAAAGAGCAGTTGTATGCCAAGTTTTCGAAATGTGACATCTGGCTTCGCGAAGTCCACTTTCTAGGCCACGTAGTAAATAAGGATGGGATTCATGTTGATCCATCCAAGGTTGACTCAATCAAGAACTGGCCTGCACCCCGTACACTAACAGAAATCCGCCAATTCTTGGGTTTGGCAGGATATTATAGAAGGTTTATCAAGGATTTCTCAAGGATTACGCAACCTCTCACTTCACTGACTCAGAAAGGTGTCACCTATCGTTGGGGTGATGTACAAGAATCCGCCTTTCAGCACTTAAAGGATAGAGTTTGTAGCGCGCCTATCCTCTCATTGCCTGAAGGCACAGAAGATTTTGTGGTTTATTGCGACGCTTCCATCCAAGGACTTGGTTGCGTATTGATGTAACGTGACAAGGTCATTGCCTACGCATCACGCCAACTTAAAGTTCACGAAAGGAATTACACTACGCACGACTTGGAATTGGGAGCAGTTGTTTTCGCGCTTAAGATATGGAGACATTACCTGTACGGTACCAAGTGCACCATTTACACCGATCACAGGAGTCTCGAGCATATCTTCAAGCAAAAGGAGTTAAACATGCGACAACGCCGATGGGTCGAGCTCTTGAATGATTATGAATGCGCTATCAAGTACCATCCGGGTAAAGCCAATGTTGTGGCTGACGCCCTCAATCGAAAGGATACTATACCTGAGCGTGTACGTGCGTTACAGCTTACCATCCAATCCAACCTTCCCGCTCAAATTCGTGATGCTCAGGTTGAAGCATTGAAAGAGGATAACATCAGAGCTGAATCCTTAAGAGGATCGAGGCAGCGCCTAGAACAAAAGGAAGACGGTGCCTACTATGTTAACGGACGCATCTGGGTTCCACTGTATGGAGACCTACGCGAGCTTGTGATGGATGAAGCACACAAGTCTCATTATTCGGTACATCCTGGTTCGGATAAAATGTACCACGACCTCAAGACTACGTATTGGTGGCCTGGCATGAAAGCCCACATATCAACCTACGTCAGTAAGTGCTTGACTTGTGCGAGAGTCAAGACCGAATATCAGAAACCATCAGGCCTACTTCAACAACCAGAGATACCTAAATGGAAATGGGAGCAAATTTCCATGGATTTCGTTACTGGCCTGCCAAGATCTCAACGCGGAAATGACACTATTTGGGTAATAGTGGATCGATTGACCAAGTCTTCACATTTTCTGGCTATCAAAGAAACGGACAAGTTCTCTACTCTTGTAGACATTTACCTAAAGGAAGTGGTATCAAGGCACGGAGTGCCAACCTCCATCATTTCTGATCGTGACGCGCGTTTTACTTCTGAACTGTGGCAAGCCATGCACAAGTCCTTTGGCTCACATCTAGATATGAGCACCGCTTATCATCCACAGACAGATGGGCAATCGGAACGCACCATCCAAACCCTTGAAGACATGCTTAGGGCATGTGTAATCGATTTTGGCAATGGCTGGGAAAAGCACCTCCCGCTAGTGGAGTTTTCGTACAACAACAGCTACCACACCAGCATCCAAGCCGCTCCGTTTGAGGCATTGTACGGACGCAAATGCCAATCACCTCTCTGTTGGGCAGAAGTTGGTGACAGCCAAATCACTGGCCCAGAACTTGTGGTAGATACCACCGAGAGAATTGCTCAGATACGATAGCGAATGGCGGCAGCTCGTGACCGTCAGAAAAGCTTTGCTGATAAGGGAAGAAAGCCACTCGAGTTCCAGGTTGGGGATCGGGTGCTACTTAAAGTCTCACCTTGGAAAGGTGTAGTCCGTTTTGGCAAAAGGGGCAAACTCAATCCGCGATATGTCGGACCGTTCGAAATCATAGAGAAAATAGGCAAAGTGGCCTACAAACTGGATCTACCAACAGAACTCAGTGCAGTTCACAACGTATTCCACGTGTCAAGTCTGAAGAAGTGTCTGTCAGATGAGACCCTCATAGTTCCTCTCAAGGAACTCACAATCGATGACCAGCTGCGAATCGTCGAGGAACCAGTAGAGATTACGGATCGAGATATTAAGAACCTCAAGCGTACCAGGATACCTCTTGTCCGAGTTCGTTGGGATTCCCGTCGTGGCCCAGAGTATACCTGGGAACGAGAAGACCAAATGAAACTCAAGTATCCCCAGCTGTTTAAGAAAAACGCAACCACTACTGAGGCTGAAGCTACTGCAGAATTTCGGGACGAAATTCCAAATCAACGGGGGATGATGTGACACCCAAGGAAAATCAGGAAAACAACGCAACTTAACTAGCTTCCTCAGTAACCACGCGCTAAATTCCGGGATGAAATTCTCTTAACAGGGGGAGAAAGTGACAACCCTCAATTTACATGTATTCTGTACAATTTATTAGTGATAATGAAAGTGCTTGATGACTGTGCTGAATCATTTAACTGCTCTCTGATTTCTGTGTTATACTTACATGTGCGTGTTAACATACTAGAAGTATACAGAAAAGTTACTAAATAGTCCGGTATATTTTCCTGAGTGTTAGGAATTAACCGTGTTACGAAAATTTATATATAAGACGCCTTACGGAATAATTAAACACTTTAATGGAACAGTATCCGACCGAACAACCGGACATTACCCGGGACACCAAATATTTGTCAAACACATTATTTTATTATTTTTGACTAGTCATGATCCCCGTGTACCTTAACACCCACTAAATATCAAGTAACTAATATATGCAAGTGCATACTTGGGATTTAACTAATAATTACCAACCTAGTTACAAAATATTACAATTTACCCCCCCCCCATGTATGAAATCGGTCATAAGAGGGCCCCACCCCATATCTCACTAGATTCATTTCAAGATTTTATTAGATATGTTGCTTGATATCTTTGTCAAGATATTATAGGGAATCTCTATAAGATTGGTGGCATAAGATTATGTGATCATTGCATATCTTCCACTCTCTCTCTTCATATCTTCACTCCATCTTCCCAAGATCACTCATTTCCTTCACTCTCTCCTCTCTCCCTCTCGGCCACCCACAACCGCCCCCATCACCACCACATAACCACCATCATCTCCATCATATTCAAGTTCCATACAAGCTTGAAGGTGATACAAGAAGGCTTGCAACTTGTGGAAGCTTCAAAGGATCTTTGTTCTTGCTTGTTCATCATCATCTCTTATCATCTTCTTCACTAGATTTTTCCCTAGCTTTAAGCTAGTAGTAAGTCTCTATTTAACCCTTGTTCATGTCCATTTTGTGTAGAGAAGGATGTCATATGTTAAACCTACAAGAACACTAAAAAGGGTTTAAACAAGAAGATGAAACATGATGTATTTATGTTAGTATGATGTTATCTTGAGATGTTACTGTTTTTCTTGCTGATTACTTGTTAATATTGATTACTAGAAATGTTGTTGATCATTATGCATTTTAACAAAACCAATAGAACTCGCATTAGAATGTAAAAGCTGAAAAACAGAAAGCTGTTTGGTGATTACAGCCAACTTTAGTTGGCTGTAACCGAACCTTAATTAAGCGAGAAATGTGTTTTCTGAACTCTAGATTTATGTATTATGAAATACGGTTCTAATGGCACTGGAATCATAATTTTTGGACTTCGTTTACTATTTTTAAAAGGTCATTTTGCTGCTGAAAATAGGTGTTATGTTTGTGGTCATAACTGGAAATCTATGATGAATCAGCTCATGAAATTTGTACAGTAGATGAAAACTGATGTATTTGTAATTACCCCACTTGAATTTCGTAAATCGGACTCTCGATGAATTTTAAATAAATTATTCCGTGGACTGCCGTCAGAAAAAGATAAATCTGAGTTCAGTCTGGAAAATGAATTTTTATAAAATATTGGTGATGAATTGGATCCCGAGATTTTTACACAATAATATTTGGATAGTTTAAGACATTCTGTAAAAAGTTGGGAATTTTTGGAACAAGTTAACTATTTTATTAAAATCCCCGAAAACAGCCCAGTTTTGAAGATTAAAGCTGAAACGACATAAGTAGTGATTTGCGTGTCTAAATGTCGGGTAGGTTATCTGAGAATGATATAACATGTTATATGTCAAAAAAAGTGTTATATGAAATGTCGTATGTTTGTTTATGAGTGGGGAATAGATGGGAAATTTATATGGGCATGAACCGTTAAAGTGATGCATGTTATGTGATAGATACGTGTAGGAACTTTGTGCTCTATTTTGAAGTCACTAATGAACTAAGTGGTAATCATACTAGGACGAGATTGACCGACCTTGACTGTTAGCTATATTTGAGAGTCAAACCGAGCAACCGAGGTGAGTTCACACTCCTAAGGCATGGGATTCCCGGTGGGTTGGGAATGGGATTGAATAACTACTCGTACTATCATTACTATTAAATTAGTTTTCACCGTCCTCGGATTGAAGGGCACGTACGTAAAACCTACGTACACTCACACCTGCTACGGTCCTTGGATCAAGAAGGGCACGTACAAACACGACTAGTCGACACATGGGAAGCCCCCACTAATCATCGCACACACGTTTGGGAAACCGCGATACGGCCACTAATCATCGCACACATGTTTTGGAAACCGCGATCCGGCCACTAATCATCGCAAACATGTTTGGGAAACCGCGATACAGATAAATAAGGTACTTGGTTTACGAAATAAACAAATGATTCACGAACACTATAACTAAACAACCAACTGTGAATTCACTCAACTTTGTTGTTGACTCGTTGTTACATGCCTTGCAGGTCGTTAGGTATCTATGGAGCTTGCACCGGAGTGGGAAGAGTCGTTGTGGGACATGGACAACTGTGTACCATGCTAAACATTTGAAACGTTTAAACTTATGATTTGGTTTTAAACTTTATGCTTCCTCTTGTAACTTAAACTATGTTTTGTTTAGACACCAATTGTATTGTGTTGGATTTTACAAAATACTTACATGCTTGTTCAATATGATTGGTGGCTTGATCCTGGTCACGTCACGCCTCCAAGCGGTGGTACTCCGCATGGTGGATTTTAGGGGTGTGACATTTTAGACTCAGAGACGGATTTAGAATCTACCTCAAGTGCCTTAGCTGCCAGCACCTTGTCAGCCATCTTTCCCATGTTTTCAGCATTCAACTCCTGTGTCGTGTCAATGATCCCAGTGTCAATCTTCTTTGACTTCTTTTTCTCTTCTTTCTCCTTCTTCTCTTTATCTTCTTCTTCTCTGCTTCCCCACTATTTCTTCTGCCAATAATCATCTTCAACTTTATACTCTTTGATTATGGTTTCCACATCAAGAGTGTTATGATCAATAGCAATATTTCCATAAGGATCAAGATAACATTGCCTGTCTGGATCCCATCTTTTAGCTCTTTTTTGCTTCAGAAAAGATACCAGCTAATCTGATCAATTTGTTTGAGGCCAACATCTTTCAGTGATTATACTTTTGTTCTTCAGTTCTGTTATCTTTCCAAGGAATAGGTTCAGTTTTTGCCATGAAAGCATATCCAACCGCATCCTCTTCAGGTAACAACTCGCTCCAGTCAAAACCTTCATCGTCGTGAATCACCGCAAGAGCTCTAGATTTTTCTTTGTTATCTTCAATCTGCTTCATTCTTGGCGGCTCTGATTTGTTCTGATGATATATTGCCTTCTTGTAATAGTCTTATCTAAACGGGTTTTCAGACTCATCAGCATACGCGTTTCTGCATTCACGCTTAAAGTGACCTTTCTGCTTGCACTTGAAGCACGTCACCTTAGACTTGTCAAAGCCCAACTTGGTAGATGGTCCACCAATTGACTTCCTCCCGGTTATCTCTATGAAACGCTGTGCTCGACGAACTGCACTTTCCATACACCACCTTATATCGATCAGTTCCATCTCCTCAGGATCTATCTGATCGTAATCTTCTTTCGTCAGATTGGTATTGCCTATCTTCCCTGCTACAAGGCTTTCATACGATTCCAGTACCGATGCTAGGAAAACCATCTGTTGTTTGGCAGACTCCTCGCTGAAGTTCTGAGCATTCTTTAAGTCTACAGCGATGTTGCATTGAAATAAGTTCTTTGCATCAGACTGGTTTGAATTTGATGAAGACCCACTGTGATATCCACTGCTTTGACTTTCTTTGCTCGTTGTGGAGACATTCTCAGCAGAAAAAGCTGCATTGGGAGATGTACTCTTTGGCATCATGCTCTTTGGATAATACAAATCCAAGTTCTACTGATAAGACGAATGATTGACTTTGTGTGTCTTCTTTAATTCTAAGTCGTGACTTTCTAGTCTTTCAATCAGCAAGTCTACTATCAACTCTTCTGGTGGCTTGATAGTATTCTTTAACATCAATGCATAATATTGCCAATCCATCTCATCTGGCAATGCATCAAACAATTTGTCGACTAGCTCTTCTCGAGAATAGACAATTTCATGTCTTGCCAGTTCCAGCTTCAGATGCCCAAATCTCTCAATCATTTTACAAACTGATTCATTCTTTAAACACCCAAACAAATCAAACTCTTTTCTAAGTAGTTTCTTTTTGTTTTTCACTATTTCTGTGCTTCCTAAACATTTGGTTTCTAACTTTTTCCAGAGATCTTTAGCACTAGAGTATTCGATCAAATATATTATATCTTTTCGAACAGATTGAAACAACAACGCAACACATTTCTGCTCAGCAACAAAAGATTCTATCTCTTCAGGTGTTGTCAAGCTTTCGCCACGTTTGCCTTCATCATGGTATCCATTTTTTAGACTCTTCCAGCTAGGAAAAGCAAAGGCCATCAACCAATCCTCAAATTTCTTTGCCCACCGACTGTATTCTTCTATAGCCATCAACTTCGGGGGTTTGTTATAGGTTCCGAAAGCACTTTCAACTTCCAAAGCATCCGATAACTTTTTCTTTGCATTTTGCGTGTTCTCATTAGTGTTGTTCGAAGAGGTATCGTCTCCACCGTTTCAAGCAAAAGCAAAGACATCATAAAACGGATTGAAATCATCCATTTTGCACGTACCTGAAAAATCAGCAAACACTTAGAAATATTTTCGAAATTTAGAACAACAGAAACTTTCGAGCGAAATCAGCTTATGAGCGAAATCAACAGAATGTGTTCGAGCGAAATCAGATATATTCTGATTTCGAGCGGAATCAGACGATACGTTTCGGGCGGAATCAGAAAAGTTTGATTTCGAGCGGAATCAGAAGGTGTCTCACGAGCGGAATCAGACTTTTCTTTCTTTATGAGTGAAATCAGCTATTTCACTCCTAATGACCAAGTGATTTTCGAGCGGAATTAACTTTTTAAAGTGAGATCTGCGAAGAACTTTACGAGCGGAATTAGGTTTTTATGTGATTTTTACCATTTTTAATCCGAGTTTTAACCTGATTCTTTGTAGGCTTTGTTAAAACTATGTTTTACACAATATACTCGAAAATCAGACCATTCCGGCCGTTGAAACTAGTTCAGTACAGAAAAGTATGAGAAGAAATGAGTAGAAGTAAGAAAATTCAGTAGAATCAAGCTGGCTATGGTATGAACTCCTCGTCCTGAGCTCTGATACCACTTGTTGGACCGTGTGCGTGACCCTAAATGTCAGTAAAAGCAGTTCATCTACGTTTACAGAGGCGGAATCAAAGAAAACGTAGTCAGAACAACTTGTTTCCTCTTAATCTTTCTTTCTATAACTGATTGCAAGCCTTTACACGTGTTTCTGAATGAATTTTGACAGAAGTTCGACACCAACACTATGACCTAATTCCGCTCCAACATTCCAAATGAACTCAGCTGATACCTTTTTATAGGCAGCCTGATTTTGTTCCAACCTACATATACATTACGAGCGGAATCACTAATATACACCAGGAGAGGAATCAACATCTATCATCTGGAGCGGAATCACCTACTTAACTTGTATCTGGAGCGGAATTACAATAAACCTGATTTCGCTCCTAATGACATAAATGTCATTTGGAGCGGAAATACACTCTAAAATCCACTTTTTCATTTCCAAGCTCCGAACTAACCTATCTAGACCTAAGACTCAACTAAGACGTAGGCATCAGACATTCAGTGCACCAACAACATGTCTTACGCGGGCCGCTAGGCCCTCCCAGATCTGCACAGAATGTGTTTACAGCCTGTTTTCAGCTGTTATAACAATGTGTTTACAGCCTGTATATCTTTGTAAGTGTTCCTTCGTTCTTTTTATGCGTTTTTAGCTTGAAAGTCAAACTGCGTTTGACTTTCTGCATTGACCAGTTTATGGTCAATGCGAAGTTCGTTTGAACTTCATAACGTGAGCGTAATCATGATGGTCATAGTCCCTAGTGACTATACCTACTGATTACCACGTTATCTAGGCTCAGTGACGAGTCGTAGTTTCTGGAAAAATGCGTGTTCTTGCGTATTTTGTAACTAAACTACTCTAGGGTATCAAAACCGTTTGTTTTGATATCAAAACCTGTTTTCTAACTTAACTAAACATGTTCTAGCATGTTTAGCTCGTCACTTTTAGTTTAGTGCTTATGTAGAGTCGTAAGTCAAGCAGACTAAACACCCGCTTAGACTTTCGAACTCGACCCGTTTGGTCGATCATTAGGATCCGACCAAACACATTAGGTGACCATAGTTGTATAGGGAATAACCTTCCAAGGTTATACCTTATGGTCACATCGTTTGAGTAGTTGTATGATAAGTAGTTCTTATGCCTTAGGTAAATTACCAAAATTCCCTTTTTACGTCAAAATTCATTTTTAAGCATATGTAACATAACTTTTGACATCTAAACTGATTTAGCAACAATATTAGACATGTTAAGGCATATTTTACTTGTCAGAGGACTAGTTAGGCGGTCCGAACGCGTTTCACGCGAACGACGCGTTAAAGTAGCATAAGCTACCTAAACGGGTCGTAACGGGTCAAAAGCACTTAGGCTAGGTTTCGTTTTAGTATGTAGGCTTTGTTAAACCATATTACATGAGTTCCTACACTCATTTGGTTTACGAACCCTCATGCTACCCGATCCTCCGAATAGGTCCGTTTATTAATGTAGTTACCTATATTAGGTGCAGTTTGATTCCGCAACCTTCTAGCTTTGCTTGGTGGATATCTAAAGTATATTAAGCAATCTCAAGTGAGTACATAGACCCCTCTTTTACTGTTTTCCAAACTGTTTTGGGGTGAAACACATGTGCCTACTTGTTACTTTCATGCTTTCATGTTTTCACATCATAAACTTGCTATGTTTATTAGTACACTTATAGTACATGATTTACATGACTTTTCTGCTATGTATGTTGACTGAGCATGCTAGCACATTGATTTACATGACTTTTCTGCTTTGTATGTTTACTTAACATACTTATTACATTGTTTTTATATGACTTTTCTGCTTTGTATGTTAACTTAGCATACTTAGTACATTGCTTTCATTACATATTTACATTTGATATGACATTTGGTTTGTTCAACGGGTCTAAACTACATTCATTAACATTAGCTACGCCGCTCGGTAGTAAGTAACGGTACCATAGGACTTGACAAATCCCATTCCTGACATCCTAGGTTTGTTTGGATGTAAGGAATGACTGAATCCGAAAACATTTTACTTTGATAATCTTTACTCTAAGGTTATCCGTCTGTCTCAAGGCTTGAATGTATGCGTTAACTTACTGCATAAGTGTTTGTATCAGTAAAACATGTAATTATCTTACAAAAAATAACTTTTGGTTTATTCAAAATACTTTGTTTTGTACATTTTTACTTGTGGTTTAAGTAGTCTCATTTTACTCACCATACATAACTTTTTTTTACACATTACATGACTTATATTCAACTTGGTTTATACTATGACATTTGACTATTAGACTAAAACATGGATATTTTAAAATGTTGGTTGGTTTGAGTGACTTAAATAACGAGGCGTGTGTAATATGATACAAGCATGGTGGATACGCCGCTGGTACTTCCTATATATAAGTGTTTGTATGATGTTACATATCGTAGTGTCATTTAAACCACTTCAGTTTAGACATATTACATTTACAACACATTTTCACTTAAACATTTTTTTACAAATAACTTGGTTTATACAAACTCGTTTTACTTGGTTATTCTCTTAACCATACATTATTCTTTAATATATACATATCATCTGATTTTGCTATCGTTTTTCAAATGATTTATAAAACAAAACAATTAACAAGGTTCAGGACTGAATTTTATTAAATATTTCTTTAAACTCAAGTCATGAATCCTATTTTCAAAAACCTATGTATCTCACAGGCATTTTTATGCTGACGTACCTATTTTCACATGTGTTTTCAGGAGCTGTTGCTTAGGATGATGTTCGTGACACACTAGGGCGGACCTGTGCCTTAGAGACTTAAAATAAAGATAGACTTAGTTTATTTATGTTGTGTACTCTTTGGTTCTTGTTTTGAAACAATGTATTCCACCTTTGGTTGTTGAATAAAATGTAATTTTAATTACCATGGTTGTGGAACAATAATTCTGTTACAACACTCCCCGACGTTTCCGCCACGATTTGATGTTTTACGTGGTCGGGGTGTGACACTTTCGATGAATGAAAATTGAAAGCTGAAGACCTTTGTGTGGATGGGCATGAGAATTCCGTAGCCACCTAGGAAACATAGTGCTAAAAATGTTCGCAAGTGAGTCGAACATCGTAGACCATTTTTGGTCTGCATAATGAGCTGGAAAATATGACATAGATTTGGGAAATGGTAAAAGTGGATCTAATCTCCGAATTACCTAAGATAAATCATGGCAATGACGCGATGTAAATTATAGTCGACAAACTTACTAAGTCAACGCTTCTTACCAATTAAGGAAAATTTATAATTCTGACAATTTAAGCTAAGGAAAGACAACATCGAGTCTCCTTATGGAGTACTGTTATCTATAGTATTGGATTAAGATACTAAATATACTTTTATCTCTGGAAAATTCCAGCAAAGTGCTTAGCTGATAAGCATTTGTCATATTTCGCCATGACGGTTAAACGTGAGCTTAAGGTTTATTGAAAAACCTTGTTCATTATGGACCATGAAAGTTTAAAAGTTCCAAGTTTCCCTCGTAAATGTGAAATGGGATCCACATTGTGGCCCAGGATACTCTTGAGAGGTTGAAACCTACAATGATACAAAATTAACCGTATTACTCTGAGCAAATCTTGAGGTCGAGATTTCTTTTAAGGGGGTGAGGATGTAACACCTCGTAAAATCGTGTCCAATAATGTATTAACACGTGTCCCTAATCCTAATTATGTTAAAAGTTGGCTAAGAGGGACTATTTTTGTCAAAAATGAAAACTATGCCTACGGAGGGACTAAAAGTGTCAAAATGCTAAAACTATGCCTCTGAGTGACCTTACACGGTGTCCGTATGCTTAAATGAGCCACTTGTTGGACAAGAGGAGCCGTTTGCGTAATTGTTTGAAAGTTTGCGTGAGGAAGGGCTAAAAGCGTCAACATGTTAATTCTTACCTCTGAATGACCTTTTAACGAACCGGGAGCTTCATGATGTTCAATCATACTCTCGGGAATGCCTAATATTGGCCATTTAAGGGTTTTATGCCATTAAGTGATAAGACGCGCAAGTTTGCAAGTTAAAAGGGTTAAAAGCGTCAACATGTTAATTCTTACATTTGAGTGACCTTTTAACGAACCCGGAACATTTGATGCTTGGTCATATCCCGGGTATACCTAATATCTTTTATTTTATTGATAAGAATGCAAAAATATAATTCGTTGCGCGATCTGGGTCGTTTTCGCGTTCATTAAAGCGTTCGTCGCAATTAAGCGAAAAACGCGACCGTACGATCAAACGAACCGACATCAACGACTTTTTCGGGCATAAACGGCCCAGGATACTCTTGAGAGGTTGAAACCTACAATGATACGAAATTAACCGTATTACTCTGAGCAAATCTTGAGGTCGAGATTTCTTTTAAGGGGGTGAGGATGTAACACCTCATAAAATCATGTCCAATAATGTATTAACACGTGTCCCTAATCCTAATTATGTTTAAAGTTGGCTAAGAGGGACTATTTTTGTCAAAAATGAAAACTATGCCTACGGAGGGACTAACAGTGTCAAAATGCTAAAACTATGCCTCTGAGTGACCTTACACGGTGTCCGTATGCTTAAATGAGCCCCTTGTTGGACAAGAGGAGCCGTTTGCGTAATTGTTTGAAAGTTTGCGTGACGAAGGGCTAAAAGCGTAAACATGTTAATTCTTACCTCTGAATGACCTTTTAACGAACTGGAGCTTCATGATGTTCAATCATACTCTCGGGAATGCCTAATATTGGCCATTTAAGGGTTTTATGCCATTAAGTGATAATACGAGCAAGTTTGCAAGTTAAAAGGGTTAAAAGCGTCAACATGTTAATTCTTACCTTTGAGTGACCTTTTAATGAACCCGGAACATTTGATGCTTGTTCATACCCCGGGTATACCTAATATCTTTTATTTTATTGATAAGAATGCAAAAATATCATTCGTTGCGTGATCTGGGTCGTTTTCGCGTTCATTAAAGCTTTCGTCGCAATTAAGCGAAAAACGCGACCGTACGATTAAACGAACTGAAATCCATGACATTTTCGGGCATAAACCAAGTTACTTATGCCTTAACGTCTTTAAGCAACCTAGAAAGTGGGTTAAAAGCGTCAAAACTAAACAAATTTTGTGCAGGGACTAAAGCTGTCAAACTTTGAAATCTGACTTGCAGCCCAAGTATACAGCCATAACTCACATGAAATGAATCTATGGGCTTGTTTCTTGTTTTAGACACCTGTTAGGACACTTGTAGTGATCCTAGGAAGCCTCTAACACTTGTAAATCATCCACAAATCCTTGCAACGCTATAAATAGGTGTTATGTTCATTGAAGAACTTGCACCTCTTCTCATTTCTTTCCATACTTCTCATATTTGGAGGATCCTGAGCAATTGGGAACTTCCTTTGAGTTATATTCAGTCCCTAGGACCACTTGTAAGTGTTCCTATCGTGGCTTATTCGTTTATTAGGCTTTTAATTGGGAACTTTCGGTTTAGACCTTAACGGTCCAGCCATTGTTCGCAATGAAGATGGCTACATGATCGTAATTAGGTAGGTGTTAATCCCTCCAAAGGGCACCTCCTAGGAATCACATTTGCTTGGTCATTTGACGAGTCAACATATTATTATATTAAAAAGTCTACGGGTCAATTTTTGAAATAATTACGATACGAGTTTAGAAGTATCCTAAACTATGTTTTATCATTTAAACAACTTTTAATAATTATTATAACATGTGTAAACATGTTCGGCTCGTCAATTCCAGTTTTAGGGTCGGTTCGCAACCGAAAGTCGTGAAGTTTGACTTCTGCGTTAACTTTCGAGTATGACCCGAATTAGAGTAGTATGCTACTGATTTAAGGTTCCGTTATGATCGTAATATGATGTAGCATAACCCTCTTAGGTTATATTACACGATCGTAATAGAAATCTGAGTGGTATGCAAGTTTCCGTTAAAATGCCATAATTTGACTATTATGCCCTTTTTAGCAAAAATAAGGTTTTAGACACCAATGAGCTTGCAAATGGTTTAGGTACTTATATGTTAACATATTTTGATGTTAAAAATCAGATCATAAGCTGAGTTTGCGTATAATGTCGTAAATTATGCTTAAAAGTGACCGAAATGCCCTTTAGGCGCATAGATCGGTTTTAAGCATAATTCTTTATACTAAACTCATTACCTACTAATTTAATATCATAATTAGGATATTTTTGGGATGTCAAGTCAGTTTATAAACTGAGTTTACGTACAAGATCTTGTATTATGTCCTTAAATGATGATAATGCCCTTTTAGTACTTAAAATGGTTTTTAATCATGGTTTTCATACCAAACCTTTTACCTACTGATGTGTTATACTAAATAAAATATGTTGACCATATAAACCTGGTCATAACATCAGTTTTCATAAAATATAGCAAATATCGTCATTTAATGACTTTAACGCCTTTTCGGCGCGTAGTATGGTTTTAAACCATATTTACCGACCAAGACTGGTTACGTACTGATTATATAACTTATGTAAAATGTTTTTATAGTAGGTACATGTTATAAACTTAGAATCCTGAATAAGCTTTTAAAACTATGTGTGAAATGACCAAAATGCCCCTACGGTGCATAGTTTGGTCTTAAACTATAAAACACTCATATGTTTGATATCCTACTGATATTATATCATAAATAAAGTGTTTTCACTAAATGTTTATGATCGTAACATCAGATTATACGCAAGTTCATTTTATATGTCGCTAAATGACCAAAACGCCCTTATGAGGCATTGTTTGATTTTAAAACCTTAACGGGAATACAAGTTGATATCCTACTGATATTGTAACTTGTTTAAAGTGTATTGGCATATGGAACTTATTCATGACTCATCCGGTTACTCGTTATCGCTTATATGCGTATGGTTTGACTTACGTAACTAGTTTACGTAAGCTTACTGAAACGGGTTTAACATTATCATTTTCACTTCAAAATCCAGAATGTAATTTTTTTACCCATATTATACAAGTCCTAGTACTTGTTGGGTTTAAACTACATTCTATTTGGTATACGCTTAATCTAGCGAACCTGTTCTTAAGTATCGGGTCATGTCCAAAGGGATTACCTTTGGCTCGTATACATTCTAACAGATAATAAATCTGTTCATTCTAGACTATAGTACCCCCCAGATAATCGGACTTGGGTCAATAGTACTTAGACTTGTGGTTTTTTGCTAAATTATAGTCTTGTTGATTGGAAGCTAGCAAAAAGGTAAATACTCTTAACTTATTTTAGCTTTAAACTTGGGATGGCAATTATGCCACTTGGAGTGGGTATTACATAAGTAAGTCGTCTATGATTGCGCAAAAATGTAAGAATTCGGTTTATTCCGTTTTGCTTGATAATTGAAATGATTGGGGGTTAATGGTATCGTGTTGGACGTCCCAATGGGTTAATCAAGTATGTAAATCTGGTAACAACAATAAATCCCAAGATATATTTAAAAGATGACCTACGGGTTTTCTCTATGTATAAAACTCTTTTCGAAAAACTGTTTTCCAAAGAGTCAGTTAATTGTATTTACCAGCTTTGGCTGATGTATTTTCAAAAGATTGAACCGCAGGAACTGAACCTTATTATAGGCTAGGAATACGGGTCGGCTAGAATGAAGGCTAAGGAATTTGCAACTCCTGATGCTTAAGGCCTATGATGTCTAAAGCTCTGTTTTTTAGATCCTGCATGTGGGTTTGTATCGAACGCATGTAATACTTTTGTATATTCAAGCTTTATTGAATTATATATTTTCACTCTAATACTTCCGCTGCAAATTATTATATTGTGATAACTGTTATTCAACCATCACGACTATACCCATCCGTGCCCACCGGGAATCGGGGTGTGACAGAGGTGTACTTCCTACACTTCATGTCTACCATGCTCAGCTTCAAGAACTCTGATTCTACTCTCTCTACCGCATTCGGTGTGCAGTAGGTTTCTTTGATTAACTTTACAAACCTTGTCAAACCTATACTATAAATAGAAACTTTTCCACGGGACTAACAATCTTCCACCATAACAAAGCCTCATCCTTAAATAATTAGGAGGCAAACTTGATCATATCATTCTTAGTGCATCCATTAATATCAATGATTGTCTCTATTTCTTCGAGCCACTTCATGGCATCAATAGCCCCCTCATCCCTTGTGAATTTTGTGGGTTTGCAGAAGACAGAATACTTATATGAACACCCTTTTCAGAACCAGACGGTTACCCCATAGTGACAAGGTTGTTAGTTGTACTTGTCTTACTTCCCCTGGTGGAACTGTAAGAACTCTTGGATCGACGAGAAGATGAATGAGAGACAAATTTTGAGGATTTTTCTTGATTGTTCAGGGACTTTATAGTAGGCCATAAATTTGGTCAAAGCCCAGTCAACCTCCTAGGCTATCTTAGCACGATGGTTATTACCACTTGCGCCCTCATGGTTAGGGGGTGTATTACCATCGCTGTTATAATCGTTATTTGAATTTACATTAGACATTGGTTATCTATGGGCAATTAAGAATATTTATCGAGTTTAGACAGAGCAATTAAAGCTTGATCCTAAGCTAAGGAGTAAATCAAAGCTGATTAGAACTCTAAATACACCCAAAAGATTATCATGCATATCTTCAAAACAAGTAACAAAAGCCAAAAGTTTCCAAATCAGACAAAGAAAATAACTTTAAACAAGTCAAAACGGACTCACACTAAAAATCATATAATCACTACTAGACTCAAGATGACTATCCTAAGTCTTAATGACGTAGACTAGGAATTTCCTACCAAATCCGCAAATGAGAGTTTTCAATTGAGTTTAGACACAAAAAGGCTACTGTCTAAATATCTCAAACTGTAACTCTATTACAAACATGTAACACGCCGCCTTCCAGTGGGCCTGAGTGTGGTTCATTAGCATGAAGATTGATTCTTGACAATGGAGTCGCAACTTCCAAGCGACAGATCGAACCCTATCCTAGCCTACCTATGAGGATCGAAACCTGCAAGTTAATTTTTATAATACATTAGTTTTGCTAGTAAATGCAGTTCAGTAACACATTTTTAAAATATTTAATAATCATGGAACAAGTATCTTGTTTTACCAGATTTACATTCTTCACATTCAAGAACTAGTAGAAGCTAGTATTTGATCAATTTACACATTACCAACGATTGTCAGGTGTATGCCTACACACCGGATTTGTGATCACTGCAATAAATAGATATCACGGGGCCCATATATGTGTATGATTAAACCCTAAATTGCTTATATTAGCCAAGCATTACATATTAAATCGAATTATCACGTGGTAAACATTTAGCACCATTGTGTGATATAAGAGCCAAAAGGTACACAGTGCATTCGGTTTGTAGTACAGAGTCAATGGAATTAATATCCATGAGAATCGTTTACTGATTATTATGAGTCGTTGAGACTTGATTGGTTAATTTGGGTTTGAAAATGATTTTCATTAGATTAAGTGGTAGATTGGACATATGGTTGGTTACAACCGTATGAGTGAGAATATCCATACATTGTGGTTTTTTTAAACATACATTTTTTTGGAAAGATGCTGAATAGATCCCGACCCCTTACGGTTTGATTTGATGGTTTAAACCATTTTTAACGATTCGTATTTGTATAAACGGGTTCGCAACAACTCGAACATGGTAAAATATATTTTTGTTAGAATTTACAAACTGATTTGGTTTATAAAATATCATATCAAATCTGTAATTGATTATCGTTTGATTAAAATACATTTTTAAAGTAAAGCTGGGTTTGACTTTCATAAAATTCAGGCTTGATTTGTTAAATCGAACACCTTAGACCCCATACTTGGAAGATGTAAATAAGGGGTTTTCTTCCCTACATCATGAGGATTATCATGTATGAATCAATTTGACAATGGTTGATCTAATTGGCAAGAACTGTGGGTCAAACAACAAAGTTAAATTGTAAGAAATTAGGGAGATTTAAATGGAGTTAAACTATGAGGAAAATACTAAATGAAATAGTATAAGAAGACGTGCTTATCACTTTTGATGATAACTTTAGAAAACTTGAGGAGGAACTCGAAATTGTCAAGACCAAATGATTATAGAAGACTTTGAGAGAGTGAGATAATTATTTGAGTTTGAGATGAAAAAACAAGACTCAAAGACTATTTATAACAATGGGGGATTTTCTAGGCTTTGAACAAGTGTCCAAGGGTGTCTACATGAAGGATTAGTGTCTCCTTAGATGTCCAAATGAGAAGAGAAGAGGCAAAATTCGAAACTAGGTGGCACAAGGTGGTGAAATGCAGACTGTCCAACTTTTTTTTTGCGATCTGACACCCATCGCAGACTGCAATGGGGGCCCCAATACGGTCCTCAATGCCACCTAGAAAAAAGAAATTTTAGTTTGGTCATTTCAGTCCCCTCAACTTCCATCTTTGATCCAATGACAATTTTAGCCTCTTAACTTTAACTTAGTTATTATGCGGAAAGTTTTGGGACACGTGTTACTACTAGAATTTATCAAGAAATCCTGTGTACTGCATAAGGATATCTATATGTGTTTTACATTGATTAAAAACTATAAAAATGAATACAGGTACCACTTACAATAATATCGATACCGATACTCGTTATATTTTACGCTGCCAAAAAATACTTTTACTTTGACTTCCACTCTGTTTTCACCAAAGTTGTGTATTCAACTTTACAAACAAAAAAATTGATAGGCAAAAGTTATTAAACGGGGTTTGTTAACACAGCTGCTGTTCATTTTTTTAGAACACCAAATGAACTAAAGAAAAATCAAATCAAATAAAAATTAAACGGGTTAAAGGCGTATATTAGATAAATTACAACGATAATACTGAAACCACAAAAAAGTAAAAGGTACTAAAAGACAAACAACTATAAATAGGAAATCTCAGTTATATACTAAGTTTGGTATTTGTTAATTATATAATATATATCTACAAAAGTCAAGTTTGGGTGGAGGGTGTCCCTTACTTACCTACCCCTCTAGGTAATGGGGTAACACTTCAACACTCCTACCAAGTACGCAAATCGAGTATCACATCTGGGTTTCCATACTCAGACACCGTCTAACAACTACTAAAATGGCATCGGATTTAAAAAAAAAAAATACACTATTTAATACTATTTATCTCTAAATATTACACATTTTACCACACATTATTTTCTACCCTCTTTAGATTTTTATACACTTTGTATTTTGCTACTATTCTAAATGGAAGGCTCTTCTTCCTGAAAATCTTTAACCAAGCCAAAAAACTTTAGACCGAAAGTTTGAACCACCCAACATGCCCAAACGCATACCAACCGTTGCCTACCCAATCGTTTCCAACCTAACCATTTCCAACCCAACCGATGCAAATCTATATCAGTTGTTATACCCCAACATCCAACGGGTCCAAACATGCAATGTGTAATGCCTCGCTTTTTGTAACTTTCCTTATTTAGAAAGTTTGTCTAGTGTTCTATTTACAGAAACTTGTATTCTCTTTTTATTCGTCTTTCATTTCCAGTCATTGTAGTCTGAGACTTGAATCAAAATAAAAGTTTGATCTTTTTATACATTTTGTTATACATAATTCATAAATACTTGTATTACATTCATTATACATGTATACTTAATACAAATTATACAAAAATCCATAATTGCTCATACATGCAATATTCATTTATACATTCATTTATACATTCATTTATTCATACATTATACTTATGCATTGCACATACATGTTTAAAACACTTAAAACGGACAAAACTCACGAAAACAACAAACTTGAATCTTCGTGCAAAATGGAATACCCCTTTCGTGCGAAAGGCTCCCCTTTTGCATGAGAGGCCCTCTCGCACGAACTCCCAATCGTCCCAAACTTCACCTAACCCTATAAATACGCACTCACACCCTTATTTCTCACCTTCCACAACTCCGAAATTCTCTCTAGAATACTGAACTCGAATATTTCAGCTGAGCTATTTCCAGCAACGTTCTAAGTGAGTTTGCAACTCACTAACACTTTAATTTATCTAATTTCTCCTACTTTTACTATCTTTTTCTACATTCTTCAATCTTAAGACTTGGTTATACAGATTTGCCTTGGCAATCTGATTATAACTCTCAATAATGAGGACCAAGCTGAATAATCTTTCAAATTTTTATAAAACAAATAACTTTCTGATTTCGAACTTGGCAGAATCATGGACCCCTCGAGCTCACAAGCTAAGTTCATAGCTGTGGGTTAGTGTTAAGGTCGATTCCAGCCATGAAGATGAACAGTTTAAACAAAACCGAACTGTTTCCATCTCGAAACAGAGCCTCTCGCGTGAAAGGCAGCCCAGTGACATGAAAGGATACACCTTTCGCGCGACAGGGACATCCTCTCGTACGAAAGGTGTTGTTTCACCTTGTTCCGACATTTTCCAAGCTTTGAATGTTAATCAGGTCCTCATTCCCAATATAAACGATTTTGGGATAACAATGTGTGAACCGTGGAAGCCTTGGCTTCGAATCTAGTTCCACCACCTCACTTGAACTTGTAAAACGAACACCCAAACAATCTCCTAGATCTAGAATAAGTTAATCCCGTCCAGCCTGCAACACTTGGTTCATTCCTTCCATGTTGAGACGGCACACCTGGGTTGTCCTTGTTCGGTTGTTTGGTTATTTAAATTCTGTTATTTACATTTTGTATTCATGACCAACTGGTTAGTTAACTTAGTTAACTAACTTATGCTTTGGTGAAGTCAAACGAGGTTATTACCTCTATGCATGACTTCAATGAATTCTATGAACATTCTGGACTATTACTAGATACTATAACCAATAATATAACTGAACACACAAACACAGCCGATTAATGGTTAAAACATTCTAAATGAAGTTCGGTTCACGCCAAACAAGTCCCATTCGCACAAAAGGTGATCCCTTTCGCGTGAACGGTTCCCTATCATGCGAACTATCCAGTCGCCCGAACAGTTTGTGTTGTTTTAGTTTCCGTTTATTAAGTTTCTGTGTTCCTTGTTACTGACTCTGACGGGTAAATCAGGACACGTAAAATCACAGAAACTCAGTGTCGTGACAAGTGCCTTGAATGAATATACTTTCTGTTTATATTATACTTTTATACTATATATTACGTACTTTAATTCCGAATCCTAGTCCTCCATTCAACTCCAACACTCACATCTTCGTTTACCCACCTGTAGGGTAACCTCGGTGTTCCAACATCTCATCAACAACTCAACTCTCACGGGAGTAACTAAAGAAGATTTAGCAAAACTGTGAGTATACTCAAACACCCTTTTTCTATTTTACACTTTGGGTGCAATATGTATACTTATTAACCTACACAGTTACACTTATACTTTTATACAAACGCACAAACAATCCAATACATGCATGCTAATACGTTATACTTGATTCGTGTTTCTGTTGCATTCTTATGTGATAAACTTGTCATTAACTTCGTATGGGCCTCCCCTTAACATGTATAGCGTTATAGGAGTAACGCACCGCCCGTAGTCTTGTGGTCATGTTAAGTTTAATACTTGCGGTAATCAGAGGATTGACTTGAATATTCTCATGCCAGTTTTACGTTAATCTTGATAACTAAGTTTGCCATGTGGATTCGTTTAAACCTTTCTATACTTATGATATGTATCAAACTTGTATACTCACCAATACTTTGTATTGAACCATGTATTTTAAACATATTGCAGGTTGATGATGTTACCAATGATGAAATCTAGTAGGGACACCTTAGAAACCCATTTTGAATTACTAGATAGGTGGTTGTACTTGTATTATTTTGTTGTATTTTGTTATGTGTAATGTTGTTGTACTTTGGAATAATTGTTGTACTTTGTTTTCCATGTATTGTGACTTGACAATGCTGTTATGAAAAGAAATCAATTTTCTATTAATTATTGTCGCAATAGTGTTATGAAGTCTCGAGCAATCTCGTTCGTCTCACTCCGATATTTCCGCCATCGGTTGGGGTGTGACACAATGTAAACGACATGTGGCTAATTCACGCTACATGAATCCACAATGAACAGGTACCCATATTGTGACCCTAACCCTCAATACCAAGATCTACCTTATCGTGACTCGACACATTTAGCTTCAAATCGAAAGAAGAATATGAGGAAGAAGAGTTCCAAGTAAGTGATGAATAAGAGCAAGAACAAGGTAACATTCTAGAAGATGAAGAACAAGAAGATTTTGCCAAGCTAAAAGAAAATACACTAACCGAGCTATAACAACTCTCCCAAAACCCTTAAAATATACCCCTTATACGAAAAACGGACCTAATATACCTTTATATTAATAAAAATCAAATAAAAACAAAAATATATGTCACTCGCGGGGCGCGACCGACTTCTCTTGGACTGTCGCGGGCCGTGAAAAGGTGACACCAGGCAGCACCCTGTCGCGCCACGTGTCCAAACGCATGTCGAGGCTAGTCATTGACTCGACCAAGCTAGGCCCTAGCCTAGAGGCCTCGCTTGCCGCGAAGGCCTTGCCTTCTATCTCTCGCGGGGCGCAAGGGAACCAGGATCAGGCCTATAAGAGGAGGCCTCTGGCCTCAGTTTCAGTCGCTCAATTCATTTATTCTCTTTATCCCTATATAGCAATAGTGTTGCTCAATATAATGCCCCTAAAAAGAGAAGCTCTACCTCGTTGTAAGTATTATAACCCCCAGTTACGTATTAGTTACTCTACCCGATTGATCTAGGGCTACGTAAAGAATGTCAAGGCTCTGCCTGACTCAGTCGTTGGAGTTCTGTCTCAGGGGTATGGCTAATGTAAATTGGGTTATCTTACTAACACATGTGCATTGTATAATTTTAATAGATTATAACCAGGAAGTCACCAGAAAGCAGTAGTATTATCTAAAACAACAATGTGAGTCATTCTCTTTTTCTACCAAACTGTTTTAACAAAACCTCAATTGTTTTAAATTATGATAACAGTGATTGACTCTATGTATTCTACAATTACTGTCGGTATGTTGGGGTTTTGTATACATTACTTGTTACTATACTACTGTTGGGAATGTGAACTTGTGTTATGAGTGCGTATGAAATCTAAACGTTTGCTATGTGTTACGTGACAATGTTGTTACATGTGACTTGTTGAATACATGATATGGATATGTGTTTACGAAACTGATCATCTTTGGTAACCACGGTAGGGTTTGGTTGACCAACTTGGAACGGGTAATGTAACGTAACATACCGAGCAAATCTAAGGTGAGTTCACTGCTCTTTTTCAAGCATGCATCCTGGGGAGGGACATATGGTAAATATTCCGGGGAGGAATATTGGGTAATGGGTTTGACTGGAATGTTAAACCGGAATGTTCGATAATACACTCACTCCTATCACCTTAAGTCCTATATTCTACCGAAAAGGTTGCCGGGGAGGCAACGGGGTTATTAGTTGATAGCGCTATTAGGTTTGGCACCCTCACACCGTACCGGGGAGGACGGGCGTGAACTAATTACCTTAAATCATGACCAATGCTTTGATAGGGGCATTGGGGACGGGCAAATAATCTGGAGCCATCTTGTACGGTATCAAGTTATTATCAACATTGTTTTTGGAATTGCTTTTGAACTGAACTAAACTTTTGACAGTAAAACATGTAACACGATTCTCGGTAAACAAAACTGTGAACTCACCAACGTTGTCTAATACATTTTTCTGCATGCTTGCAGGCCTATAGGTACATGTTGTTGGATCTTGCTATCTGGAATGCTGGAGTGGTCATGGGTCGAGATACATGGAATCACGAGAGATATCTACTGGCTTACATGCACATGGAATATGAAAAACATAATAAATGATTTATGCTTCCGCTGAACATGTCATGTTTAATAAATATTTTGTAACACTTTATTTTAATGAAAGCAAGTTTTTATTTAAATTATTATTATGAGTTCAATGTGATTGGTGGCTAGATCCTGGTATGTCACACGTCTAGTGGGGTTTCCGCATGTGGTATTTTGGGGGTGTGACAGTTTGGTATCAGAGCCACTGGTTATAGTGAACTTGGTTTTATAACGTTTTTATAAACCAGACTATAACCGAACAGTACTGAATACGACCATGACACTCAGCTCCAGATTGCAAGGTTTGTCTCTCGTTTACTCATTGCACTGCATAACTAGTAAACACTTATGTATGATATTGCATGTGATAGGACATTTAGCACTACAATATGAATTCATGAGTTACTTGCCTGTGTTATGTGATTGATAGCGTGGTGTTTCCCTGGAGATTCATGTCCCACGTTTTGTGATGTCCTTGTCTTGCTACTCGAGTCTAAGGAATCATTTAACACAAGTTAGGAGGAACTGAGACGAGCATGCAAATCATATTATTATTGTGGGTGCACATATAATAATAATGTGGGGTGCATGTGAGTCCCAACGATGCCTAACAAGTGTGAAAGGGGTTCCATTCCATTATTCGACCAAATGTGAAACACAACGATCCATAGGGGTCACAGCAATGACTGCCTCCTGTTTGAACGTGGTCCTTTCACTTCCCTCTGAACCCTTACGAGTCTCGATGATATTGAGTGTTACCTGAACACGTAACTGAACGTCTAGCGAGCCATGTAGAGATGTTAGGTGTTAGTGCGAACGTCTTTGAGATAGATGTCTAAACGTTAAATGCTTGGTCAATACTATCTCACTTTTCTCGTTTACTTTGACGCAACAAATTGACGCCTCAAATTCAAAAGTATGGACACCTCTGTGATTCTCTAACGAATTACCGTGCGCTATTCAACCGAGTCGCAAGACCGATGGACAAGAGGATGAACGTGATGCATTACCAACCCTAGTGTTAGGATGACCCTGCTCTCTGACAACGGACATCAGTAGGTTGACTTCAATCGAGCCCCTAACCCTAGTAAGCAACGTCTGGGAGCCAACTCTTACGAATCAATCGGGGCACAAACACTGGAAACTGACTGGAATATGGGATGTGTAATTACTAGCGCCACGGGCAGTACCCTAGGATGTAACAAGAACGACAGGAAGGTGGACCCTAAGGGAAAAAGATCGCAAGGATCTGTTTTCAAAGCAACTACATTAGAGGCAATGGCCACGGCGACAACAAGGTACTCACAAATCATAACTTTCAGTATGGAAATGGAGGTGACTTTGACAAGGATTGGCCGTTGTTAAGTCAAGACGTCAACAACCTAGGGAACAATGACAGTATTGGGAATCCTCGTAACCGCAAAAACACTGGAAGTGGTGCTCGTGGAAGGGTATTTAGGATTGGCGTAGGCTTATACAACGTGTCGTTTATACAACATACAAGCTTGTATGTTTTTGGGTAACTAATCTCTTCGGCCCTGTCCAGTTTAACCCTGATGTCTCTTGAAGACAGACACGTTGTATAAGTGGCTAGTGGCAAGCCAATTGAAGTCTCACACATTCACCTAAGGTGCAACTCAATCTTGCAGGTCACAAGTTCAACATTGACCTTCCCCCTACTACTGTTAGAAGCTTTAGTGTAGTCGATGGTATGGACGGATGTCCAAGCCTCAAACAGAAATCTTCTGTAAGGAGGAAATCGCATGTATATCCCTTCATGGTGGAGATTCACTGATTGTCAGCATCATTTCGGCGGTGGGAGCCCAGAAGTGTTTCACCTACCCTGCTACCCTATCATTGATTACTGGTGCGCAGCCCGAAGAACTCCTAGTTTCTTCCCCCCCACCCCCCACATTGTTAGGAGGAATACCAGATGTGTATCATGCCAGAAGCAGTCTTGATTTCTGGCACCTCTTATCATCTTGCGCCGGGAGGGTTGCAAGAACTGTCCAAACAACTTTAGGAGCTACTGGATGGGAGTTTTATCGATCTAGCTCCTCGTCTTGGGGAGCCCGAACTCTATTGTGGAAATGAAGGACGAGTCCTTTCGTACGTGTACAGACTACCACAAGGTCGCAATCATAGACCGTCACCCTCTATCTCGCATCGACGACCTGCTTGACCCGCTGCAATGATCAAGCTTCTATTCGGAAACCGACTTAAGATCAGATTGTCACTTGATGGAAGACTCAGGGGAGGATGATTCCTAACATGGCGTTACAGATACAGTACGACCACTACGATTTTCTGTTCATGTTATTTAAGTTATCCGACACACCAGCAGCCTTAGGGATCACATGAGTAGTATGTGTCAACCTCATCTCGCCAGATTCGTCAACCGTGTTTATCTATGATGTTTTGAATCACTTCCAGGAGAAAGGAACACCATGAACGACACTTGTATTTCATCTTAGAGCTCCTAGGGGAGGAGCAACTCCATGTGAAGTCTACCTAAGTGTGACTTCAGGATTCGAGAAGTACACTTTCTTGGTCACGTAGTCAACGAAGTGGGGATACACGTGAATCTCGCTAAGGTCCATTTTATTAGAATTGGTCGGCACCAAGGAGTCCTTTAGGGATATAACAATTCCTTGGTCTCGCTAGATACTATCGCAGATTCATCGCGGGATTTTCGAAGATCGCGCAGCTTTAATCTCTTCAGCACAGCAGGGTGTTGTGTATTCGTGGGAAACAAAACAGGAGGACGTCTTTTTAGCTTTTGAAACCCAACTCTACAATGCACTGAGCATCGTCTTTACCCGAGAGTACGGGTGATCTAGTGGTATACCATGATGGTTCGAATCAGAGTCCTAGTTACACGCCGATGCAACACGAGAAGGTGATGGCTTATGTAGTGGATTTACAAGAAGAATTGCACGAGTCACAACCTGCGGTGGGAGCCATGGTCTTTGGATTCAAGTCGGAGGCATTACTTGGACGGTACCAAATGCACTACTTAGACCGATCACAAGGGCCTCCCGTGTACCCTTGTTTCGAAAGAACTAAACATGTGATGGCATCGCTGGATGAAACTTTTGAATGATTTCAACTGTGAAACCTAAACATGTACAAGCCTCGCAGCACACCATCGCCTCTAACCTAACTGATCAGATCCGTTTTGCTCGAACCGAAGCGTTGAAGGACGAGAACCTCCCAGCTGAATCTGTGCGGGGCGTGGAAAATTAGGATCTAACGATCCTGTACTAGTGACCGGACGTGAAAGCCCACATAGCAATGTATGTGAACGATGTTTGACTTATGCGAAAGTAAAGGTGGAGTATCAGAAACCTCCTGGGTTGTGTCAACAACCAGGAACACCCATTTGAAAATAGGAACAAACTACCATGGATTTTGTTACTGGTCTACCTAAAACTCAAAACAGAAACAATATCACCTGGGTGATCGTTGATTGTCTCATGTAACCAGTACACTTTCTTGCAATCAAGGAAAATTGACAAGACTTCGTATCCTGTGAGTAATTACCTGTGAAGGACGGTTTTTAGGCACAGAGTGCCAACTCCTGCTACCTCTGATTTTGATCTATACCTGATTTATGACAGGCAAAACACAACACCCTTGGCTCACGTCTAGACATGAGCATTACTTATCATCGTAGGACAAACGGTCAGAGTAAACGAACCATCCTGAAACTCGAAGACATGCTGCGAGCATGTGTGTGATTGGCTTTAGTGAAAATTGGAAGGACACTTACCTTTGGTTGAGTTCTACTGCAGCAGTTACCATTCTAGTATTCAGACAGCTCTGTTTGAGGCATCGTATGGACGATAATGCCGAACTCCTTGTGGGACTAAGGTGGGTGACAACCTAATCACAGGTCCAGGACTTGTACTTGAAACCTCTGAGAAGATTGTTTAGATCGGGAATCGTATGGCGGCAATGCGTGACCGCCAGGAAAGGTGATAAGCTTAGGAAACGTTGGGAGTTCGCTGCAAGTGAACGTGTCATGATTGAAAGTCTCACCCTGGGAGGGTGCGGTGCGCTTTGGGAAGCATGGCAAGATGAATTTACGTTATGTTAGGCCATTCAAAATTCTGGAAAGAATTAGTGACATGGCCTACAGACTCGAGCTACCTGACGAAATGAGTAACGTTCGCGATGTCATTAAGTCTCGAACCTAAAGAAGTGTTTGTCCGGTGAAACGCTTGTGATACCCCTACTAGAGCCTAAGATTCACGACAAGTTGCAGTTTGTCGAGGAATCCATCGAAACCATAGATCGGGAAGTTAAGGTTCCTAAGCACAGTCGGATGCCAGTCATAAGAGTCCGTTGGAACTCAAAACTAAGTATCCTCAATCACTCAAATCTACTGAAACAATCTTGATGCAACCGATGAACTTTGGGACGAAATTCCCTTTCAAGTTGGGGATGATGTAGCACCCAAGGAAAATCCACAGTCATCTCGACATACTCATCCTGATCTACCACTTCATTCCTCTGAGACTGCTTAACAAATTTCGGGATGAAATTTCTTTCAAGTCAGGGATGATGTGACAACCCAAACTTTCATGGTTAGCGTTTCCTGATTTCTTGACTCCTAGCTTGTATAATTACATTTCATGTCGCGTATCTAAACGTGTGTATGCCATGATTAATCATGAATTGATTGTAAGAGGTTGTATCTATCGTATGATGTAAGTTTGTGCATGTTAGACGATGAGCTTATAAATCCAGTCGCACACCCTTACACAACCGCACGCTTGTGAACCTTGGACCTACATATGATTTACGGCCCAAACCCCCATCATAAGAGTTGATTCGCAGCCCAATAGAGCCCGAAGACCTGGCCCGAAATATTATATGTCTCCAACACTCACATTACCCTCCTATTCTTCTAAACACAAAACGTGAGGAAAACCCTAGTTCCTCTCCACATCGGACGGCGGCTCCATCCTCCCTCGACGGCAACCTCGTGGCCGGAGTCCTCCTCTTCGGCTGAAGCATTCCACCTCCCGTTCCGGCACCACTGCAATCCCCTGGTTAGTGTTCGCGTACTTGTTATAACCGTATTAATGATTTTGACTAGGTGCGAGTTGGTCGATTTGAATGTATGAATGATGTTGGTCTATGCATACTCTAGGATTTTTGATAGATGATTTTGCTAGGATGTTATGGATCTCTTGTGATGATTAATTGGTTAGAATGAACTGGAAAGTTTTTTGCTAATTAACGTGATATGAAAACTGGAAGTTTTATGTTAGTATTTATGGTTATTGTAGAAATTTTAACATTTGATCTTACTGGTTCAACCCAATTAGAGAGTAATTAAAAGGTTAAATGTTGCTAATGATTAATCATTTAAATGGCTGTGATTGATTGCCTTGTTTCGATGTTGGAATGCGATGAAACAGTTAGGATGATTAGGGTTTGTAGAAAAACCATAATCGTATGTTGATATACTGTGACGAAGGTTCCCCACGACGAACTTAAGTCGACGAAGAGTGTGATTCTTCGTCGGCTGGCCTTGGACGAACCCCTAGGGCCTTCGTCGAAATCACTTTTTGACGAAGTATGGGTCTTCACCAACGTGATTCTTCGTCACCATCTTCTTGACGAAGTATTGGGATTCTTCGCCACCATCCCTCTTGACGAAGTATAGATCTTCGTAGGGAGTATCCTTTGCCGAGGAGCATCCCACGAACAGTGGTTTATGATGATGAAGTTGATGAATGTTTGTATTTATAAAGTTGTATAATATTAATTAAGAATGAGATACCTGATTTAATTCGTGTGAATGGCAAACTTAACTATTAAGTGCTGTAATGTAACATACACGTGAGACGTGGACTTGTATAAGATTCGAGTTTTTGTTATGAGTCATATGGTGATCCTTGTGGTGAATGCAATCTGTGACTGTACGTGATGTAATTATTATGAAGCTAATGTTATGGGTAACTACTGTTGGGAATGTGAACTTGTGTTATGAGTGCGTATGGAATCTAAATGTTTGCTACGTGTTACGTGACAATGTTGTTACATGTGACTTGTTGAATACGTGATCTGGATATGTGTTTACGAAACTGATCATCTTTGGTAACCACGGTAGGGTTTGGTTGACCAACTTGGAACGGGTAATGTAACGTAACATACCGAGCAAATCTAAGGTGAGTTCACTGCTCTTTTTCAAGCATGCGTCCTGGGAGGGACATCTGGTAAATATTCTGGGGAGGAATATTGGGTAATTGGTTTGAGTGGAATGTTAAACCGGAATGTTGGATAATACACTCACTCCTATCACCTTAAGTCCCATCTTCTACCGAAAAGGTTACCGGGGAGGCAACAGGGTTATTAGTTGATAGCGCTATTAGGTTTGGCACCCTCACACCGTACCGGGGAGGACGGGCGTGAACTAATTACCTTAAATCATGACCATGCTTTGATAGGGGAATTGGGGACGGGCAAATAATCTGGAGCCATCTTGTACGGTATCGAGTTATTATCAACATTGTTTTTGGAATTGCTTTTGAACTAAACTAAACTTTTGACAGTAAAACATGTAACACGATTCTCGGTAAACAAAACTGTGAACTCACCAGCGTTGTCTGATACATTTTTCTGCATGCTTGCAGGCCTATAGGTACATGTTGTTGGATCTTGCTATCTGGAATGCTGGAGTGGTCATGGGTCGAGATACATGGAATCATGAGATATATCTACTGGCGTACATACACATGGAATATGAAAAACATAATAAATGATTTATGCTTTCGCTGAACATGTCATGTTTAATAAATATTTTGTAACACTTTATTTTAATGAAAGCAAGTTTTTATTTGAATTATTATTATGAGTTCAATGTGATTGGTGGCTAGATCCTGGTATGTCACACATTTAGCGGGGTTTCCGCATGTGGTATTTTGGGGGTGTAACAGATACCACCGGCCTCTCATGTGCTCCCCTAGGGGTAAAGGGGTATTGGGTTGCGACAGGAGGTGGTATCAGAGCTACAACCACTGATTTAAGCCACAGAAGTGTTCTGTCGACACCAATATTTTTTTCAATTATGTTAGGAAATAATCTATGTGATTATATGTATATATGTATATTATTATTTTGTGTTATTTGACAATCTGTTAGTTTACAGTATGAGTGAGCAAGGTACGTCTGATGCTTACCGTCATCTAGATAGTTCCCCCAAGAGTGAAGGAACCTCGTTACAGCCTACTCCTTTTGGGTATTCTGCTGATACGGAAGAGGGAATTTTCATCTTTAAGTCACAATCTGAAGAACCGTTCCCTCCGAAAAAGAGAGGATGGTTCTGTAGGGGAGCACATGAGAGGCGAAAGAGGATGAAAAAGTTACAGCAACAAAGAGCGTTAGCAACAGCCAATAGGGAAATAAATGCCCAAACTCAGGAGGGAGTTAATAGACAGTTGGCAAACTTTCATATGCTAGCCACCACTACAGCAGATCCAAACCTTGATCAGATAATTGCACCACAACCATTGCCACTATTTCCAACCCAACCAATGGAGATAGAACCTAACCAAGGAAACCAATTTCCCTTACCAGCATTTGACCCTAACGAGATACCTAGAATCCCAGGACCTAATCCTCTAGCCTATGATCCATGGGAAGATGACCATAGGGATTATCAGGAGCTCTATCCTCAGGAAGAACCAATACCAAATCCCATAGCATAGTATACCAACCTTAATCCTTTAGATCCATATTGGGATAACGATCAGTATGTTCAGGAGATATTAAAAAACCCGTACCCATATGGAGAACCGATACCTCAGTACCCTGACCCAGTACCCGCACCACGACCACCCATGAGTGACGAGAATGTGCAGGAACTCTGGAAATATGGTGAAGAACTGATAGAGGGAGGAGAAAGGATAAGACAAATAGGAGAAAAGCTCGTATGGAAATATGACGAGCGAGAAATGCAGTTTTGGATGAACAACCCTTAGTAATAATATATATATATATATATATATACATATATATAGGAGAAGGATCCGTTAGAAACCACCCTTTATTGCGAGAACCAGTGTGAACACAAACAGTAATACCTAAAAAAATCTAAAAAACACCCAATTTTTTTTACTATTTTTTTTGGAAAAATCGCTATATTTCGTTTATAATTAAAAAAAATTTCAAAAAAAAAATATTCGAGTCACAGTTATCCATGCACATGTGCATTTGTATCATTTCTTTGACAAATTCCGTAATTCATTACAAATATTAGACAATTGCACTTACATTTACACTACCATGTGTAATACACTACTTTTTACGTTAACAATATTAGAAATGCACATGTGCATCTATGTGTATCAACATGAAATAAGGTGTGTTGGTACACTACTTTCTCTTTCATCTATCATTCCATCCATAATACACAAACATGCACATGTGCATTTTTGTCATGTATTTGAGAAATTCCGTAATTCATTACAAATATTAGACAATTGCACTTTCATTTACACTACCATATGTAATACACTACTTTTTACATTACCAATATTAGAAATGCACATGTGCATCCATATGTATCAACATGAAATACGGTGTTTTGGTACACTACTTTGAATACACTTTCCCTTTCATCTATCATACCATCCACAATACACTACCATTACCTCTTACCATCCATAATACAATATCATTACCTCCTACCATCCATAATACAACACCATTACCAATATTTTCACTTTATTACATGTATATCAACACCATTTACACCATCCAATCATCATATTACATCATAAAGTAACAACTATAGCCAAACCATCAACCACTAGATATAACTAACCAAAAAACATGTATATGGACCTACTTCTCTATTCAAAATCACAAACTTTTTGTAACAAAACATGTTATATCATGGTTATACCTAATGATGCACATGTGCATTTTGAATATTTGTAATGTAAAAAGTAGTGTATTACGGATGGTATTGTAAATTAAAGTGCAGTTGTCTATTACTGATAATGTATTACGAAATTTGTCGAAGTAATGATACATATGCACATGTACATGGATACCTGTTACTAAAAAAATGTTTTTTTTGTAACTAAATATAGCGATTGTTGGTAAAAAAAATATAAAAAAAAAATTTTAGTGCTTTTTTGATTTTTTTAGATTTTATTTTATGTTCCAATTGGTTATAGCGGTTCTCGCAATAAGGGTGGTTCTCAAATGAACCTTACCCTATATATATATATATATATAAATGCATGTAGTTTGAAATTTTTTTTAACTAAAATAGATAACCTAATATCTATCGATGCATAACTAGTAGTGTGTTTAAAGTTTAGTTGTAGGTTGTAATATATATATATATGAAAAGAGTAAAAGTCGCAATGTTCGACGTTTTTTATCAACTTGTTTGCCTGATTGTTTGCATTAAATTTTATTCTGTGATATTAATACCTGATAAATGTTTGTAAATCAAGATGGACAAAGAAGTAAATCAAGAAAACCAGAATAATGATAATAATGGAAACCAAGTAGATAACAGTGCCATCCAACATATAGTAGCACAAGGAATTATAGATGCTATGCCATATATTATCAAGTCTGTTAAAGAAGCAGAAAATAATAAAAGTGGAAGTAAACGACCACCTAGTGAACCCAGTCACAACATGAATAATGGACCGCTACTCCAATTACCCATTCCAAAACGAAGAAGAACCATGTCATATGGTTGTTCTTACAAAGAATTCTGGTCTTGCAAACCAATAGAATTCTCTGGCAATGAAGGAGCCATTGCAGCTTTACGTTGGATAGAAAAGACAGAGGCAGTCTTAAAAATAAGCAAATGTGCAGATGAAGATAAGATTATGTTTTCTTCTAATCTTTTTAAGAATGCAGCCTTAGAATGGTGGAATACTATTCTCTAGTCTAGTGGAAGTGATAAAACTTATAGTATGGAATGGACCGACTTTAAGGATATAGTTGAAAGGAAATTTTGTCCTCCTCATGAAAAAGAACAAATCGCTAATAAGTTCTTAAATCTTAAAATGACTATAATAGACTGCAAGGGTTACACTACCATATTCTTCGAATATGCTAAAATAGTGCCAACCCTGGCCTCACCAGAACCAGTATTAATCTCCCGTTACATCTGGGGATTAATTAGTGAAATCAGACATGTAGTCAAGGCAGCTAGACCACAAACCATAGAAGAAGCAGTAGAATTAGCCAATACCTTGACTGATGAATTAGTACGTACGCAAGAGGAAAACCAGAGAAAGAACGTAGCCCAAAGACTTACCCAAGAATTTCGTTATGGGAATAACTACCGTGGGAAAAGTACAGGTTCTACTTCTGCACCTTACTGTAAGTACTGCAAAAAGAAGCATTCAGGAAGATGCTCAATATACTACAACTTCAACAAAATGTCTGGACACAAGGAAGAAGACAGCAGAAAGAAACCCGGCAATAATCTATGCTTCAACTGTGGAGAGACTAGGCATATCAAACCGAATAGTCCGAAACTAGCTCTAGCAACAAACAACAAAACTACTAAGAATGCCCGAGCATTTGTTCTGACAGCTGAAGAAGCCAAGATGATTCCAGATGTGATTGCCGGTACGTTTTTAGTTAATGATATTTTTGCTAAAGTATTATCTGACTCTGATGCAAACCAAAGTTTTATTAATACTTCGTTCTGCAAACTTCTCAATCAACCATTAACTAAACTTCAACAAGAATGTCTGGTAGAAACGGCGAATGGAGAATCCATTAAGATTACTGAAATCTTGCAGGGAGCAAGAATAGAAATTTTGAACCATAATTTTATAGCTAACATTTATCCAATGATTCTGGCTGGATTTGATATCGTATTAGGAATGGACTGGTTAGTAGCCAATCACGCCAGCATTCTATGTGATCAAAAGTCAGTACAAGGAAATTCACCAAAAGGAGAAAAGATCACAATTAGAGGAGATAAGCCAACTAGGTCCACAAAATTCATTTCTTTGATAAAAACAACAAGTTGTGCAAGGAAAGGATCACTAGTGTATATGATTTCCATAATCATTAACACTTAAGGAAAAGAATTAAAAGATATCCCCGTGGTATCTAAATTCTCAGATGTTTTTCCAAAAACCACCAGATAGAGAGGTTGAATTCAGAATTCACCTAATACCAGGAACAACACCGATTGCCAAGGTACCTTACCGTTTAGCACCAGCGGAGATGCAGCAACTAAAGAAACAGTTGGACGAACTTCTGGAGAAAGGTTTCATACAGCCTTGTTCATTGCTATGGGGAGCACCAATCTTGTTTGTCAAGAAAAAGGATGGATCAATGCGTATGTGCATCGATTACCGAGAATTGAACAAGGTTACGATTAAAAATCGGTACCCACTACCGAGAATCGATGATCTTTTCGATCAACTGCAAGGAGCTCGATTCTTTTCTAAGATCGATTTACGCTCAAGATATCATCAATTAAAAGTACAGGAAGAGGACATTCCTAAAACTGCTTTCAGAACAAGGTACGGTCATTATGAATTTACAATCATGCCATTTGGTTTAACCAATGCCTCAGCCGCATTTATGGACATGATGAACATAATATGTAAACCATATCTGGATAAATTCATAATTGTCTTTCTAGATGATATTCTTATTTCTGCTAAGAGTAAAGAAGATCATGCGGAGCATTTGTTTATACTTTTAAATTTGCTGAGAAAAGGACAGCTTTACGCTAAATTTTCAAAATGCGAATTTTGGTTAAAGGAAGTGAAATTCCTTGGACACCTTGTTAATCATGAAGGAATTCATATAGATCCCACAAAAATCGAGGCGGTTACTAAGTGGAAAGTCCCTGAATCACCGACGGAGGTGAGAAGTTTTCTTGGACTAGCAGGTTATTATAGACGTTTTATTCAAGATTTTTCTAGAATAGCCATTCCCTTAACGAAATTGACCTGCAAATAAATTAAGTTTGAATGGGGACCAAAACAGTAGGAAGCTTTTAGGATTCTAAAGCAAAAATTAACCAACGCACCCATACTAGCGTTACCAGAAGGAACTGAAGACCTGGTAGTCTATTGTGACGCTTCTAAATTAGGTTATGGATGTGTGTTAATGCAGCGTCAAAAGGTTATAGCCTATGCCTCCATACAACTTAAGAATCATGAAGAGAATTATACAACCCATGATCTAGAGTTAGGAGTTATAATTTTTGCCCTTAAAATTTTGAGACACTATCTTTATGGTAGCAAGTTTACTGTTTTCACCGATCATAAGAATCTAAGACATGTTTTTGGGCAAAAGGAGTTAAATATGAGACAGAGACGCTGGATGAAGATTCTTAGTGATTATGATTGTGATATCCAGTATCATGCAGGAAAGGCTAATGTAGTAGCTGATGCTTTAAGTTGAAAGTATCATGAAAAGCCAAAGAGTACAATCTCTCAAGATAAATTTGCAGATAGATTTAAATGAGCAAATTAGACAAATACAAGAAACAGTAATCAAGGACGATACTGAAAAATTAAAAGGAATGATTAAGGAATTAGAACAAGGAACAGATGGAATTTGGAGATTCCATAAGAAAAGAATCTGGATACCCAAATAAGGAAACCTATGCCACCGAATTTTAGAAGAAGCCCATAAGTCTAAGTATACGATACACCCTGGTAATGATAAAATGTATCAAGACTTAAGAAATAATTTTTGGTGGATAGGAATGGAAAAGGATATAGCAACCTATGTTGCTAAGTGTCTAACCTGTTCACAGGTTAAAGCTGAACATCAGAAAACCTTAGGTTTATTGCAGCAATTAGAAATGCCAATATGGAAATGGGAATTGATAACAATAGACTTTGTTACTAAATTGCCCAAGACACGAAAAGGTAATAATGCAATCTGGATGATTGTAGACAGATTAACCAAATCTGCTCATTTCTTACCTATGAAGGAAACTTTAAGTATGGAACAATTAGCTAAGTTATATGTAAATGAAATAGTTTCATTACATGGACTAGTTTCCAGAAAGCAATGGGAACCAAGTTAAAACTAAGCACATCTTATCATCCTCAAACGGACGGACAAAGTGAAAGGACAATTCAGACAATGGAGGATATGCATAGAGCTTGTGTAATTGATTTCGGAGGAAATTGGGACGATCATTTACCATTAATAGAATTTTCCTACAATAACAGCTATCATACCAGTATCAATGCTACACCATTCGAAGCACTTTATGGACGAAAGCGCCGAACTACAGTCTGTTGGGCAGAAATTGGAGAAAAACAACTACCAGGACCAGAGATAGTACAAGAAACAACGAACAAGATTATTTAAGTCAAGGAAAGAATGAAAGCAGCAAGGGATCGTTAAAAGAGTTATGCTGATAACAGACGAAAACCATTGGAATTTCAGGTAGGAGATAAGGTATTATTAAAAGTTTCTCCATGGAAAGGAGTGGTCAGATTCGTTAAGAGGGGAAAGCTAAACCCCATGTATGTTGGACCTTTTGAGATTATTAGAAAAATAGGACTAGTAGCTTACCAGCTACAACTACCAGAGGAAATGGCAAGAATACATGATGTATTTCATGTATGTAATCTCAAGAAATGTTTAGCAGATGAAACATTAAAGGTACCTCTTAAGAACATAGAGGTAAATGAGAAACTTAAGTTTATAGAGAAACCCCTGCAGATTGAAGATAGAAAGATCAAGAATCTCAAACACAAGAGATTGGTTCTGGTCAAAGTGAAATGAGATTCCAAGAGAAGACCATAATACTCTGGGGAGCTCGAATCAGAGATGCAAAGGAAATATCCACACCTATTCCAGTAGACCTCGAGGACGAGATCTAAAACAAGGTGGGGAGGATATAACAACTCTCCCAAAATCCTTAAAATATACCCGGTATATGAAAAACGAACTTAATATACCTGTATATTAATAAAAATCAAATAAAAACAAAAATATATGTCGCTCGCGGGGCGCGACCGACTTCTCTGGGACTGTCGCGGGCCACGACAAGGTGACACCAGGTCGCACCCTATTGCGCCACGTGTCCAAACGCGTGTTGAGGCTAGTCATTGACTCGACCAAGCTAGGCCCTAGCCTAGTGGCCTCGCGGGCCGCGAAGGCCTTGCCTTCTATCTCTTGCAGGGCGCGAGGGAACCAGGATCAGGCCTATAAGAGGAGGCCTCTGGCCTCAGTTTCAGTTGCTCAATTCATTTCTTCTCTTTGTCCCTATTATAGCAATAGTGTTGCTCAATATAATACCCCTAAAAAGCGAAGCTCTGACTCGTTGTAACTATTATAACCCCCGGTTACGTATTAGTTACTCTACCCGATTGATCTATGGTTCCGTAACGCATGTCAAGGCTCTGCCTGACTCAGTCGTTGGAGTTCTGACTCAGGGTTTTGGCTAATGTAAATTGGGTTATCTTACTAACACGTGTGCATTATTTAATTTTAATAGATTATAACCAGAAAGTCATCAGAAAACAGTAGTATTATCTAAAACAACAATGTGAGTCATTCTCTTTTTCTACTAAACTATTTTAACAAAGCCTCAATTGTTTTAAATTATGATAACAATGATTGAGTCTATGTATTCTACAATTACTGTCAGTATGTTGGGGTTTTGTATAACATTACTTGTTACTATACTGTGAATAGTAACATTACCACAAGTCAGGATTGACAGTACCGTGGGTGGTAATTGGGTAGATATAAACATTGTACTCGCCCTCAATACTGTAAAATGATAAAAGCTTGTTTTGATCAAATTCGGATGCACTCACCAGTATTTCTTGCTGATAAAATGTTTTTAAAACGCGTTTCAGGTAACAAAATGTGAAAGACAAATAGAAGCCAGCTGGAGAGCACTGAAGGCTTGGAAAAGTGGCTATAAAAGTTACCTAAATAAAGAAAGAAGTTTTATTTCAATAGATTAGGGTTTATCCCTATAAACATATCATAATGGAAACTTGGTTTTTCCCATGTATTTATTATTTATAAAAGTGTGGTGTTTTAACTGTGATAAACTATTTCCGAACTACGGTCCTGATGTTAATTTCCGCTGTTAATAAACACCGATACCACCGGCTCTGTGTGCAAGCTCGCGGCCGGCCGCCTCTCGGGGTAAGGGGTCGGGAGTTGCGACACGAGCGGTACAAAATAATTGGACCAAAGAGGAGGAGATCGTCGTATGCAATGCTTATATTCATAAATCCGAAAACAAAAAAAAGGAAACAAACAAAAAGGTAATTTATTAGATAAAAGTTCTTGAACATTTTATGAGTTTAGTTAGTGAAACCGATCGCATCGTTGATCAAGTGTCTTGGAAGTGGAAGGCTTTTGCTAAAAAATTAAATCTCTTCAATTAATGTTGCCAAAAACAGTATTATTTTATTAACCTTTTGCATTATATTATATTTTACATTGTCGTATTACTTTTAGAAAATGTTTTATGTATGTACATATGTTTCTTCAAATATGTTATAGAAACAACGTTGGTCGAGTGGAAGCTCATATTTAGATATTGTGAATGAGGCTTTCACTCTTTACAAGAAAGAGTACCGTCAAGGTTTCACCCACTTAAAGTGTTGGGAAGTTGTACACAACCACGCTAAATGAGAAATACTATTGATGGATGTGGAGTTTGAATGTGATCAAGCATCAAAAATAACAAAAACATACAAGTGACAGGGATGCTTTAACAAGATCCATTCCCGACATCAACCTCAATGAAGACTTTGAAGATTTTATGGAGGACACAAAACCGTCTAGGCTATAGCTTGCAGCGAAGAAAACCCCGAAGGATCATTTAGTAAGGGATAAATTTTATGGTTTTGTTCTGTACTAAATGTTTCAGATTTTCGGCTGCATAAATTTTATTCTGTACTAAATGTTTCAGATTTTCTACATGTCGGCATAAATTTTATTCTGTAATAAATGTTTCAGATTTTCAGCCGCATTGGTGTGTGTAAGGTGTAATATATTTTTATTGATATTTTAAGCCCATTTTACACATTAGTCAAGTTTTAAATTTATAAAACACGATATTCTACTAACACTAAACACACAGTTGGGCAAGTGCACCCATCGTGACCGTAGTATAACGTTGGTAAGATACCGTGGTCGTCCAAGGACACAAGAACTTTTAGTACCGCTTTATCCTCAACGTCTAATCAATCTAAAATTTTTTAGAAAAAGTTTTAAATATAAAAAATAAAAACTAAAAATGCAGAAATAAAAATAAAGTAAAACAGATAGACAAGATGAATCACTTGGATCCAACTCGCCTTTAATCTATCCTTTGATGATTTTCGCACTTTTACACTTTTTAAGAGTTTATCTTAGTTATAGTAGTAGGCCCCTCTTTTGAAGGTGACGTTACCCTCAACCCAGTGGTTTGAGTCAGCAAGGATACAATCCCAAAGGGTCGGAATATTGGAAGATAACTAATTAAGTTATTAATGCGAAAAGTGGTAGGCCCCTCTTTTAAAGGTGACGTTACCCTCGGCTAAGTGGTTTGAGTCAGTAGGGATACAATCCCAAGTAGCCGGTTTAAAGTATTAATAGTAGTTTACATATGAGGGGATCAAGCCATTCGCACCCCCGCCATCCAATACCAGTGGGTATTGAAGGAGGTCCTAGTAAGCTTGACCCAGGTCCTTGCAGGATCTATACACTGAACAAGGCAAGAACCTTACTAAACAATTCCCTTAACCCCCGACCAGGTAGCCAACATATCTCTATATACACCGTAGAGATATGAATGGTGAAAATCTTTTACTTTATATAGACTGTAAAGTAATGCCAAGACACCACGGACAAATGATAAAGAAGTTTCACCTTCAACATAAGAAACTAGTTATTAAAGTCATTAATACAAAACCAAATAAAAAGTGCGAAAAGATTAAAAATCAAAAGTAATACATTAAATGCTTGTCTTCACCAAGTGATGTAAGAGACTTAGCCAAACATGGCCATTGATTAACAAGAACTCTTACGATCAATCTTGAATCCCGAGACTACTACACACACTCTAAGGTGGATGATGGATGATGGTGGTGGATGTGGGTGTTGTAGTGGTGGTGGAGAGGTGGTTTGCCAAGGGATGCCTTTGAAGTGAGCCAAGCACCCCTATTTATAGCCTGAACAGAAGCCCGGCCACGGCCCCGTGTCCAGCGGACACGCCCCCGTGGCCATCCTTTTTCTCTTCCTTCATTAATTGCATTTGTCTTCATTGGGCTCCACACGACCCGTGTTCGCTGGGCACGTCCCCGTGCGCAGAAGCGTATCTGTACTACCAAGATTTGCAAGATTCTGCAAATCTTAGCGTTGACCATGCCCCGTGCTGAGCTGGGCATGCCCCCGTGGTGGGCGTAGAAGCTTCCACAACTTTGTCCATTTCTGCAGACATCTGACCACGCCCACGTGTCCAGCGAGCATGGGCCGTGGTCAGCCTTCTGTTTCTTGTTTTGCTCTTGGGGATGCTGCCGAGGGGTCGGGCATGTTACGTTTATTCCTTTTCTTTATATTTATGTTAGTTTTTGCTGCATATTTGTTCCTTTTGTTCGTTTAAGCTCATTTGGTCCTGAAAATACAAAAGGAAGACAAAAGCACACTTTTTCCAACATTAGTACTAAAAAAGGGTTAGTTTTATGCCTCATTTGATGTAATTTATATGTTGCATTTTACACACATCAAATACCCCCACACTTGAATTTTTGCTTGTCATCAAGCAAAACTCTTTATTATGTGGCTTACAAACTCAAATAGAATGGGTAGAAGAGAAGTTTTTGGGCTTGTCTTTGATTGTCGGGAATCCAAGATCTGTATTGTGTTTTCTTTTTATTCTATTTACAATCCTATTCGTTATGATTTATTTAGAACGTTTCTTAAGAGAAATTACTTATTTGGGCATAACATGCCTCTTTAAAATTCCATATATATACAAGCTCACATACCTCACGGGAGATCACTCCACACTCAGTCGAAGATGTATTTTTGTGAAACACTCGAGACCAGCATGGAACTTACTTCTACCATATGCTTGCCCAGCAATCAATCCTCCTCCTTTTTAACTATAAACCTTTGTAAATATCAAGAGGACTTGGGAAAGGGTTAGGCTTGGGCTAAAGGTAGGTGGTTTTGGTTAGTGGTTAGTAAAAAGGGCTAAAAGCGTAAAAAGCGTCGGTCGTCGTAAAACTTTTTTTTTGTTTTTGTGAGTATTATTCAAACTAATCATCTTCAAACAAAGTTTCTTTGAGGAACTTGTTTGTTTATTGCTACAGTATCATTTGTTTGATAGAAACGTCACAAGAAAACGAGCTTTTTACTAAAATAAAAGGGTTGAAAAGAAAAAGGTTTTGGTGGGTAAAGGGTGTTTGTTTTGTGGGTTTAGAAATGAAAAGGTTTAGGCTCAAAGGGGTTAACTAGAGGGATTTTGGGTAGGTGATAAAGAAAAATGAAAAAATAATGGTGTTGAAAGAAAAATGGGTTAGTCCTAATGCCTCCATCATTTACTTACTTGGGTTTAAGTTGGTAAGGACCGGGAATGCATCGTTGTGGCAAGTTCTAGAGTCGTAAGAACCAAGCGGCTATTCACACAAGAAACGAAAAATGAGCATTTAATTCTAAAGATGTATGCTTGTATGCTCAATAAAGTCTTAAAACTCACTTATTGTGGGAATGGGTTTAAAATGTGATCAAGTATATATAATCAAATTTTAATTAGATTTGTCACGCCTTTTCATAATTTTCTTATGTTGGTTCTTTTTATCACGACGCTATCGGTTGTAAATTTGTAAAAATATAACCTTTTTAGAACTTGTTATTCCTAAATTAAACCAAGACAAGTAAAAAAATAAAAATTTGGGGTGATTAGCGGTTCCAATAGAGTTTTGTGTAAAGCTTGTTATTAGGACTTGCAAAATTCAAGGTTTTAGCATCCCCCCCACACTTAAATTACACATTATCCTCAATGTGTCCCAAAAATAAGTTTTTAGGTTGATTGAATGTGTAAAACGTTGTTTAAAAGCAAAATTTTGTGTTACTGGGTGTCTGGCCACAGGCCCGTGTTGATCCGGGCATGGCCCCGTGGTCAGATTGCCAGTATCATAATTAAACAGAAGGCTGGGCACGGGGCGTGTTCAGTGAACACGGCCCCGTGTCTAGTTACCTGAACTGGGCATTTTCTGCAGAACCTCGGGCACGGGGGCTTGTTGGGCTGAGCACGGCCCCGTGCTGACTTTGCTGTAATGTTGGAAACTTATCGGGAGGCTCTGTTTTTGTGCATGGGGTGTGGTTTTAAAGTTCCCTTTGTAATCTCCACCTTTTCAAGTGTGTTTTATTCCTGAAAAGTAAAGCTAAACTAGAAAACAAAAAAGTTAATCTAAACTAAAACTACGGATAGTTCCGCGGAATGCCTCCGTGGTGCGCCACATTTATAAGGGTCCTTGGCTAGACCCAAAGTTAGTCATTTGTTACCCAAGTGGGATGTCTTGCATCCCATGTTGCACCGTCGTAGATCATCATCCAAGCTTGAGTCTATGACATCCATGTAGTTGACCGGGTCGTCTTCTACTCTTTTTCCAACCCCGAACTTCATTTCTTCGTCTCCGACCCTTAATGTCAACTTCCCATCACGCATATCTACCAACGCGTGAACGGTGGAAAGGAATGGTCTTCCTAGAACGAGTGGTACTTCGGTATCTTCCTCCATATCGAGTATGACAAAGTCGTCCGGGAAGACACAGTTTCCGACTTTTACCAACAGATTTTCGGTGACACCTTGTGGGTATTTGATAGACCTATCGGCGAGTTATATGCTCATCTTTGTGGGGCTTGTCTTACCTAGTCCGAGTCGGTCAAACATTGAAGCCGGCATGAGATTGATGCTGTTAGTACATATGTCTGTAGCTTCAGTCTGCATCGAGTCTTGTATATTTTGTGTTGTGTATGTATTTTGTATATGTATGAACATGTAACACCCTAACACGTTTTAACCAATTTTAACGCAGCGGAAAATACATACTAAAAATTTCTTTCATGATATTCTTTCTTTCACTTAAATAAATTAATTCCTTTTCATAAATTAATTAAAAACTATCATATGTATATCGAATTAAATGACCACATACACACCCACGTACAATCCATGTCTTGACTCGATCTTCAACCGCGTACACATCTTGCGCAAACATTTATAAACCTGTACAACCTGCAGTCACCACAACCAATTGCTTCATTAGCAACCGGTGACATAATATATATACTTTAAAACGTGCATAATCAAGCATCAACATCTCTTATTCTCGTTCATATAAGTCCATTCGCCCATCCATTCGGACACTCCCGTCTGACTTCCATACTTAACCTTCATTCTCCATTATTAGTATACCTGCACTTCCATTTCATTTCTAACAGAAAACAATTAGCATCATTATACTTTCCTATCACTTTCGACTCCTTTTTCCGTAAACTTACCTATTCACTGCCATTGTTTAATACTTTCTCACATGTATCACAATAATCATCATACCACAATATATTTAACATCTAAAGTGTAAGTCCGGGATTTACTTACCTTACGCGTCCGTATTTGCATTCGCTTACTTGAGTCTTCTTGTCCCGTTAGCCTTCCATGCTCCCATCCATCTTGACATGATTCATATACTTTCATGTCATTACATTTACATCCTTATTAGCATACATGATTATTCATATGAACGATCATATCAAGTTCATATCTCACATATGTATTTCATTAGCCGATTCAAACAAGCATATAGCATACTCAACATCATCATAACACAACCTTCACATATTATTGTCATTTAGACATTTCATCAAACACATGGTGTGCGTACAACTTCCTAGGCACCATGTACAACTAGTTTATGCATAATCTTCCTAGTTCATTCATATTTCATCAAATCTTCTTACTTATTAACAAATACCATTAACACATAAACATCAAACATATCAACACCATATTTCTTTCGATTCATTTAACAATAGTTCACCATAACACAACATAATTCATGAATATTGAACAAGGATTGTACATGATGAACACCCATGTCATCTTAATCATCCAACTAGTGGGTTTACATCCTTAAACATCAAAATAGTCAAAATTATGCATAACACATGTTCCCTATGATGATGTTAACACATATTCATGCTTAATTTCATACAAATTCGTGGATTGATCATAACCCACTTTTCACAAGATCATCAAATCTTAAATTACAACTTACCACATGTTTGCTAGGGCTAGATCATCAAGAAAATGAGTTCATGCAACGGATTTGAGCCTAATCTCCTTGTCAATTTGAAGCTTTCTTGTGAACTAGGGTTTACACCCATGTCTTCTTCCCCTGATCGATCTCACGCACACACACCTAGTGTGTGTGTGTGTTTTCCTTTTTATTTAATAAATCATGTTTCCTTTTTAATGGTTTTGGTCCCTCAAACTTCGTTTCAATTAACAAAGAGACTAACACTCATTATCTTGTTACTTATATACATGTCACCACTCGGTCAATTATTCCTAGTCAACTTTTATTTACGGGTTCACTTTTACCCCAAACGGTATTTTACCCGTTCCTTTATATTAACCGGTTTTAAATTATCAAACCCATTTTTTTGGGTGTTACAGAACATGTATGTATGTTTGTGTAAAGACAACTCAGGGAACAATGCGTAAATGTAAAAGTGAAATCCGTTGGACGACGAATGTCATCCGATCGGATGGCCATCCGATCGGATCACCATCCGATCGGGTGACACTTAATCCTCCCTGGTTGCCTATAAATAGCTTGCTAGTGTTAGATCATTAAGACCTTTTGCTGAACTTGTAAGCGAAGCTCTGCTAGTCTGGAGTTCTATCGGATCCTCTGTATTTTCATCATCTTTGAATATAATTCAGACGCGTTAAATGTTGAACTTGTCGTTGTTGATTCTGTGATATTATCAAGGGATTCCGCACCTTGATTCTGATCGATCCAGCCATGTTCTACTCGAACAGATCTTGAGATAAACAGCCTAACAAGTGGTATCAGAGCCACAGGAGGTTGAATCGGAGACGACCACTACAAATTCACCGGATTTTCAGCGATTTTCTGCCAATTTCTGTCAAATTTCACCGGAAATTTTGACAAATTTCTCATCTTCTACCTCATTTCTTGTTGTTCTTACATTTTTTACATCTTAAAACAGAGAAAACTCAAAATTAAGCAAGAATTCACGGACGAAATTGAGTAATTTTCATATCAAACGAATCGAAATTGAACAGAGATTAATCCTACAAAATTTCATTGGAAAATTCGAACTAAAACTGAATCAAATTAAGCAAAAACCATGTCGAGTTCTTCGTTCTTGCTGACGTCATCCACCCGATCGGATCATCATCCGATTGGATTGGCTTAGATTGTTCTTAATTCGCTAGGTGACGTCATCATCTCACTCGATCGGATCACTATCCGATTGAAGTGGTATTGTAGTTTGAAGGTTTTACAACTGACGTCATCATCTCACTCGATCGGATCAACATCCGATCGGTGAAGTGTTGAAGGTTAAAGGTTTAAAGGATCTTGTGTCACTCAATCGAATGACCATCCGATCAGATCACCAACCGATCGGATCGCCATTCGACACTTGATATCCGACACTTGGTGTCACACCCCCAAAATACCACGTGCGGGAACACCGCAAGGCGTGTGACGTACCAGGATCCGAGCCACCAATCATGACGAACCAATAATAAATATTTAATAAAACATTTGTTCCATTGCATAAGATAAATCCAAGTCAAGAGTTAAAATCAAAGAAAACATTCAGCGGAAGCATAAGGTTAATTGTTTAACAACTGTTGCAAAATAAGTGTTTAATAATCAATGTGTTAAATATTCAAGAGTCTCGATCCATGACTACTCCAGCACTCCCAGATAGCAAGTCCATAACAAACACCTAACGACCTGCAAGCATGCAGACAAGTGTGTCAGACGACGCTGGTGAGTTCAAAGTTTTGTTAACGCGTTTAGTTACCAGATGTGTGTTTAGAACAGTTCAACGTTATGTTTTGATGTTGTTATTAACTCGATTACCGTAAGTGGCTACTAGATGTGAATGCCCAACCCCAATGCCTCTATCAAGGCATTGGTCAAGTGGTCGAGGTAATTAGTTCAACTAACAACCTCGAGTAGATGTAAGGGGTCTTATATATACACGATGTGAATGCCCAACCCCAATGCCTCTATCTAGGCATTGGTCAAGTGGTCAAGGTAATTAGTTCACGCCCGTCCTTTCGGCACGGTGTGAGGGTGCCAATCCTAATAGCGCTATCAACTAAATACCTCGTTGCCTTGCCGGCAACACGGTAGATGTAGGGGGTCTTACATAATAGAAACTAAGCAATAACAAACATCCCATTAACCTGCATTCCTCCCTGGAACGTTACCCGATATCCCTTCCCGGGATGCATGCTTGGAAAAGAGCAGTGAACTCACCTTAGATTTTCTCGGTATGTTTCGTTACATTACCCATTCCCAGTTGGTCAACCAAATCCTAATAGGGTTACCAATGACAGTCAGATTCGCGTACACGGAAATCACAAACTCTTTGTACACATTGCACAAGTAATACACAAGTGTAGCACTTATTATCACACAAGCTGTAGTAAGTATTCGGCTCTATGTACATTCACATTACAAGTGCTTATTTCGCAATAGCACCTATCATTAGTTCAGTTCTCGTTCACGTAAGTATGCAAGTTCACAAACACAAAATAGTTTAATAATTCAGAACCTCATATTCACGTGTGTGTATGTGTGTGTCAAAATTATTAATCGGCCCAATAAACTGTGCGATTGATCACTAATGTTTGGGCCCAACTGTAATTATGTTCATCTAAGATTTGTGCATCCCGGTTACTAGGTAAGGCCGGTTTAAGTGTGCGATCATGCCTTACTGACCATGCAATCATGTCAATCCAAGTGTGAATGCGAGATTAGTGTGTCACCAGATTGTTTACAATAATACTTCATACATTATGGTGGGGTATAAGGTGTGTGTTGAGTGCTACCCACTCTTGTGCGGTTCCGAAATTGCCAATTCATTCATCAAAAGTTAACACCATAATAAACGACCACATTGGATTAAGCCACCTAACATTTAGTCATTAGGTTTATGCATTAGTGATCATCATGTATATCATCTTTCTTATAACAATTTTCATATGCCAAAACATTATGCACAGTATCATTATCTGATCATATTATTCAATTCCCTTACCCTACCAACACATGTATAACAATCTTTCTAACAACATAATTCCCCAATCATTGTTTAACGTGTAAATAGCATAACATCAAGTTTCTCATGATCATCAAACATACATATAATTTCGGTTAATCCAGATTACACACAAACGCTATTACTAATTAAAAGTTAACATAAATACAACTCTACTAACCAGGAACTCGATTGTACAAGACGATGTCTCGATGGATGATGGGGGGGGGGGGGGGGTCTCCTCTGCTGCCGTAAGTCCCCAAGGGAGAAGAGTAGGGTTTGGTTTCTTTTTTTTTTTTTTTTTTTTTGTTAAGCCCTAAACAGAAGCACGTATACCTCATGTATACATGTATGCGGCAATTACATCAAATGGGCTATGGTGGTTTGGGGTTGGGCCGTAGAGATAAGTGTGGCAAAAATCTCACATTTGGATTCATGTGCACGTGATTTATTTCATAACCTCCACAACATATCTAACCTATAATATTTCATGCATATACAAAAACCCTCATGAAATCGAATAAGGAACTGATGTACATTATTATTATTTTTTTTTCAACTAATATAAATGAATAATTAATATTCACGCTATGGTTTATGCCTCATAAGTTCCAAGTTACGCGAGTGGGTTGAATCGACACGCGACATACGCTTTGGTTCATACGGTTCAGGTCGGTTCCACATGATATGGATTTGGTTTCGACTACACGTTTGTACACTACAAATTAAATAAATATAAATTTAATTCGTCGAATAAGATAGTATATAATTAATTTGTAAAAGCGAAACAAATGGTTTTTAACTCGAAGGTACGGGTTGTCACATCATCCCCAACTTGAAAGGGAATTTCGTCCCGAAATTCGCCAGTTGCATCAGAATTCAATTCGACAGTTTCAAACGGGTTAGGATACGTGAGATTCATCTGATTATCGCGTTCCCACGAGAACTTCGGTCCACGTTTTGAGTTCCAACGAACTCTTACGCCTGAAATTCGACTATGCTAACTACCCTGGACTTCCTGGTCCATGCTTCAATAGATTCCTTGACAACTGCAACTCGTCGTTAACCTTAGGCTCTAGTAAAAGTATCACATGTGCTTCATCGTACAACCACTGCCTTAGATTCGAAACATAAATGATATCATGCACGATATCCATTTCGTCGGGTATCCCGAGTTTGTAAGTCATGTTACCTATTTTTCCTAGAGTGTTGTATGGCTCAAAATGATGTAAGTTAAGCTCGCCACGCTTCCCAAGCGTACCACACCCTCCCAGGGTGAGACTTCCAACATGATACGATCGCTTACAGCGATCTTCCAGTGTTTCCTAAGCCTATCAGCTTTCCCGACGGTCACTCGTTGCCGCCAGACGATTTCCGATCCAAGCAATCTTCCCAAGAGTTTCAAGTACAAGTTGTGGACTTGCGATTACTTTGTCAACCACCTTAATCCAACAAAGAGATCGGTGTCACTGTCCATGCAATGCCTCAAACAGAGCTGTCCGAATACTAGAATGGTAACTGCCGCAGTAGAACTCAGCCAAAGGTATGCGTCCTTTCAAATTTTCACTAAGTCAATCCTACACATGCTTGCAGCATGTCTTTGAGTGTCAGGGGGGGTTTCGTTTACTCCTACCATTTGCCCTATTGTGATATGTGATGCTTGCGTCTAAACGTGTGCCAAGAGTGTTGTGTAGTACCTGTCATAAATCAGGTATAGATTAAAGTCAGAGACACAGGAGTTGGCACCTCGTGCCTAAATAGCCGCCTCTCTCAGAGGAATGTCCACAGCTGTGAAGACTCGTCAGTTTCCTTGATTCCAAAAGAGTGTACTGGTTACGTGAGACGATCAACGATCACCCAGGTGATATTATTTCCATTTCGAGTTATAAGTAGACTAGTGTCAGAATCTATGGCAGTCTGTTCTCATTCCCATATGGGTGTTTCTGGTTGTTGATACTCCACCTTGACTTTCCCACAAGTCTAACATCATTCACATGCATAGATAGGTGGGCCTTCCTGCCCGATCACCAGTACAAGCTTTATAAATCCCAATATCTGTCATCAAAACCCAGACGACCAGAATATCGAGGCTGGTGTGCCTTGCTCAACACGAGTTCCCTAAGGTTGCCGTATAACGAGACCCACATTCGTTCCATGAGGTAGCGAATATCGTCCGATCTGTCAAAGGTTGCTTCTCCATGCCCCGCATGGATTAAACTTGAAAATCTTCTTCCTTTAGTTCTCCAGTTTGAGCAGAGCGAGTCTGATCAGGTAAGTTAGAGTCTTTAGTGGGCTGCAAAGCTCATGCACGTTCAGTTTCCATAGCCGTAATCATTTGAGAGTTCCATTCAGCGACGCCGTCGTATGTTTAACTCTCGCTGTTCGAGATATGCTGAGGGTCCTTGTGATCGGTCTATATAACGCCCTTGGTACCGTCCAAGGAACACCTCCAAATTCTAAATCCACAGGCCATGGCTTCCACCCCAGGTTGTGAGTCGTGAAATTCTTCTTGTTAATCCACCACATAAGCCACCACCTACTCGTGTTGCATTTGCGTGTGACTGGGACCCTGTTTCATACCATCATGGTATACCACTTGATCATCAGTACCCTCGGGTGGAAGCGATGCTCAGCGCATTGCCGAGTTGGGTTTCAAAAGCTAAGAAGACGTTCCCCTATTTTGTTTCCCAAGAATTCATAGCTCCCCGCTGTGCTAAAGAGGTTAAAGCTGCGCAATCTTCGAAAATCCCATGATGAATCTGCGATAGTATCTAGCGAAACCAAGGAATTGCTGTATCCTCGAAGGATTCTTTGGTGTCGGTCAGTTTCTAACAAAATGGATCTTAGCGAGATCAAAGGGTATTCCCACTTCGTTGATTACATGACCAAAAATGTATCTCTCGAATCCTGGAGTTACGCTCAACAAGACTTCGCGGGTAGTGGCTCCTCACTCTGGAGCTCTAAAATAGGATGCATATGTCGCCCATGTTGTTCCTATCTCCTGGTAATGATTCAAAACGTCCTCAGTAAACACAGTCGATTCATGTGATCCATAAAGCTGCTGGTGTGTTGATTAATCCAAAGGTCATGGAATACAAAGTCACAATGGACGTAATGCTTTCGATATGCCGTTGTAGGAATATTCTCCCCTTGGACTTCCATCTGATGATACTTCGTTAATCAATCCCCGAATAGGAGCTAAACTCTTGCATCTGGTCAACAGGTTGTCAATACAGGGTCGAGGCGAAGGGTTCTTGACGGTCACTTTACTGAGGCTCCTCAAAGCGAAAAGCTAGGTCCGATAAAACTCTTGTCCAACAGTTCCTGAAGTTGATTAGGCGGTTCCTGCAACCTTTCTGATGTGAGGCAGTAAGGAGAACTAGTAATAAGGGCTGCTTCTGACATGATACCGATATGATATTCCACCTGACGATGTGAAGGTAAACCTGTTAGTCCTTCCGGTAGCACATAGGGAGAAATCACGAACGATTGGTGGATCCTCGATCCTCTTTTCCTTAGCCTTAACATCAGTAACGATTGCTAACATAGCGAGGTAATCCTTCTGTAGACACGCCTGGGCCTTCATTGCTGAAATGATGCTAACCTTTACACCAATCTGACTCCCTAGGTCAGACGACGATTCTCCACTAGGAAGAGGGATACGCAAGATTTTCTCCTCACCGTGCGTATCTACGCGATATCTGGATAACCACTCCATACTGACTACTGCGTCGAAACCATCCAAGATAGTAGAAGGAAGGTCGATGTCGAACACTTGTCCCACAAGGTCGAGTTTGCATCCCAACAACCATATGAGGTTTTAATTAACTTGCCATCAGCCGTTCCTACAACAGGTTCTGTTTCAAAAAGCATCAGGGTTCAACAGAACAGAGACGAAGCGATTCCTTACCAAGAACGTGTAGGCCTCCATGTTGTTATAATCCTAGCATCGCCCACGCCAATCCTAAATGCCCTTTCCTCGAGCACCACTTCCAGTGTTGTTGTTATGGTCACGTGGATTCCCATTACTGTCATTGTTCCCTTGGTCGTTGACATTTTGACTTAACAACAGTCAATCCTTGTCGAGGTCACCTTCGCTTCCATACTGAGAGTTATGATTACGAGTACCTTGATGTCGCTGTGACTGCTGCCACCAACGTCGTTGCTGGAAACGGAGTCCTACGACCTTTCACCAACAGGGTCCATCTTTTCACATTCCGTGCTACATCCTAAGGCGCTACCCATCGTGCTGGCTGTTACACATTCCATACTATCACTAGCTGTCATCACTTATGCCCCGATTGATTCGTAAGTGTTGTCTCCCACAAGTCACTGACTAGTGTTAAGGATTCGATTGAAGCCAATTCGGTGGTGTTCGTTGCCGGTAATCGGGGTCGTCCAAATACTGAGGTCGGTAAGGCACTACGCTCATCCTCTTGTCCATTGATCTTGCAAGTTGATGGAGTGATAAACGGTATGTTGCTAGAGTGTTACCGAAGTGATCGTACTTTGGGATCTAAGCTTCAATACGTTTAGTTCCAGCAAACGAAAGAAAGCGAGAAAGGTATAGACCAACTCAAGGACGTTCGTGCAAGCACCTAACATTCTACACGTTTCGCTAGGCGTTTAGATGTGCGTTCAAGTAATACTCGATAGCATCGAGATTCGTAAGGGTTCGGGAAGGAGTGAAAAGATCTTGTTTGAGTAAGAGACAATCACCGCTATGACTCCTATAGACTGTTATGTTCCATATCGATCAAATAACGGAACGGAACCCCTTTTTCACTTGTTAAGCCTCACTGGGACTCACATGCACCCCACATTATTATTATGTGTGCACCCACAATAATATTGTGATTTGCATGCTCATCTCAGTTCCTCCTAACTCATGTCAAATGGTTCCTCAAACTCGAATGCCAAGCAGAGGTTATCAAAACGATAGATCACAAGAATCTAAGGACTATGACATGCTATCAACGCATCACAATGTAAGCAAGCAATTCATGTAATCATGCTATAGTGACGAGTGTGTGTTCGTATGTTGTATCATAAGCAATTTTGTACTAATCATGTAATGTATGCAACAAGTGAGAAAGACGAACCTTGCAATCTGGAGCTGAGTGTCATGGTCGTATTCACGTATTCAGATCTGTTCGGTTATAGTCTGGTTTTATGAAAACGTTTTAAAACCGAGTTCACTATAACCAGTGGCTCTGATACCAAACTGTCACACCCCCAAAATACCACGTGCGGGAACACCGCAAGGCGTGTGACGTACCAGGATCCGAGCCACCAATCATGACGAACCAATAATAAATATTTAATAAAACATTTGTTCCATTGCATAAGATAAATCCAAGTCAAGAGTTAAAATCAAAGAAAATATTCAGCGGAAGCATAAGGTAAATTGTTTAACAACTGTTGCAAAATAAGTGTTTAATAATCAATGTGTTAAATATCCAAGAGTCTCGATCCATGACTACTCCAGCACTCCCAGATAGCAAGTCCATAACAAACACCTAACGACCTGCAAGCATGCAGACAAGTGTGTCAGACGACGCTGGTGAGTTCAAAGTTTTGTTAACGCGTTTAGTTACCAGATGTGTGTTTAGAACAGTTCAACGTTATGTTTTGATGTTGTTATTAACTCGATTACCGTAAGTGGCTACTAGATGTGAATGCCCAACCCCAATGCCTCTATCAAGGCATTGGTCAAGTGGTCGAGGTAATTAGTTCAACTAACAACCTCGAGTAGATGTAAGGGGTCTTATATATACACGATGTGAATGCCCAACCCCAATGCCTCTATCTAGGCATTGGTCAAGTGGTCAAGGTAATTAGTTCACGCCCGTCCTTTCGGCACGGTGTGAGGGTGCCAATCCTAATAGCGCTATCAACTAAATACCTCATTCCCTTGCCGGCAACACGGTAGATGTAGGGGGTCTTACATAATAGAAACTAAGCAATAACAAACATCCCATTAACCTGCATTCCTCCCTGGAACGTTACCCGATATCCCTTCCCGGGATGCATGCTTGGAAAAGAGCAGTGAACTCACCTTAGATTTGCTCGGTATGTTTCGTTACATTACCCATTCCCAGTTGGTCAACCAAATCCTAATAGGGTTACCAATGACAGTCAGATTCGCGTACACGGAAATCACAAACTCTTTGTACACATTGCACAAGTAATACACAAGTGTAGCACTTATTATCACACAAGCTGTAGTAAGTATTCGGCTCTATGTACATTCACATTACAAGTGCTTATTTCGCAATAGCACCTATCATTAGTTCAGTTCTCATTCACGTAAGTATGCAAGTTCACAAACACAAAATAGTTTAATAATTCAGAACCTCATATTCACGTGTGTGTATGTGTGTGTCAAAATTATTAATCGGCCCAATAAACTGTGCGATTGATCACTAATGTTTGGGCCCAACTGTAATTATGTTCATCTAAGATTTGTGCATCCCGGTTACTAGGTAAGGCCGGTTTAAGTGTGCAATCATGCCTTACTGACCATGCAATCATGTCAATCCAAGTGTGAATGCTAGATTAGTGTGTCACCAGATTGTTTACAATAATACTTCATACATTATGGTGGGGTATAAGGTGTGTGCTGAGTGCTACCCACTCTTGTGCGGTTCCGAAATTGCCAATTCATTCATCAAAAGTTAACACCATAATAAACGACCACATTGGATTAAGCCACCTAACATTTAGTCATCAGGTTTATGCATTAGTGATCATCATGTATATCATCTTTCTTATAACAATTTTCATATGCCAAAACATTATGCACAGTATCATTATCTGATCATATTATTCAATTCCCTTACCCTACCAACACATGTATAACAATCTTTCTAACAACATAATTCCCCAATCATTGTTTAACGTGTAAATAGCATAACATCAAGTTTCTCACGATCATCAAACATACATATAATTTCGGTTAATCCAGATTACACACAAACGCTATCACTAATTAAAAGTTAACATAAATACAACTCTACTAACCAGGAACTCGATTGTACAAGACGATGTCTCGATGGATGATGGGGGGGTCTCCTCTGCTGCCGTAAGTCCCCAAGGGAGAAGAGTAGGGTTTGGTTTCTTTTTCTTTTTTTTTTTGTTAAGCCCTAAACAGAAGCACGTATACCTCATGTATACATGTATGCGGCAATTACATCAAATGGGCTATGGTGGTTTGGGGTTGGGCCGTAGAGATAAGTGTGGCAAAAATCTCACATTTGGATTCATGTGCACGTGATTTATTTCATAACCTCCACAACATATCTAACCTATAATATTTCATGCATATACAAAAACCCTCATGAAATCGAATAAGGAACTGATGTACATTATTATTATTTTTTTTTCAACTAATATAAATGAATAATTAATATTCACGCTATGGTTTATGCCTCATAAGTTCCAAGTTACGCGAGTGGGTTGAATCGACACGCGACATACGCTTTGGTTCGTACGGTTCAGGTCGGTTCCACATGATATGGATTTGGTTTCGACTACACGTTTGTACACTACAAATTAAATAAATATAAATTTAATTCGTCGAATAAGATAGTATATAATTAATTTGTAAAATCGAAACAAATGGTTTTTAACTCGAAGGTACGGGTTGTCACACTTGGCATCTTGGTTCATTATTTGATTGTGTCATCCGATCGGATCACCACTCGATCGGATCACCACTCGATTGGATCACCATCCAACCCAAGTGGCTTAGTTTGAGATTTTTGAAAATTGTGAAAATTTTTCTAAGTGTTTGAAATTTTTCAGGTGTTTTCAAAATGGGAGAGGAATTCTTGAATCCGTTCAGCGATGTCTTTGCATACAACACCGGAGACGCATCGACTAATACAACCACTAATATAACTCCAAATCCAAAAAAGGCGATCGCTGATTCTCTCAGTGTCGACAACGCCTACGGTACGTATAACAAGCCACCGAAATTGATGGCGATTGAAGACTACAACAGATGGGCAGGCAGATTTGAGGATTGGTTGAAAGCGTTTGCTTATCTAAGCTAGAAGTGTATGAAGCAAGGTTACGATATTGGAAGAAAAGCTTATGAAAACTTGAATGAATCTGAACAAGAAACATTTGTTGCTGAACAAAAATGTGTAGCTTTGTTACATCAATCTGTTAGAGATGATATTATTTCTTTTATTAGCTACGAAAATTCGAAAGATTTGTTGGCTAAGTTAGAGAAGAAGTGTATTGGAGGAGCAGAGATCGTTAAAAACAAGAAACGTCTACTGAAGAAAGAGTTTGACCTATTTGTGTGCATGAAGAATGAGAACGTGTTAAAGGTGGTTGAACGGTTCTGTCATTTGAAGATAGAACTTGCTAGACATGGTATCGCAGTGACTGAAGAAGAGATGGTTGAGAAACTGTTTGAATCTTTACCTGAAGAAAAAGATTGGCAGTATTATGGCCTGGTTATGAGAAATACCAAGGCATTGTCTAAAATGACTGTTGATTGGCTGATTGAAAGATTTAAGAGTCATGAACTTGAAATTAAGAAGATGAACAAAGTCAACAACACCCCATATCAACAAAATGTTGATCTTTACTACAGGGGTAGCATGATTCTGAAAACCACTTCACCGAAAACTGCATTTTCTGCTGAGAGCTCAAACACAGTTACCCAAGAAAGACAAAGCAGCAGTTCAGCACCCAGCAGTGGTTATCATGGAGGTTCTTCTTCATCAACTCCAAGTCAGCAACAACAAACTGTTCCTAAAATCGTGTTTCAATGTAACATTGCAGTGAACCTGAACACTGCTCAAAACTTCAATGAAGAAACTGCAAAACAACAAATGGTGTTTCTAGCTTCGATTTTAAAATCATATGAAAGCCTGGTCACTGGGAAAATCGGGAATACGAATCTGAAAAAAGAAGATTATGACCAGATTGATCCCGAAGAGATGGAATTAATTGACATACGCTGGTGCATGGCTAGCTTAATCAGGAGAGCGTAAAGGTTTATGGAGATAACTGGAAGAAACTCCATCGGAGGGCCTTCGACAAAGTTGGGTTTGGATAAGTCAAAGGTGACCTGTTTTAAGTGTAAACAAAAAGGGCACTTCAAGAGGGAATGCAGGAACTCAGCAGCGGATGAAACAACCAATCTGTTTCATGACGACTACTACAAAAAGGCTGTATATCACCGAAATCTAGAAGAACCGCCAAGAATGAAGCAAATCGAAGAGACCCTAAAGGAGAAATCAAGAGCCTTAGTTGTGATTCAAGATGACGAGGGTTTCGATTGGAGCGAGTTTTTGCCAGAAGATGATGTTGTTGGTTTTTGCATTCATGGCACAAACAGAACCATACAAAGATACACGAACTGAAGAGCAAAAATACACTTATCGAAAGATGGTAGCTCAAACTATGAAAGATAGAAACTATCGAGCTTGGAAAGAAGCCAAAAGGGTAAACAGATGGGATCCTGATCGTGAGTGCTATTTGGATCCGAAAGGCAAGATAATTGCGGAACCATCATCACTCATACTCGAAACTTTCATAGAATCCATAAAGCAAGAAGATGAACAAAGAGAGAGAGATGCAACAAAGAAAGCTAAAGAGGAAGATCTAAAGTCAAGAAAAGTCGACAATGGGATAATCGACACCACAAAAGAAACGATGGCTGACAACCTGAAGAAGATGGCTGAGAAAGTGCTTATGGAAAATGAACTACAGGTAGATTCCAAATCTGCGTCTGAGTCAACAAACAAGGTCAGTAATAGTGGTTCAAACTATGAATCAGGTAAGACTGATGGCGCTAAAACAGACAGTGATTGCAAAAATTGCATGAAAGAATGCAAAGTTTGCAGCACACATGCGTATCTCACAATGAAAAAGACCCAAGAACTGGTTGAGAAAGTTGAAACGACTGAAAAAGGTTTTTTAGATCGAGATAAACTTCTTAGAGATTCAAATGAGAGAATAAAAGAAATAACAGAGAATATTGAAAAAGATAAAACTAATGTAGACCGATTTAAGAAAGAAAATGAAAAATTAATTAATGAAAATCGATAAATTTCTGAAAATCATGATAAGCTAAAAAGAACAATAAAAGATTCTGATGAGCAAAATGGTAAAAATACAAAGAAAATCTTCAATTGTCTGGAGTTCTTCAGGCAAAAGAAAGACAAATCAACCAGCAATTGGATGAGATCGCAAATCTTAAGCTTCAGTTCCAGGAAGCTAAGATTGAGAATGAAATAATCAATCTAAAACTGAATAGTTACAGCTCCGCGAGCTTTGTTCTTCAACACATAGTTCCAAAACCAATTGGAAAGAACAAAGTTGGTGAAGATGTATACTCGGATGGAACGGGGGTGGGTTATCATCAAGTTCCACCGCTTGTGTTAAACAATTTTTCTAAGAAACAATCCGGGTTGGATAAGATTTCTGAAACAAATGAGAAATCAAATGATGTAAAACTTCCAGAAACAATCGATGTCACATTCACTTCATCGTCTAATGAAGATAGTGTTCAGTCTGAAGTCGTAAAAAATGTGGTTGAAAACGTTTTAAAATCTGACAGTGAGTCGACTGAAGATGAAGAGTGTTTTCTGAATAACTACATTCCGAAATCAAAATCCCAAAACAACTCAAATGATGAACCTACTCTTGTGATGTACAAGATGTCTGGTTCTGATAAGTTGTATTCGGATATTGAATTTCCACTTGAGAATGTAAACGTTGACAAGTTGAAGAAAGTTTTCAAATTGGTTGAAATCGATGTTTCTGAAATTGAGGGTCTAAAGAGTTCCAAAAGACTTTTGAACTTTGAAAAAGATATATCTTACTATAAGAAACCTGTTGTACTGCCACGTTTTAACAATAACAATCAAAACATATGGTCGGGTGGTTATCAGGGTGGTAAGAACAATCAAACGAGGAACTTTCAAAACAAAAGGTTTATCGAAAAGAAAATATTTGTGAAAAGCTCAAGTTCACATTCTGAACAAGAATCGGAAATTTTTTTCGAAATCAAATGAAGAATTCTTTGAGAAAAAGGCCTCACAGCCTCAGACCGAAGGCAAAAGTCGGGAAGTTGACACCCGCACATGCTTTAAATGCAACGAAGTTGGACACATTGCACGAAAGTGCACCAACTCAAAGCCTAAGTCTGTGGTTGTTGAGAATCCGAAAAGAAGAACGATGTCAAAGGAAAAGCTCCAATGTTTGTTGAGAAGAAAATTTTGAAAAATGAAAACATCAAAGTCCAAACTGAACCGGTAAAAGAGTTGGTAAAGAAAACTGATAAATTTTACAAACGGGTTGCCTCTTCGCAGCAAACTTGGAAGCCAAAATCTGAGACTAAGACATCAAATATTCAAAAACCAAAGGTTTCTAATTCCACAAAACAATCATCTACGACCAAACCAGTCAAGATGAATGTACCTTTGGATTTTTATGAGAAGAAGGAGAAACAAACTTCGACCCCTCCAGGGAAGAAGTATGTTCCAAAGAAAGACCAACCATCTGGTCAACCTCAAAAAGACAAATTTTTCTTATACAAAGAGGTTGAGGTTGGGTATGAAGAAAGGTTGAAAATGAATGACAAGAATTTCCCACCATTGTACACCATAACAACCCACATTAACGTCAAGCTACCCGAGTCAAAGGAGGCTTGGGTTGCTTCAAAATCCAACTGAATGTTTGTGAAATGTGCAGGAGCTCCCGAGATCTATCTCACGGTGGATTATGGATAGTGGAGCATCCGGGCACATGATAGGTAGAAAAACCCTGCTTTACGATGTTAGAGGGTTCAACGGTGGATACGTCAGTTTTGCTGGTAATCAAGGAGGACGTATTATTGGTGAAGGAACATTATCAAATGGTGTTATCACGTTTGAGAGAGTCAATTACATTGCAGAGCTGGAGAATAATCTTCTTAGCATTTCTCAAATTTATGATAGAATGTATTCGACACATTTCACTGATAAAGAATGTCTGATTCTGAAGCCGGGGTTTGTCATCCCCGAGTAGTGGATCATCATGAGAGCACCACGAGTTAATGATATGTACATGTTGGATATGAGCGTCGCTATGACTACTACGGGTCAAACTCATTGCTTCATGTCAAGAGCCACTGAAAAGGAGTCTGTATTGTGGCACCGAAAGATGGGTCACATTCACCTACGCAAGATGAACTACCTGGTGCATAATGATTTGGTGAAAGGTGTTCACTTGAAGAGTTTCCATCTTGAGGGGGAGTGTATCAGTTGTATAAAGGGAAAACAACGAAAGAAATCCCATCCTAGAAAAAAGATGAACTCTGTCTCGAAGCCTCTGGAGAGACTTCACATGGATCTCTTTGGTCCTGTGAATGTCTAAAGTATTACGGGTGATCTCTATTGCCTCATAGTCACTGATGACTATTCGAGATTCTCGTGGGTGACGTTTCTAAAGTCAAAAGACGAAACATTTGAGAGTTTGCTGAGGTTATTCAGAAAGATTGAGAATTTGTACCGAGCTCGCATACGAAGATTAAGAAGTGAAAACGGTACAGAATTCAAGAATAACAGAAGGGAGGAATTATGTGATCGACGAGGTATACTGCAAGAATTCAGCGCACCTTAAACTCCACAACAGAATGGAGTCGCAGAAAGAAAGAACAGAACACTGATTGAAATGGAGAGAACGATGCTAGCTATTTCCAAGTTACCGATAAATTGCTGGGTAGAAGTAGTATCAGCCGCTTGCTATACACTCAACAGGGTACTTACTGTGAAGAAGCATAACAAGACATGTTTCGAGTTGATTAACAATCGCAAGCCTAATCTCGAGTATTTAGAGCCGTTCAGGTCACCCTGCACTGTTCTAGATCCCGATGGAAAATTTGGTTCAAAGAGCATTGAAGGTATCTTTGTGGGATTTGCCAGTCCACTCAGAAGAGTCTTTGTTCCAAGTCTCAAGCGGATCATCGAAGCACAGCATGTTGAATGTCAAAGCTATACTATGCCTCCATAGAAGCCCGCTGACTCATGGTGATTCAACTACGATACCTTATGGGATTCATTCGAGTTAGAAGAAGAGCCAGAGTTCTTTGATGATTTTGATATTTTACGAGAATATGAAGCATCTCAGGGAAGATTTCCAGAAAGGTCTTCTAGACGTCATCAACAAACTTCCAATGATGATGAAGCTGGTCCAAGTCATGTTGGAGAGAATGATGAAGTTCAGCAAACTCCGACTACTTCAGAACGCGAACCTGCTCCTGAAAATTAGACGGTGGTCAATGATGATAATTCAGAATTTGATGACAGGCCAACATTTGATCGTGGTGATTCAGAGTCTGAGGGGGAGCAAATCCAATCTTCAGATCAGACAATTCTTGACAATGAACAAGTTACGGATCAGAACGTTACTAATTTGGAAGGCGAGGTTGATGTTCCTGGCGAAGTTATGCCGAGGACTCTTTCATACCATCCCGAGGAGTTGATAATAGGAGAGCTGCAGTCAGGCGTTCGCACAAGAAGCCAGATTGACCATGGCCTTACTTGCTTTTATACTAAAGTTGCTCCTTTATAAACTGAATTTTCACTCAGTTGTTTCATTTCGCAGATTGAGCCGCAAACCTACAAGGAAGCACTGACTGAAGATTCATGGGTCAACGCAATGCAGGAAGAGCTGAGTCAGTTTGAAAAGCTTGGTGTATGGAAGCTTGTGGACCTACCTGATGGTCATAGGAAGATAAATACAAAGTGGGTGTTTAAGTGTAAAAGAGACGACCGAGGGGTTATAGTTCGAAACAAAGCTCGACTCGTGGTCCAGGGTTTCAGTCAGCAAGAGGGGATAGACTTCACAGAGGTTTACGCTCCAGTTGCTCGTCTTGAAGCTATCAGAATTTTCCTAGCTTTTGCTTCATGGAAGGGATTTAAAGTGTGCCAGTTGGATGTCAAATCGGCGTTTCTATATGGCAAGGTGAAAGAAGAGGTATATGTTGGTCAGCCACCGGGCTTTACTGACCCAGTCCACAAAGACAAGGTCTACTTGCTAGACAAACCGCTGTATGGTTTGTATCAGGCCCCGAGAGCCTGGTACGAGACGCTCTCTCAACATTTGCTTGCCAACCACTTTATCCGAGGAAAAGTGGATGCTACCTTCCTCACAAAAGAAGTCGATGGGCACTTACTGATTGTGCAGATTTACGTTGATGATATAATCTTTGGGTCAATAAATGATGAACTCTGTAAAGACTTTGGGAAGGTGATGAAGCAGAAGTTTGAAATGTCGTCAATGGGTGAGATGAAGTTCTTCCTAGGGCAGCAAGTCGACCAAATGCCTGAGGGAATTTTCATTCATCAAACAAAGTATGTTTACGACGTTCTGGAGAAATTCGGAATGTCCGAGACTACTCCAATGTCCACCCCATTAACAACCAATCATGGTATCAACCCTGATCTCACCGGAGAGAAGGTGGACAAGACGCTTTACTGCTCAATGATAGGTTCGTTGATGTACTTGACAGCATCCAGACCCGATATCATGTATTCGACTTACCTCGTGGCCCGATATCAGTCGAGTCCTAGAGCTTCACATATGACTATCGTCAAGAGGATTCTACGCTACCTGAAAGGAACTCCAACACTGGGGTTGTGGTATCCCAACGATGGTGACTTCACGCTCGAAGGATACTCTGATTCTGACTTCGGTTGCTACAAAGTTAATGCTAAATCAACAACTGCAGGATGCTAATTTTTCGGACCCCGATTGGTCACGTGGCAATGTAAGAAGCAAACCTCTGTTGCTCTATCAACATGTGAAGCAGAGTACGTATCTGCCAGCAGCTGCTGCTCTCAGATCCTGTGGATCCAGCAACAGATGAGCGACTACGGTTTGCAATTTCTTACTTCACCGATTATTGTTGATAATCAGGCAACAATAAACATAACAAAGAATCCGGTACATCACGCTAAAACCAAACATATAGAAATTCGTCATCAATTCATACGCGATTGTTATGAAAAGAATTTGATATGAATTGACAAAATCCACACCGACAAACCAAAGGCAGATTTACATACCAAAGCTTTCGATAAAGCTTGTTTTCAATATCTTTTAAAATTGAATGGTATGAAATTGTTGTCAGATGCGGAGAAAATAGTTGGCGTTGATGAGAAAACCGAGGCAGATGATGTTGAGAAGCAGACTGCTTTGGTTTGTCGTATTTTTAGTTGTTTTGGTATTTAGGGGGAGATAGATAACATTTTCAGAAAATACAAAAACAATAAAAAGAAATGAAAAAAATCCAAAAACAGTAGAAAACCCAAAAAGAGCTTGTGTAAAAAGGGGAAATGATAGTACATCAGCTAGACAGTTACAGTATGCTAAAGATATGTAATGTTTAAAAGGTGTTAAGCAGTCTTGCTGATGATATGCCGATAGGTTTTTGCACATTTAGTAGACTTTTCGGGATATAAACTTAAATAACACAACTTGCTTATTTCGTGGGGAACATCTCTCGGATATATAGGTAACCCCTGAAATCTCTCGGGTATTATACCGGGACTTCTGATTTTGCGAAAGCAATAGCCAAGTCCTCGTATAATACTCTGCACTGCTTTAATCTTTAAAGCCTCCCCTCAACATAAAAAATGATAAAACATTGAAAAATGCTAATCATGTGCTGTTGAAGATGAGATCCCCAAACGGGACACACCGAAAGTCGAGCCATCATCTCTCTGTCTGAACGGAAGTTCTAACCTGAGCTCTCATGGCCTCGCATTACCCGTTACAGATATCATTATTGTACATTCACCTGTAAGACTGAATATAGAAGTCTGGATACGAGAGTATATTCTGAGGTGGGATACGCGTATAAGTTAAGCTATTAAAACACTAAATCGTATCCTGAATGGTGGAAATTTGTGTGAAAACATAAAAGGATCAGTATATCGGCAGTCTAAGCGAATTGTTTAATACCTAGTGTGTAATCAAGCTCAACGGTACTTGTAATTTGTCGGTAGCTGATATTATCCCCTAACACGCTCACCAAAAATATGTTTGTAAATAGTTTCATTTACTGCATTTAATTTCATTGTTAGTCAAAAACCCAAAAAGATTTCATAGTTTTCTAGTTCAAACTTTCTTAAAATCCCAAAAAGATTTTACATTTCTGCTTTAGTTTTATTGACAAACCAAGGTAGAAAGCTGATCTTCAGACTCGAAGTCATGAAGCAGAGCAGGAAGTTTCTGAACTGGACAACTGGGTTGGGAGCTAATTTTGGAAATAGTTTGGAAATTAAAAGTCAAAGCAAGTTCATTAAGTTGACACTTGTAAATTTTCATGAAAAAATATTTGAAAAATTTGAACAAAATGTCAGTTTGTTTCGTTTCGGGTCAACCAAGGTCATTAACTTGGACTTGGTAGATGAATTAAGTGCCTAGGGTCATTAACTTGGACCTAGATACTTAAGTGGATTTCTAAAACTGATCAAATCTGATAAAACGGAAAAAGTCAAAAGGTCAAAGCACAAAAAGTCAAAGAGAGGTGTTTGGATCGGATGAAAATCTGATCGAATGGCAATCCGATCGGATAGCTATCCGATACATGGTCACTACTATATATAGAGGTCAATGCTTTCAGTCAAACCTTTACTCGATCTGGCGACCATCCTACACTCTCTCAAACACTCTCATTTTCTTGATCTGATTTTCACTCTATTGCCTTCCACACTACATTAGATTGTTGGCACACTCAACCTTCACAATGGGAAAGGTTAGTTTTCTGATTTTCATTGTCAAAATCTGATGTTTTTGATCATGTTTGAATGTCGGAGACTGTTCGGAGACAGACCCTTAGATCTAGGCAATTTTAATAATGTTTGATAGATTTTGATCATAGGGTTTTGTTCACGGGCCTTAGATCTATAGGTTAACCGTCTCAATTTATGCAAAAACATGTTAGAATCCATAGATTTGATGATTAGAGGTGTCGGCTTTCGGAGCACATAAAGTGAAATTAAACCCAATATAGGTCGAGTTAGAGAAAATGGAACATAGGGTTTTGATCATCGGCGAAATCTCTACGTGGATCTGTGTTCAATTGTGTGATTAACTTAGAAAATTTTTTGATGTTCATGGAATGTTAAAACTGTTCTTCAGTGTTCATGGATCGAGTGGCAACTCGATCGGATGGCAATCCGATCGGATGGCCATCCGATCTAATGCACTTAATGTTTTGAATATTTCCAAGTGTTTACCTCGATATCTGTGCCTTACATGTAAATCAGATGTTTTGGAAAGAATGGCATCTTGATCGGATGGCCATCCGATCCAAAGCACACATTTATTGATTCATCTGTTTATGTGATTGTCAAATTGATCGAGTGGCAATCCGATCGGATGGCCATCCGATCCTCATCATATCATGTAGAAAGCTGATCTTCAGACTCGAAGTCATGAAGCAGAGCAGGAAGTTTCTGAACTGGACAACTGGGTTGGGAGCTAATTTTGGAAATAGTTTGGAAATTAAAAGTCAAAGCAAGTTCATTAAGTTGACACTTGTAAATTTTCATGAAAAAATATTTGAAAAATTTGAACAAAATGTCAGTTTGTTTCGTTTCGGGTCAACCAAGGTCATTAACTTGGACTTGGTAGATGAATTAAGTGCCTAGGGTCATTAACTTGGACCTAGATACTTAAGTGGATTTCTAAAACTGATCAAATCTGATAAAACGGAAAAAGTCAAAAGGTCAAAGCACAAAAAGTCAAAGAGAGGTGTTTGGATCGGATGAAAATCCGATCGAATGGCAATCCGATCGGATAGCTATCCGATACATGGTCACTACTATATATAGAGGTCAATGCTTTCAGTCAAACCTTTACTCGATCTGGCGACCATCCTACACTCTCTCAAACACTCTCATTTTCTTGATCTGATTTTCACTCTATTGCCTTCCACACTACATTGGATTGTTGGCACACTCAACCTTCACAATGGGAAAGGTTAGTTTTCTGATTTTCATTGTCAAAATCTGATGTTTTTGATCATGTTTGAATGTCGGAGACTGTTCGGAGACAGACCCTTAGATCTAGGCAATTTTAATGATGTTTGATAGATTTTGATCATAGGGTTTTGTTCACGGGCCTTAGATCTATAGGTTAACCGTCTCAATTTATGCAAAAACATGTTAGAATCTATAGATTTGATGATTAGAGGTGTCGGCTTTCGGAGCACATAAAGTGAAATTAAACCCAATATAGGTCGAGTTAGAGAAAATTGAACATAGGGTTTTGATCATCGGCGAAATCTCTACGTGGATCTGTGTTCAATTGTGTGATTAACTTAGAAAATTTTTTGATGTTCATGGAATGTTAAAACTGTTCTTCAGTGTTCATGGATCGAGTGGCAACTCGATCGGATGGCAATCCGATCGGATGGCCATCCGATCTAATGCACTTAATGTTTTGAATATTTCCAAGTGTTTACCTCGATATCTGTGCCTTACATGTAAATCAGATGTTTTGGAAAGAATGGCATCTTGATCGGATGGCCATCCGATCCAAAGCACACATTTATTGATTCATCTGTTTATGTGATTGTCAAATTGATCGAGTGGCAATCCGATCGGATGGCCATCCGATCCTCATCATATCATGACATGTCTGTTCAACATTGTGCTAATGATCGAGTGGTAATCCGATCGGATGGCAATCCAATCGAATGGCTATCCGATCGACATCTCATAATGACAAAAATGTTCAACTGTTTAAAATTGCCATGGATCGAGTGACAATCCGATCGGATGGCCATCCGATCCATATCACTTACTCAAGAGAGTTGACTTGTCAATGGTGCTATCTGGCTTGTCACATGGATCGAGTGACAATCCGATCGGATGGCAATCCGATCGGATGACCATCCGATCCATATGCACATGGCATGACTGTTCATTAAATAAGATGGTTCATCGGATCGGATAGCAATCCAATCGAATGACCTTCCGATCCTCAGTACTACACATAGTGTGATATTCCAGTGTTAGAAAATTTTTGAAGTTTTTCAGAATTTGCACATTTCATCTTTTGTCTCAAACTTTGTGCCAACTTTAACATTGTGTATTATTGCAGGAAAGAGCATCAGATTGGGATAAATATCACAATATTTACTGTCTGTTGGACGCACATTATACAGACGCAACTCCGTTTAAAGTCATGGCAAAAATTTTGAGGGAGAGTAGGATTAATAAGGCCTTAACCGATAGAACAATAGTGTATGAATCACATGTCAGAAGGTTTTGGGATTCGGTAAGGTATGATAAGGATGAAAAGATGATTTGTTCAGCTGTTAGAAAGAAGGATGAGAATTATCGAGATATAGATGTTGAGATTAAGTTTAATGTTGGAGATTTAAGACGTGTTTTGGAGTTAGGAGATTCTGATAATGATCCTATCATTATTCCTGAATGATTATGCAAAGGTTTGTGGTGCAGAATGGGTTTTTCAGGACACTTTAACGGGAAATATCTTAAGACTATGTTCAGTCCTCCATACAAGTTCCTAATTCACTGTGTAGTACATGCTTTGTCACATCGAAAGGGAGCTTATGATGAGACGTCAGACTATATCATGAATATCATCACATGCTTGGTGCTGAACAGGCCATACAATGTATCGCAAGTGATATTTGATCATTTGGTAGACAATATAGGAAGTGGAAGTGGTAAGTACATTATGTACCCCAGGTTTATCCAAATGATGATAGATGACCAATTTAAAGATCTTCCAAAGGATCCTGCTGATATATTAGGTATACGAAACATGACAGCTGATACTTTGAGCAGACTAGCTTCATATAAAAATCCAAAGAAAGATGAACCTAAACCAAGGGCAAGGAGAATGATTTGTAGGATTGATAATCCAGCATATGTTGCTCCTGAAAACGATGCATGGAGACATGAAAACAGCAATTCGGAGAATGAAGATGACAGGTTGAGGGAAAGGAATGAGAAGAAGCTTAGATATTGGTTCTTGAAGGATGGAAAAAGGAAGAGAACACCAAAGGCCTCTCCTACTGTGACTGCTCCTAAAGTGTCATCACCACAGATAGTTGTTAAGGGTACAGTTGACAGGGGGAGTTATAATAAAAGTTAGAACTATAATTGTTATATTTGTCTAATGAATGATTTAATGCTTGTTTTGCAGGGCCTTCAATAGAACCACAACAAAAGTTGGTTGATGATCCAGTCGTTGATCCAACAGAGTTGATAAAGCAAGGAGCTGATATTCTTAACATATCATATGATGATTTTTTAAAGAAGAATGAGGAAGATGAAGCTAAGAAAGCTGCAAAGAATGCTGAATCTTCTAAGAATATTGAAGCTGAAAGTGTTAAACAAAGGGAACCTGAAGGTGTTGCTCACACTGATTCGGATGATGCTGATGATGAATCGACAGAACCAGAGTCTGAGATTGAAAGAATAGGTGTTGGGAAAGTTCAGATGAAAAAGAAACCTCAGAAAAAGAAAGTTAAGGGTTCTGATGAAGAAGATTCTACATATACTCCAATAGTTGAAGAGAAAAAGAAGCTAAGGATAAAACGCAAAGCTGTTCAAACAGGCGTCATTCCGAGGAATGTCAGGGCAAAGAAAGGAGGTGCTTCTATGCCTGAAAGTCAAAGCGGTAAAAGTGAAAAGCACATTACAACTTCAAAGGGTCCTGAAGCTGTTAAAGACAAAAGTGTTGAAGTTCCTGAGGTTAAAAAGGTTCAGACTGTTGAAAAGAATGTTGGTGATGATGACTACGTTGAAGTACGGGTTTCTACACCACCTCCACCACCACCGAAAGATCAATCAATTCCTGATGTTGCTGAAACTTCAGAACCAAATAAAACGGTTCTTCCAGATCTATTTGAAGGTTTTCCTAATATTCGAGGTGAACTCAAAGATGATATTCTTCTTGGTGATGAGTTTGATATGTTTCATGATGAGTCTGTCAAAGATCTAAAGAAGAAAATGAGTATTCTGGAGAAAGAGAAAGCTGAAGCTGAACGTGACGAATTGAAAAGACAACTTGAGGAGCTTTCTAAAGTGAATGAAGAGATGAAGACTGTCATAATCAAACATGCAAAGAAGATAAAGAAAATGGAAGGAGATGTTGATGATAATTCAAAGTTGTTCGAGTTACTATCAACAAAGATTTCTGATCTGCATCTGAAGAACAAGAAATTGAATGATATAAATAAAACGCTAAATCAGTTGATAAGTGAACTTCATGAAGCTTATGCAAATAAATATAAAGCGATGAAGCTTGAGATACAGTGATGGAAAGTCATCTGGGCATCAACGTTCATTCTATCTACAACAATTTGGAGATCCAAAGAGTTGAAGATAGAAGGGTTGCTAGGGAAAGAGAGTTGGCGTAGGAAGCAACTCAGAGAAGGAAAGGATTAGTTTTTTATACAGAAGAAACACTTGGGTCTTTAAGTCAACCGGAAGCTGGTGGATCTTCAAGTCAAGCTGATGTTGAAATGATGGATGCTGAAGTAGATCCTAAAGGGTTTGTGCTTGTTGGTGATTCTATTCCTCTATCCTATAGCTATGAAGACATCATTCGCCTTGTTCAAGTTAAACAAAGAAAACGGAAGGCGAAAGAACTAGAGATGTTGTTTTTAAGATGGAAGGAAGAGGAGAAGATAGTAGAAGATGAAGAGAAAGAAGAGGAAGATGATGAAGAGATGGATTATTGGATGAATGAGATTGAAAATTACACTCCTCAAAATGATAAAGTCGATGATGAAGATCAAGGATCATTAGGGCTTTTGATTGTGAACCCCTCTGTTCAACAGAAGATAGATGACTTTCTAAATGATGAAATCAACGAACAAGAGGAGGCTCAACAACAAGAGTCTTCTTCATCAGGAAAGAAACATGCTGACCAGGTATTCCTCTCGCAACCAACTGTTATTTATTTGAATGCTCGAGTTGAGGGGGAGATAGAGGTACCTAGGTCTAGGGTAGAAATGTTAGAAGAATTGGGCTTAGATGATGGAAAATTTAAGTTTGATATTGATGAAATTCCTTCGTCACCAGAGAAGGAATATGAGTTCAAATATGTTCAAGAAGCCGATAAGTACAATGATGTAATAGTTGAAGAAGGATCAGATTCATCTGATGAAGAAACGGTATTTCATTATTCTGGAGTTGATGAAACGTTTCCTACGCTTGCTGAATTGTTCAAGGAACAGAATGAAGAAGAGGTTAGAAGGAAAGTAGCGGAGAAGATCACTACTGAAGGTATTCCAAGAACTATTCCGAGAGAAAACTTAGTTGAAGAAAGAAAGAAATGGTTCAAGGTAATGCCAAAGGAAAGAAAGTTCATAAGACCTCTACAATACTTCACGCATGATGCTGATATATCATGGGGAGATATCTTATCATGGGGTTATCTGGAAGATCTACAAGTGTATGCAATCAGATGGGAAAAAGGGGTTCAATACTTCGAATTCTTGTCAGACATTAAAACCCTCCTGTGGTGGGATGTTGAAGAATTGGTGCAAACAAAGAATATCAAGCAGTTTTACTATGGGTTGGATGTGAAACAGCATGATCAACACTTGTGGGATTACATAAAGCAGCAAGCAAAAGCAAGATTTCCAGATTAGAAGCCGCAGTATCCAAAACAAATTGTTACAATCTTGGAATCAGGAGAGAAAGATAGCACGTTGGATATAAAACCGCCGAGATGTTTGAAGAATATGCCGCTACGTGCTATGGAACAAGACTTTTATGAAGACTTTCAAGGTTGGATGTACAACGAAAGCACAGCGGAAGCGGTAATCTCTCTGTATGACATAGGGTTTTGTTCACGGGCCTTAGATCTATAGGTTTACCGTCTCAATTTATGCAAAAACCTGTTAGAATCCAGAGATTTGATGATTAGAGGTGTCGGCTTTCGGAGCACATAAAGTGAAATTAAACCCAATATAGGTCGAGTTAGAGAAAATTGAACATAGGGTTTTGATCATCGGCGAAATCTCTACGTGGATCTGTGTTCAATTGTGTGATTAACTTAGAAATTTTTTTGATGTTCATGGAATGTTAAAACTGTTCTTCAGTGTTCATGGATCGAGCGGCAACTCGATCGGATGGAAATTCGATCGGATGGCCATCCGATCTAATGCACTTAATGTTTTGAATATTTCCAAGTGTTTACCTCGATATCTGTGCCTTACATGTAAATCAGATGTTTTGGAAAGAATGGCATCTTGATCAGATGGCAATCCGATCGGATGGCCATCCGATCCAAAGCACACATTTATTGATTCATCTGTTTATGTGATTGTCAAATTGATCGAGTGGCAATCCGATCGGATGGCCATCTGATCCTCATCATATCATGACATGTCGGTTTAACATTGTGCTAATGATCGAGTGGTAATCCGATCGGATGGCAATCCAATCGAATGGATATCCGATCGACATCTCATAATGACAAAAATGCTCAACTGTTTAAAATTGCCATGGATCGAGTGACAATCCGATCGGATGGCCATCCGATCCATATCACTCACTCAAAAGAGTTGACTTATCAATGGTGCTATCTGGCTTGTCACATGGATCGAGTGACAATCTGATCGGATGGCAATCTGATCGGATGACCATTCGATCCATATGCACATGGCATGACTGTTCATTAAATAAGATGGTTCATCGGATCGGATGGCAATCCGATCGGATGACCTTCCGATCCTCAGTACTACACATAGTGTGATATTGCAGTGTTAGAAAATTTTTGAAGCTTTTCAGAATTTGTACATTTCATCTTTTGTCTCGAACTGGGAACAAAATGAAAAGTGTGTATTATTGCAGGAAAGAGCATCAGATTGGGATAAATATCACAATATTTACTGTCTGTTGGATGCACATTATACAGACGCAACTCCGTTTAAAGTCATGGCAAAATTTTTGAGGGAGAGTAAGATTAATAAGGCCTTAACCGATAGAACAATAGTGTATGAATCACATGTCAGAAGGTTTTGCGATTCGGTAAGGTATGATAAGGATGAAAAGATGATTTGTTCAGTTGTTAGAAAGAAGGATGAGAATTATCGAGATATAGATGTTGAGATTAAGTTTAATGTTGGAGATTTAAGACGAGTTTTGGAGTTAGGAGATTCTGATAATGATCCTATCATTATTCCTGAACGATTATGCAAAGGTTTGTGGTGCAGAATGGGTTTTTCAGGACACTTGAACGGGAAATATCTTAAGACTATGTTCAGTCCTCCATACAAGTTCCTAATTCACTGTGTAGTACATGCTTTGTCACATCGAAAGGGAGCTTATGATGAGACGTCAGACTATATCATGAATATCATCACATGCTTGGTGCTGAACAGGCCATACAATGTATCGCAAGTGATATTTGATCATTTGGTAGACAATATAGGAAGTGGAAGTGGTAAGTACATTATGTACCCCAGGTTTATCCAAATGATGATAGATGACCAATTCAAAGATCTTCCAAAGGATCCTGCTGATATATTAGGTCTACGAAATATGACAGCTGATACTTTGAGCAGACTAGCTTCATATAAAAATCCAAAGAAAGATGAACCTAAACCAAGAGCAAGGAGAATGATTTGTAGGATTGATAATCCAGCATATGTTGCTCCTGAAAACGATGCATGGAGACATGAAAACAGCAATTCAGAGAATGAAGATGACAGGTTGAGGGAGAGGAATGAGAAGAAGCTTAGATATTGGTTCTTGAAGGATGGAAAAAGGAAGAGAACACCAAAGGCCTCTCCTACTGTGACTGGTCCTTAAGTGTCATCACCACAAATAGTTGTTAAGGGTACAGTTGACAGGGGGAGTTATAAGAAAAGTTAGAACTATAATTGTTATATTTGTCTAATGAATGATTTAATGCTTGTTTTGCAGGGCCTTCAATAGAACCACAACAAAAGTTGGTTGATGATCCAGTCGTTGATCCAACAGAGTTGATAAAGCAAGGAGCTGATATTCTTAACATGTCATATGATGATTTTCTAAAGAAGAATGAGGAAGCTGAAGCTAAGAAAGCTGCAAAGAATGTTGAATCTTCTAAGAATATTGAAGCTGAAAGTGTTAAACAAAGGGAACCTGAAGGTGTTGCTCACACTGATTCAGATGATGTTGATGATGAATTGACAGAAACAGAGTCTGAGATTGAAAGAATAGGTGTTGGGAAAAGAAACCTCAGAAAAAGAAAGTTAAGGGTTCTGAGGAAGAAGATTCTACATATACTCCAATAGTTGAAGAGAAAAAGAAGCTAAGGATAAAACGCAAAGCTGTTCAAACAGGCGTCATTCCGAGGAATGTCAGGGCAAAGAAAGGAGGTGCTTCTATGCCTGAATGTCAAAGCGGTAAAAGTGAAAAGCACATTACAACTTCAAAGGGTCCTGAAGCTATTAAAGACAAAAGTGTTGAAGTTCCTGAGGTTAAAAAGGTTCAGACTGTTGAAAAGAATGTTGGTGATGATGACTACGTTGAAGTAAGGGTTTCTACACCACCTCCATCACCACCAAAAGATCAATCAATTCCTGATGTTGCTGAAACTTCAGAGCTAAATAAAACGGTTCTTCCAGATCTATTTGAAGGTTTTTCTAATATTCGAGGTGAACTCAAAGATGATATTCTTCTTGGTGATGAGTTTGATATGTTTCATGATGAGTCTGTCAAAGATCTAAAGAAGAAAATGAGTATTCTGGAGAAAGAGAAAGAGAAAGCTGAAGCTGAACGTGACGAATTGAAAAGACAAGTTGAGGAGCTTTCTAAAGTGAATGAAGATATGAAGACTGTCATAAACAAACATGCAAAGAAGATAAAGAAAATGGAAGGAGATGTTGATGATAATTCAAAGTTGTTCGAGTTACTATCAACAAAGATTTCTGATCTGCATCAGAAGAACAAGAAATTGAATGATATAAATAAAACGCTAAATCAGTTGATAAGTGAACTTCATGAAGCTTCTGCAAATGAATATAAAGCGATGAAGCTTGAGATGGAAGCACTGAGAGCTGACAAAGCAGTAAAGGATGAGCAACTCAACATGTTATATACAGTGATGGAAAGTCATCAGGGCATCAACGTTCATTCTATCTACAACAATTTGGAGATCCAAAGAGTTGAAGATAGAAGGGTTGCTAGGGAAAGAGAGTTGGCATAGGAAGCAACTCAGAGAAGGAAAGGATTAGTTTTTGATACAGAAGAAACACTTGGGTCTAAAAATAAACCTGAAGCTGGTGGATCTTCAAGTCAAGCTGATGTTGAAATGATGGATGCTGAAGTAGATCCTAAAGGGTTTGTGCTTGTGGGTGATTCTATTCCTCTATCCTATAGCTATGAAGACATCATTCGCCTTGTTCAAGTTGAACAAAGAAAACGGAAGGCGAAAGAACCAGAGATGTTGTTTTTAAGATGGAAGGAAGAGGTGAAGATAGTAGAAGATGAAGAGAAAGAAGAGGAAGATGATGAAGAGATGGATTATTGGATGAATGAGATTGAAAATTACGATCCTCAAAATGATAAAGACGATGATGAAGATCAAGGATCATTAGGGCTTTTGATTGTGAACCCCTCTGTTCAACAGAAGATAGATGACTTTCTAAATGATGAAATCAACGAACAAGAGGAGGCTCAACAACAAGAGTCTTCTTCATCAGGAAAGAAACATGTTGACCAGGTATTCCACATGCAACCAACTGTTATTTATTTGAATGCTCGAGTTGAGGGGGAGATAGAGGTACCTAGGTCTAGGGTAGAAATGTTAGAAGAATTGGGCTTAGATGATGGAAAATTTAAGTTTGATATTGATGAAATTTCTTCGTCACCAGAGAAGGAATATGAGTTCAAATATGTTCAAGAAGCCGATAAGTACAATGATGTAATAGTTGAAGAAGGATCGGATTCATCTGATGAAGAAACGGTATTTCATTATTCTGGAGTTGATGAAACGTTTCCTACGCTTGCTGAATTATTCAAGGAACAGAATGAAGAAGAGGTTAGAAGGAAAGTAGTGGAGAAGATCACTACTGAAGGTATTCCAAGAACTATTCCGAGAGAAAACATAGTTGAAGAAAGAAAGAAATGGTTCAATGTAATGCCAAAGGAAAGAAAATTCATAAGACCTCTACAATACTACACGCATGATGCTGATATATCGTGGGGAGATATCTTATCATGGGGTTATCTGGAAGATCTACAAGTGTATGCAATCAGACGGGAAAAAGGGGTTCAATACTTCGAATTCTTGTCAGACATTAAAACCCTCACGTGGTGGGATGTTGAAGAATTGGTGCAAACAAAGAATATCAAGCAGTTTTACTATGGGTTGGATGTGAAACAGCATGATCAACACTTGTGGGATTACATAAAGCAGCAAGCAAAAGCAAGATTTCCAGATTAGAAGCCGCAGTATCCAAAACAAATTGTTACAATCTTGGAATCAGGTGAGAAAGATAGCACGTTGGATATAAAACCGCCGAGATGTTTGAAGAATATGCCGTTACGTGCTATGGAACAAGACTTTTATGAAGACTTTCAAGGTTGGATGTACAACGAAAGCACAGCGGAAGCGGTAATCTCTCTGTATGACAAGTCCACTGATAAATCAAGAAGGATCAGCGTGTTAGATCCTATGTGGCTTGTTAACTGCTCCAAAAGTGTCACACCCCGACCGCGTTAAAACAATAAACCGCGGCGGAAACGTCGGGGAGTATCGTAACAGAATCATTGTTTCACAACACATGGATAAAAGTTCTGTTTTATTGAATTAAGTTTATTACATTGTATCGAAACTAGAAACAAAATATGAACAAATTAACTTCCATTATTATTAAGTCACTAAGGCCTCGTCCATTCCTATGTGAGCATGCACCAATATCATCATCAAACATCATCAACTATGGTACCTGAAACATATGTGAAAATACGTCAGCATAAAAATGCCGGCGAGTACATAGGTTTTATGTGAGTGTCAGATTCGTGGCTCGTTTACATGTTGCAATACCTGATTTAAAAACCTTGTTTTGAAAAGTGTATAGTGTTGCAACATAATTAACCAACTCAAATCCAGTTGGTTATAGTTTATAAAATCTCACAGCCATGATTCTTAACCCAAAACATTTGTTTAAGTAAACCCAGATTGTAAATCGTTTTTGAAATAAAACTCGAATGGTTTATATTGTTAGAAAAACCTTGTAATATAACTTTGTTTTGATAACAATTGCCCAAGTGATCTAGATAACGCAACGATATATAATGTGTTAAAAGCACTTATATATAGGAAGTACCAGCGGCGTATCCACCATGCTTTTAATACATTACACCCGCCCCGTTACCTAATCACTTCCCTAACCCAATGGTTTAAATAGTTCCAAACGGTTCACATCAATCATGTAGGATTGAGAAACGACCTAACGAGTCGATCAGAAGAGTTCTAATCTGAATCGAAGGCGGAATTCAATGATTCAGACTTCCTTTTAGCTTGTATCACGCAGAGAATCACTTTAAATGTCTTGTATATTGATTTGAAAGAGTTACAGATCAATCGACACTTCGGCAGCACCTCAGCTCTGGAATCAGAATCGTTACAAATGAAATGAACATATCTAGTATTTTTAGGGAAGCCAGTTCGTATGAACTGGACATTGTCACTTCGCATGAACTGGAGCATTTGCCACTTCACATGAACTGGAGTATCCAGTTCGTGTGAAGTGGCTTGTTCAGCTTCGCTTCCCGTTTCTATCGTACTACGCGATCTGTTCTATCAATTCTATTACATGACTTGATACAAGATGAAGTCAACAGACATATGCACCAACAAACTCCCCCTTGGATGTTGACGAGTCTTCGGCACATAAATCTTCAGTCTTGATCAGTCTTCTCATGCTCTGCCCAAAGTATCTGACACTGTAAGCTTCCATCCATCTCTATCTTCTTCTCTTCTTCTTTCAGGATCACAAACTTGGCTTTTTAAACTACAAACTCCCCTTTGATAACAGACTCCCCCTTAAGCTATTCCGGGATCGTAGTCTGACTCTTCATACGTCTAAGATTTTATCCTAGCTCAAACTCTGCTCAGGATTAGACATGGGGATCTGCACAATACTCTACCCAACAATAAATTTCACAACTTTTAAAATGTAACAAATTTAATAACATAGGGTAGATATAGTTCATCATTCACACAAACTAATTATCAAGTCCAACTTAATGACCTTGAATTATCATTTGAAGAATTATTAAAACCCCAATCAATATAAACATTGATCGTTTTTCATTTTTTCTTCTCTCAAGAACATTCTCTCCCAACCCAATATGGTTCATCATGTTTAGCACTCGGAATTTTAAAAATCAGCTTTTTAACATTAGTTGTCGAAAATAAGATGAAATAAAATCTTTTTGAATTTTCAAAATTTATGCTAAAACACACTAAAATCTTTTTGGATTAAGGAAATAAACTATATACAAACATCTTTTTGTGAGTTTGTGTAAGAGGATCATATCAGTTTTTGACACGTCACAAGTACCGTTGAGCTTAGTTACACATTAAGAATTAAACAGTTCACTTAGATTGTCGATATACTGATCCACTTAAATTCTCACACAAATTTCAACTTATTCAGGATACGAGTTAGGTGTATTAAGAACTTAAACTTATTCATGTGTCCCACCTCTTGAATATACTCTCGTATCCAGATCCCAATATTCAGTCTTACAGGTGAGTATACCTAGATGATATCTGTAAGGGGTGAATTGCGAAACCTTTAGAGCTCAATTTTTTGCAGAGTTGAAGGCTCGACTTTTGGTGGGTCCCCCTTGGGGATCTTCTTTACAACAGCACTTGATTTTATCTTTTCGATTTTTATCAATTTTTGTGCTGAGGGGGGGGGGGTATTTATTCCAAGCAGCGTAAAGTATTATACGGGGACTAGGCCATTGCTTCCGCATTATCAGAAGTCCCGAGATAATACCCCAGATATCACTGAGTATAAAGACCTAGTATTTCAGAAAGAGGGGTCTTTCAAACGAGATTTCAGGGGTTACCTATATATCCAAGTGGTGTTCCCCACGAAACAAGCAAGTTTAAATTTTATGTTTATATCCCGAAAAAGTCTACTAAATGTGCAAAAACCTATCGGCATATCATCAGTGAGACCGTTTAATGCTTATTTAAACATTACATTTCTTTAGCATACCGTGACTGTCTACTGACGTACTATCATCTTCTCTTTTTTCACAACAAAACTCATTTTTTTTTTATTTTTCAAATGTTTTTGGTTTTTACAGATTTTATCATGTTTTTGGATTTTTCAAATTTTCGAAATTTCTAAATTTTTTACTCCCCCTAAAATCAAAATATGTTTCAATTTTGATTTTCTGGGAAAATTTGAAAACAATAAACTGTACAAATAAAGTGACAAACTGATACAAATTGCTTCAAATCGCCATCCACTTGGCATAAACAATCAGAACTCCCCCTGACAACAAACTATTTTCCCATTATGATTTCAAAACACTTAAGTTTGTTTTTATCAAAATGGTTTTTCCGGAAAATTAGTTTAGTCATTTCACAAACATGGGGTTTCATCACATTGTTCTTTAACCACCTGTAAAAATACTTTCTTAACCACTTGTAAGTTTAACAGTATCACAAATTTTGAATTTTTCAAGAAAGATGCCGATTCCTACTCCCCAATTACCAACCTGGGAGTTCCGGCAAGTCAGGTTTTTTTAAGAAAATGCTGTCACCCAAGCCTGACCAGCCTTAGGTGTAACCTGTTCACCTTCAACAGGTTTTGCCACATATCTTTTGGATTCATAGAACTCCTTTACCCCTTTAACCTTTCCATCATTCATCATACCAAACATATGTAACACTTTTCCATTAAAAGCCTTTTCAGCATCAAATTCCTTTTTGTTCAAAAAGAATTGATCTGAAATTTCACTCTTACCATCTTTTGGTTTCAACTTTCCGCCTGACAATGGTGGAAAATTTACATTATCCAATGTCGGAACGGAATTCTAATTCTTTTTCTCAATAAATGGCTCCTCTGATTTTGTGGAATCAGATTCATTGCCAGAAGTTTCATCGGAAATTTTAACAACCCATTTTTGTTTGTTTAAAAAAGCTCTTCGTTTGTAAAACTGTTTCGAACTTTCTCCAATCTCGAAAGTTGAATTTTCAAACCTTCTAATCTTTTTCAAATGGTTGTTTCTTTTTATCAACAGATTTTTCTTTCAATTTTGAGTTAGAAGAAACTCCCTGTTTTATGTTGATGGACTGTGTGCAATTCCAAGCAATATGTCCAACCTTCCTGCATTTGTAACAGGTTCTTCATTCTACTATTCGATCATTTCCTTCATCACAGTCTTTTGTTTCTCAGCTAAAAACTCTTTGTTTGACTGTTTTCGGAACTGCTTCTCCTTCTCTTCCTCTGAGCTTGTACCTGAAACAAATTTTATTTTTGGTTTATATGTTTTCTCATTTTTATGATTTTCAGGTGGAATAAAACCAAGACCTTTCTTTTTGAAATTACCGTTATGGTTTGGTTTCTTTCGATAACCTGAACCAGAACTGTAACCCTTTTTCTTGTTTAAACGTTGTTGAACTCTTGAGGTGTAAGGTTTAGGTTTTTCAGAAAGATTTTCATCTTTTATTTCAGAAATATTAATTTCTGTTAGTTTGAAAACCTTTTTTATCATTTCTGGTTTAACACCTCTTATTGGAAATTCCTCATCAGAAAATAATTTGTCGGAATCATTCAAAGTATATGCTACTTTAAACGTTTCGTCATTCAAATTATTTTTTGATAGAAGAAAATCTTTATTGTAAAATCTTGTAACCAATGTTTTTGAACTGTTGACTGTTGAACTCGAAGTCTCAGATTCAGTTTTTGACTCCTCATCGGTATCCAACACTTCATCTACCACTTTCTTAATCAATTCTGATTCATGATCTGTATCAGATGATGTAAAAGTGACATCAATGTTGTCTGGTAAATCATCCATTGTTTCTGATTTTAACTTTAAATTGACTGCTTTTCTGACTTCATCCGAAACTGGCCTTCTGGGAGAATAAGCTTCCCAGATCGGAGGTGGACACCTATTATAATTGACACTTTGTTTCTTACCAGTATCCGTTTCTTCCGACTTCTTATCTTGATAAGCTTCAAAACCTGCAACAGTTGGATAAATTCTATCAATTAAGTAATCAGAACATGTATAACTTCGCAGATTTCGTCTGATTCTTTCATTTTCAATCTTCTCTGTCTCCAAATCTTGCTTCATCTTTGCACATTCTTCAATGTAAAAATTGATGGCTTTCTGCTTAGACATCACCGTTGATTCCAGCATTGTCAAAGTATTTTCTATTTCTGAGTTCGTCTTTTCCAACTGATTGACTGTTTTGTTCAAGATATCATACGACTCTTTCACTTGGTTGACATCAAACAACAATTTATCTTTCATCTTGTCAAGCTCACTATATCTCTTGTCTTTTTCTTCACACTGTTTGCATGTCTCCAAACATTTTAGACAAGGTTTTGTGACTTCAACTATCTTCACGACTTTAACAAACTTTTCAACTTCAACTATTTTTTCGACTTCAACGATTTTTCAACTATTTTCTCCACCACCTTCTCCATCACAACCGGTTCTTCATTAAAAACTCTTTTCACCTCATTTTCTTCAACCTCGACCTTCTGTGTCGATTCTTCTTCAGCTTTTTCCTTTTCTTCAGCAATCCTTCATGCTTCAATTTCTTCTTCAACAATCCTTCTTGCTTCCATTTCTCTCTTTAATCTTGCAGCTTTCTTCTCGTTCAGCATCTCAACTTTTTCTGCAAAAAACATATTAAAACTGTAAGAATCCAAGCCTTTTCTAGCTTTATTTATATATTCTTCTTCATCATCAGTGTCTGCATCACTTCCTAATGATTCAAAAATCGGTACTCTTCTCGGACGATTCTTAGTTTTGACCGATTTTTCTCCTGAGATTGAGTTCTCAAACATCCGAGCAACAAAAGCTTTAGAAACTGAAGGTCCAGAAGGATCATAATCATCCCAACTGAAACCTTTCGGAAGCCTTTCATCTTCTTGGTCTATCAAACCATAACATGCTCTTCCCTTTGCTATTTCATTGTTGTATGGTTGTTGAGCAATCTGATGATAAATTGTTTTTCTTTGATAATCATTTCCGAACGGATCTTGTCTTCCTGTTGCTTTTCTGTTTGTGCACTCTCGTTTAAAATGCCCCTTTTCTCTGCAACGGAAACAAGTAACCTTTGATTTGTCAAACCCTAGCCGAGATGTAGCAGCTTCTCGAAGATCATCTCTACCAGTGATTTGTTTGAATTTCTCTGCTCTTCTCAACACGCTAGCTAAACACCACTTGATATCCATTAACTCAAGCTCCTCAGCATCAATTTGGTCATAATCCTCTTTGGTAAGCATCAGATTTCCAATCTTTCCTGCAATTAAACTTTCATATGATTCTAACATAGTGGCAAGAGATGCCATGTGTTGTTTTGAAATATCTGGAGAAAGATTGTGATCATTCTGAAAATGAAAAGTAACATTGCATTGCATGACTGGACCACCAAAATTCTTTGAACTATGTTGTTGAGGACTTGGTGTTGAGAAATTTGGATCAAAGCTTGAATAAGATGAAGAAAATCCACCACTCTGATATGTGTTGCTAGCATTAGTTCCGGAATTACCATCAGCACTGAACACAGTCTGAATCTTCGGACTTGGAGTGGTCTCAACATTGCCTTTTCTGTAGTATAAACTAACATCTTTTTGAGCATTTGGATTCTTCATGATAGCAGTTTTCTGAACATCGAATTCATGTTCTTCCAGTTTTTGAATGAACTTACACAGATTCATGCTTTCAGATTTTCGGTTATGCTTTAGAATCAACAAATATGTTCCCCATTTATTCTGTGGTAATGCATCTGCTAGCTTATCAAGCCATTCTTCATCATATTTCGTGATTTCCAACCTTTTCATTTCCTGAACAAGACGACAATATCTCTCGATAGTTGTTCTTGTTGTTTCACCTTCAAAAGCTGTAAACATATCAAAAGACTTCTTTAGTAATGCACGTTTATTTTTGATCATATCAGCACTTCCTTTAAACTTTTGATTCAACGCTAGCCAAATTGATCTAGCAGTTCCATTATGTTGAAGCAAAACAAAAATATCTTCTTTTATCGCTTGTTGGAGAATGCTAATCATCAATTTTTCATTAGTGTATCTTGATTTTTCATTAGTTGAAAGTTCATCTAATGGTTTTATATTATCAAGATTATCTTTCGGTCTACTGTATTCCTTCTCAATCGAGATCCATACATCAAACTTATACCCTTGCACCCAGTTTTCAAAACGGTTTTCCCATGCTTTAAAATCCTCAATGTACATGAGCTTTGGAGGCTTTTGGAAAGTTCCCATTTCATTTTCAATTTCAACAGTTTCAGCAACTGTAATTGGAGCAGCTGGAGCAGTAGCAAATGCGTTGTAAAACTCGGTATCCATGTTTCAATGTCGAAAATTCTCAAACACAATTTTTCAAAACGAATTGGACAACGTTTCAAACGAACTGACAAACAATTCCCTCGCACGAACAAGTATATTAAATGAACTGAATAGGGCAATTCGTGCGAAGTGGAGATGACCTCTTCGTACGAACTGAACAAGGTTCAAACGGACTTGACCAATATCACTTCGTGCGAAGTGAGAATAATAACCTGATGCGAACTGGATGAATCTCTTGTGCGAACAGATAATACAAACTACACTTCGTGCGAACTGGAAAGATCAGTTCATGCGAAGTGGCTGCATGTCAATCGATCTGAACATTTTTGTCAATTTGACCAAATTTTAGCTCGATTTAGGGTCTAATTTTATTAAGGATTTGTTAAAACACTGTTTCGCAACTTATATATGAAAATCAGAACATTTTGACCGTTAAATCTCGTTCAATTTTGAAAAACGTGTAGAAGAATGAGTAGAAACAGAATTTTTCGGTGAAAAAAAGTTTAAATGGTAGAACTCCTCCTCCTGAGCTCTGATACCACTTGTAGGATCGAGAAACGACCTAACGAGTCGATCAGAAGAGTTCTAATCTGAATCAAAGGCGGAATTCAATGATTCAGACTTCGTTTTAGCTTGTATCATGCAGAGAATCACTTTAAATGTCTTGTATATTGATTTGAAAGAGTTACAGATCAATCGACACTTCGGAAGCATCTCAGCTCCGGAATCAGAATCGTTACAAATGAAATGAACATATCTAGTATTTATAGGGAAGCCAGTTCGTATGAACTGGACATTGTCACTTCGCATGAACTGGAGCATTTGCCACTTCACATGAACTGGAGTGTCCAGTTCGCATGAACTGGCCAGTTCGTGTGAAGTGTCTTGTTCAGCTTCGCTTCCCGCTTCTATCATACTACGCGATCTGTTCTATCAAAGCTATTACATGACTCGATACAAGACGAAGTCAACAGACATATGCACCAACAAATCAAACAGTTCCAAACGGTTCACATAAATCAAACAGTTCCAAACGGCTCACAAGGATCAAACCGTTCCAAACGGTTCCATAAATCAACAGTTCCAAACGGTTCACAAGGATCAAACAGTTCCAAACGGTTCCAACATTTCAAAATGTAAAACAATGTGTCCATATGCTGGATGAGCATATGCAACAAAATGTAATATATGAAAATCAATGTGCTAGCATGCTAAGTGAACATACATAGCAAAGCATAATGAAATCATTTACCATATGCGTACTAATGAACATAGCAAGTATATGATATAAAAGCATGAAAAGCACGAAAGTAACAAGTAGGCACATGTGTTTCACCCCAAAATGTTTGAAAACAGTAAAAGAGGGGACTATGTACTCACTTGAGGATGCTTAGAAGTCTTGAATAACAACCAAGCAAAGTTAGAGGGATCACGGAATCAAACGGCTCCTAATATAGGTAACTATGTTAATAAACTGGACCTAAATCGGAAGATCAGATAGGATGAGGTTTCGTAAACCAAATGAGTATTGGAACTCATGAGATATGGTTTAACAAAGCCTACATACTAAATCGGAACCTATCCTAAGTGCTTTCGACCCGTTACGACCCATTAAGGTAGCTTACGCTACTTTAACACGGAGTTCGCGCAAAGCGCGTTCGAGACGTCTAACTAGTCCTATGACAAGTATTATATGCCTAAACATGTTTAAATATGTTGCATAATCAGTTAAGTGACAAATGTTTATGTTACATATGCTTAAAATCCAATTATGCATGAAAAGGGCATTTTGGTCATTTTCCTAAGGCATATAAACTACCTATCATACAACTACTTAAACTAAGTGACCATAAGGTATAACCTCGGAAGGTTATTCCCTATACAACTATGGTCACTAAACATGCTTGGTCAGATCCTAATGATTGACCAAACGGGTCGAGTTCGAAAGTCTAAGCGGCAGTTTAGACCGCTTGACTTACGACTCTACACAAGCACTAAACTAAAAGTGACGAGCGAAACATGTCAAAACATGTTTAACTAAGTTAGAAAACTGGTTTTGATTTCAAAACAATGGGTTTTGATACCCAAGAGTAGTTTGGTTGCAAAATACGCATAAATATGCATTTTGACAGAAACTACGACTCGTTACTACGCCTAATCAACATGGTAATCAGTAGGTATAGTCACACGGGACTATAACCATCGTGATTACGCTCACGTTGAAAAGTTCAAACGAACTTTGTGTTGACCAAATACTGGTCAAAGCAAAAAGTTAAACACTGTTTGACTTTCATGGTCAAAAAGCAATAAAAGAACGAAAGAAGCTTACAAAGGGTCCAAGCTATGGAGAACTTGATCTATAACACTCAGGTATGAAGCAAAGGCTTCAACTTAGAGCATTAATCAGATCAAGGGTGTAGAAAATGGAATGAGGGATTGAGTATTTATAGTTTTCGATAAACCGTTAAGATCATTTCATGCAAAAGAGGCTTCGATCTTGACCATACATGTGGGCAAATGGTTTTACAAAACTAGGGGGACATGAAATACCATCAAAACAAACAGATGGTATCCCAAATTAGTGTTTAAAACCATCCAAAACAGGCTGGAACTCCAGATTCAATGTTTCTGATCTGGGCTGCTGACGCGGGCCGCGTAAGAATAAGCTTAGGCTTACGCCACAGGCCTAAAAACTTTGACAGAATTACAGTTTTAGCCCCTGCAAGCCCAAAACTTGGTTTTCGATACATTTTTGACACGTTTAAGCCCCGTTAACCAAATTTCAAGGTTCTAAAATGAAGTCAAAGTACAAGGAACTTAAAATATGCTCAAAAACATCTCGGATGTCGGTTCGTTTGGTCGTACGGTTGCGTTATTCGGTTAATTACGACGGAAATCGTAACGAACGCAAAAACGATCCAAATTAAGCGATGAATGGAATTTTATAATGCCAATCACTAAAATGAAATATTTTAATGATTACATAAATTTTTGGATGTCCGGATATATTCAGAACGTAAGATGTGCGCGAAAATGCAAACTTATGCACTTTTTGACGCTTTTAGTCCCCGTTTGACCAAAAAGTTTATTTCTTGCACACCGAACCCCTCAAAGCCTATTTCTAAGCTATGTAAAGGATATTTATGGTATGTTTAACTTATGGTCAAGTTCCAGAATGTTCGTTACAGTACGAATCGGCATACTTTCACAGTTTGTCGAAATTAGTCCCTGTAAACAAGTAAACTTGATTTCGACACACCAAACCCTCCAAAACTTATTTCTAAGTTATGTAATGGTTATTTAAGGTATGTTAAGCCTATTTCACTTTTCTGGAGTGTTTTTCGCATTAAACTGATTACGTTTACGCATCAGTTCGCGAATAATCTTCCAGAAAGCGATTTAAAGCTCGAAATCGAACAAGAATTGATATGTGCAAATGATACACATATTTATACAAATCCCAAGTATGAAACACAATATTTCATTGATTTGGTATTTATTTGATGGTCGTAGAGGCACAGATGTCACAGCCTCCCCTACTTTAGGAAATTTCGTCCCGAAATTTATTCGTAGGAGTTTGTTTGTGACGTTGTGTTAAATAACCATTAAAGATATGCAAGGCATAATCTTGTCATTTTCCAGTGGATATACTTTAAAGCGAAAAATGAGCGGATGATTCATTTTTCCTTCATAGGTACATCATCAGAAGTGGAAATGATGGAATAATCAAAAGGATATTCATTTCCCTCAACGGATATTCTTCAGAAGCGAAAATGAACGGATTGAGTCATTTTCCTCAACGCGTTCTTCGTCAGAAATGGAAATGAAGGGATAAACAAAAAGGATATTCATTTCCCTCAACGAATATTCTTCAGAAGCGAAAATGAACAGATTGAGTCATTTTCCTCAACGGGTTCTTCATTAGAAATGGAAATGAAGGGGTAAACAAAAGGATATTCATTTCCCTCAACGAATATTCTTCAGAAGCGAAAATGAACAGATTGAGTCATTTTCCTCAACGGGTTCTTCATCAGAAATGGAAATGAAGGGGTAAACCAAAGGATATTCATTTCCCTCAATAGATATTCTTTCAGAAGTGAAAAATGAATAGCTAGTTCATTTTTCCTCAATGGGTGCTTCATCAGAAATGGAAATGAAGGGGTAAATAAAAGGATATTCATTTCCCTCAACGGATATTCTTTCAGAAGTGAAAAATGAATAGCTAGATCATTTTTCCTCAACGGGTGCTTCATCAGAAATGGAAATGAATAGAGTTAACTCTAGACACATGACAAAACTTGCTGTGGTTTCTGTGCACTAAATTCCATAATTATGTATGCATCCATAATTACGTAATTCCTTGCATAGAAGTCACAGTTTGTTTTATAATGTGAAAGGGATAGAATTTGAACAAGTTTGAGACAACTTTGATTAGGTCAACACATAAACACATAAGCTGTTGGTGCATATGTCTGTCGACTTCGTCTTGTATCGAGTCTTGTAATAGGATAGGTTGATCAGGGCACGAAAAACGAGAAATGTGTAGGATAGTCATTTCGCAGGAAATGACAAAGAGTCATTTCGCACGAAATGAACTGTGTCCATTCGCACAAAATGAAACTTGGTCATTTCGTACAAAATACCTGGCCTATATATAGTGGTCATTTCGTTTCATTTGTAACGAATTCTGATTTCCGGTACCGAACTGCTGCCGACGTGTCTACTGACTGTAATCTTTGTCAAATCAATAAACAAGACATTAATAGTGATTCTGTGTGTAAATCAAGCCGATTCCAAGTCGATACGATTGTTTCCGCCTTTCGTATTGATAAGAACACTTCTGAATGACTCGTTTTGGTCGTGAAAACGATCCTACAAGTGGTACCAGAGCTCAGGAGGAAGAGTTCTTGCCAAATGCTTGATTTCACCAAAATTTCCGACTTCTACACCTTCTTTTCAAAATTAAACAGAATTTCACAGTTAAAATGGATTGAATTTCACATATTAAATGCGAAACATAGTTTTAACAAAGCCTTGAAAGAATCAGACTTAAAATCGGACAAAAACTTGATCATTTAGCTCAAAAACTGATCGAAAAGATGACATCAGCAGCATTTCGCACGAAATAGTCTATTTCGTTTGTATCAGATCAACATTTCGTATGAAATAGCTCATTTCGTTTGAAATCACCATCATTTCGCACGAAATATACCTTGGTATCATCATTTCGCATGAAAAGGGCAAATCAGAACCTCATATCGCATGAAATCAAACGTCATTTCGTTTGAACGGACCATTTCGCTTGAAAGTGGTCATTTCGCACCAAAGGGGTATTCCATACCAGAAGTCATTTCGTTTGTGGAGTTGTTTTCGTGTGAAACAGTTCATTTCGCACCAAACTCATTTCGCATCAAAAAGCATTTTGTTTGAAAGTTGTGATTTTGTGAAAATTTTTACCAAAACATGGAAGAAGAATTTTACAATGCGTTTGCTACACCAGTTGCTCCTGTTACAGCTGCCGAAACCATTTATAGTGAGAATGAGACAGGAACTTACCAAAAACCGCCAAAGCTTATGTACATTGAAGATTTTAAAGGATGGCAAAATAGGTTTGAAAATTGGGTGCAAGCCTATAAATTTGATGCATGGTGTTCGTTAGAGGTAAATTATGAGAAACCTAAAAATGAATGTGGACTTGAAAAAGCTTTTAGTTACTATTCAGACGGTGAAAATTTGAAATACACAAGTGAAAAAATGATGATTAGTATTCTCCAACAAGCAGTTAAAGATGATATCTTTGTTTTGCTTCAACATGCGGGTACTGCTAGATCAATTTGGATGGCGTTGATTAACAAATTTAAGGGAAGTGCTGATATGATTAAGAACAAACAAGCTTTACTAAAGAAATCATTTGATATGTTTGTAGCGTTTGAAAGAGAAACAACAAAAATGACAATTGATAGATATTGTCATCTGGTTCTGGAAATGGGAAGATTGGAAATAAAGAAAGACGACGATGAATGGGTCGATAAGCTAGCCGATGCGTTACCGCAGAACAAATGGGGAACATATTTGCTGATCTTAAAACATATGAGAAAATCTGAAAGTATGAATTTGGCGAAGTTTATTCAGAAGATTGAAGAACATGAGTTGGATATTCAGAAAACTGCTATCATGAGTAATCCAAATGCTCAACAAGATGTTAGTCTATACTACAGAGGAAACAAATTTGAGACTACTCTAAGTCCAAAGGTTAAGACTGCTTTCAGTGCTGATAGTTCTTCTGGAACAAATGGTAGCACAGTAACTCAGAGTGGTGGATATTCATCATCGTATTCAAGTTTTGATCCGAATTTCACAACACCAAGTCCTCAACGACAGAATTCAACAAATTTGCAATGCAATGTTACTTTTAACATTCAAAATGGTCAAAAAATTTCTCTAGAAGTGGCTAAGCAACACATGGCATCACCAGTTGCTATGTTACAGTCTTATGAATGTTTAGTTGCTGGAAGAATCGGAAATCCGATGCTCACCAAAGAGGATTATGACCAGATTGATTCTGTGGAACTTGAATTGATGGACATCAAGTGGTGTTTAGCCAGTGCAGTAAGAAGAGCAGAAAAATTCAAACAAATCACTGGAAGAGATGATTTTTGTGAAATGGGTGCATCTCCAATAGGGTTTGATAAATCAAAGGTTACTTGTTTTTGTTGCAAAGAAAAGGGACATTTAAACGAGAATGCAAAAATAAAGAAGCAACCGGAAGACAAGAAAAGAACGATTATTATCAAAAATCAATTTTTCATCAAATTGATCAACAACCGTCATCATCCCGTGTCATTGAAGTTGAAAAGAAGAAAGCTTTTCTTGTTAATCAAGACGATGAAAAAGTAGCAGAGGGATTTAGCTGGGACAAATACATTCCGGCTGATTCTGGTCTTGTTGCTCGAATCTTGGAAGAAGAAGAAGAAATCAAATCTAAGCCAAAAAGAACGAAGATTTTCAGATCATCAGAAAGTGATGAAGATACCGATGATGAGGAAGAATACATTAATAATGCTAGAAAAAATTTAGACTCATTCAGTTTTAATTTGTTTTTTGCAGATAAGATCGAGATGTTGAATGAGAAGAAGGCTGCTAGATTGAAAAGAGAGTTGGAAGCAAGAAGGATTGCTGAAGAAAAGGAAAAGTTGGAAGCTGAAAAAACAGAAGTTGAAGAAAATTCGATAGAAAAAGTCGAAATTGAAGGATGGGAAGCAGAAATAGAATTTGATGAAGAACTGGATATGGTTGAAAATATCGTGGAGAAAGTGGTGGAAAAAATTATTGAAGTTGAAAAAATCGTCGAGGTTGAGAAGATCGTCGAAGTTGAGAAAATCGTCGAGGTTGAAAAATTCGTCGAAGTTGAAAAAATTGTTGAAGTTATTAAACCTTGTCTACAATGTTTGGAGTCTTGCAAACATTGTGAAGAGAAAGACAAGAAGATTCGTGAATTAGAGGAATTAAAAAAAAAATTGTTGTTTGATGTGAAATACGCAAAAGAATCGTATGATGTGCTAAACAGAACAGTTGATGGTTTGAACAAGACAAATTTGGAAGTTGATGCTGCTATGACAATGATGAGTTCAACATTAATGACGAAGCAGAAGGTCATCAATGAGTATATTGAAGATTGTGCAAAACTGAAGCAGGATTTGGAACTCGAAAAGATTGAAAGTGAAAGAATCAAACGATTACTGTTGAGTTATACAACTTGTGATTATTTGATTGACAGGGTTTATCCTACTGTTGCAGGTCTTGAAGTTTTTCAAGATAAAAAGACAGAAGATACAGATGCTGGTAAGAAACCAAATGTCAAGTATAACAAGTGTCCGCCTCCGATCTGGAATAGTTATTCTCCCAGAAAACCAAATGAGGAACGATTAAAAAAGGCGATCAACATAAAATTAAAGTCTGAAACCATTGATGAGTTACCAGACAACAGTGATGTCACATTCACAGCGTCTGACACTGATCATGAGTCTGAGTTAGTAAAGAAAGTGGTCGATCAGGTGTTGGATATGGATGAAGAGTCAAAGTCGGAGTCTAAATCTGAAAGTTCGAGTTCATCAGACAAGAGTCCGAGTTCACCAGTCAAGCGGGTTTACAATAAAGATTTTCTGTTATCAAAGAATAACTTGAATGACGAAACATTTAAAGTAGCATATACTTTGAATGATTCTGACAAATTATTTTCTGATGAAGAATTTCCAATAAGAAGTGTCAAAACTGAAATGATCAAAAAGGTTTTCAAATTAACAGAAATTAATATTGCTGAAATAAAAGATATAAATCTTGCTGAAAAATCTAAAAAATACACTTCAAGAGTTCAACAGAGATTGAACAAGAAAAAGGGTTACAGTTCTGGTTCAGGTTATCGTAAGAAACCAAACCATAACGGTAATTTCAAAAAGCGGGGATTAGGTTTCATTCCCCAGGAAAATCATAAAAATGAGAAAACTTATAAAACAAAAACTAAATTTGTTTCAGGAACAAGTTCAGAAGAAGAGAAGGAGAAACTGTTCAGGAAACAGTCAAATCAAGAGTTTTTCGCTGAAAAGAAGAAGAATCTGGTGAAAGAATCTGAGAAAAGAATTGAAAGAAGAACATGTTTCAAATGCCAAAAAGTTGGACACATTGCTTGGAACTGCCAAATGTCTAACAATACAAAAAAAGGGAGTTACTTCCAACTCAGAAAAATTCAAAGTGTTAAAAAATTCGACTTTTGAAACTGATGAAAGTTCAAAACGTTTTTACAAAAGAAAAGTTGATTTGAATAAACAAAGATGGGTTGTTAAATCAGAAAGTAGTTCTGACAATGAATCTGACTCGTCAAAGTCAGAGGAGTCATTTGTTGTAAACAGTAGTGAGAATTCAGTTCCATAAATGAATGAAGAAAATTTTCCAAAATTGTCAAGAGAAAATTTGAAGTCAAAAGGTAAGTTTGAGATTTCAGATAAATTCTTCTCTAGTAATGAAGAATTTGATGCTGAAAAGGTGTTTAATGGGAAAATCAAACATATCTTTGGGAAGATGGTTGACGGTAAGGTAAAGGGTGTGAAAGATTTTTACAAATCAAAAAGATGGTGGGATAGAGTTGAATCAAAATCACCCAAGGCTGGTCAGGCTTGGGTGACAGCTTTTTCTACTTAAAATCTTGACTTGCCGGAGCTCCCAGGTTGGTAACTGTGGAGCAGGAATCGGCATCTTTCTACAAGAGATATTTCGACCTACAAGTGGTTAATCAAGGTCATTAAGTTGAACCTGATTTAACTTTCATTCACAAGTGGTTGAAAGAACAATGTGATGATCATAACCCTGATCTTACAAGTAGTGAAATCAACAAAACTAATTTTCCGAAAAAAACCATTTTGATTAAAACAAACTTAAGTGTTTTGAAATCATAATGGGAAAATAGTTTGTTGAAAGGGGGAGTTCTGATTGCTTATGCCAAGTGAATGGCGATTTGAAGCGATTCGATATCAGTTGTTATTTTACTAGTATAGTTTGTTTTCAATTTTTTTTTTAAAATAGTTTTGAATTTTAGGGGGAGTAAGAAATTTCAGAAAATCCAAAAACATTAGAAAATTTGAAAAAGCAAAAAAAAAAAACATTGTAAATTCAAAAATGAATTTTGTTGTAGAAAAGAGGAAATGATAGTACATCAGTGGACTATCACAGTATGCTAAAGAATTGGAAAGTTAACATGTGATAAACGGTCTCACTGATGATATGCCAGTAGGTTTTTACACATTTAGTAGATTGTGTTCGAGATATAAACCTAAATTTCAAATTTACTTATCTCGTGGGGAACATTTCTCGGATATATGGGTAACCCCCGAAATCTTGTTTGAAAGATCCCTCTTTCTGAGATACTAGGTCTTTATGCTTAGTGATATCTGGGGTATTATCCCGGGACTTCTGATTTTGCGGAAGCAATGGCCTAGTCCCCGTATAATACTTTTCGCTTGCTTGAAATAAAAGCACCACCCTCAGCATAAAAAATGATGAAACATTGCAAAATGCTAATCATGTGCTGTTGAAGAAAATATTCTAAAGGGAACACACCTAAAGTCGAAGCCATCATCTCTCTGATTTTGCGGAAGCAATAGCCTGAGCTCTCATGGCCCTCGCATTTAACCCTTTACAGATATCATCTAGGTATACTCACCTGTAAGACTGAATATTGGGATCTGGATATGGGAGTATATTCTGAGGTGGAACACTTGAATAAGTTCAAGTGTTTAAAACATTAATCTCGTATCTCGAAACAGTTGAACTTTGTGTGAAAATTTTAACTGGATCAGTATATTGACAATCTAAGTGAATCGTTTAGAACTTAAAGTGTTTAAAGCTCAACGGTGTTAGTGATTTGTCTCAAAAACTGATATGATCCTCTTACACAAACTCATAAAAATATTGTCTGTAAATATTTCTTTACTGCATTTCATTTAATGAAAAAATTCCAAAAAGATTTTTAGTGTGTTTTAGCATACACTTTTGAAAAATTCAAAAAGATTTTCGACAACTGATGATGAAAAGCTGATTTTCAAAATTTCGAGTGCTAAACATGACGAACAGGTTTGGGAGAGTTTTGTTCGAGATGAAAAGTGAAGGTAAAAGGTTGAGATTATCTATGAAATGTCATATTATAACAAATGATGTTTTGAGTTTGTTTTTACATATGGTAAACAGAGAATAGATTTGTTAAATTTTTAAATTTGTGAAATTTATTGTGTGGAAGAGATTTGTGCAGGTTCCCAGGTCTAAACCGGAGCAGAGGTTGAGCCAGACTACGATCCCAGCACAACTCAAGGAGAAGTATGCTTAGTTTCTGATCCTAAAAATTTGTTAAAGATAGAAGATGATTAATGAAGATAGAGCCAGGATTACGATTCTGGGAATGACAGAGAAAGAGATTGAAGAATGATTACACTGTCAGATACTTTGAAAGAGCAGGAAGACTGATAAAGACTGAAGATTGCGAAGACTCGACACCGAAGACTTCGTCAACATCCAAGGGGGAGTCTATTGGTGCATATGCCTGTCGACTTCGTCTTGTATCGAGTCTTGTAATAGGATAGGTTGATAAGGGCACGAAAAACGAGAAATGTGTAGGATAGTCATTTCGCACGAAATGACAAAGAGTCATTTCGCACGAAATGAACTGTGTCCATTTCGCACGAAATGAAACTTGGTCATTTCGTACGAAATACCTGGCCTATATATAGTGGTCATTTCGTTTCATTTGTAACGAATTCTGATTTCCGGTACCGAACTGCTGCCGACGTGTCTACTGACTGTAATCTTTGTCAAATCAATAAACAAGACATTAATAGCGATTCTGTGTGTAAATCAAGTCGATTCCAAGTCGATACGATTGTTTACGCCTTTCGTATTGATAAGAACACTTCTGAACGACTCGTTTTGGTCGTGAAAACGATCCTACATAAGCACATAATTGTTTTCTTGGTTATTAATTTGTTATCAGTTTGTTATTAATTGTTATTAACTTGTTGCCTATTTGAACTTGGGTATTCAAGGTATACCAGGATCCCAGTCGATGGACTTCAACGTCCTCAAGAATCTATCTGAAAAGATAGGATGATCTTCCAAAAATTCGATTTCGTTTACAAGGAAACGTAACATTCGAATTAAGGTATACAACAATTAAGGACTTACGGAAATACCCTTAGGTACCCTACTAAGGATTTATAGTGGTGCTTTGGGTATTCGTCCAGAGTTGTAACTTACGCCTTGTACTTCGTTTCCTTGGAAGAAACGGGTACTTAGGATTTTCGTGGAAAACGCAAGAGATCATAAAATGGAAGAATTTTGGGAGTAGTCTGCTTTTCAAAGAATACGGTTCCTTGATTGTCGGTATTGTAGGGGATTTGTTGTTTATACATGCAACTACATTTGTACATTGCAATGTAAATAAAAGATTTATTTATAAACAACAACAACAATTGTCTCATAGACCATGACAACAAAAGAAAATAATACATAAGGCTCCATTTTTTCTAAATAGCGTCATCTTCTAGTTGGTCAAATGCTCATCCCTGCGCTGGATTTGCATTAGTAAGCTTTGGGCAATTCTTTCGGAAATGGCCCATCTCGCCACAGTTGTAGCAAGACCCTGGTGGAAAACGAGCTTGAGCAGGATTGTTGTCAGCTTGATTTGGTGCAGCTGAAGCTCGGCAAACCCTAGCTGTATGCCCTATAAGTCCACAAATTAGGCATTTGCGGCACTTCACACTGGCATGATGATGAAGGTTACATTGGTTGCACAAGGGTACAGTTACGTTGTATGGCTTCCTAGAAGGGGGTTGAGCTGGTTGGTTGGGCACAGCTTGATCATTGTGAGCAACCACGGCGAAGTTCTGAGAAGCCTTTCGCTTCTTGGACTTCTTGGAGGATTCAGTCTGTTCATCCTTTGGTTTCGATTCCCCGATCGGTTTCTTATCACCCTTTCAGAAAAGTTTACCTTTCCTGATCTGAGATTCAGTCAAGGTAGCGGATAGCTCAATGGCCTGTCTAACTGTAGTGGGGTTGCTACCAGTAACAATGTCTTGCACTGAGTCAGGGAGGCCATCAATGTATTTTTCGATTGCCTTATCCAAAGGCGTAATCATGTTCGGGCATAACAGACTTAACTCCTCATAACGATCCGTGTAAGCTCGATGCTCACCGCTATCTTGCTTAAGATCATCGAATTCCCTTTCCAATGCCCTAATCTCATGACGAGGACATAATTCCCTCTTCATTAGAGCTCGAAGCTCTTCCCATGTTTGAGCCAGTGCCACATCGGTACCCCTATCCCTCATCACACCATTCCACCATGTTAAAGCTCGTTTCTTAAAGACACTAGATGCGAATTCAACCTTTCGCTCGTTTGGACACTAAACATGTCTGAAGGTGCTCTCTAGACTCTCGAACCATTGCAGAAGTGAAGTTGCTCCTTGAGACCCAGAAAATTTTGATGGCTTAGCTGAGTTGAACGTCTTGAAGTTACAGGGAGCATTATTGTTGTTATTGAAGGCTTGGTTACATTGAGCAATGAGGTTTGCGAGTACAGCAGCCATTTGCTGCGTAATGATAGCTACCAGTTCGTCACGTCGAGGAGGCATTCTAAAATAGGAAGCATGGGAGAAAACAAGTGAAATGGTATTGGGTAAGAATAGGATGTTACAATTACCGACTAAAAAGTCATGGGTGATGGTCATTTGTTCGAACCACGAAGTAAACAAATGACGCACAAAAGGCTGAATCAAAGTAAATAGGTCCTCATAATGTATCGCGAATACATGCTTTAGCCTATAAGTGGACACTCACCCCAAGAGTTCCCAGGTAAGAGTGACTGATCCGATTATGTGGATTTGTACGAACACTCTAGCCTTAGACATAAAACTTAGGATACATGCATCCACCCTTCCGGATTGCACGTGTTCACATTAATAAGAGCCAAACTTTGACGAGATTTTGAAAACTTTGAAGGTTCAAAACCTTATAATAAATCATCCTAGAACAGATGATTAGTTTTCAAAACAGATTCGAAATTTGTGTTCTCGTTGTGGTTGTCACCTAAGGATAAGTGACGGTATTGTTTTAAGATCTAAACACAAGAATCTTGTGTTAGGGTCCTAGGAAGGTTATAGACAAGGTCAAAGCATTACTAAAAATTTAATTCCCTATAACCATGAGCTCTGATACCAACTTTTCTGTCACACCCCGACCGCGTTAAAACAACAAACCGCGGCGGAAACGTTGGGGAGTGCCGTAATAGAATCATTGTTTCATAACACATGGATAAAAGTTCTGTTTTATTGAATTAAGTTTATTACATTGTATCGAAACTAGAAACAAAATATGAACAAATTAACTTCCATTATTATTAAGTCACTAAGGCCTCGTCCATTCCTATTTGAGCATGCACCAATATCATCATCAAACATCATCAACTATGGTACCTGAAACATATGTGAAAATACGTCAGCATAAAAATGCCGGCGAGTACATAGGTTTTATGTGAGTGTCAGATTCATGGCTCGTTTACATGTTGCAATACCTGATTTAAAAACCTTGTTTTGAAAAGTGTATAGTGTTGCAACATAATTAACCAACTCTAATCCAGTTGGTTATAGTTTATAAAATCTCGCAGCCATGATTCTTAACCCAAAACATTTGTTTAAGTAAACCCAGATTGTAAATCGTTTTTGAAATAAAACTCGAATGGTTTATATTGTTAGAAAAACCTTTTAATATAACTTTGTTTTGATAACATTTGCCCAAGTGATCTAGATAACGCAACGATATATAATGTGTTAAAAGCACTTATATGTAGGAAGTACCAGCGGTGTATCCACCTTGCTTTTAATACATTACACCCACCACGTTACCTAATCACTTCCCTAACCCAACGGTTCAAATAGTTCCAAACGGTTCACATCAATCAAACAGTTCCAAACGGTTCACATAAATCAAACAGTTCCAAACGGTTCACAAGGATCAAACAGTTCCAAACGATTCCACAAATCAACAGTTCCAGACGGTTCACAAGGATCAAACAGTTCCAAACGGTTCCAACAGTTCAAAATGTAAAACAATGTGTCCATATGCTGGATGAGCATATGCAACAAAATGTAATATATGAAAATCAATGTGCTAGCATGCTAAGTGAACATACATAGCAAAACATAATGAAATCATGTACCATATACGTACTAATGAACATAGCAAGTAAATGATATAAAAGCATGAAAAGCACGAAAATAACAAGTAGGCACATGTGTTTCACCCCCAAAATGTTTGAAAACAGTAAAAGAGGGGACTATGTACTCACTTGAGGATGCTTAGAAGTCTTGAATAACAACCAAGCAAAGCTAGAGGGATCACGGAATCAAACGGCTCCTAATATAGGTAACTATGTTAATAAACCGGACCTAAATCAGAAGATCAGATAGGATGAGGTTTCGTAAACCAAATGAGTATTGGAACTCATGTGATATGGTTTAACAAAGCCTACATACTAAATCGGAACCTATCCTAAGTGCTTTCGACCCGTTACGACCCATTAAGGTAGCTTACGCTACTTTAACGCGTCGTTCGCGCAAAGCGCGTTCGAGACGTCTAACTAGTCCTATGACAAGTATTATATGCCTAAACATGTTTAAATATGTTGCATAATCAGGTAAGTGACAAATGTTTATGTTACATATGCTTAAAATCCAATTATGCATGAAAAGGGCATTTTGGTCATATTCCTAAGGCATATAAACTACCTATCATACAACTACTTAAACTAAGTGACCATAAGGTATAACCTCGGAAGGTTATTCCTTATACAACTATGGTCACTAAACATGCTTGGTCGGATCCTAATGATCGACCAAACGGGTCGAGTTCGAAAGTCTAAGCGGTGGTTTAGATCGTTTGACTTACGACTCTACACAAGCACTAAACTAAAAGTGACGAGCTAAATATGTCAAAACATGTTTAACTAAGTTAGAAAACAGGTTTTGATATCAAAACAAAGGGTTTTGATACCCAAGAGTAGTTTGGTTGCAAAATACGCATAAATACACATTTTGACCGAAACTACGACTCGTCACTACGCCTAATCAACGTGGTAATCAGTAGGTATAGTCACACGGGACTATAACCATCGTGGTTACGCTCATGTTGCAAAGTTCAAACGAACTTTGTGTTGACCAAAGACTGTTCAAAGCAGAAAGTCAAACACTGTTTGACTTTCATGCTCAAAAAGCAATAAAAGAACGAAAGAAGCTTACAAAGGGTCCAAGCTAGGGAGAACTTGATATATAACACTCAGGTATGAAGCAAAGGCTTCAACTTAGAGCATTAATCAGATCAAGGGTGCAGAAAATGGAATGAGGGCTTGGGTATTTATAGTTTTCGGTAAACCGTTAAGATCATTTCTTGCAAAAGAGGCTTCGATCTTGACCATACATGTGGGCAAATGGTTTTACTAAACTAGGGGGACATGAAATACCATCAAAACAAGCAGATGGTATCCCAAATTAGTGTTTAAAACCTTCAAAAACAGGCTGGAAGTCCAGATTCAATGTTTCTGATCTGGGCTACTGATGCGGACCGCGTAATAATAAGCTTAGGCTTACGCCCCAGGCCTAGGAAACTTAGACATAATTACAGTTTAGCCCCTGCCAGCCCAAAACTTGGTTTTCGATACATTTTTGACACATTTAAGCCTCGTTAACCCCATTTCAAGGCTCTAAAATGAAGTTAAAGTATAGGAAACTTAAAATATGCTCAAAAACATCTCGGATGTCGGTTCGTTTGGTGGTACGGTTGCGTTATTCGGTTAATTACGACGGAAATCGTAACGAACGCAAAAACGATCCAAATTAAGCGACGAATGGAATTTTATCATGCCAATCACTAAAATAAAATATTTTAATGATTACATAAATTTTTGGATGTCCGGATATATTCACAACGTAAGATATGTGCGAAAATGCAAAGTTATGCACTTTTTGACGCTTTTAGTCCTCGTTTGACCAAAAAGTTTATTTCTTGCACACCGAACCCCTCAAAGCCTATTTCTAAGATATGTAAAGGATATTTATGGTATGTTTAACTAATGGTCAAGTTCCGGAATGTTCGTTACAGTACGAATCGGCATACTTTCGCAGTTTGTCGAAATTAGTCCCTTTAAACGAATAAACTTGATTTCGACACACCAAACCCTCCAAAACTTATTTCTAAGGTATGTAAAGGTTATTTAAGGTATGTTAAGCCTATTTCACTTTTCCGGAGTGTTTGTCGCATTAAACTGATTACGTTTACGCATCAGTTCGCGTATAATCTTCCAGAAAGCGATTTAAAGCTCGAAATCGAACAAGAATTGATATGCGCAAATGATACACATATTTATAGAAATCCCAAGTATAAAACACAATATTTCATTGATTTGGTATTTGTTTGATGGTCGTAGAGGCACATATGTTACAAGAAGGATATAGATTGCTTATTCAACAACAAGATCGTGTATGAGAAGCCAGACAAAGTCCAAGCTATGCAATATCAGAAGTTAGTGGTTCTGTGATACGCTAAAGACATCAACTCTGGGAGGTATTTGAAGTCAAAGTGGAGAGATTTCGAGATTTATGAATTCTTAAAGAGGTACAAGCGCAGTCAGAAATTCGAGGAAATTGCTGATAAAGCTGCAAGGCTTGGAAGGTACAAGTTGATGAGACCTCCACCAACTGACCAGACACCGATTGAGAAAGAAGAAAACAAGATCCCTCGATGGGATACAGAAAATACTGGAATGAAGTTGGTAGGCCTCTCAGACGAAAAATGCTTGAAGAGAAAGAAGAAAAGAGAAGGCAGAGAGCTAAGGAAAGAAGACGCAGCAGGAAGGATTAAACACTATGCAGGAAGGAACTACAGCTACATCCAAGGGGGAGTCTGTTAGTACATATGTCTGTAGCTTTCGTCTGCATCGAGTCTTGTATATTTTGTGATGTGTATGTATTTTGTATATGTATGAACATGTATGTATGTTTGTGTAAAGAGAACTCAGGAACGGTGCGTAAATGTAAAAGTGAAATCCGTCGGACGACGAATGTCATCCGATCGGATCACTATTCGATCGGGTGACACTTAATCCTCCCTGGTTGCCTATAAATAGCTTACTAGTGTTAGATCATTAAGACCTTTTGCTGAACTTGTAAGCGAAGCTCTGCTAGTCTGGAGTTCTATCGGATCCTCTGTATTTTCATCATCTTTGAATAGAATTCAGACGCGTTAAACGTTGAACTTTTCGTTGTTGATTCTGTGACATTATCAAGGGATTCCGCACCTTGATTCTGATCGATCCAGCCACGTTCTACTCGAACAGATCCTGAGATAAACGGCCTAACAGATGCTAGCCCCAAGGTCGGCTAGCACATTGCGTATAGGTGATCCCCCAATGGAACAAGGGATGGTGAAGCTTCTGGGGTCGATTTTCTTTTGTGGGAGTTTGTTGAGTAGCACGGTGGAGCATTCTTCACTTAAATTGACTAATTGAAATGTTTCAATCTTCCTTTTGTGAGTGAGGAAGTCTCTCATAAATTTTGAATATTTTGACATTTGAGTGAGGACTTCCACAAATGGAAGATTGGTATGCAATTGTTTTAGTAAGTTTATGAATTTTGTGAACTGCTCATCGGTCTTTTGGCGAAGTAACCGACCGGGGTAGGGTACTGAGTGGCCTTTGGTAGGTTCCGGAATTGGCGTAAGAGTTGTTTCCTTTTGAGTCGTCGGTGGGGTCGTGGTTTGAATGGGTGGATTTTTTTCGGATGGAGGTAACGGAGCCTCCTCGGGACCTACGGTACGGTTTCTCAATGTTATGAGATGCACTTGCGCCTTTGGGTTGGGCTCGGTATTGCTAGGTAACGCGCCTTGTGGTCTCTCGGAGAAATTTTGAGCTAGTTGATTTAGTTGTTTTTCAATGTTTTGAATACTAGCTTGTTGATTTCTAAAGGTTGATTCCATTTGTTGGAATCGATCTGGGTTTTTCTTTTCGGTGACGGAGATGAGGGGTGAGATAGTATCTTCAAGCCTCTCTCGTCCCCCTTATTGTTGTTGAGAGAAATTTTGTGACTCGTTTCTTTGTTGTTGAAAGTTTGTTCGTTGGTTTTGGTTTTGTTGGTTACTACTATTGTCGGGTTCTCTCCAACCAAGGTTAGGGTGGTTACGCCATCCTTGGTTGTAGGTACCCGTTGGAGGACCCGACGGCCTAGGTCTATTATCAATGTAGTTTACCATTTCCGTTTGATTTTCCATTTCTTTCATACAACTCCAATTTTCATGCGGCCCACCACACCCTTCGCAAGCCATAACCGAGACCGTTTTTGCCATTTCTAACATTTTGATTTTCGAAGAGAGGCCTCGATTTGGGCTTGTAAAGAAGTGTTTTCATCTACCTTATAGGCGCCCGGGGCAATAGATTTTGTGCCTTGGGGAGTGTGCCATTGAAAATTTTTTTGAGCAATTTCCTCAATTTGATTATAAATTTCATTTGTGCGACGATTACCTAGAAGTCCCCCGGAGCTAGAGTCGAGCGTTTTTCTTGTGTGTGGCAACAACCCATTATAGAAAGTGGATACTTGTTGCCATACTGCAAGGCCATGATGAGGGCATTTTCTTAATAGCTCCTTGAGTCTTTCCCAAGTTTCATATAAGGATTCCCCATCCTCTTGTGAGTATGTATTAATTTCAGTCATTAATTTAGCCGTTTTAGAAGGAGGGAAATACTTATATAGAAACTTTTGGGCTAGTTCATCCCAAGTGTTTACCAAACCACTTGGGAGGGTGTTAAGCCAAGCCTTAGCTCGGTCTTTTAGTGAAAATGGGAACATCCGGAGGCAGATGTCGTCGTTTGATGCCCCGTAGATCCGAAAAGTGTCACATATTTCCAAAAAGTTGGTAATATGTAAATGGGGATCTTCGTCCGCATGGCCATAGAAGATTGCGGAGTTTTGGAGCATTTGTATCAAATGCGGCTGAAGTTCGAAGTTGTTGGCATCGACATTCGGTGCATTGATAGCGGCACCGAGATTACCTACCGTGGGCCGTAGGTAATCCATTAGGGTACGCTGATCCGCCATTGGAAGTTGGTCCCCCGAAACCTACTCTTGGATTTTAGCTTTAAGTATTTTTCTTAGAAAGCGTCCGGGTTCGTCTAGAGGTTCTTTTATGTCTTTATTGGAACTGGAGCTCATGCACTGCGTAGAAAGTTCAGGTGTTGCGCCTGGGTTCCAAGTCCTGTGATAAAAACAAAAAAGATTGTTGGTCAGAAGTCTCACCACGGCCCCGTGGTCGTAGTTACAGTGGTTGTTTTCTGGATCCCAGTTACTGGAGAGTTCAACATGGCCCCGTGCTGCACCGCCACGGCCCCGTGTCCGACCAGGCACGACCCCATGCTGAAGTCTGCAGAAGCTGAAAATTAAGAAAAAATCCTAAAAAAAATTGAAAAATAAGAAAAACGAGTAGGCCGTTGATTCCTAACTTTCTTAAAATGCTTGTGTCCACGGCAACGGCGCCAAAAAACTTGGTGTGTGTAAGGTGTAATATTTTTTTATTGATATTTTAAGCCCATTTTACACATTAGTCAAGTTTTAAATTTATTAAACACGATATTCTACTAACACTGAACATACACTTGGGCAAGTGCACCCATTGTGAGCGTAGTATAGTGTTGGTAAGATACCGAGGTTGTCCAAGGACACAAGAGCTTTTAGTACCAGTTTATCCTCAATGTCTAATAAATCTAAATTTTTTTAGAAAAGGTTTTAAATATGAAAAATAAAAACTAAAAATGCAGAAATAAAAATAAAATAAAACAGATAGACAAGATTAATCACTTGGATCCGACTCGCCTTTAATGTATCCTATGATGATTTTCGCACTTTTGCGCTTTTTAAGAGATTATCTTAGTTATAGTATGTAGGATCGTTCTATGACCCAAATGAGTCAATCAGAAGAGTTCTTATCTGTTTCAGAGGCGGAAACAAAGAAACAAACTTGAAAAACAGCTTGTATCACTCTTAAACGTCTTGTTTTATTGATTTAACAGCAATACAGATCAATTGACGCGTCGGCAGCACTTCGGTACCGGAAATCAGAAAGTTACAAATGATTTCGTTTGGAGGCTATTTATAGAGATCTAATTCCGCTTGAAGCAGTCCCAAACGAAATTAGATTCAAGCGGAATCTAATTCCGCACGGAATTACATGAAAGCACATTTCAAGCGGAATTACCTCACTCAAACGAAATTACCTTTAAACCCTATCTTTAACACCTATTTTCTCGAACTACGTGCCCAGATCTAACATTCTAAGTACAAGACTCGATACAAAACGAAGTCGACAGACGCATGCACCAACAGACTCCCCCTCGAATGTTGACGAGTTTTCAGTGTCGAGTCTTCAACGTCTTTAGTCTTTATCAGTCTTTGGCTCTTTCCAAAATATCTGTCACACCCCCAAAACCCACCATGCGGAGTACCACCGCTTGGAGGCATGACGTGACCAGGATCGAGCCACCAATCATATTGAACATCGTAATTAAGTAAATAAGACCAACCACAATACGATTGGTGACCTAAAGAAGGTAACCGATTTTAAGATAACAGCGGAAGCATAAAACGTAAGTTCAAAACATAAGTTCACAGTTCATAAGTTTAAAGTCCATAACGTAGGTTTAATAAGTTCATAAGATTTAGAAGTTTAGTACGGGACTTAACAATCCGTATTCCACAACAACCTCCTCCTCGTGCAAGCTCCATCTAGCGACCTATAAGGCATGTAACAACGAGTTAACAACAAAGTTGAGTGAGTTCACGTTTGATTGTTTAGTTTTAAGTTGTTTCTGAAAAAACGTGGTTTGACTTTCGTTGGCTTAATTGCCGTGGGGGTTACCCCGTAGTTGAAAGTATGTTTAACTAGTTCCTTTTTTTCATTACCCAAACCATAACCATAATCAGTGGGGGCTTTCCCCGTGTGAACTACTAGACGGTATGATATCGACTACTACGAACAATAGTTGTGCCCTACATCAGTGTCTATCATCACTGACAGTTTGCCATAGTCCATTAGTGCACGCCCGTCCGAACGGCACGGTGTGAGGTTTGTTAAACCTAATAGCGCTATTAACTAATGACCTGCTCGCCATTGGCCTCGGCGATTAAGTCGATATGAAGATGGACTTATTGATAGAGTTTTGTCTAGCTAGTTTTAAGGTTGTTGTCCTGCACCAGGAGGACGAACGTACGTATTCTGCACCAGGAGAATTCGTAGGATTAATAATGGCATCCACTCTATGGAGGATGGCCGTACATATCCTACCCAAGGAGGATATGTAGATTTAGTTTTAATTCTTTAACCCATTCCCAAACCACCGGGAATCCCATGCCTTAGACAGTGTGTGACCTCACCTCGGTTTGCTCGGTTAGATTCTCAAATACAGCTAACAGTCAAGGTTGGTCAATCACGTCCTAATATGATTACCAGTTAGTCATTTAGTGACTTTCAAATAGAGCACAAAGTTCCTACACGTATCTATCACATAACATGCATCACTTTAACGGTTTATGCCCATCCAAGTTTCCCATCCATTCCCCACTCATAATCAAACATACGATAATGCACATAACACATATAACATGCTAGATCATTCACAGATAGCATACTCGACAGTTAGACACACGAATTACAGCTTATGTCATTTCAGCATAAATATTCAAAACCGGGCTTTTTTCGGAAATTTTAATAAAATAGTTAACTTATTCCAAAAATTCCCAAATTTTTACAGAATCTCTTAAACATTCCAAATATTATTGTGTAAAAATATCGGGGTCCGGTTCATTACAAATATTTTATAAAAATTCATTTTCTGGAGTGAACTCAGATTCATATTTTTCTGACCACAGTCCACGGGATAATTTATTTAAAATTCATCAAGCCTCCGATTTACGAAATTCCAGTGGGGTAATTACAAATACATCGGTGGTCATCTACAGTACAAGTTTCATGATCCAACTCTACACAGAACCCAAGTTATGACAGAAAACACAACATATATTTTCAGCAGAAAAATGCAGCTCTAGCTGCTGTTACGAAATGACGCTTTAAAAATAGTAAACGAAGTCCAAAAATTACGATTCCGGTGCCATTAGAACCGTATTTCATAATAACACGTTTTAGACTCAAAATATCAGTTTTTCGTAGAGTTTATGACCTGTTTACAGCCAACTGAAGTTGGCTGTAAAACTTGGACAGATTCTGTTTTCATTCTTTAATCTTCTAAGACGCGTTCGATTGATTCCGTTAGCATGATTAGTGATCGTAACAACATCAAACATCAATATTAACCAGCAACACATCAGATAATCAACCAAGAATCATAACAAAACAAGATCCAAGAGTTTTACACTAATATTTGCTCATTAACCACCATGTTCATCATTTTTAGTAGACTTTAAACTTTGATCTTATATGTTCATGATTTTTATCCAACAAATTTCTTATTAACCACTTTAGATATGAACAATAGGGTGTTTAGAGTCACTTACTACTAGCTCGTGGCTAGGGAAGAAACTAGACGAAAAAACGGTTGGTTAATAGCGTTGTGGTGAGGTCCTTGGCAATCCGTAAGCACCGAGCTTCCTTATACGTGATCCTTCACCATTGTGTATGCTTGGAATTGCAAGATCAAACTTGAAAATAATGGTGGGTGTGGGCTTGGTGGTCGGCCGAGAATCAAGAGAATGAGAGGGAGTTGTTTGTTTAGTGGGTTATGAAAATGAAATGTGATGTAAACTCTAGGATATATTTATAAACCAATCCACCCTAATTATCCAAGGGATATAGTGCTTAGAAGATATTAGACATGAAGGATTATTATAATCAAAATTTGTAAGTGGTTGTCCCCTCATGGGACCGAATTCGTTGGGGGGGGGGGGTAATTGGGTTGGTTTCTAACTATATAGTTAAGTTAGTTAGTTAAGTTAGGAGATTAAATTAAGTTACTAGTGTGTTATAATTTATAACGGGTGTTAGGGTATTCGGGGACCCTAACTGGCTCAGAAAAAAAAACAGTGTCAATGTCAATATTTTTTTATGTTCCGGGTAGAGTCCGGTTGTTCGGTTCGACACTGTTCCGTTAAACTGCTTAATTAATCCGTAAAGCGTCCTACATATATATTTTTGCAACGTTTTTAATTTTTAACACTCAGGAAATTACACAGGACTATTTAGTAACTTTTCTGTACATTACTAGTATGTTAACAAATACATGTAAGTAATACACAGATATCAGAAAGCAATTAAATGATTCAGCACAGTCATTAAGCACTTTAGTTAGCAATAATAGATTGTACGGTTGCATGTAAATTTGAGGGTTGTCACATTCTCCCCCTGTTAAGAGAATTTCGTCCCGAAATTTAGCGCGTGGTTACTGAGGAAGCTAGTTAAGTTGCGTTGTTTTCCTGATTTTCCTGGGGTGTCACATCACCCCCCCCCCCCCCCGTTGATTTGGAATTTCGTCCCGAAATTCTGCAGTAGCTTCAGCCTCAGTAGTGGTTGCGTTTTTCTTAAACAGTTGGGGATACTTGAGTTTCATTTGGTCTTCTCGTTCCTAGGTATACTCTGGGCCACGACGAGCATTCCAACGAACTTGGACCAGTGGTATCCCGGTACGCTTGAGGATCTTAACATCTCGATCCGTAATCTCTACTGGTTCCTCGATGAATCGCAGCTGGTCGTCGATTGTGAGTTCCTTAAGAGGAACTATGAGGGTCTCATCTGACAGACACTTCTTCAGATTCGACACATGGAAAACATTGTGAACTCCGCTGAGTTCTTCAGGTAGGTTCAACCTGTAGGCGACTTTGCCAATTTTCTCGGTGACTTCGAATGGTCCGACATAACGCGGATTGAGTTTGCCTCGTTTGCCAAAGCGGACTACACCTTTCCAAGGTGAGACTTTGAGTAGCACTCGATCCCCAACCTGGAGCTCGAGTGGTTTTCTTCCCTTATCAGCATAGCTTTTCTGACGGTCACGAGCTGCCGCCATTCGCTGTCATATCTGAGCAATTCTCTCGGTGGTATCTACCACAAGGTCTGGGCCAGTGATTTGACTGTCACCAACTTCTGCCCAGCAAAGAGGTGATCGGCATTTGCGTCCGTACAATGCCTCGAACGGAGCGGCCTGAATGCTGGTGTGGTAGCTGTTGTTATATGAAAACTCCACTAACGGGATATGCTTTTCCCAGCCGTTACCAAAGTCGATTACGCATGCCCTAAGCATGTCTTCAAGGGTTTGGATGGTGCGTTCAGATTGCCCATCCGTCTGTGGGTGATAAGCGGTGCTCATATCTAAACGTGAGCCAAAAGACTTGTGCATTGCTTGCCACAGTTCAGAAGTAAAACACGCGTCACGATCAGAAATGATGGAGGTTGGCACTCCGTGCCTTGATACTACTTCCTTTAGATAAATGTCTGCAAGAGTAGAAAACTTATCCGTTTCTTTGATAGCCAGAAAATGTGCAGACTTGGTCAGTCGATCTACGATCACCCAAATGGTATCGTTTCCGCGTTGAGATCTAGGTAGGCCGGTAACGAAATCCATGGAAATTTGCTCCCATTTCCATTTCGGGATCTCTGGTTGTTGTAGTAGGCCTGATGGTTTCTGATATTCAGTCTTGACTCTCGCACAAGTCGAGCACTTACTAACATAGGTTGCTATGTGAGCTTTCATGCCAGGCCACCAATACGTAGTCTTGAGGTCGTGGTACATTTTATCCGAACCAGGATGTACCGAATAACGAGACTTATGTGCTTCATCCATCACAAGTTCGCGTAGGTCTCCATATAGTGGAATCCAGATGCGTCCGTTAACATAGTAGGCGCCGTCTTCCTTTTGTTCCAGCCGTTGCCTCGATCCTCGTAGGGATTCAGCCCTGATGTTTTCTGCTTTCAACGCTTCAACCTGAGCATCGCGAATCTGAGCGGGAAGGTTAGACTGGATGGTAAGTTGTAAAGCACGTACACGCTAAGGTAGGGTATCCTTTCGACTGAGGGCGTCGGCCACAACATTGGCCTTGCACGGATGGTATTTAATAGCGCATTCATAATCGTTCAAGAGTTCGACCCATCGGCGTTGTCGCATATTTAACTCCTTTTGCTTGAAGATATGCTCGAGACTCTTGTGATCGGTGTAAATGGTGCACTTGGTACCGTACAGGTAATGTCTCCATATCTTTAGCGCAAAAACAACTGCTCCCAGCTCCAGATCGTGAGTAGTGTAATTCCTTTCGTGAACTTTGAGTTGGCGTGATGCGTAGGCAATGACCTTGTCACGTTGCATCAATACGCAACCAATTCCTTGGATGGAAGCGTCGCAGTAAACCACAAAATCATCTGTGCCTTCAGGCAATGAGAGGATAGGCGCGCTACAAAGTCTATCCTTCAAGTGCTGAAACGCAGATTCCTGTGCATCACCCCAGCGATAGGTGACACCCTTCTGAGTCAGTGAAGTGAGGGGTTACGTAATCTTGGAGAAATCCTTTATAAACCTTCTGTAATATCCGGCCAAACCCAAGAATTGGCGGATTTCTGTTGGTGTTCGGGGTGCAGGCCAGTTGTTGATCGATTCAACCTTAGATGGATCCACATGAATCCCATCCTTGTTTACCACATGGCCTAGAAAGTGGACTTCGCGAAGCCAGAAGTCACATTTTGAAAACTTGGCATACAACTGCTCTTTTCGAAGAAGTTCCAGCATAAGTCGTAGATGTTGCTCGTGTTCCTCCTGACTCTTAGAATAGATCAGGATATCGTCGATGAACACAATAACGAACTTATCCAGGTAAGGCTTGCACACTCGGTTCATGAGATCCATGAAGACCGCTGGTGCATTCGTCAGCCTGAATGGCATAACCAGAAACTCGTAATGGCCGTAACGAGTTCTGAATGTTGTTTTGGAGACGTCCTCCTCTCGGACTCTCAGCTGATGGTATCCCGATCTCAAGTCAATCTTGGAGTAATAGCTCGACCCTTGCAACTGGTCGAACAAGTCGTCAATACGTGGAAGAGGATAACGATTCTTCACAGTCACCTTGTTAAGCTCGCGATAGTCAATACACATTCTGAAAGTACCATCTTTCTTCTTTACGAATAAGACTGGAGCTCCCCAAGGCGAAGAGCTAGGACGTATAAAGCCCTTTTCCAAGAGTTCTTGTAATTGTGTGGATAGTTCTTTAAGTTCTGACGGAGCTAGACGATATGGTGCTCGAGCTACTAGCGCTGCTCCAGGAGCTAGCTCGATTTGAAATTCAACTTGACGATGGGGCGGAAGACCAGGTAATTCCTCAGGAAATACCTCAGGAAAATCGCGCAGGATAGGAATGTCTTCAAGTCTCTTCTCTTCCGTTGATGTGTCAGTAACGAGTGCTAGAATGGCAGTGTGGCCCTTTCGCAAACACTTCTGGGCCTTAAGAAAAGAGATAATACCTACGACGACACCACTCTTGTCGCCATGAATCCCGAGGGGTTCTTCACCAGAACAAGGAATGCGGACAATCTTCTCGTTGCAAAGAATCTCCGCTTGATGATGAGATAGCCAATCCATCCCAATAACGACGTCGAAACTACCAAGTGTGATAGGAATAAGATCGATAGAGAAAGTCTGACCAGCTAAGACGAGGTTACAACCTTTAACTACGTGTGTGGCTTCAAGACTTTTACCGTTTGCTAGCTCTACCGTGTGTTTGGTGTCCAAAAGTGTTGGAGTGTGCTTAAGCATTTGGCTAACTTTTAAGGACACATAACTAGTATCGGCACCCGAATCGAATAAAACAGTAACAAAGAAGTCGTCCAGAAGAAACTTACCCATCACAACGTTGGGATTGTTCCTTGCATCACCTTGACCAATCACGAACACACGACCCCTTGCTCCATTACCATTGTTGTTTCCCCCATTGCCGCCTCCATTGTTGCCTCCATTGTTGTGCCCATTGTGGTTCCCGTTTCCTTGGTTGTTATTGTTCTGATTCTGGTTCAGTTGGGGGCATTTCCTCTTAAAGTGGCCTTCAGCGCCACACTGAAAGCATCCCTTATTGCCCTGCTGTTGCTGCTGATGGTGGTTCTGTGGACCTTGTTGTTGTTGTTGGCGATTTTGATTTGTTGGTCGGGCGCTCCTGCAATCCTTTGCTTCATGACCAAACTTGTTACACCTCAGGCAACGACCTTTGTTGCACTGCCCGCTGTGATGTTTGTTGCACCGATTGCACTTGGGGTGGTTCCCTCGGTATCCACCCTGTCCTTGACTACCAGAAGATTGCTGACCAGGACTCTGGTAGTCATCAGTCTTTTGCTGTTGAGACTGAACTGAAGTAGAACCCTTTCCGGAGTTCCCATCCCATTTTCGCTTGTTGTCGGTAGGTGCATCAGAAGTCGTTGTGGCACTGATACGTTTGGGTAGCCTGTTTTGCTCCACCGCCTGGTCGGTGAGACGATGAGCCAACTTGATAATTTGCTGAATGGTACCCAGGTTGGCTGAAGTTACGTGACTTTGAATCTCTGGTATAAGGCCCTTGAGGTACAGCTCAATACGTTTGATGGGAGGGTCCACCATGGTAGGGCACAAGATGGCCAGCTCATTTGACCTTTTAGTATACGCCTCGATCTCAGACCCCGTCATCTTCAGATTGTAAAATTCCACCTCTAGCTTGTGGATGTCATCTCGACTACAGTACTCCTCCTTGATCAGCTCTTTGAAACCATTCCAGGGTGTGTCATTAGCAACTGCCAGTCCTAGTAGTTGAACCTGTGCCTTCCACCAGGTTAACACAGCTCCTTCAAGTGTTCCGGTAGCATATTTCACCCTACGGTCTTCGGGGCATTCGCACATCTCGAAAATTGACTCAAGCTTTTCAAACCAGCGAAGAAGGCCCAATGCTCCTTCGGTGCCACTGAAAGTAGTAGGTCGGCAGTCCATGAACGTTTTGAATGTGTACACAGGAGGTTGAGCATGTTGACCTCCTGCAGGGTTAGCTGCGAGTGCCTCAGCGACTCGTTCGTTGATCAAAGCCGTCAACTAGGCTTGAGTGAGGTTGATAGGTCCTCCGAGTCCGCTCATGATCTTCATAATGGAGCAACGTAAGTGAGAAAGGTGTCGCGAAAGTGCGTAAGTGTGGGACGACAATAGAGAGTAAGCACACAAGGTTCAAATAGCAATTATCACTTTATCTAATGCACAGTGAGAACTATCTAACCGATAATATAACATAAATCATACCACTTATGGTGTCGAGTCTTGCACGTTGAGCACTGTACTGGTTATAGTCTGGTTTTATCAAAAAGCTTTTCCCCTTTTTAAAACCAAGTTCACTATAACCAATGGCTCTGATACCAATCTGTCACACCCCCAAAACCCACCATGCGGAGTACCACCGCTTGGAGGCGTGACGTGACCAGGATCGAGGGACCAATCATATTGAACATCGTAATTAAGTAAATAAGACCAACCACAATACGATTGGTGACCTAAAGAAGGTAACCGGTTTTAAGATAACAGCGGAAGCATAAAACGTAAGTTCAAAACATAAGTTCACAGTTCATAAGTTTAAAGTCCATAACGTAGGTTTAATAAGTTCATAAGATTTAGAAGTTTAGTACGGGACTTAACAATCCGTATTCCACAACAACCTCTTTTAAAACCAAGTTCACTATAACCAATGGCTCTGATACCAATCTGTCACACCCCCAAAACCCACCATGCGGAGTACCACCGCTTGGAGGCGTGACGTGACCAGGATCGAGCCACCAATCATATTGAACATCGTAATTAAGCAAATAAGACCAACCACAATACGATTGGTGACCTAAAGAAGGTAACCGATTTTAAGATAACAGCGGAAGCATAAAACGTAAGTTCAAAACATAAGTTCACGGTTCATAAGTTTAAAGTCCATAACGTAGGTTTAATAAGTTCATAAGATTTAGAAGTTTAGTACGGGACTTAACAATCCGTATTCCACAACAACCTCCTCCTCGTGCAAGCTCCATCTAGCGACCTATAAGGCATGTAACAACGAGTCAACAACACAGTTGAGTGAGTTCACGTTTGATTGTTTAGTTTTAAGTTGTTTCTGAAAAACGTGGTTTGACTTTCGTTGGCTTAATTGCCGTGGGGGTTACCCCGTAGTTGAAAGTATGTTTAACTAGTTCCTTTTTTTCATTACCCAAACCATAACCATAATCAGTGGGGGCTTTCCCCGTGTGAACTACTAGACGGTATGATATCGACTACTACGAACAATAGTTGTGCCCTACATCAGTGTCTATCATCACTGACAGTTTGCCATAGTCCATTAGTACACGCCCGTCCGAACGGCACGGTGTGAGGTTTGTTAAACCTAATAGCGCTATTAACTAATGACCCGCTCGCCATTGGCCTCGGCGATTAAGTCGATATGAAGATGGACTTATTGATAGAGTTTTGTCTAGCTAGTTTTAAGGTTGTTGTCCTGCACCAGGAGGACGAACGTACGTATTCTGCACCAGGAGAATTCGTAGGATTAATAATGGCATCCACTCTATGGAGGATGGCCGTACATATCCTACCCAAGGAGGATATGTAGATTTAGTTTTAATTCTTTAACCCATTCCCAAACCACCGGGAATCCCATGCCTTAGAAAGTGTGTGAACTCACCTCGGTTTGCTCGGTTAGATTCTCAAATATAGCTAACAGTCAAGGTCGGTCAATCACGTCCTAATATGATTACCAGTTAGTCATTTAGTGACTTTCAAATAGAGCACAAAGTTCCTACACGTATCTATCACATAACATGCATCACTTTAACGGTTTATGCCCATCCAAGTTTCCAATCCATTCCCCACTAATAATCAAACATACGATAATGCACATAACACATATAACATGTTAGATCATTCACAGATAGCATACTCGACAGTTAGACACGTGAATTACAGCTTATGTCATTTCAGCATAAATATTCAAAACCGGGCTGTTTTCGGACATTTTAATAAAATAGTTAACTTATTCCAAAAATTCCCAAATTTTTACAGAATGTCTTAAACGTTCCAATTTTTATTGTGTAAAAATATCGGGGTCCGGTTCATTACCAATATTTTATAAAAATTCATTTTCCGGACTGAACTCAGATTCATATTTTTCTGACCACAGTCCACGGGATAATTTATTTAAAATTCATCGAGCCTCCGATTTACGAAATTCCAGTGGGGTAATTACAAATACATCGGTGGTCATCTACAGTACAAGTTTCATGATCCAACTCTACACAGAACCCAAGTTATGACAGAAAAAACAACATATATTTTCAGCAGAAAAATGCAGCTCTAGTTGCTGTTATGAAATGACGCTTTAAAAATAGTAAATGAAGTCCAAAAATTACGATTCCGGTGCCATTAGAACCGTATTTCATAATAACACGTTTTAGACTCAAAATATCAGTTTTTCGTAGAGTTTATGACCTGTTTACAGCCAACTGAAGTTGGCTGTAAAACTTGGACAGATTCTGTTTTCATTCTTTAATCTTCTAAGACGCGTTCGATTGATTCCGTTAGCATGATTAGTGATCGTAACAACATCAAACATCAATATTAACTAGCAACACATCAGATAATCAACCAAGAATCATAACAAAACAAGATCCAAGAGTTTTACACTAATATTTGCTCATTAACCACCATGTTCATCATTTTTAGTAGACTTTAAACTTTGATCTTATATGTTCATGATTTTTATCCGACAAATTTCTTATTAACCACTTTAGATATGAACAATAGGGTGTTTAGAGTCACTTACTACTAGCTCGTGGCTAGGGAAGAAACTAGACGAAAAAACGGTTGGTTAATAGCGTTGTGGTGAGGTCCTTGGCAATCCGTAAGCACCGAGCTTCCTTATACGTGATCCTTCACCTTTGTGTATGCTTGGAATTGCAAGATCAAACCTGAAAATAATGGTGGGTGTGGGCTTGGTGGTCGGCCGAGAATCAAGAGAATGAGAGGGAGTTGTTTGTTTAGTGGGTTATGAAAATGAAATGTGATGTAAACTCTAGGATATATTTATAAACCAATCCACCCTAATTATCCAAGGGATATAGTGGTTAGAAGATATTAGACATGAAGGATTATTATAATCAAAATTTGTAAGTGGTTGCCCCTCATGGGACCGAATTCGTTGGGGGGGGGGGGTAATTGGGTTGGTTTCTAACTATATAGTTAAGTTAGTTAGTTAAGTTAGGAGATTAAATTAAGTTACTAGTGTGTTATAATTTATAACGGGTGTTATGGTATTCGGGGACCCTAACTGGCTCAGAAAAGAAAAACAGTGTCAATGTCAATATTTTTTTATGTTCCGGGTAGAGTCCGGTTGTTCGTTTCGACACTGTTCTGTTAAACTGCTTAATTAATCCGTAAAGCGTCCTACATATATATTTTTGCAACGTTTTTAATTTTTAACACTCAGGAAATTACACAGGACTATTTAGTAACTTTTCTGTACATTACTAGTATGTTAACAAATACATGTAAGTAATACACAGGTATCAGAAAGCAGTTAAATGATTCAGCACAGTCATTAAGCACTTTAATTAGCAATAATAGATTGTACGGTTACATGTAAATTTGAGGGTTGTCACAATATCTGACAGAGTAAGCATCCTCAATCTTTATCCTGGATTCTCTTTTATCAACTTATCTCCCCCTTGGACGTTGATCTAATCTTCAATTCCATAATCACAATCTGACTCTTGAGTCTTCTAATTCTCTTGATTAGATCTCTTGATTCCTTAAGTTCATCAGCATCAGCAGTTCCAGGATCTCAACCTGGTCTACCTGCACAAACACTATCCAACAATAAATTTGACAAATATAAAATTTGACAAATTTAAACTCTACTAACCACTTGTAGACACAAACTTAACACATCTCGTACAAAATGATTTAACATATTAATCTCTGATGAACCACTTGTAAGAAAATCTTTTCAAATCACACACTCCCAAACCTGTTCGTCATGTTTAGCACTCGGAATTTTGAAAATCAGCTTTTCAATAACAGTTGTCTAAAATCTTTTTGAACTTTTCAAAATTTATGCTAAAACACTCCGAAAATATTTTTGGATTTTTTATATGAAAGAAATACAATAAAGAAATATTTACAGACACTATTTTTGTGAGTTTGTGTAAGAGAATCATATCAGTTTATGAGATAAATCACCAACATCGTTAAGCTTTAAACATTTTAAGTTCTAAACAATTCACTTAGATTGTCAGTATACTGATCCACTTAAATTCTTACACAAAGTTCAACTGTTTCGAGATATGAGATTAATGTTTTAGAGCACTTAAACTTATTCGCGTGTCCCACCTCAGAATGTACTCCCGTATCCAGATCCCAATATTCAGTCTTACATGTGAGTATACCTAGATGATATCTGTAGGGATTAAATTGCGAGGACCGTGAGAGCTCAGGTCAGAACTTCCGTTCAGCAGAGAGATGACGGCTTCGACTTTTGGTGTGTCCCCTTTAGAGGATCTTTTGTTTCAACAGCACATGATTAGCATTTTGCAATGTTTCATCATTTTTTGTACTGAGGGTGGTGCTATATTTCAAGCAAGCGAAAAGTATTCTCCGGGGACTAGGCCATTGCTTCTGCAAAATCAGAAGTCCCGGGATAATACCCCAGATATCACTGAGTATAAAGACCTAGTATCTTAGAAAGAGGGACCTTTCAAACAAGATTTCGGGGGTTACCCATATATCCGAGAGATGTTCCCCACGATATAAGTATGTTTGAAATTTAGGTTTATATCTCGTCACAATCTACTAAATGTGCAAAAAACTACTGGCATATCATTAGTGAGACCGTTTATCACATTTTAACTTTCCATTTCTTTAGCATGTTGTGATCGTCCACTGATGTACTATCATATCCTCTTTCTTCAACAAAACTCATTTTTGATTTTTATCATGTTTTTGGCTTTTTCAAATTTTCTAATGTTTTTGGATTTTCTGAAAAATTCTTACTCCCCCTAAAATTCAAAAACATTTAAAGAAATTTTAAAACAAACTGTACAAGTAAAATGACAACTGATATCAAATCACTTCAAATCGCCATCCACTTGGCATAAACAATCAGAACTCCCCCTTTCAACAAACTATTTTCCCATTGTGCTTTCAAAACACTTAAGTTTGTTTTAATCAAATGGTTTTTCCGGAAAATAAGTTTTGTTGATTACACAAACCACTTGTAAGTTAGGGGATCAATTCATCACCTTGTTCTATCATTAAACATTTTAAAATTTTAACATTTTTAAGTTCAATCAACAAACATCACTTGTAGAAAATCAAGTACAACTTAATGTCCCTGATTTACCACTTGTAAGTCGAAATATCACAATCATGAATTTCTCAAGAAAAATGCCGATACCTGCTCCACTTTTACCAACCTGGGAGCTCCGGCAAGTCTGAATTTTTAAGTGAAAAATGGTGTCACCCAAACCTGACCAGCCTTGGGTGATTTTGGTATACATCTATCCCACCAACATTTTGATTTGTAAAATTCTTTTGCACCTTTAACTTTCCCATCCACCATCTTACCAAATATATGTTTGACTTTCCCATTGAAAGCCTTTTCAGCATCAAATTCTTCTTTACCAGAAAAGAATTGACCTGAAATCTCAAACCTACCTTTTGATTTCAGATTATCCTTTCTCAATGGTGGAAAGTTTTCCTCGTTCAACTCTGGAACGGAATTCTCAACCTTTTTCTCAACACATGACTCCTCTGATTTTGTGGAATCAGATTCATTGTCAGAACTTCTCTCAGATTTAACAATCCATCTTTGTTTGTTTAAATCGACTTTTCTTTTGTAAAAACGTTTTGAAACATCACCAGTTTCAAAAGTCGAATTTTCAAACATCTTAGATTTCTCAGTTAGTTGTTTCTTTTCATCAACACATTTCTTGTTTGTTTCAAAGTTAGAAGAAACTCCCTGTTTTGTGTTGTTGAACTGTTGGCAATTCCAAGCAATGTGTCCAACTTTGTGACATTTGAAACACGTTCTTCTGTCAACTCTTGGAGCAAATTTCTTCACATTCTTCTTTATTTCAGCAAGAAACTCTTGATTTGATTGTTTCCAGAATGGTTTCTTCTGCTCATCTTCAGAACTTCCTCCTGCAACAAATTTTGTTTTTGGTTTATAATTTTTCTCATTTTTATAATTTTCTGAAGAACTAAAACCAAGACCTTTCCTTTTGAAATTACTGTTATGGTTTGGTTTCTTTTGAAAATCTAAACCAGAACTGTAACCCTTTTTCTTGTTCAATCTTTGTTGAACTCTTGAAGTGTACTTTTTAGGTTTTTCATGAAGATTTAAATCTTTTATTTCAGAAATGTTAATTTCCGTTAATTTGAAAACCTGTTTGATCATTTCAGTTTTGACACTTCTTATTGGAAATTCTTCATCAGAATATAATTTGTCTGAATCATTCAAAGTATATGCCACTTTGATTAATCCATCATTCAAATTAGATTTTGATAACAAGAATTCTTTATTGTAAATCCTTTTAACCGGTGAACTCGGACTCTTTTCTGACGAACTCGGACTTTCAGATTTAGACTCCGACTTTGACTCTTCATCCATATCCAACACCTGATCGACCACTTTCTTTAACAACTCATACTCATGATCAGTGTCAGACGCTGTGAATGTGACATCAATATTGTCTGGTAATTCATCAATAATTTCAGACTTTAACTTGATGTTGAGAGCCTTATTTACTCGTTCCTCATTTGGCTTTCTGGGAGAATAACTTTCATGGATCGGGGGCGGACATCTGTTATACTTGACACTTTGTTTCTTACCAGTATCAGTATCTTCAGTCTTTTCCTCCTTGAATGCTTCAAGACCTGCAACAGTAGGATAAACATGATCAATCAAATAATCACATGTTGTATAACTCAACAACAAACGTTTAATCCTTTCGCTCTCAATCTTTTCAAGCTCTAAATCATGCTTCAGCTTAGCACAATCTTCAATATACTCATTGATGATCTTCTGTTTCATCATTAATGTTGAGCTCATTTTTGACATAGCAGCATCAATTTCTGAATTTGTCCTTTTCAGACCATCAACTGTTCTATTCAAAACATCATATGACTCTTTCACATACTTCAAATCAGACAACAAATTTTCTTTCAGCTCTTCCAACTCACTAATCTTCTTGTCTTTCTCCTCACAATGTGTGCACGACTCCACACATTTCTGACAAGGTTTAATGACTTCAACTATCTTTTCAATCTCAACAGTCTTTTCAACTTCAACAAGTTTCTCAACTTCAACAATTTTTTCTATCTCGATGATTTTCTCAACTTCGAAAAGTTTCTCAACTTCGACTATTTTTTTCCACTTCAATTATTTTTTCAACCACTTTCTCCACTTCAACGATTTTTTCTACTATTTTCTCAGTTACTTGATCAACATTAGCTTCTCTATCTTCTGTCTTTGCCTTTTCATCAGCAAGGATTCTTGCTGCTTCCAGCTCTTTCCTCAATCTGGCAATCTTCTTTTGATTCATCAACTCAACTTTATCTGCAAAAAACAAATTAAAACTGTTAGGATCTATGCCTTTTCTAGCTTTGTTAAGATATTCTTCCTCATCATCGGTATCAATATCACTTCCTAGTTCTGGAAAAATCGGGATTCTTTTCTGACTAGCCTCATCTTCACCCATAATTCTAGCAACAAGACCTGAACCTGGTGGAATGTATTTATCCCAGCTAAATCCCTCTGCAACAAATTCATCATCTTGATCAATTATACCAAACAAAGCTCTTTTCTCTTGAATAGTACGTGCATGAGCAGTTTGTGGTTGTTTATCAATTTGTGGCTGTTGATCAATCTGATAAAAAATTGACTTTTGATAATAATCATTCTTTCCATCTTGTCTTCCTGTTGTTTCTTTGTTTTTGCATTCTCGTTTAAAATGACATTTTCCTTTGCAACGAAAACAAGTGACTTTCGATTTGTCAAACCCTATTGGAGATTCACTCATTCCACGAAAATCATCTCTACTAGTGATTTGTGTAAATTTTTCTGCTCTTCTAACAGCACTGGCTAAACACCACTTCACATCCATCAACTCAAGTTCCTCTGCATCAATTTGGTCATAATCTTCTTTTGTAAGCATTGGATTTCCAATTTTACCTGCAACCAAGCTTTCATATGATTCTAACATAGCAACGAGTGATGCCATGTGTTGCTTGGCTATTTCTGGAGACAAATTTTGACTATTTTGAATGTTCAAAGTGACATTGCACTGCAGATTTGTTGAATTCGGTTGTTGAGAACTTGATGTTGTAAAGTTTGGATCAAAGCTTGAATACGAGGATGAAGATCCACCACTCTGTGTCACATTACTACCTTTTGTTCCAGACGAACTGTCAGCACTAAAACCAGTTTGGATCTTTGGGCTAGGGCTGGGGGTAGCCTCAAACTTGTTCCCTCTGTAATATAAACTGACATCTTGTTGAGCATTTGAATTTTTCATGATTGCCGTTTTCTGAATATCCAACTCGTGCTCTTCAATCTTTTGAATAAACTGTGCCAGATTCATATTTTCCGATTTTCTCATGTGTTTCACAATCAACAGATAAGTTCCCCATTTTTGCTGTGGTAATGCATCAGCAAGTTTATCAACCCATTCATCATCATCTTTCTTAATGTCCAATCTTCAAATTTCCAATACCAAATGACAATATCTATCAATGGTCATCTTTGTTGTTTCGTGATCGAAAGCTGCAAACATATCAAATGATTTCTTCAATAACGCCTTTTTGTTTTTGATCATATCTGCGCTTCCTTTGAACTTTTGAATCAAAGCATTCCAAATCGATCTAGCAGTATTCTCATGTTGAAGCAGAACAAAGATATCTTCCTTTACTGCTTGTTGTAGAAGACTAATCATCATTTTCTCACTTGTATACTTCAATTTATCACTCTCTGAAAAATCACAAAAAGCTTTTTCAAGCCCACGCTCGTTTTTCGATTTCTCATAATCTTTGTTTAAAGCACACCATGTGTCAAACTTATATGCTTGCACCCAGTTCTCAAATCGATTTTGCCAACCTTTAAAATCTTCAATGAACATTAGCTTAGGTGGTTTTTGGTAAGTTCCTGTTTCATTCTCACTGTACAATGTTTCGGCAGCAATAACAGGGGCAATCGGTGTCGCAAACGCATTGTAGAATTCCTCTTCCATGATTCGGCAAATTTTCACAAAATCACAAGTCTCAAAACACAAATTCAAACGGAATACCAAACTCAAACGAAATCAAGTTCTGAAGCGGAATTAGTATTGAAGCGAAATTACCCTTTTCAAACGAAATAACCTCTCAAACGGAATCACCTAATTTCGTTTGAACAAGCACACTTTCAAACGGAATTACTCACTGAAACGAAATTACTAATTTCGTTTGAAATGTCTCAAACAGAATTACACCCAGAAACGGAATAAGCTTTTTCAAGCGGAATTAGGTGTAGTTTTCAAGCGGAATTACAATTTCAAGCGGAATCAAGTGCTAATCTTGTTTGAACTGCTAGTGACGTCATCTTATACGATCTGATTTTCAAACAGAATTACGATTTTTTACCAGTTTTAAGCCGAATTAAGATCCAATATTCTCAAGGATCTGTTAAAACACTGTTACGCACACAATATGTGAAAATCAGATCATTTTGACCATAAAATCTTGTGAATTTTATAAAAGGAGTAGAAATCAGAAAAAATGGTTGTTTTGGAAAGAACTCTTCCTCCTGAGCTCTGATACCACTTATAGGATTGTTCTATGACCCAAACGAGTCAATCAGAAGAGTTCTTATCTGTTTCAGAGGCGGAAACAAAGAAACAGACTTGAAAAACAGCTTGTATCACTCTTAAACGTCTTGTTTTATTGATTTAACAGCAATACAGATCAATTGACGCGTCGGCAGCACTTCGGTACCGGAAATCAGAAAGTTACAAATGATTTCGTTTGGAGGCTATTTATAGAGATCTAATTCCGCTTGAAGCAGTCCCAAACGAAATTAGATTCAAGCGGAATCTAATTCCGCACGGAATTACATGAAAGCACATTTCAAGCAGAATTACCTCACTCAAACGAAATTACCTTTAAACCCTATCTTTAACACCTATTTTCTCAAACTACGTGCCCAGATCTAACATTCTAAGTACAAGACTCGATACAAAATGAAGTCGAAAGACGCATGCACCAACATAGTAGTAGGCCCCTCTTTTGAAGGTGACGTTACCCTCAACTGAGTGGTTTGAGTCAGCAAGGATACAATCCCAAAGGGTCGGAATATTGGAAGATAAATAATTAAGTTATTAATGCGAAAAGTGGTAGGCCCCTCTTTTGAGGTGACGTTACCCTCGGCTAAGTGGTTTGAGTCAGCAGGGATACAATCCCCAGTAGTCGGTTTAATGTATTAATAGTAGTTTACATATGAGGGGATCAAGCCATTCGCACCCCCGCCATCCAATACCAGTGGTTATTGAAGGAGGTCCTAGTAAGCTTGACCCAGGTCCTTGCAGGATCTATACACTGACCAAGGCAAGAACCTTACTAAACCATTCCCTTAACCCCTGACCAGGTAGCCAACATATCTCTATAGACACCGTAGAGGTATGAATGGTGAAAATCTTTTACTTTATATAGAAACTAGTTATTAAAGTCATTAATACAAAACCAAATAAAAAGTGCGAAAAGATTAAAAATCAAAAGTAATACATTAAATGCTTGTTTTCACCAAGTGATGTAAGAGACTTAGCCAAACATGGCCTTTGATTGACAAGAACTCTTACGATCAATCTTGGATCCCGAGACTACTACACACACTCTAAGGTGGATGATGGATGATGGTGGTGGATGTGGGTGTTGTAATGGTGGTGGAGTGGTGGCAAAGTGGGAGATAGGTGGTTTGCCAAGGGTTGCCTTTGAAGTGAGCCAAGCACCCCTATTTATAGCTTGAATAGAAGCCCGACCACGGCCCCGTGTCCAGCGGACACGCCCCCGTGGCCATCCATTTTCTCTTCCTTCATTAATTGCATTTGTCTGCATTGGGCTCCACACAGCCCGTGTTCGCTGGGCATGGCCCCGTGTGCAGAAGCGTATCTGTACTACCAAGATTTGCAAGATTCTACAAATCTTAGCATTGACCACGCCAGTGCTGAGTTGGGCACGCCCCCGGGGTGGGCATAAAAGCTTCCACAGCTTTGTCCATTTCTGCAGACATCTGACCACGCACCCGTGTCCAGCGAGCACGGGCCATGGTCAGCCTTCTGTTTCTTGTTTTGCTCTTTGGGATGTTGCCGAGGGGTCGGGCATGTTACGTTTATTCCTTTCTTTGTATTTATGTTAGTTTTTGCTGCATATTTGTTCCTTTTGTTCGTTTAAGCTCATTTGGTCCTGAAAATACAAAAGGAAGACAAAAGCACACTTTTTCCAACATTAGTACTAAAAAAAGGTTAGTTTTATGTCTCATTTGATGTAACTTATATGTTGCATTTTACACACATCACGCATCAACACCTCGCCTCATCTAAAATGCTTCATGGTTTTGTTTTTATACTCTCCCGGTTATCCATCTTATATTATTTATTGCGGTGTTCTTGTTTTTATTTACAATTTTAATAAGTTTTTAACCAGTCATGTTATAGTCTCGACGTAGATGTAATCGAAATGTAAACCACATCTAAACTACTTCACGCTTTTTTTTTTTTATATAAAGTGTCGCAATTATCCTTCAAACATTCTTCTTTTCATCCATGTGTCTAACATGAATTTTATTCTAAACCAAGCGTTACGGATTTTCCATCATATCAACACCCTTGCTGCAATGAGCGGGTTTATGTCTACCAGTTTATATTAAAGTGATATAATAATATTTTGTTGAAATATATATATATATATATATATATATAATATTCCTTTATATTTCATATTCAATTCAATATGTTTTCATTTGTTTTTATTCCTTTTCTTTATTTTTGGTTTCAAGTTATGTTTGAGCTTCTTGGTCACGTTTGAGCTGTTTTGGGCTTGCTGATAGTTGGGCTTAAAGCATGGGCTTTTGGTGCACGTGGGGTTGAAATTTCAGATAAAAGAGGGTTGGTGCATTGGGATTCATCATTCACAACAACTTCTCCTCTCTGCTCATTTCTCTTTCTAGAATCTTTAGAACAAGGGTTTCTTCAGTTTGTGATTCGAGAGTTGGTGATCTTTTTTGATGATCTTTAGAAGCAGATCATCCTGTTGATGATCTTCATAGGCTGAGAGTTTACTGAATCTTGTATCGTGTGATTCTTGTCGGTAATCTGTGCCGACTGTCTTCGTAGGCTGAGAGTTTTTTACGCCCAGTTTTTAGGCGCCGTTTTTTAATGCCACATTTTTAACGCACCGTTTTCTACGCTCCCGTATTTACGCACCATTTTTTATACACACGTTTTTTATTTTTTTTACGTTTTTAAACTTTTTTTTTACAAAAACTTTTTTTATGGTTTAATTTTTTTTCTACAAAATCTTTTTTATAAAAAACTTTTTTAGAATTTTAAAGAACAAAAATTTATATGAAAACTTTATTACGATTTTAACCTTTTTGTTACAAAAGCTTCTTTTTTTTCACACACGTTTTTAAACTTTTTTACTGTTTTTAAGAAATCTATTTCACGGTTTTAAAATGTTTTTTTACAAAAACTTTTTTACAAAGAACAAAAATTTATACGAAAACTTTTATTTACAAAAAAATATACGAAAAATTTAACCTTTTTTTTACAAAAAACATTTTTTTACAAAAAAACATTTTTTTACACACGTGTTTTTTACGTTTTTTACAATTTTTTTTACGGTTTTAAACTTTTTTTTACAACTAGTTTTTTACATTTGTTTTACAAAATAACAAAAATTTATACGAAAACTTTTTTTACGGTTTTAACCTTTTTTTTACAAAAACTTTTTTACCCAAAGTTGAACTCACCCGAAATTCACAACTCAGTAGGTGTCTCAGATAGATTGAACTTATCATCATCGACTGCACAAAAAAAAAAATAACAACAAAACTCAAAATCAAGTTTGTGATCTTGAAAAAAACGGGGTTTGGCTCAAAGTTTCCAATAATCATGGCTTCAAACGTGGGGTTGCAGGTCAAAAACCTACCCTCCACCGTCCTTCTCGTGCCATCGTCATCAAATTGTCGGAAAAAAAAATTTCACCCTGGCCAACTCAAAATCCCCATTAATATTAAATACACAAAAACCGGGGGATCAAATATTTAAACAGAATCTATAAACATCAACAGCTTACACAATCAAGATGAAAACCCACCCTCTCACCATTGCCGTCAATCCTCACCGGCACCCTTCACCGGCACCGTCACCGTCAAAACCCACCACCACCGTAAAAAAAGTAGCAGACAACCTCACACAAATTCGACAACTTTTCGATCGACACCACGGGGCACCACCGGCACCAGCGGGCACCCCCGGGCGCTATCGGCATCGCTTGCAAATAACATTCGACATCGAAGCCAGCCAACATAATCACTTTAAGAAAAAGACACAAACCAATTTATGCAAAAACCCGCTTCTCAAAAGCTAGAGAGAGAAACAACAACACCCACCATTTCTAGAGAGAGGTTAGAGATGGTGGTCTGCAACTTTAAAGATAGGGGTGTGGGTGAAATATTTCCCAAATATCTTTCTCGATCTCTCCTGTAACCACAAACACCGGAGATCAGGAACCCAAGGGTGACGGTGGCGGAGGAGACGGTGGCAGAGGGAGTTGGAGGTTCTTACCGGTAAACTCGTCTGACAAAAATATAACACCACTGCCCACCACCCACCTCCCCACCACCGTCTTCCGACCAACCACCTCCCACCACAGTCTTCCGCCACCGACCAATCACCTCCCACCACAGTCTTCCGCCACCGACCAACCACCTCCCACCACCGTCTTCCACCGCCGGAGCATAGCTTGGTCTTGGTCCTGGCCATCAACATCAAAACATGAGATCTGGTTATTTTTTTTTTTGAAGATGTGGTGGTGAACAATGTTTGAGAGAGAGAGAGAGAGAGAGAGAGGAGATGAGGATTTCAAAATTTGTGATGTGATAAAAAGAAAGTCTGCGGACTTTAAAGAGGCAGACAGAGATAGAGGTGACATTTGGTGTAAATGACCAAAATACCCTTAAATGTATAAAATAATAGTGTAGAAGTGGCAAAGTCTGATTGGTGGAGAGTTGTTCTCGTGGTTCTCTTAACTCGGGGTGATTTTCATTTTACCGGCCCCATATATATATATATATATATATATATATATATATATATAGGGTCAGGATTTAAGGAAAACGGTGAAAAGTGTGAGAACAATGAGAACGCTTATGGACTAGATTGGCACGTTGGCATTTTCGTAAATAACATAAATTTTATTACGTAGACGCGCTTCATTAAGGGTAAAAAAGGTAAAACATCATTTCTTACATAAAACGCCATTGAAAATATAAAACGCCAAGTAAATACAAAACACCAATTTTATTACTGCGTAGTTTTTTCTGTGTTTTAGTTAAGATCTTAGCCTACAAAAACGCCATAAAACGTAAAACGCCATAATATATAAATGCCAAACCTTACATCTGGATAATTGTTAATTACATTTATTGTTATAATAATATCCCGTCTAAACTACGCGCCAAAAAAATCCTATAAATAGAAACGTCTCACCACCTTTCGTTGATCACACAAAAAAAAAACACACAAAATACAATGGTTCCTAAATACCACTCACTGTAAAACACCAAAAAATTGAGAGAAATCAACGATGGTAAACATCTTTTCTTTGATACTCAGTAATGTTCTGCATGAAGTTTCGCTAAATTGTTTGTTAGGTGAGGGGAGTAAGATTTTGCTGCATGAGATGGAAAAATTTCAAGAAAAGGGGACTGATGACACCCATATGTCATTTTGTCTTCTTTGTTCTTGAAGAAGGTTTGGATGAGGAGAAGAGACCGATCCCAGTGTAAATGCTACTTTGGCCTCGATGATGATAATGAAGATGACGGGTAAATAACATCCACCCACACAGAGTCGATCTATGTCTCCAAAAACCACAAGCCCACTTCAACACACGAACAAGAAAAAAAAACACGCCAAACCCAAAACGCCATTTATTTGTGACAGTTCTTGTAGTTTCAAAAGAAGAAAGAGACTGATGACAGTGAAGATTTGGATCATAAATTGCTTCTATTTGTTTTTTTTTTATTTTTTTTCTGTTGTTTGTTATGTAATTTTCAACTAAGAACAACAATACATTAATTCTCTAATTAAAATATAATAAAACGCCAAACGGTCAAATGCTTGTGAAACGCCATCATGCCAAAAAAACGCCCCAAAACTACCAAACTATAATAAAATTACTTTGGACAAGTATACTATTATAATAAATCTAAAAAAAAGGTTAAAACAATGTGCAAGAGAATAAAACAAAAAGTGTCATCTTTATCTAAACGCCATTGGAAAACAAAACGCCATAATTACAGCCGTAAAGATGGGGCGTGTTACAACTATAAACAGATGAATCTGAAACAAAACACAGTAACTGCAAACAGTAAAATGAAGCGACAGAAACATGATTACTAACATTTATTATATTTAAAAGCCAAGTACTTGGGAATTTGAATTTATTTATCTTTTCAAAACGCCATAATTACTAGTCACTACGCGGGGAAAAAAGTCATTATAAAAGTAGAACATGAGAACACAACTTAACACGCCAAACATTGCCTAAAAACGCCACATATTGTCCAAAAGGCCAAAAACTTAGAAAAATGGCTAAGATTATTACATGGAGGTTTGAAACGTCGGAGAGACGATTCATCCTAAAGTTCTCTGATTGGAGAAGGGTGAAGGTCAGGACAATCAAAGCCATACTTGGTATGGCTGAAGGGGTTCAGAGGGAGATTCTGGCCCTTGGGGTTCCAATGGCTAACGATTGTGAAAGAACTCGAACGGTAATAAGAAGATTGGCGAGAAAATTCCCGTCGGAAGATGATGATGATATTGACGATACTCCTCTACCAACAGTTAGCAGTTGGGTGGTGCATGAAGAAGCAGGAATGGTTGAAGTAACTTATCAACACGGGGTGAAATATTTATTGCCGATGGAGGAAATGTTGAAGACAGAGAGGCTATATCTACTTGAACAACTCTGTGATTTAGCACCTTCGAACGGTGCAGGATCCAAGGTTGCAATGATATTCAAGTATAGGCTGCGGCAAAGAAGAGACGAGATGATGGCGTTATACGCCAATCTAAAATATGATGATGAATCTAAAGAAAGTGAGGAACAAAGCGATGGGTACGACTCTGATGTAATCCCATCCACAGAAGACTATTAGTTTATTTTGATTTCATATTATTGTAATCTTATAAAATATTAATAAATGATAATCAATTATTAAACAAACATCTCGAACGCCAAAAATGACCTGGGAAACGCCATAACAACAAAAAATTAACTATGTGACACAAAAAGAATTAATTCAAACAAGACAGATCCAAAAAAACAGTAAAACGCCAAGTAATTAATAAATCTAGTTAACGCCAAAATTATCTTAGACGCCAAAAATGAAGCAGCATGTGACACACGAAATCGGGAAAAACGAATATTGAAAAGATAAAAAAACCCTCAGACCCTGATTATATCCTGCGCCATGTGTTCCATCAGGATGCGTTCTCGCCGTTCTCACACTTTAGGGCGTTTTCTCCTGATCCCGTACCTATATATATAAATATAATATTCCTTTATATATCATATTCAATATGTTTTCATTTGTTTTTAATCATTTTATTTATTTTTGGTTCCATGTTATGTCTGAGCTTCTTGGACTCGTTTGAGTTGTTTTGGGCTTGCTGATAGTTGGGCTTAAAGCATGGGCTTTTGGTGCGCGTGGGGCTGAAGTTTCAGATGGTCTGGTTCTATAATAGAGGGTTGGTGCATTGGGATTCATCATTCACAACAACTTCTCATCTCTGCTCATTCTCTCTCTCTAGAATCTTCAGCACAAGGGTTTCTTCAGTTTGTGATTTGAGAGTTGGTGATCTTTTTTGATCATCTTTAGAAGCAGATCATCCTGTTGATGATCAGTATAGGCTGAGAGTTTGAGTTTTTTCCTGAAAGGGTGGAGATGAAAAAATTATTTATCAAAATGGGTGATTTCAAAATTATTTACTAAAATGGGTGAAAACTAGTTAATTCTTTATCTTATAAAAAAGATAGGTAAAACATATTAGCGACATATTCTGTATATGTGTATATTTAGATCATGATTGTATTTTGTATAGGAGATATATTCTTTCCTTATTTTAGGCTTGTATATCCCTATTTAATGGGTTCTCTGTTTCATCAATAACACACATAAATTAACCCTAATTCCATACGCGTTTATGGTATCAGAGCCATGGCGTGTAATCTTCGTTTTTTTTTCTGCCGATAAGCCATGGCTGACGACAACGACAATACCATTAACGACACCACTTCCTCTGGCGCCAAACCTCCTTCATCCGGTGATCAGGCTACGGCCAAACCACTTCATCCGGTTTATACCGTCACCAACATTCAACACAAGGTCAGAGTTCTTGATGGCACCAAGGTTACGTACATGTCTTGGGTGAAATTGTTCATGCTTCATGCAAAAGGTTACGAGGTTCTTCACCACATCGATGGAATGGATCCTCCAGCAAACACGGATCCAGAGTATGCTTTATGGGCCAAGATTGACTCCATCGTATTGCAGTGGATATATGGAACGTTTTCTGATGACCTTCTCGTCCGCGTCCTCGAGACTGACACTACGGATAGGGACGCATGGGTTCGCTTACAAGGTGTTTTTCTAAATAATAAAGGCTCTCGTGCAACCACTCTTGAGCATGCCTTTACCTATCACAAACTGTCAGCGTGTTCTTCTCTAGACGAGTACTGCACCAAGCTCAAAGAAATCGGTGAACAATTGAAAGATGTTGATCAACCCATACCCGAATCTCGTTTGGTTCTCCAATTGGCTCGTGGTCTACCTCCAGAATATTTGGTGACCGCGGCACTGATCCATCAACAATCCCCAACTTGGGATATTGCTCGAGACATGATCGAACACGAGGCGCAACGGTTGGCGGCTCTAGAAACTGCACAGGTACTTCTCGTAACCCGGATTCGCAGAACCGTCACGGTCGTGGGCGTGGCCGCTGGAGAGGTAACCGGTCTAACAATGGCGACAATGGTTACGGTAATGGTGGCAACGTCTACGGTCGTTCTCAGGGTCCCCAAAACCAGTTTTTTCCACCTTGGGCCAATTGGACTATCCCACCCTGCCCCTACCCAACCCAGCCATTTGGCTGGCCTAATATGCCAAACCAATGGCCCAACCAAGGCTCACCTTCAACAGGCCCAAACTCACAGCAAGCCTAATCTGCCAACATGTTATATAATCAGCCCAATGGCTCTTCCTACAATGCTCTGAGTCCAACTGATCTTGGCGCAACTTTTCGCAACATGCAACTTAACCATTCAGGCCAACCATGGAACTTCGATACAGGTGCGTCCGATCATATTACGAATGAACAATATAAAATTCAACACCTTTTACCATTTACTTCTTTAAACACTATTTTTGTTGGAAATGGTCAAGGGCTTCCCCTAAAAGGATCCGGTCATAGCTTACATGCGTTACCAAATTAAACATACACCCTAAACAATATCAAATACTCACCTCAAATCGTCAAAAACCTTTTATCCGTTCGAAAATTCACTCATGACAATAATGTTTCTATTGAATTTGACCCATTTGGTTTTACTTTGAAGGATCTCAAGACTGGCAAGGAACTCTCCCGCCACAATAGCATGGGGGACCTCTATCCTTTCACTCCACCAGCTCAAGTCTTTCTTACCACCTCAGTTACATCTCAATGGCATAATCGCCTTGGACACCCCGGAGCACCAGTTTTAGATTTTTTATCTAGTAGTTCGCTTATTTCTTTTAATAAACATCAAACTATGTCACTTTGTCATTCGTGTCAACTTACAAACAGTAAAAGACTTCCGTTTTTTTATTCCAATACTATAACTTTTGCACCTTTTGACATCATCCGTTGTGACTTATGGACCTCACCGGTCACTAGTAATTCGAGCTACAAATATTATATGGTTTTAATCGACAATTTAAGCCACTTTGTTTGGACCTACCCTGTCACACCCTCAAAATACCACCTAGGGAATGTCCCTGTTAGGCGTGTGACGTACCAGGATCTATGCCACCAATCATGTTGAACTCATAACAATTATTCCAAATAAAACTTTCATTTATTATTGATAGAAGTGTTACAAAACATTATTTAACATTCAGCGGAAGAATAATACATTAATTAAGAAATTCATAAACCAAGTGTGTGAAGCCATTAAGTTCGTCTCGTGTTTCCATGTATCTCGACCCATGACCACTCCAGCATCCCAGACAGGAAGTTCCAACAATATGCACCTAAAGGCCTGCAAGGCATGTAACAACGAGTCAACAACAAAGTTGAGCGAGTTCATAGTTGATGTTCGTTTTAAAGTTGTTCCAAAACCGTAAGTTCATTCGTAAACCATGAGTTAACCAATCCCTTGTTTCCCAAACCATAACCAGTGGGGGCTACCCCATGTTGTAAACCACTAGACTAGTTATATATATTGGCGTCCTTCCCAACCAAGAATACGCAGGTTAAATGTAGGCGTCCTTCCCAATCTGAGGACGGAGGTACGTATTCTTCCCAATCCGAGAAGATGCAGGTTTAGTGTAGGCGTCCTTCCCAATCCGAGGACGGAGGTACGTATTCTTCCCAATCCGAGAATACGCAGGATTAAATGTAGTCTATTAGTGGTGAATATACAGGTTTCATCTTAGCTTCTTAATCCCATTCCCAACCCACCGGGAATCCCATGCCTTAAGAGTGGGAACTCACCTAGGTTTGCTCGGTAATGTTAACGTGTCTTTACGTGTTGAGTGAATGTTAGGTCCGTTATGTGTGACCTATTGTACGTTAAACGTATGTCACACCCCGATATTTCCACGTATTACCGGTGGGCCCGGTGGGGAGTATCGTGACGTAGTTGATATCGTCATAGTCAAACAACACAATTTAAATGCACAGCGGAAGTCTTAAAATATAAAATATTATTACAAACACAAATGTCTGTTAATATAAAAGTATTCCGTACAGACTAGCTTGTAATAATCCACAGGCGGATCAAATCAACAAAAGAAGTTATCAGACTAATGGCTTATGTGAAGGAGTTGCAAAGTCCTCAACTAACAAGTCCTGAGCAGCTTCCAGCCTATTACGTACTTGTACCTGTCACTTAGACTTTGGAAAATACGTCAGTTTACACTGGTAAATACACTCAACCGACTCATTTGAAAATGTTTATGAAAATTGGTTTAGGTGCACAAGGCACGAGAATATTTTGACACTTTGATTAAAATGCACAAGGCAAAATTAGTCTTTTATACTTGGGACAAACTATATCTCATGTTATCAGTTTTACATAACTTGCTCTACATACGGGGCCCGGTTCTATGCCGGTTCAAGATTAACCGACACACCACTTATTCCCTTATTGGGAATCCCATATTGGGTAAAATTAATTAATAAGCATATTGCATCTGTCAGGTGTATGCCTACACCCCGTGCTTAGGTCGTGGCCATTGCAATTAATGAGTCAAGGATATCCAGGACATGGTCACATTAATCCCCAATGTTTCAGTCAAGCAATACGAATTAAAACAGGTTATTTGGATTTTCCGACTTATTGGTCTTTGAATCCCATACCTGACCATGCGGTATTTATATTACCGTATCCCAAGTCCGTATAAGGGAAAATAGGTTAAGAGTATTTACCTGAGCTAGCTCCTGTCTTAAATAGCAAGAATTATAATAACTCAGCCGTATTCACTTAAGTAAGCGTAGGTACAATTTACCGGAAGGCTCTAGTCTGGAATGATGGTATAAATAACCAATTAGAATGTTAACGGGTCTTAATTATGTCATCGACTTAGACCAGCTAGTTTTTAAAGGAAGATACGGTTCGAACGCGTGATTAAGCGAAGACCGGAATAGAATGTGGTTTAGACCCGACAAGTTTGAGGACTTGTATAATATGGGTAAACTAAACACATTCTGGATTTTGAGATAAAAAACGATAAGGTTCGACACGTTTCGGCTAATTTATGCAAACTAGTTACATAAACCGAACCGAACGCGCAAGAGGCGTAACGGGTAACCATGAGAGTCATTTACAGGTTTCCTAAGTTAATATGCCTTAAATAGGTTGTGATATCAGTAGGATATCTTCCATTATGCCCAAAACGAGTTTAATCTTAATTTAAGCCCCGTAGGGGTATTTTGGTCATTTAAAAGATTATAAAAGAGATTAATTTTAAATTCTGAGACTCGGGTCAGAAATAATCAGTAAAACAACTTAATTTAATAGGTTATATCAGTTGGTGATAAGTCTTATATGCCAAAATGGTTTTAAACCCATACTAGGTGTTTAATACGCGTAAAAAGCTGTTTTAAGCGATTTCCGGGTTATACAGGAAATCTGAGTTTTCTGATCAGGTTATAAAGTTCAAAATACTTCATTTATTATATAAAATTAGTAGCAATTGGATTGGTGTCAAAATACGATGTAAAACTCATTTTATACACAAAAAGGGTATAATCGGTATTTACCGAATCAAGGCCATAACCTTAGGTTATGATCAGGTTAAAAATAATTAAAAATCTTCAAAAATCTCAAAATATTATATTACATCAGTGGGTAAAAGGTTTGGTGTCAAAAATTGGGTTTAGATAGGCTTTACGCTAATTATGCCTTTTAATTAACAAAAAGCTTTCAAATTACGCTATTGAGCATAACTCCTAATCTAGACCTCCAACTGATGTGAAATTTTAGGGACATGTTTATAAATCAGTAATAAAGATTATTGTCCTTTCACATTTCCAAAATTCTAGTTTTATGGTCAAAAGGGCATTTTGGTCAACATTAAGCAATTAACGGAAACGTGTAAACGAGTCGGGCGATCAACGAACCAATCACAGAGGTTTATACTATCATGTAACCTGGTCCTAAGAAAGCTCTAAGGCATTCCCAAACTCATCTAAATCAGGTCAGAACTGAAATCAAAGCAAAAGTCAACGTTTTGCGACTTTCGGTTCCGAACCGGGTCTAAACAGAGAATTGTCGGATCAAACAAGCTTAGACCAGTTCTTATACTTATTACCAAGTTATATGAGTGATAAAATAGGTTACACGCCTTCTGCATTGCTAATTATGCGTTAATTCGAAAATTATGGTTCTGTTGACTTTTTATAAACAATTTTGACCCGACATTTGATCTAGTTAGAGCAGGAATCAGAGGGTGCCCTTTTAAGGGTTTAATGCCCACATAATTACCAACTTATAACTACCTTTAATTTGACTAAACACTGGACCATTAGTGATTAATCGATAAGTCAATCCTTAATTACGACGGTTTGACTTTTAAGCTAATAACTAAGCAAAACTCAATTAAGGAAGGTCAAGGATACTTACCAAGGTTCTAATTACGACCAGAGATGCTTAGGGACAACCCTTGAGCTCCAGGAAGTTCCACAAATGAAGTTGTTAATGAATGATCAAAGTTGCAACATGAGGGCCTTATATAGTGAGTTTGATCCATCAAGATCATGACAAACAATGCTATAACTGATCATGGATCATTCACAAGTGTCCCTAAGGTCTAAAAGCAAGCTTAGGCAGCTCATGGAAGTGTAAAAGGGAAATATAAGTCGGTTATATCATTCATAATAGGCATCAGCCTATTTTCTGTCGCTGGGGAGGCCTTACGGACCGTAAGGCATGACCTTTACGGTCCGTAAGCCTTTACCAAAGGGCAAAAACTTGTGACCTTTCAAGCTTCGAACAGGCAACCTTTATATTATGATTTTGGGGCTTGAATTATCAGTATGGGACCTTTATATCATGCTTGAACAGTTATAACCACCTTGCCATGTTCTAAAGTTGTCTTGGATGCTTTTGAAAAGGCCATAAACGAAGATTTGTCGAACACATTTTTATAGAATCCTATCTTCACAATTTGGATAAATTATTACAAGCATTAACCGGATTAGGATGCTTATCAGATGTTTACAACACAGGTTAAGGTTTGGGATTTATACATAGGTCGCTCAGAGGTATGCATTTACATGTCGACGCTTTTAATCCCTCGTGTACGAATTTTATCATAACTTTCTCATACGATGACGAAACTTGGTGAAATTTTTATCATGCATTCTAGTGAGCATAATTAACCGTTACAAAGCTCCGGGTTTGTTAAAAGGTCATTCAGAGGTATACTTTAAACATGTTGACACATTTAACCCCTGTAGTTTGTAATCTCTCACTTTCTTTCACAATCAGCTTCGTATGATCCATGCTTCATTCGTTTAAAGGTATAAACATCATGTAGGGTCATTGTAAAGTATATTTATCCATTGTTGACATTCTGAACCCTTATATTCACATACTTTCCTTGTTTGTCAACTCTAGTCCTTCTAAGGTAATACTTTACACGTTTAAAGTTTATGACACGTGTCAATACTTTATTGGACATGAATTTTCGAGGTGTTACAACGTAAGTATGTATGCAATTAGAATTTGCAATTCCCTAAGTGTCCAAACGACCGGTGTCTATTGTAATTAACTTAACAAGTTGTCATATTGTGACAATAACACTTATGCATGAATCTAGTATGTGTCAAAGATGGCACACATAGTAACTAATCACATTGTAAATAAATGTTAACACCTTCATAATCATTCAGAATTGACAATTACAAGTGGAACCATTTATTCACCATAATATTATCTGATCCATGATAATCGGACCATTAACCTGTATTCAGCTTTTATTATGAAGCCCAACCCATATAATACTCATTAAAGTGTTCAAGACTTATCACTAATACCCTGAACCACATGTGTTAAACCTTGGCCCAAACTACCCACTTATGCGGCCCAATAGCACATAAAACCAAAGTAGCAGCCCAACTCAATTTCCATTGTGCTTGATTTGCTAGGGGGTCCGATTTGCATATTAAACCCAAAACAATGCCCACACAATTTACTAATTCATATAATTCAGGATAACACCTCAATACAACCTAACTTGTAACATTAACATCATCACACAGTAACTTATTATTATATAACTAATAATTCAACATAATTAACAAGATACCTTTACTTCTCAACAAGGACAAATCGGTTCTCATCACCTAATAAACATTACACATAGCACAATATTACCCATCCCCTATTTCAATTAATCGGCCCAACTAAACTTCATCAATTATGCGGCCCACTTGTGTCAATCTGTTTCAGCAACAATCACTTCCCAATCCATCGATTATTTACCCTCCCATAATTCCCAGTTTTACTAAACAAAGCATAGGTAACCTTTAACATGGATCTGAGGATCCATCACTACCCACCCTCATCGAGTTTAAGAATATTAACTCATGCATTATCACTAAACTACTATATTAACCCATGTCACCTATCGCATGCATGTCCACATGTAATAACCCGATACATTGTAGTTTATGAAAAGATCCCTAAGTACTGTTCAACAATATCAACAACAAGAACATCAACCAACAGGTTATTATGATAAACAACAGATTATTATAGATTAATACCCTATCATCAAGTAAACAGTTAACCCACTTAACATCGAATATGATTATGATCAACAACAACTACTAACCGGCTATCATATATATGTATTCCTAACCCACATCGCACGCAAAGGTTATAACGTCACATAACATCTTCAGTTGCACGTTTATAAGCATATCAAGATCATGTAATTATCAAGTTTTAACATCATAACCAATATCAAAACTTAACAGATCATCATGAATCCTATCCTAATGAATGAATTGCATAACAAGACATAGCACACATAATATACGAAAACCATACTAACCAGAATGGAACGTGCACGCTATCTGAAACCTTGATGACAAGAAGGGGGGGGTCTCTAGTCGCCGGTTACCGAATTCAAAAGAGGATGTGCTAGGGTTTGTAAGGAGTTGAGAAACCTTATACAATATGTACGTAAATAATGGTGAGGGTTATTTAGGGTTGCAACTAATTGTGACATAACACCTTGTTTACGTATATGAGGAGGAAAAGGAAGATTAGGCCGAGTTGTTTAAGGATAATGGGTTGGGCCGATAAGTTGCAAGCTCAAGGAAATAATCTAAGAGTATTGGGCCAGGTTAGTGTATATAATGGCGGCCCAATAGTATTGTGGTGTGTGCGGCCCGCATACCTAAGTGCGTAACAACAAATAGAGTTATAGTTTAAGCTCAACCGAATTATACCAGTATAGAACGCGTAACGAGAATTTAAGATCACAAGATTACACATCACTAACCTTGGAAGTTCGGGTTGTCACATCATCCCCAACTTGAAAGAAATTTCGTCCCAAAATTTAGCATGTAGTTACTGAGGAAGCTAGTTAGGTTGCATGGTTTCCTGGTTTTCCTGGGGCGTCACATCATCCCCCCGTTGGTTTGGAATTTTGTCCCGAAATTCCGCAGTAGCTTCAGCCTCAGTAGTGGTTGCACTTTTCTCAAACAACAGGGGATTCTTGTGTTTCATTTGGTCTTCTCGTTCCCAGGTAAACTCTGGGCCACGACGGGAGTTCCAACGAACTCGAACAAGAGGTATTCTGGTACGCTTGAGCTGATCTCGGTCTGTAATCTCTACTGGTTCCTCGACGAATCGCAGCTGATCGTCGATAGTGAGCTCCTTGAGAGGAACTATAAGGGTTTCCTCTGACAGACACTTCTTCAGATTCGACCCATGGAATACGTTGTGAACTCCACTGAGTTCTTTGGGGTAGATTCAATCTGTAGGCCACCTTGCCAATTCTCTCCGTGATTTCGAAAGGTTCAACATATCGCGGGTTGAGTTTGCCTCATTTACCAAAACGAACTACACCTTTCCAAGGTGAGACTTTAAGTAGTACTCGATCCCCAACCTGGAACTCGAGTGGTTTCCTGCGCTTATCAGCGTAGCTTTTCTGGCGGTCACGAGTCGTCGCCTTTCGTTGTCGTATCTGAGCAATCTTCTCTGTTGTGTCTACGACGAGTTTTGGGTCAGTGATTCGGCTGTCACCAATCTCTGCCCAACAAAGGGGTGATTGGCACTTCCGTTCGTACAATGCCTCGAATGGAGCAGCCTGGATGCTGGTGTGGTAACTGTTGTTATACGAAAACTCCACTAAAGGGAGGTGTCTTTCCCAACAATTGCCAAAGTCGATTACACATGCTCGAAGCATGTCTTCAAGAGTTTGGATGGTGCGTTCAGTTTGCCCATCCGTCTGTGGATGATGTGCTGTTCTCATGTCTAGACGTGAGCCAAAGGATTTGTGCGTCGCTTGCCAAAAATCAGATACAAATCGTGGGTCACGAGGTTGGCACCCCGTGCCTAAAAGCCACCTCTCCCAGAGGGATATTCACAACTTGTGAAGGCTCGACAGTTTCCTTGATTGCATGAGAGTATGCTGGTTGCGTGAGACGATCATCGATCATCTAGGTGATATTGTTTCCGTTTCAAGTTCTAGGTAGCCCAGTGACAAAGTGCATGGTAGTCTGTTCTTATTTCCTTATGAATGTTTCTCAGTGTCCCACATTATTCACATACCTAGTTAGGTTGGCCTTTGAACCCGATTACTAGTACAAGGTTCATAAATCCTAATGTCTCTTATCGAAATCCAGACGACTAGAATATCGAGGCCGGTGCTTTACTCAACATAAATTTCCTACAGTCACTGTATAATAGATCCACACTCATTCCATGAGGTAGCGAATATCGTCTGACCTGCCTAGGTTGCTTCTCCATGCCCCGCATGAGTTCAACTTGAAATTCCTCTTCCTTCAGTTCTCCAGTTTGAACGGGGCGAGTCGGATCAGATAAGTTAGAGTCGATAGTGAGCTGCAAAGCTCGTGTACGTTCACGTTTCATAGTTGCAATCCTCCAAAAGTTCCCTTCAGCGATGCCATTAACTGATTTAGTTCTGTCGAAGCCAAGGTACACGGGAGGCCCTTGTGATCGGTCTAAATAACGCATCTGGTACCGTCCAAGTAATGCCTCCATCCACAATCCCAAAGCCACGGTTTTCACCGCCAGTTGTTTGTCGTGCAGTTCCTCTTGGTAACCCCGTCATGTGAATCATCACTCTCTCGTGTTGTGTTGGTGTGTAATTGGGACTCTGATTCGGACCATCATGGTATACCACTAAATCACCCATACCCTTAGGTAAAGACAATGCGCAGCGCGTTGCAGAGTTGGGATTCGAAAGCTGAAAATGTCATCCTCCTGTTCTGTCTTTCACGAACACAGCACCCTGCTGTGCTAGAGAGATTTAAGCTGCGCGATCTTCGAAAATCCTGTGATGCATCTGCGATAGCAGCTGGTGAGACCAAGAAATTGCTGTATCCTCGAAGGGATCTTTGGTGTCGATCAGTTTCTAATCAAAACGGGTCTTAGCGGGATCCACGTGTATTCCCACTTCGTTGATTATATGACCAAAAAGGTATCCCCCGCATCCAGAAGTTACATTTATCAAGACTTCGCGCGGTGTGGCTCCTCCTTCAGGAGCTCTCAAATAAGATACGAAGCTGCCCATGATGTTCCTTTCTCCTGGAAATGATTCAACATGTCGTCAATAAGCATAGTCGATTCATGTGGTCTATAAAGCTGCTGGTGTGTTGATTAACTCAATGGTCATGGTGTACAGAGTCGCAATGGCCGTTTTGCGTTCAATATGCCGTTCCAGGAACATTCTCCCCTTGGACTTCCGTCTGATAATAGCTCGTTCGTTAATCAATCCTCGAATGGAAGCTTGTCCCTCGCAACTGGTCGTCAGGTTGTCAATATATGGTCGTGGCAAACGGTTCGAAACTGTCGCCTTATCGAGTTCTTGAAAATCAGTACACATACGAAAAGGCTTATCTTCACGGATATAACTTGGGCTCCCCAACGCGAAAAGCTGGGTCCGACAAAACTCATGTTCAACAATTCCTGCAGTTGATTAGACAGCTCTTGCAACCCTAATGGTGCAAGACGGTAAGAGTGCGTGTAGTCAGGGCTGCCTCTGGCGCGAGATCAGACTGAGATTTCGCCTAACAGTTGTGGAAGTAAACCCGAAAGTTCCTTGGGTAACACACCAAAAGGAATCACGAATGACTGGTGGATCCTCGATCCTCTGTTTCCTTAGCCCTAACATCAGTAACGATCGCTAGTATAGCGGAGTAATCCCTCCATAGACACTTCTGGGTTTCATTGTAGAAATTATACTAACCTATACACAACTCTGATACTTTGGACAGATGACGATTCTCCACTAGGGAGAGGGGTACGCAAAGTTTTCTTCTCACAGGGTATATCTGCGCGATGTATGGATAACCAATCCATACTAACTACTGCATCAGACTATCGAGGGTAGCAGAAAGAAGGTTGATGTCGAACACGTGTCCCACAAGGTCGAGTTTACATCCCAACGGACATAAGAAGTTTCATTTGACTTGCCGTCAGTTGCTGCCATAACATGTTCGGTTTCAAGAAGCATCAGGGTTATATAGAATAGAGACGAAGTGATTCGCTACCTAGAACGTGCATGCCACCGTGTTATTACAATCCTGGCGTCGCCCACGCCAATCCTAAATGCTCCTCTAAGAGCATCATTTCCCGTGTGGTTGTACTTGTTGCGAGGATTTCCAGTACGACCACCGTTTCCTTGGTTGTTGTCGTTTTGATTTATTAACAGCCACTCCATGTCGTAGGCACCTTCATTTCTATACTGTTGGTTGCCATTTCAAGTATCTTGATGTTGCCATGACTGTTGTCTCCAATGCTGTTGTTTGAAATGGAGCTCTACGATCTTTCATCGACAGGGTCCATCTTTTCATATTCCGTGCCACGTTCTAAGGCGCTACCCCTTGTGCTGGCTGTTTCACATTCCATACCATGGTCGATTGTCATCGTTTATGTCCCGATTAATTCGTAAAAGTTGAATCCCATGATTCGCTGGCTGGGGTTAAGGATTTGATTGGAGTCAAATCGCTGACGTTCGTTGTTGGTAACTAGGGTCGTTCAAATGCTGAAGTCCATCGTTCTTGCAAGTTGGCTGAGTAATACACGGTATGTTACGAGAGTGTTGCAGAAGTGATCGCACTTCGGGATCTAAGGAGTCAATACGTTAAGTTTCCAGCAAACGAAGAAAGGTGAGAAAGATATAGACCAATCATTGTCGTTGCAACATCCAACTCGGGGATGTTCATACAAGCACCTAACATTCTACACAGTTCGCTAGGCGTTCAGATGGGTGTTCAGGTAATACTTGATAGCATCGAGATTCGAAAGGATCCAGAGAGGAATGAAAAGTTCACGTTCGAGTAGGGGACAATCACTGCTATTACCCCTATAGGTTTGTAATGTTTCACATCGATCAAATAACGGAACGGGGCCCCCTTTTCACTTGTTAAGCCTCACTGGGACTCGCATGCACCCCACATTAATATTATGTGTGCACCCACAATAATATTGTGATTTGCACGCTCATCTCAGTTCCTCCTAACTCATGTCAAATGGTTCCTCAAACTCGAGTAGCAACCAAAGAGCATCATGAAGCGTAAGTCATGAATGTTTAGGGAAATACCACCCTATCAGTTACTTAACACATGCAAGTAATACATGAATTCATACTGTTGTGCTAAACGTGCAATCACATGCAATATAATATGTAAGTGTTCACTAGTTATGCAGTACAATGAGTATATAAGAGACTAACCTTGCAATATGGAGTTGAGTGTCATGGTTGTATTCACGTTTTCAGAATTGTTCGGTTATAGTCTGGTTTTACAAAAATATTTTCCCCCTTTTTAAAACCAAGTTCACTATAACCAATGGCTGTGATACCAATCTGTCACACCCTTAAAATAACACCAAGGGAATGTCCCTGTAAGGCGTGTGACGTACCAGGATCCAAGCCACTAATCATGTTGAACTCATAACAATTATTCCAAATAAAACTTTCATTTATTATTGATAGAAGTGTTACAAAACATTATTTAATGTTCAGCGGAAGCTTAATACATTAATTAAGAAATTCATAAACCAAGTGTGTGAAGCCATTAAGTTCGTCTCGCGTTTCCATGTATCTCGACCCATGACCACTCCAGCATCCCAGACAGCAAGTTCCAAAAATATGCACCTAAAGGCCTGCAAGGCATGTAACAACGAGTCAACAACAAAGTTGAGCGAGTTCACAGTTGATGTTCATTTTAAAGTTGTTCCAAAACCGTAAGTTCATTCGTAAACCATGAGTTAACCAATCCCTTGTTTCCCAAACCATAACCAGTGGGGGCTACCCTATTTTGTAAACCACCAGACTAGTTATATATATTGGCGTCCTTCCCAACCGAGGACGGAGGTACATATTCTACCCAACCGAGAATACGCAGGTTAAATGTAGGCGTCCTTCCCAATCCGAGGACGGAGGTACGTATTCTTCCCAATCCGAGAATACGCAGGTTTAGTGTAGGCGTCCTTCCCAATCCGAGGACGGAGGTACGTATTCTTCACAATCCGAGAATACGGAGGATTAAATATAGTCTATTAGTGGTGAATATACAGGTTTCATCTTAGTTTCTTAATCCCATTCCCAACCCACCGGGAATCCCATGCCTTAAGAGTGTGAACTCACCTTGGTTTGCTCGGTAATGTTAACGTGTCTTTACGCGTTGAGTGAATGTTAGGTCCGTTATGTGTGACCTATTGTACGTTAAACGTAAGTAGGTATGCAATTAGAATTTTCAATTCCCTAAGTGTCCAAATGACCGGTGTCTATTGTAATTAACTTAACAAGTTGTCATATTGTGACAATAACACATATACATGAATCTAGTATGTGTCAAAGATGGCACACATAGTAACTAATCACATTGTAAATAAATGTTAACACCTTCATAATCATTCAGAATTGACAATTACAATTGGAACCATTTATTCACCATAATACTATCTGATCCATGACAATCGGGCCATTAACATGTATTCAGCTTTTATTATGAAGCCCAGCCCATATGATACTCATTAAAGTGTTCAAGACTTATCGCTAATACCCTGAACCACATGTGTTAAACCTCGGCCCAAACTACCCACTTATGCGGCCCAATAGCACATCAAACCAAAGTAGCAGCCCAACTCAATTTCCATTGTGCTTGAATTGCTAGGGGGGGTCCGATTTGCATATTAAACCCAAAACAATGCCCACACAATTTACTAATTCATATAATTCAGGATAACACCTCAATACAACCTAACTTGTAACATTAACATCATCACACAGTAACTTATTATTATATAACTAATAATTCAACACAATTAACAAGATACCTTTACTTCTCAACAAGGATAAATCGGTTATCATCACCTAATAAACATTACACATAGCACAATATTACCCATCCCCTATTTCAATTAATCGGCCCAACTAAACTTCATCAATTATGCGGCCCACTTGTGTCAATCTGTTTCAGCACTACCCACCCTCATCGAGTTTAAGAATACTAACTCATGCATTATCACTAAACTACTATATTAACCCATGTCACCTATCGCATGCATGTCCACATGTAATAACCCGATACATTGTAGTTTATGAAAAGATCCCTAAGTACTGTTCCACAATATCAACAACAAGAACATCAACCAACAGGTTATTATGATAAACAACAGATTATTATAGATTAATACCCTATCATCAAGTAAACAGTTAACCCACTTAACATCGAATATGATTATGATCAACAACAACTACTAACCGGCTATCATATATATGTTTTCCTAACCCACATCGCACACAAAGGTTATAACGTCACATAACATCTTCAGTTGCACGTTTATAAGCATATCAAGATCATGTAATTATCAAGTTTTAACATCATAACCAATATCAAAACTTAACAGAACATCATGAATCCTATCCTAATGAATGACTTGCATAACAAGACATAGCACACATAATATACGAAAACCATACTAACCAGAATGGAACGTGCACGCTATCTGAAACCTTGATGACGAGAGGGGGGGTCTCTATTCGCCAGTTACCGAATTCAAAAGAGGATGTGCTAGGGTTTGTAAGGAGTTGAGAAACCTTATACAATATGTACGTAAATAATGGTGAGGGTTATTTAGGGTTGCAACTAATTGTGACATAACACCTTGTTTACGTATATGAGGAGGAAAAGGAAGATTAGGCCGAGTTGTTTAAGGATAATGGGTTGAGCCGATAAGTTGCAAGCACAAGGAAATAATCTAAGAGTATTGGGCCAGGTTAGTTTATATAATGGCGGCCCAATAGTATTGTGGTGTGTGCGGCCCGCATACCTAAGTGCGTAACAACAAATAGAGTTATAGTTTAAGCTCAACCGAATTATACCAGTATAGAACACGTAACGAGAATTTAAGATCACAAGATTACACATCACTAACCTTGGAAGTTCGGGTTGTCACATACCCACTCAAATTTAAATCTGACACCTTCCCCACATTTGTCAAATTTCATAAGCTAATTTAAACCTAATTTCACCAAAAAATAAAATCATTCCAATGTGATCTAGGGGGTGAGTTTGATAATCATAGTTTCAAATCCTTTGCTCATAACAATGGTCTTGTATTTCGTTTTTCATGTCCACACACCTCCTCTCAAAATGGAAAATCCGAGCGGATGATACGTCGTCTCAATGACATTATTCGTTCTCTTTTGTTTCACGCTCACATCCCACCAACCTTTTGGGTCGAAGCTCTCCATACAAGTACCTACCTTCACCACATTTTACCCACTAAAAAGCTTAAATTATATACTCCTACCTTTCCCTTATACGATCGTCACCCCACATATGACCACCTACGGGATTTTGTGTGACACCCCAGGAAAACCAGGAAACAACGCAACACAACTAGCTTCCTCAGTAACCCTGTGCTAAATTTCGGGACGAAATTTCTTTCAAGTTGGGGATAATGTGACAACCCGAGTTTTCAAGGTCTTTAATCGACTTAATACTTGCTTACAAAGTGTTGTTTATATATATATATGGTGTGCATTATAAGTGTTGGACCGTTTTGCGACCCCGAAAAGTCAGTTAAGGACGTTCATCTTCACGTATAAAGGCGGAATCAGTATACACGAAGTTACACAGCTTATCCTTTCAATTTTCTTCACTTTTATTGCTTTTTGAATACAAGTTGACAGAGTTCCGACACCTAAGCAATGACCAGATTCCGCTTTTTCGTCACCTATGAATGATCACACATCAGGTATATATAGTATGACTGATTTCGTTTATATGAACAGTCCATATAAGCGAAATCACTTGTGATCATATAAGTGAAATCACAACTACCCTAAAAGCGAAATCACCTATAATTTTGTACATATAAGCGAAATTAACAAGTTAACCCTAATTTTGACTTTCTAAGACCCTATGTTGTCTATCTTGACCTAAGACATAATGTAGACGTAGTCAACAGACATTCTGTGCACCAACAGACTCCCCATTGGATGTTGACGAAGTCTACAGCTCCGAGTCTTCAGTCTTGGTCTTTTCTCCAACTCTATCTTTTTATCATAAGCACTCTATTCTTCACAGGTTTAAGTTCACTTCCTAGCTCCATCTTCAGACTTCCCTTTGACCATTGATCCAGACTCCCCCTTTCACATACTCCCCCTCTTAATATGCTAGAATCTGAGGTCTTTATCTGGTTCAAGCTTTGACATTTAGCTTCCGTAGGAATAATGAAGTTTACAACCTGTTTAACCTGCACTTCCTCTACCTCAACATAAGTTTCACAAATTTATAACAGTTGAAATTAATAAACTTACTGGTAGACATCATTTATTCATCAAACTGTATAGTTACATCAAGTTCAAATGAATGACCTTGATTAACTAAACACACAATCTTTCAAAACATATGTATATGACATTCAAAGTTTTCAACATATTCTCCCAATCCAATTCATCATGTTTAGTACTCGAATTTTGAATATCAGCTCTTCAACATCAGTTGTCGAAAATCTTTTTGGCTTTTTCAAAAGATTTATGCTAAAACACACTAAAATCTTTTTGGATTTTTGTTTTTGAAAGAAATGCAGTAAACAAATATATACAAACAATATTTTTGGTGAGTTTGTGTAAGAGGATCATATCAGTTCATGAGACAAATCACTAGCACCATTAAGCTTTAATCATTTTAAGTTCTAAACGATTCACATAGATTGTCAGTATACTGGTCCACTTAAATTTTCACACAAAGTTCAACTGCTTCGAGATACGAGTTTAATGTCTTAGATACTTAAACTTAATCACGTGTCCCACCTCAGAATATACTCCCGTATCCAGATCCCAATATTCAGTCTTACAGGAAATTTTAACACAAATGATATCTGTAAGGGGTTAATAATTTATGAAGAATCATGAGAGCTCAGGTCAGAACTACCGTTCAGCAGAGAGATCATGACTCAACTTGTGGGTGTGTCCCCTTTAGAGGATCTTTTTTTACAACAGCATTGCTAAGCAATTTTATTGTCTTATCATTTATGCTGAGGGTGATGCTATGTTTCAAGCATTTGCAGAAAGTATTATTCGAGGACTAGGTTAGAACTACCGTTCAGCAGAAGTCCTGGAATAATACCCCAGATATCACTGAGTATAAAAACCTAGTATATCAGAAAAAGGAATATTTCAAACGAGATTTCGGGGGTTACCCATATATCCGAGAGATGTTACCCACGATATAAGCAAGTTTGAATTTAGGTTTATATCTCGTCACAATCTACTGAATGTGCAAAAACCTACTGACATATCATTAGTGAGACCGTTTATCACATTTGACAATTCATATCTTTAGCATGCTGTGATCGTCCACTGATTTACTATCATTTCCTCTATTTCACAACAAAACTCATTTTTGCTTTTTCAATGTTTTTGGCATTTTCAAATTTTCTAATTTTTTAAAAATTTTTCTCCCCCTAAAATCAAAATATGTTTCAATTTTGATTTTCAAGGAAAATTTGAAAACAAACTGACAACCGAAATCGAATTACTTCAATTCGCCATCCACTTGGCATAAACAATCAGAACTCCCCCTGACAACAAACTATTTTCCCATTGTGATTTCAAAACACTTAAGTTTGTTTTAATCAAAATGGTTTTTTCGGAAAATTAGTTTTGTTTGTCTTTTTACAAACTCGGGGTTTCATCACATTGTTTACCTTTAACCACTTGTCGGAAAGATAAATCAAGTACAACTTAATGTCCTTGAAGAATCTTTTGTAATTCGAAATATCACAGTTACCAACCTATGAATTTCTCAAGAAAAATGCCGATACCTGTTCCACACTTACCAACCTGGGAACTCCGGCAAGTCAGGTTTTTCATTTAAAAAGATCTACCCAAGCCTGACCAGCCTTGGGTTTGACAATTTTTACCTCAACAGATGGCTCTTCTGGTTTTGACAAACCAGAATCATTGCCTGAACATGACTTGTCTGACTTTGAAAAGTCAGATTCATTGCCAACACGTGGCTCCTTTATTTCCAAAGAAACAAATCCATTGCCAGAAGATGGCTCTTTTGTTTTCTTAGAAACAAATTCATCGCCAACCTTCATTGGTACCCAATTCTTACTAGATCTAGGTTTTCCAAATTTATTAACCTGTGAAATGAATAAACTTTCACGGTCTCTTTTATATTCAAAAACCTTGATCAAGATTTTGTCTGAAAAATTAACTTTCTTTGATTGGTTATCATTTTGCTTAGTTAATTTTTCTTTCTTTAACTTCCTTTTCTCTTTCCCGTTTGTTCTCAGATTTGTATCTGATGAATTTGTTTTGCTTGCCTTTGCAGTTGGGGAAAGCAATTCATCAAAACTTTTTCTCGGATTACCAGTTTTATCCGAGAACAAAATTTTCTCCAAGTATTCTCTTGCCTTCTTTCTTTTCTTTCGCAGTCTGTCTTTCTGCCCCTGTGAAAGTTTAACTTTCTTTTCTTGAACTTTAGGTTCTTGAACCTTCTGTTCTTTGGGCTTAACGTTGACTGGTTTCTTTGCCATTCTTTGAGATTCAACCCTCGATCTTCCCATTGATTTCCTTGGGCAATCTCTGGCAATATGACCTCTGATTTGACAATTATAGCATCTTCTTGTCTCATAACACCAATTCTTGCAGTTAACAGCAATGTGTCCTCTCACACCACAGGTGTAGCACACTCTGTTATCGTACCATTCACCACTTTCACACCATATGCTTAGATCATAACATTGTCTGGCTTTGTGGTGATCATCAGTCTTCTTGAAAACTGGTTTTGTCTTTGAAGCACTGTGGTCAAACCTGCACCACTTATTACCAACATTTTGTGAGTTTTCATTTTTAGATTTTTGTAATTTTTCAAAATAATTGGATGACTTATATGATGAGCTTTTATTTTCATTTTTAGGATTTTTCAAATTTTTATCGTTTTGTTTCTGTTCTACACTCTTTTTAACAGGTTTTTGTTTAGAACATTCACCTGTTTCAGTAGATTGCAAAATAGTATTTTTAAATTTTTCTTGTAAATCTAAAAATATTTTTCTTTTCTTTTCTTTTTCATCATCAGATATTTCATCACAATTTTCAATTTTGACTTTGTCAAAATTTGTGACATTGTCACTTATTGGAACAGAATTGATCGGTTTTGGACACACATATGGTGCAGAAGTCACAAAACTTTTCAATTTATTCTCTAACTCAGCAATTTTCTTTCGAGCATCTTCAGCTTCATGCTCAAGTCGAATGATTTTATTAAGATGAGAATTTATTTCAATCTGTTTTTCAAGATTATTTTTAAAAATAACAGATTTTTTATCTTCTAAAACTTTCATTTGATTTTGAAAATATTTTTCAAATTTTAATTTTTCATTTTCACAATCTTTTTCTTTTTCTATCAAAATCTTGTTACCCAATGTCAAACTGTTTACATCACTCAACAGTTTGATATTTTCAGATTTCAGTTTTTCACAGTTCAAGCGCAACTCCGAAATCTGTTCATTATCAGCTTTCTTCTCGCCTTTCAAAGCTTTGTTTTCCAATGTCAAATTCTCCACATCTTTCAAGAGAATGACATTTTCTGCTTCGGATTTTTCACATTTTGAGCAACTAGCTTCACTTTTTGAAATTTCATCTTTTTCTTCTTCTTCATTCTTTGTCGTTCCATTTTCAAATCTTTTGATTATTTCAAGAAACACATCCAAACTTATATTTTCTGAATTTATTTCTATTTCATCTATTAACTCTTTCTTTTTCTTTTTCTCTTCTTCATCTCCCCACCATTTCTTCTGCCAATACTCATCCTCTTCTTTATACTCCTTGATTATGGCTTCGATATCAAGCGTTTTGTCATCAATTGCAATATTTCCATATTCATCAAGATAACACTCTCTGTCCGGATCCCATCTATTTGCTCTCCTCGCTTCCAGAAAGATACGAGATATTCTAATTATTTTGTTTTCAGCAATCATTTTTCTGTATCGATATTTCTGCTCTTCAGTTCGGTTATCTTTCCAAGGAATGGGTTCAGAATTTGCCATGGATTTATAACTTTGAATTTCCTCAGAATATTCTGCAAACAAACAATCAATTCAAACAGGCCGAATACGTAACAGTGAATTACCGAGGACACTTAGACAAATTATTCAACTACTGTTGGGCCGATGACCTTTGAAAACCAAACACTTATCAAATCAATTAATTTTGTCAACACAGATTGGGCCGCACTTTCACTTAAGCCAACAAACTCTTAACACCACAAACTCTATGATTGGGCCGTAGAATCCAATAAATCCAATACTTTCCAAAGTTTATTAAATCTGATTGGTTCACTCAATTTTAACTCTTTATCCAAACCTTGATTGGGCCAATTTCTTAAATGTCAAATGAGAATTTTTATGATTGGGCCGTTTGTTTATTAAACCGACAACATCAGATATAAACAATTCAATTTTTACTTCACATGGGTCGTCACATTAAATGATTTTGATTGGGCCTTATCAATTAGTGGTTCATAATTCAGTTTATGGTCTTTTAATCAGATGCAATATTCGACAACCACGTTCAAGCAGAATCAAACAGTCACAAGAGCGGAATCACAGATTGGTTCATATGAGCGGAATCAGACGTGATGTCTAATGAGCGAAACCACCTTGATGACTAATAAGCGAAATGAGTTTATGTTCAAATAAGCGAAATCAGATGAATATATCCCTCGATGTCCGTAAAAGCGAAATAAGGTTTTAGCCAATTTTCACCATGTTTTAATCCAGATTTTAACCTGAATCTTTCTAGGGTTTGTTAATAGTATGTTTTACACGTTATATTCGAAATTCAGACAATTTCAACCGTAGGAACTATCTCAAATCGAAAAAGTATGAAAGAAAGTGAGTAGAAGTAAGAAAATTCTGTCGAATCAGCTGTAGTAGAATGAACTCCTCGTCCTGAAGCTCTGATACCACTTGTTGGACCGTTTTGCGACCCCGAAAAGTCAGTTAAGGACGTTCATCTTCACGTATAAAGGCGGAATCAGTATACACGAAGCTACACAGCTTATCCTTTCAATTTTCTTCACTTTTATTGCTTTTTGAATACAATTTGACAGAGTTCCGACACCTAAGCAATGACCAGATTCCGCTTTTTCGTCACCTATGAATGATCACACATCAGGTATATATAGTATGACTGATTTCGCTTATATGAACAGTCCATATAAGCGAAATCACTTGTGATCATATAAGCGAAATCACAACTACCCTAAAAGCGAAATCACCTATAATTTTGTACATATAAGCGAAATTAACAAGTTAACCCTAATTTTGACTTTCTAAGACCCTATGTTGACTATCTTGACCTAAGACATAATGTAGACGTAGTCAACAGACATTCTGTGCACCAACAATAAGTGTGTATGTTGATATATGTTTTGTATTAATATTATGTTTTGTATAATTAATAAAAGTGGAACTTTTGCCAAACACCCCTACCCGACGAAATCCCCACCCACGAAAACACCCCCCATAGCGAAAACACCCAGTGACGAAAACATGGGGGATTTCGTCCACTGGCAGGCCGGCGAAATCAAATGGGCCTTTGGCCCAGTAGCGATCAGTTTTAAGGTTTTGTTCCCAACCTTTACGTGAAGTTTTTAATCGGCAAACCCTAGAGTCTCTCCCTAACCTTGTGTGCGACGGCAGCCCTCCTCTCATTTCGAAGCCGGATCTCTCTTGTTTGGTCATTCTTAGTTCGGTTAGTGATTTACACGTTTAGTTTGAATTAAGTTCTAAATATATGGTTATGTTGTTGATCGTGTTCTTGAAAGAATAATGTATGGTTAATCTGTTACATGATGTTGTGTGGAACATGATATTGATTTGGGGTTTCGAATAAAGTTGTGTGGGTATATTGTTCGTGTAAAGGCTTGTATTAGTGGATTTCATTATCAAACTGTTGTAGAAATCGTTATGCAGATTCGGATGCAAACTTGAATGATAGCATGTATTAGTAGGTTGATTTGAATAATTTAATTCTGCTTAAATGACTGCTACTGTCGACTACTACTGTTAGTGATGATTAGGGTTACTTAGGGTTGCTGTAGTTCATAACCGTTGATGATGATTTTGTTTGTGCCAACGAAAACCTAGGGGGCGACGAAAACACAATCTCGACGAAATCCCTTGGGATTTCGTCGCCTGGGGGATTTCGTCTGGGGAAGGGGTTTTCGCCAAAAAGTGTTTTCGTCGAGTGTCTGACATAGTAACTTTGTTAAGCATGTTAAGTATGTTAATGGATAACTAGGTTAGAATAAACTGAGAAAACCTTTATGTTAAGCATGAATGGTATGAATTTGATTAACTGTTTACGTGATACATGACGTTAACTGCCAAGCACACTTTGTGATATAGTTTGCATGTGAATCATTACAAACATAAACTGATTGGGTATACGTGCATACTATAGGCTTTGATTGAATTGTTTTTGCACAAGTAGATAAGCATACCGAGCAAACCAAGGTGAGTTCACACACTTTCTAAGGCATGGGATTCCCGGTGGTTGGGAATGGTTTAAAGAATTAAAACGGAATCTACATATTCTCCTTGGGTAGGATATGTACGGCCATCCTCCATGGGTAGGATGCCAACCTTAATCCTGCGTATTCTCCTTGGGTAGGATACGTACGTTCGTCCTCCTTGGGTAGGACAACAACCTTAAACTTACTAGACAAAACTCTTTCATTAAGTCCCTCATTTTATATTGACCTAATCGCCGATGGCGAGCGGGTCATTAGTTAATAGCTCTATTAGGTTTGACAAACCTCACACCGTGCCGGTCGGACGGGCGTGTACTAATGGATCATGGCAAACTGTCAATGATGATAGACATTGACGTAGGGCACAACTATTGTTCGTCAGTTGTCGATATGGTAACGGTCTAGTGGTTCACATGGGGAAACCCCCCACTGATTGTGGATACGGTTTGGGAATTATTGAAACTGGTTAACTCGTGGTTTACGAAACAACTTGTGGTTTTCAAAACAAACTAGTACAACTAAACAAACCAACTGTGAACTCGCTCAACTTTGTTGTTGACTCGTTGTTACATGCCTTGCAGGTCGTTAGATGCTTATGGAGCTTGCACGAGGAGGAGGTCGTTGTGGGATATGGACTGTTAGGTCCCGTACTTAACATTTGAAATTTAAACTATGTTTTGGTTATCTAAACATTAATATGCTTCCGCTGATTGCTTAAACATGTTTGGTTTCTTTTAAACACCAACTATATTGGGTTTGATTTTATTTACTTAATTGCATAGTTCAATATGATTGGTGGCTGGATCCTGGTCAGTCACGCCTCCAAGCGGTGATACTCCGCATGTGGATTTTGGGGGTGTGACATTTTGGTTGTGCTTGCTATCCGAACCAATCGGCCACTCAACCACATAAGTTACACCCTCGATCCATGCAGTGTATCTTTCTTGGATATCCTAGTGAATATTGTGGATATCGGTGCCTTGATCCGATTACCGGCAAAGTTCATCTCTCTCATCACGTTCTTTTTGATGAACTCACTTTTCCGTTTAATGAGCCGCTCTCCCCCTCCTCGTATACCTTCTTAGATGATGATCCACATCCCTCAGTTTTTTACCCAACCCATATACCTTCGACTACACACCACTCGGCCAAAACCCAGCCTAACTTTCCCCCATGCACGGCCCAAGCCCAACCTCCCTTACCCGCCCACCACCCAACAACCGGCCATACGGACCCCTCTCCTTCACCACCGGCCCCACCTCTACAACCGGCCGAACAATAACCGACCCACCACCCTAACCCGCCCACCACCCAACAACCGACCCCCACTCATACTTCCGCTCCACCTCATACTTCCCCTGTTGCACCAGTACACCACACAACTAACCAACACTCCATGACTACTCGTGCCAAATCCGGTATTTCTAAACCTCCAAACCGTCTTAATCTTTTCACTACCACCTCCTCTACTATCTCTCCCATTCCTTCCTCATGCGCTAAAGCTTTATCGGATCCTAATGGGCTCGAGTCCATGAAAACATAATATAGTGCTTTAGAGAATAATGGTACATGGGAACTTGTGCCTCGTCCCATAGATAGCCCGGTTATTCGTTGCATGTGGCTCTTTCGCCACAAATTTAAGTCTGATTGATCATTGGAGCGCTATAAGGCACATCTGGTAGTAAATGGGAAATCTCAGACGGTTGGTATTGATTGTGAAGACACGTTTAGCTCGGTTGTTAAACTGACCACCATACATACAGTGTTGTCCCTTGTGGTTTCACGTTCTTGGCCTATTCATCAGCTTGATGTCAAGAACGCTTTCTTACATGGTGATCTTAAAGAAACCGTACACATGCATCGGCCTCCCTGTTTTGTCAACAAGGCTTTTCCAGATTATGTTTGTCACCTCAAAAAGTCCTTATATGGACTAAAGCAGGCACCGCGGGCTTGGTACCACAAATTTGCTTCCTTTATCACTTCGCAGGGTTTCCGGAGTAGCACACGTGATACGTCACTTTTTATTTACAAACGAGGAAACCATATAGCTTATCTCTTATTGTACGTGGATGACATTATCTTGGCTGCATCTGAACCAGGTTTGTTAGCCCGCATCATTAGTTCTTTATCTTCTGCCTTTGCCATGACGGACCTCGGTCAGTTGCATCATTTTTTGGGCATTACCGCCACACGTGACAGTAACGGTCTCTTTCTGTCTCAAGCTCAATACACCAGGGAAATTTTACAAAGAGCCTCTATGTCAAATTGCAAGCCTTGCAGTACGCCCGTGGACACGTCCACTAAACTTAGCGGCACTACCGGTACACTGTTACCTGATGGCACGCTATATCGTCAACTCGCGGGATCTCTTCAGTATCTTACCTTTACTCGACCGGATATTACGTATGATGTTCAACAAGTTTGCTTATTTATGCATGCACCTCGCGAACCTCATTTTGCATTCATGAAGCGCATCTTACGCTACCTTCAAGGCACTCTTGATTATGGTTTACGGATCACGGCTTCCAAATCCTTAGCATTGACCGCCTACTCCGATGCGGATTGGGGCGGGTGCCCCGACACACGACGTTCCACTTCTGGTTATTGTGTTTTTTTTGGGAGACAACCTCGTGTCTTGGTCATCAAAGCGACAACACACTATCTCCCGTTCGAGTGCTGAAGCCGAATATCGCGGAGTTGCTAATGCGGTAGCTGAAACAAGTTGGTTACGTAATCTGCTAGAATTGTATGTTCCTTTGTGTACTGCTACTATAGTCTACTGTGACAATGTGTCAGCTGTCTACTTATCTGAAAACCCCGTGCAACATCAACGAACGAAGCATGTCGAGATGGATATTCACTTTGTGCGAGAAAAGGTTCAAATTGGTCATGTTCGAGTCCTTCATGTGCCCGCCTCCAGACAATATGCCGATATCTTTACCAAAGGACTTCCTCGCCAACTTATTCAAAGCTTCAGATCCAGTTTGAGCGTCCTTTCTAATACCGCTCGTACTGCGGGGGACTATTAGCGATATATTCTATATATGTGTATATTTAGATCACGATTGTATTTTGTATAGGAGATATATTATTTCCTTATTTTAGGCTTGTATATCCCTATTTAATGGGTTCTCTGTTTCATCAATAACACACATAAATTAACTCTAACTCCATACGCGTTTAAAACAATCTTCATTTTTTGGTTTAGATTTTCTTTTTAGGTGTTTAACGGTTTTTAATATGTTCGCATAATTACAGCTGAATGGAAAATTTTACTAATCTTCTAGTAACTTTGAACATAACAGAACCACACAAACAATTTATAGATATTGAGATGGTTCTGTCCTTCGCATCAAAGTTGAAACACAAAAAAAATGTATAATCTTTATTTTTTGCTGTACCACAAGGTAATAGACAGGACTTATCAATTTTTCAATTACCCAAATTTAAACCACAAAGCATAAAAATAAACTCAGATAGATTAGATTGTTTATTTGATTCAAGCAACTGATAACGATGAAAATATGTCCTTGTATCCACGGTCATTTGGTAATTAGATTAACGCATCATCATAATTGATTCAAATGAGAATTTCAATGCAATATGTCTCAATCTAGTTGTATTTTTTTTGAACGGCAAATTTCATTACTTCTGTATTTTTTTGAACGGAAAATTTCATTACTTCTGTCGTCTGTGGGAATTGAATTCAAGACCTCCCCCACTCAAAGTGCTTTAAAGCATTGCCTTTGTCAATGGAACACCACCCCATTGGATAAATTATATAAAAAGAATTATAATAACTTAGTTAAAACACGAAAAAATTAAAATAAAATAAAAAATATAATAGGTTAACTGAATAATAAATAAATAAAAAGAAAAGAATTAAAAATATATTAGTTAAAATAGTTAAATATGAAAAACACCTATTTTGGTAAATACTTTTGAAATCACCTATTTTGGTAAATAATTTTCCAACTCCACCCTTTTGGAAAAAAACCCCTGAGAGTTTTATAAATCTTGTATGGTGTGATTCTTGTCGGTAATCTGTGCTGACTGTCTTTGTATTTTGTGTCGGTAAAAGTGATATTATAATATTTAAAGGTTATAAAATAATATATTTCTCAAGTATTCGCCCAAAACAAGAATCGAAAGCTACAACTTACTGTTTAAAGAATCTTTATAACAATTTAATTTGGTCTCACCATTCGAGAGATGTGCGCGCGTTAGATTTCATGACAAATCACTTCTCAGTTCTCAAGATTTGTAGCACCTCGTGGTGGTGACATACAAGTTGATTGAGATGTTGAGTTATTCAAGAACCATAATCTATATTCGGATCTAAATTATTATCAGTTGCATTTCAACTTTATGAATTCTTTATGTAATTATAGCCTACAGGCATATCGGAGGTGAGATAAGACTTTGAAATCATTAGATTTTGGGTTCGATTCTCACAAAGGAGGGTTTTCCCAGATTTATTTGGTTTCCTACTGAATTGGTGTATAGACATTATAGCCTAGTGGAGATGGATATGATCGGGTGGTTCTGCGGGTGACACGATAATACTCTAATAGTCCGTCAGTGATCCTAATTTACCGTTAAAAAAAAAAACGAATTCTTTATGTGATTTTGGCCATAATAAACACACATTACATATACAATTAAGTTTTAAGATAAATTATTTAAATTCTAATGTTATTTCATTTGAAGAAGACAGAGGTGCCAACTTATGGCAAAAATCAAATTACATCAAGGAATCACTTATATGATTCCCTAATTACAATATTAATCAAATTTCATTAAAGAAAACGACCGTTGGATCTTCCTTATTGGCACATTCATGGACCGTTAGATTCCTTATCCTGCATGGTTCATAGAATGTAGAAGAATAATTAGCATTCCCTTCTAACATGTCATATTCATGCATATGCATGCATTTCTTCTAATGCATGTCCTATATTTATTTTTAGTTTTCTTTTCAAGTAAAATAAAAAGATTTTGAGAATATTAAGAATAAAATGGAGAGATATGATTGGCCGAACACACTTTTGGACGGTGAATGATTTTTAGCTAGTATTTATTGCAACTTTTGATTCGTTAAGTGGTTGTGCATCTTACACACCTAAAAAGACGTTTATAAGGACTCAAAAGTTACAACAAATACCAGTTCAAGAAAAATAATTTGTGAAAGCTGCAAAACCGCATTGTTTCTTTTGAATGTATTTTGAAATAACAATGCGGTTTTGCTGCTTTCTTGGTAACAACGTATTATTAGTACAAGTTGAAAACTAGGGACGTTAACGATATTCGAACATGCATGATATTTGATATTACCTCATCTACGCGCCACCTCTGGTGGCTCGGTAGTTGGGGAAGGGAACTCGGCCGCTCTCAATGCTGCTGAGATCTTGCATAAGCAGTTCATAATGCCTCTCCACTTCCTCAGCGGTTTTTCCAGGAACGCATTTGGCAACATTGTGCCAACGGTCTGGGGTGTCCTTGTCGAACACAGCAAGCGCCCTCTCAAAGGCCTTGTTCTGTTTGGCAGTCCATGAGTCCGAACCATGCGAAGACATCATTGAGCTAGATGCCATATCAACACTCGAGAAACTTGAAAAAGAGAGAGGTTGATATCTCTTACAATGTTATCACTCTTGTAAGTGTAGAGTACTCTTTGAGTGTTGATATGTGTTGGATTGGTGGCAATGTGTGTCTTATATAGGCTCCAGATAAGTGGGGTGGTTTGGAGTCCTGCTAGTTGCTGTATAAAGCTGGCCAAACGAGTAGAATTTTTGATGATTGGTCTCTCTAAGCACCACAAAATAATCGGGACAAAACTATCTCTACTATATATGGTGGAAGAATCAGAATCTCCAAGAACAGTTACACTTCCTTTTTACAAATAATCTTCTAATCTTAACATGTATAATCTTCTTGTTAGCATGGTCATCTATGTGGGTATGTGATATAAGTAACGGCACGGGGCGTATAATTAGTTGTTACGTCAATATATCTCTCTCTGGTCGGTACGTTTAATACATAACCAAACTTAAGTAGAAAACCGTATAACCAATTGTACGTTGGGCTGACAAGATATAGTGGGAGAAAGAAAGAGAGAGGGTATGTATCAGAATGATACAAAGTTGATCTAGAGCTAGTGAACTCATACTTAGACATCAAGGCAAAGGAGCCCAACTCGGGCATAACTTGTGTTACGTCTATAGTTACGAGATCCATAAGTAACGGACAAAAACGTCCTAACAAGTCGCATCATGTGGCAATAAATTTTAGTTTTCCGAAATATGGCTCGACCTATATTTTGAATTACCCTATAAGGGGAGGCGGAGTGGACAAAAATTTGTCCGTGATGGTTTCTTATAACACGTGGTGGGAACAAATAAACCACCGCCACTCAAACACTTCAACGCGTGATGGAAGGATTCCGTGATATATTTCACGCGTTATGGGCTATTCCGTGATAATTGGATGTGAGGGGGTGTGAGGGTTTATTGTTGGGTGTTGTGAGTGATGACCATTGTCACTAAAAAGGGTTGTGAGTGATGGAATAATGGTTGATGACATGGCGGAACTTGATTGGATATTGTGAGTAATAGAATTTTTGGAAGTGATAACCACCCCCTCCCCCCTAAGACCTTCCATAGTGGAAGGTGATATAGCGCCAACGCTCACCATAGCGCGGTATGGCACCAGCAAACACCTCCCCAAGGGGCGCTATACCCCTCCAACTTGCTTCCCCAATGGAAATTTTAGCGGCGCCCTACCCCTCTACCATTTGTTTTTCTCACACACACATACATATACATACATATGTATGTATAATTGAAGGGGTATAACTCCACTACACACTCATGTTATATAAACCCCCATAACTCTCCTTTCTTACACAATTATCACATGTCGTATAACACCACATCTATAAGGGTTATAGGGCATAACCACTACAAATGACCTAACAAAAGGCTTGATATATCCATTTTCTCATGATATATTAACTCTCTTTATATTTTACTTGCACTATGCTTCACTTATAGTAACATGTTACATGTATTACTTCCACTATGCATCACTTAAAGTAACATGTTAGATATATTTAATTATACGGTACCTACGATTATCTATTTAAAAATGATTATCTATCTTCGGATTCTATAAAATTCATGTGATTTGTTTATTGGGTCACCATGCCCATTTGGAAGAACAGACATCTCTCTACCTTTATACGTATGATTCAGAAAACTAACTTGTTTTGATAGCATAGACACATTCCTTTTAACCAGAGCCGAGATTCCAAACTCCACACAAATGCTCCTATAACAAGTTGTATGTCATGCACCAAAACTTGAACACTAGTCTGAGTTTTGGATTTTGCAGGTTAATTTGGACCAGATGGAATATCAAGTGACCAAACAAAAGCTTTCACGAGGGTGTCAAGAATCAATGTTTACCCGTTCTAGAGTTCACGAGAATAGAACAAACTCTTGAAGCTGTGCAGAAACTAGGAGGGTTATCTTGAATATGTACTTTTGTCCTGAACAAAAGTCCAATTTTGTAGCTGGCTGTATTGTTGTTTGGATTGTCATTTTGTGACTCTTGATCTCTATTAGAATGTACATAGATAAATGCTTATTAATATTCTTCACCACTAGATATTAGGAAAGAAATACCATCTTAAAATCACTAATATTTGGGGTTTTAATCTCTTAGAGGACTAATACGTACATCTAAGACGCCATGTTACTTTAAACGGATCAAAAGATTTCACCTTTTAACAAATTAAGTTTGTTATCGTCTAGTTTTTCTTCATCATACAATGTTATCCATTATGTTGTAAAAACTTCTTGTTCTCTCATTACGTGGTCATTGTGTTTCTTTCTTTACGTTATTCATTAGTGTTATCTTAAGAGATTAGTTCAAATGACTACGATTGTAATATGAACCATAAACTCAGGTTTTACGATTCGCGTGATAGCGCGCAACTTTCGAATTTGCACCACTACACACGGGTATATTATAGTCCTCTTATATCTTACTTCTAACAAACAATTCTAAAGATTACCATGTGTTAACACCATATGAGCCCTCAAAAAAATGTTTTTAATCAACTCTTATATCTTACTTCTAACAAACAATTCTAAAGATTACCATGTGTTAACACCATATGAGCCCTCAAAAAAATGTTTTTAATCAAAATTGATTTTTATTATTTTTTAATTGGGTTAATATCTTAGAATGACAACATTGCTTATTTTAAAATCCTTATCGTATTATAAACTCACCACAAAATCCACTCCTAGTTCAGATTTATCTTTAATCTATAATTTATAACGACAATGAAATTTTTGAATCCAAACTTACCAAAAAATATATGTTTATGATTTTTTTATATTGTATCTATAATGATAATGATTTATGAATTAAATTACCAAAAAATTGCAGAATCTGCGAATTTACAAGTAGTATGATAGATAACGTAATGTTTCAAACAAACTTTGAGGTACTATGGAGCATGGTCAAACGTAAACTTAAATATGAGTTAAAAGATTTTTCATATTTAAATCATATTACGTAATCAATAATTTAATCTATAAGTTTGATAATTTATTAATACAGCCCAATAATTTTTTTTTAAATTAAACATGATTTATTTTCTAAGGGGTGATCACAAGGTTTAATCATATTTTTAAGGGAGTGGTCTAGATTTTTTTTCCTAAATAATACACTATTTTTTTTTACACGGGGCGTCTGCCCCCAACCATGGTTGTAGGTCCACTTAAGGCCCGGGGCAAGAAAAAAAAGAAGTAAGTCCCAATAGCATGAACTCAACGATCGTTGCTCTCACATGTCGTTCCTTTATCCCATCCTCGGCCCTCACAAATCTTTTATTTATTTGGGTTTTGTTATGAATGCATCCATTATTAGTGACTATACACATTTGTAACTCCTATGTCACATTTATGTTTGTATTAATGTTATAGCCTATATATAGTGGCTCATGTATTTTGTATGAGATATGTCAATAAGAAATTCATCTCCTATTCTCTCATTCTCTTCTATACATTGCTAATAGGTTCTAGTTATTACACAACACGTTATCAGCACGAAAGTGCTCAAATCATCATTGGTTTTAATCCTTGATTAAAGTCTCGGTTGTCCCATGTCGTTAATGATGTTTTGTTGATAAAAGTTTTGGTGGCCCGAGGTGTTTCCAACGAAGATTGGATTTCGTAGACATGGCGATTGAAAAGTGATGGAGATACTATTTCCTTTAGTTATTTCAAGGTAAGTTTTTTTTCCACCATACATGTTTATCTACATAAGGGACTACTCTTATACATATATTGTTTCTTGTTGAATATGCCTTATCTTTTCAACTTGATTTTACCATGATAAGAATAATCGTTAACCAGAATTAGATTTTTAAAATTCGGTTGAACAGGGGATGTTCAAATCCTACTCATAATTTTCATTTTCATTTTCAATGACCTTTTCTAGAATAAATGATCATCACGGTATTGAAAAAAAAATAGGAAATATAAGTTTAATATATACATGGACACTTGTTACAGAAACCCGATGAGAAAATACTTGTTATTAATTTATTAAGTCTAATCTTATCTATTTGCTAGTTATATTGCAAGCTTATTCCTTGGTTTAGAAATTGATATATAGTTTGATAAATTCTTTTTATGCATGTTTAATAGATAAACCTTGAAAAGAAAAGTTGTATTATGATATCCATGATCTTGCATTTACTTGTTGATTATATTATTTATATATATTTTAAAGTTATATATATTATTTAGTTTTAATTAATACAGCATAAATTCAATTAAAGTTCTAATATATAACTTATGAGTGTGGATTGAATATTATTAATTATAAAATTAATTCCGATTTCCTCATCATTAATTCATGTTGATGTATATTTACCTATTTTTTTTTCAGTTTACGAAATGAGTAAATAGTAATTAAATAGCCTTTTATTGTTATTCTAATAAATTGTTTTTATTATATTTTATGGTTAGTAAATAGTAATTAAATAGCCTTTTATTGTTGTTCTAAATTGTATACAACAAATTACGTTTCAAAGAGACATTACAAATTCTAAATCATTATGTGCTTTTATTATTATGGTTATGAGTTTTGATATCATTATGTGCTTTTATTATTATGGTTATGAGTTTTGACATCATTATGTGCTTTTATTATTATGGTTATGAGTTTTGATTGGTCCATTAATTAGTTTTTGTTATTAGTATTTATACAATTTATGATGACTACAAAAATACAATTTGTATTAAAAGGTGATGTCTAATAGTTATATTTGAAGATAATCATTAGTGCAATTCTGTTAATGAATTTACAATAATGCACATGTTTATACGATAATATGTTATAATATGACAACTACTTAGTTAATTTTGTTGTATATCATTGTTATTGCAATTGTATAAGCCTTTTAGTTGCTATTTGATATTTAAATATGTGATTTGATTCTATGAAATATTTGTGTGGTAAAAGATATTATTTGCAAATTAACATGACACTAAAATTCTCAAGATGCCTGTTATATTTTCTTGAGCAACAAAATTTATTAGTATAAGAAAGCTCATTTATGAGTGATAAAGATTCATATGTTATTATATGATCGAGAAAGTTGATAGTGACATTTGTTTATGTTTTAAACTATAGTGACAAATATGTGTATATATGATATACTTGTGATCTTTAATATTTTTTTTTCTAGACATGACAAGCAAATTAATATGAGCTTAATCTCTTTAACACTCACACACACATATAAATATACGTATAATGTCCCAGGATTGTGTGTGATTTATATATGTAATTGATATGCATATAAATTGTGAATAATTAACATGCATATAACGTGCTTATGGGTAGATATTACAAATTTCATTTGTTTAGCAATACTTCTGTTGGTCTCATTGTTTTAGATAACATATATGTTATATGTATTGCCTTTTGACAAGTTAAATGTGCTAAATAAATTAATACAAATTTCATTGGTAGCTGGTTACCAAAACAACTACGCTGAGATAAACATTGTTATGCTTTAGTGATTTGATATTTCAGCTTGTTACAATGCTATGCATAGTCAACATAATTAATTGTATGGTTATTCTTCTAATTGCTTGTTGTTGCTAAACAAATATTAATAGACATTGATATAGTCATTAGAAATGTGCCCTCACATGAAAATGATGAAAAATAGCTATGAAATAATAATTAGTGGACTTTAGCTTAAGTAAACTACTCTGATGTTAGTTACTTAAATTGATAGATAATAATTCATTTGAGTTAGTGTTGATGCTCACCTGAATCCTAAATCAATGATGGGAACCCGAAGTTCTCCCAAATGTATACAAAGTCCCGTTTGTTTTTAATAATGATTTTTCAAATTCAACCCAAACTTTAGTTCATCGCACTTGGCGTTTTTGGCTAACATATAGCCTAGTGATGGAAAACCTTATGAATAGTACATGTTTTCCCTCTAAACAAAGGCTAAAACTATAATACTTCACGTGGTAGAGACGCTATTGATACTATTTCACGTGTTAATAGCATATTAAATGCTCCAGAAGAGCATCGATAGTTTACCCGCTGAAATCAAATTTTGTAATTCATAATGCATCATATTCTAATGTATACCGAAGAAATTTATTAAGTTTCCACTATGTTTGAATGAAAAGTCATCACCTTAGAATGGTGTAAAAGAAATATCTAAAATATATCATATAGCAAATATGGCCAGAAGACTATATTAGAAGTTACTAGAAATGATACTAATTTTCCACAATATTCTATTAAATCAAATATGGTGAGTAACTAGAAGTTACTAGAATATTTATACGTTCACCACATGGCATGACCAAATAGGTCATCAAGATAGCATCATGATATACTAAACAATCAAACATGCTAAACGGTACCTTAGCACCTCTAAGTAATCTAAAAACATTGATCCCAAAATGCCTTATCATATGTCTAGTTAGTTTTTTTTTTTTTGTGGCAAATAAAATTTTATGCCCTTCCAAACAATAGACTCCTATAAACAATCCCTCTTATATGGGACCATTGAAATGTACAGTTGTGTGGATTGTGACATTCATACATGGTTACATGTGAGTTTTTAGCTACCCGTATGTAGCATATGCCCAACACTATGGAACGTTGTTTTTTTTACATGGTTTAACACTGTTCTTCGACAACCCAATTATAGGGACCATTGTTGGGCACAATGTGAAATATAGTGAGAGGCATACGTAGTCGAGACGGAATTCGTCGATTGATTATATCAATTCAAAACCAACTGCTTATCACAAATACTCCCCATTGCAACTGGTCTCCTGAAGAGAACCAAGTTTCCATTTTTTTATATATTTTGTTGTGCAGCCTATGTACCAATAGCACCACCATAACATATAAAATGGGATATGTACATCGTATTCCCAGTCTTAGGGGGAGACAAGAAAATGAAAGACTGGTAACATTAAAAAAAATGCATCATATTATATATTGACCCCTAAAGTGGTCAATGCAAATCTGAAGTCCAAAAGAAAGAGCGTGTATTTGCAAATAATAACAAATGGAATACAAGATGCATTCACTAACACAAATAAGGTGACAAAGTCACATATACCAGCTTAAACTTATCTGCTCGAATGGAAGTACTCACAAAATGATTATCATATTAATAAATTGTGAGAGATAAATCGGTTCCAAAAAGATAAAACCCACAAACACAAAAAGAGCAGAGTAACGCAGTTGGTGTAACCCCAAAAGAGGTGGCACACAAAACACCATAAGTAGTTGCATACAAAACCCCAGAAGTGGTTGCATACAAAACCTTAAAGAAGGTTGTTGTCAAAACCCCAAAAGAGGCTAATGGAGTTCTAAAAGAAACTCTAGTACCAAACAAATATGAGATCGCGATGAATTATGTACAAAATAAGTACAATATGGAACCGTAATGAAACACGTGTAAAATGATGTATTTGATTATGCTATAGCAATAGATGTAATCGATGAAAAAAAAAAGATTACATATATAGAAAGTGTGCAAGAGTGTACGCACACAAATAGCCAAAATGGCTACATGACTTAAGGTTGAACTAAATTTGCTCGATAAACTAAACGTTTTCGAACCAGCAGTTCGAACACCCATAGACGTCAAACCAGTAGGTTATAAATGGGTGTCTTTAAATAAAAGGAAACGTAAATAATGAGTTTTTGCGATGTAAGGCACGCATTTTAACATAAAGATTTTAACCAAATCCCAGCAGTTGATTACGAGGAAACGTATACCCCTGTAGTGGATGCGATAATTTTAGATGTTTAAGCGGCCTCGCAATCTCAGAATGACTTCAGATAAAACAACTTATGGATGTCATCACCGTATACATGTACGAGACAATTGCAAATGACATCTGTATGAAAACCCCTGAAGGATTAAAAAATGCTCAAAGCATTATGAAACAATAACCCCATATGTGTTATATATATGAATCTTAAAGGAAACTACTCGTATGTGGTACAGTCGACTATACTCTGAAAAGAGATGTATAATTTTGATAAAAAGAGCTACATCTATTTAACAAGATTTCACTCTTACAGTGATAATGTAAACATCATCGAGAGGGAACTCTCAAACTAAAGAGGAAAATTTTGAATGATCTTTACAAAGTGTAGTTATCCTCGACCTGTAGTTTCGAGTATATATGTACTATTTTTGCTCATCAATCTGACTACATCTAGAAGATGTTATATAGAAAAAGCTCATTCGTTGAGTACATGAACGATTGTCTGATCGCTTGACATAGAAAAAATATTCTTATCAACCCCAAGAAAAGGATGTTGAACTACTTAGTCAAGAAGTACCATACTTAATTACGATAAGAGCATTGACGTATCTTGCAAACAAGACGACATCTGATATTACGTTGTATTGGTAAGATTAGAGTTCTAATCTCAAATGTTGCACTCTTTTCCCTTCACTAAGTTTTTCCCATTGGGTTTTTCTTGGTAAGGTTTTTAACGAGACAACATAACTAATCCAGTAGTATCAGTTTATCTTATAGGCCCCGAAGTACTATTTTAACATCATCATAAATTATGTTGTTAATTATGTATAATGCGTAGTGCACTCTTTTCCCTTAGCTACGGTTTCGTCCCATTGGGTTTTTCCTGGCATGGTTTTTAACGAGGCAGAATTATAAAGCGCATTAAATAATTATTTGACATATTTACAAACTCGAGACACGGGATAGTTCCACAAGAACAATATGGCGTCCTGGGTTATGATTGATATATATTAGACTCGCATAGAGTTCGATCTCAATCCAGATACAAGTTATGAAGGTCGAAGATTTCAGCATATTTAAGAAGTATGTAAATTAGAGTTGATCAAGAGAAGCTCAAGCTATACTGTATGAAGACAATGTAGACAACAACACCCAAATCAAAGAAGACTACGCCAAATATCAAGTCAAGCAATTGTCACAGAAGATTGGATTCAACATCATCAACATATACAAGTAAAATTGAGGGGGAGTAACGTACCCAAAATATACACAGGGTATGTACTCTTTTTCTTTAATGAGGCAACATACCTGATCCAGAAGTATTAGGGGGAGACAATACGCGCTGCACTCTTTTTCCCTTAGCTGAGGTTTTGTCCCACTGGGTTTTCCTAGCAAGGTTTTTAACGAGGCAGCATCACCAAGCGTATTAAAGAATAGTATATCATCATGTGGATAGTCAAGGGGGAGTGTTATGAATGCATCCATTATTAGTGACTATACACATTTGTAACTCCTATGTCACATTTATGTTTGTATTAATGTTATAGCCTATATATAGTGGCTCATGTATTTTGTATGAGATATGTCAATAAGAAATTCATCTCCTATTCTCTCATTCTCTTCTATACATTGCTAATAGGTTCTAGTTATTACACAACAAAATTTATAATGAATTTTAACTGTTGGAGCTTTTTGGTTATTTTATTGTTAAATAATTTGAGTAGTTTGGCATGTTTTCATTTGGGTTTAATTATTTAAATTAGTTGGTCATTATATTATTTGGGTTTAAGTATATAGATTTTTTTAAATAAATATAATATATTTTTATAAAAAAAAATTGGGCTCTCTGGTAGACCCGGCCCTGGGTCGTCGCCCATCCCCAAAGTCAGCACTTAGTCCGCCACTGGTTAATTGTATAATAAAATAAGGGTGAATAAATTTATAGGTTCTCTAAATATTTTTTCAATGTTTAATTATACGACGTAAAATTAATTAAGAACCTTCTTAAAGAATTGATAATTAAGCACTATAGAAATGAGTTGGATATAATTAATATAAGCAAGTTATTGCAAGCTTATCTGAGGATTATTACACCTACCTTTTTTTACTGTAATCTGCAAATAAACACTTTTCATTATTCAACTTATGTAATACAAATAATTGTAAACTTTATTTTGTGACAATTTTGCCACAAAATTAATTGTAAACTTTATTTTATAATTTAATTTAGCAAAAAAAATTATTTAAATTGTTTCGTGGCAAATTGTCGCAAATATTTTAAGTTTGTGACAAATGTTGATAAACTTTATGTTTCATAATTTTGTTAATTATTAAGTTACTGAGGTTACAAATATGGTAGTTTAATAATTAAAAAAATATCATGTAGTCACTATGATGTCGCAACAAGTCGATACTTTCCATCAAACTTGCAACAAGCTATTGTGATGTTTATTTGTTGGAAAGCCGTGGGAAATTTTTGAAAATTTCACGGTTTTATTTGTTGTTAAAAAGTCATCGGAACCTTGTAGCAAATGTTGATTTCTCGGTAAAATGTCAAAAATATTTGTAGAAAAAAGCCGCTACTAGTAGCGAGAGCCCTGTTGCTAAAAAAGAACTGATCGTTTTTAGTTAAAATATTTTTTTTAGTTTAACTTATAGAATCAGAGTTTCTGAAGATGATATGGGATGTTAATTATAGAACCTGATTGTTTAAAAAGAACCAACTTATATTTCTTTAAAGGGAGTCCAATCTATCATTAGAACCTCTTTACCTTGAAAACAAGGTTATATTTAAGAGGACCTATTCGTATCATGTGGTTGGAAAACAACAAGCTTGTTAATAATACACTTTTTATGTGGTTAAAGACTTAAAAATTGTGCATTTGGATTAACATTAAAGTTTATTATATTGTGTGATATGCAACAAACCTGTAACTTTCAAGGTAATCGAAGCATATGATTGCTATTAAAGTAAGTAAGATATCACCTTTTGTTGTAGGTGTTGCCTTGATTCACTACTTTACTATATGATTGATTCTTGGCCCATCCTACGGCTTAGCGGTCCATTGTTCTGAAACTTCAGTAAGAGCTTTGTAACATTCACAAATAACGAATAATTATATCTTATACCTGTTTTAGTCTATCTATTTATGGTTTACATTCCTTTATCTCTTCTAAAAGTGATTACAATGTATTTGTAGGTTTATCAAGTTATTGGAGTTCATACTTGAAAATAATCTTTTGTTCAAGTTGAGTTTATTTTAATTGAGTTTTAGCTTACGACAACACCGAGCTTGAAAAATAGAAAATGATATATCAACCTAATAATTTCTCAAAAGTATAATGATGTTGGTTCCAAGTTTCTAAAAAATTCAACTTGAATTCCTTTCCAGTTTATCGAGTCTACATGCTAGAATGTATGTAATTAGGGTTGCAAACTAGTCAAGATAATTCAACACGGACAACTCAAAAGGGGGGGGGGGGGGATACACATTCTCATGTGTATTTGCACACTAACCTATACGTACGATGTGTAGAGAGTTTTGTTGATTTCCACGCCAGACCATTTTATCAAACCTAGGAAAGTGTCAAATCAATTATATAGACGATGCGTATATGGCCTATACGAGGGGCCTATATGAGGTTTATATACGCCACGTATAGGCATGCATGCACTGTATATCTGTGACTAATTTGACCATGATACGATGTTGTCTCGCACGTGTATAAAGGTATATGCCACGTATAGGTCTATATGCAGCGTATACATTTGAAATTGAACTTTACAAACAGTATCACATAGACGCTTCTTCTTCAATATGTTCATTCCTTCAAACGACGAATTCTTCAACTCTTTAATCTATTGGCTTCACTAGTTGATTCAACAAGGTTGGAAAAATGTCATCGTTATGGGACGACAACAATATCTTTGTGCGGTATTCTAGCGAGTTATGGGTGCCTAATACTAATCTGGTAACGTTTATCAATCTAACTTCCTTGTTGTTTTGAGTTTATTAAATATTTATCATATCGTTGTTTTAGGAGGAGTTTGGCGTTCCTGATTCTAATGAGGAGGTGGAGGAGGTTGTGTCTAGCGTTCTTTTTGATCAAAATAGACCATTGCTAGAATTGAACGAGCCTCCGCCTCCCCCCTGTTGATGAACCATATTGTCCGGTTCAACAAGCATATGATACATGTGTGAATCTTTTTACGTACAACCAGACTATCCAGAAGGCGGAGGATACGGTAGTGAGCCTCCATTCACACCACTGTATCATGATGGGCAACCCCTTAACCCGAGCAATCCTTACGAAAGTAACAATGTATCAAATTCTTTGTACGTGCAACAAGAGTATCCGGATGGCGGAGGATATGGTGGTCAGTCTCCGAACACACCACCATATGATGATGAGCAACTCCCTAACTCGGGTAATCTGTATCAAACTAACTAGGTATCATATTCATTTAGTTACCTGAGACAATGGTATACATATGTTTCTTAGTTAAATGTTATATATTAAAATTAAATTAAATATAATAAAAAAGAATTAAATAAGATTAATAAATATAAAATATAAGTTAACCGCATAAGTGTTTCAGCTTTTCATGTCTCTAAAAGAACAAAAGGATCGGGCCCAATAAAGGGCAAATGAGAATGGTTACGTTATTATGACTAGGCGATCAAAGAAACTTGCCGTAAGGATCGGGGTGGTATGGCTTGAATGCGATCGTGGAGGTGAGCATTGTACTACAGCCGGATTAGAAAAGCTGGGAGCTAAAAATTAGTTGCCTGTTTCTACTGATAGCAGTGCGACACACTGACTATGACACGTGTTTGTGCGATGATTTTCTCCCAACGAATACAGGTTGATGGATCCGCTGACAGCTCAAAACATGGAGCCACACAACATTTTTCAAACGTTAAGGAAGAAGGACCCCCCGGCAACTTCCATATTCCAAAAGACGTATGAAATACGTTGTAGAATATTAGAGCATCGTAGAAAGACGGAAAGACTCCCATTCAGAAACTAGAAACCATGTTGTTGTCTAACAATTTCATTTACGAGACCTGTGTAACAAAGCTTTTCTTTGTTCATCCTCACTCGTACAAATTATGGTGTGCATTCCCGCATGTGTTGTTGATCGACGTGACATACAAAAAAAATATGTACAACATGCCATTTGTCTAGCTTGTGGGTTTGACGTCGACCAATAAGTCGTTTTTTATCGCTCATGCGGTCATTTGTAAAAAACGGAAAGATAACTTCGTACCGCAGGTGTTGTAACGGAAAGAGACCAAGCCCTAATGAACATTTGTGCTAAAGTATTCTAGAACGCCTCCAGGTATCTCTAAAGGTTTCACATACAACCGAATAATAGAGTTGACAGTATTTTGTTTAATTTGCGCAGTATCGCACAGTACGCGCTCAAACTCGAAGAATAGAGTTTCTTAGCGTTTTAAATTATTTTTCCACACGGATATGATTAAAATTATTATTCTAATCATAACAGATTATTTTTAGGATTTTAACACTGATCGGGTGGTCACCGACGTTCCTTTCGCATTTTAACCGTTACGCGATAAGCATTTATCTTACTGTTGCCAACATAGTTTTTTTTTTTATCAAAATTTAATTTTTATCAACACATTAAATTTCACATGTAAACATCATAGTCAGTCAATTACAGCCCTGTTACCTATTCACAACACGTGTTACAATTGTACGGTGCGACCTGAAAAGCCGAGTGTCACACAAACTGCCGTTGGAGCAACACATACACGGGATTCGAATCATGATTCATAAACTTTAAACGTTTTCACAACTTGTTCATAACTTTCATTTTAATTTCTGTACGATCTTGCTGGAATCTGGAACCCATCAGACCCTCGACTCATTCTATAGTTAAGGGTTTGCATTAGGGTTAATTTCCACCAAGAAATGATCTGTTTTAGATGGATCTAACATGTGTTACGTATATCTTACCAAGAAATGATATGTCCACCAAGAAATGACAGTCACAGTCGTCCGAGTGAATACGCCCATTCGTAGGAAAGGGCATTGCCCATTCTTATGAAAGGGACGAGTTACGTATATTCTGTTTTCGATTTCATTTCTGTTTTACGCCAGATCATCGGTGATGAACCCTAAACAATTTACTAGTCACAAAGTGAGTTAACCCCATCCAGCCTCCGACACTTAGTTCATTCTTTCCATGTCGTGTTGGCACACCTGGGTTGTCCTCACTTAGTTGTTTAAACATTTTACTTTCTGTTTTCAATTGATTTAGCAATTGTCCTACTGTTTACATTTAAATCAGTTACGATTAAGTTTTACGCATTTTGGAACTGGTCCGGCCGTCCGAGAGGCGTACTCGTACGAAGGGCCGTTGCCCTTTCGCACAAGAGGCCCCTTTCGTACGAAAGGATCTATTACCCGTTGTTCTTTATTTTCTCGTATTTTACAATCTGATTTAAGCATTTTCACACCAGAATACTTACACTTCTGTTTGCCCATTTCAAGGTGACTTCGGTGTCCCAAACCTCATCAACTCAACTCTCGGTTTTCATGGAACCCTACGCAAAACTGTGAGTATACTCGTTCCTATTTTCATTTTCATCACATTGGGTGCAACATGTGCACTTATACAAAAACACACAACACGATTAAACTTGTTTATGTAATGACACTCTATCCACTATTAAACATGAAACTTGTTATACTTGTTAATCTCATATGCTCTGTTTACACAGTGTCTATATGCTCATTAACTTTACAAGCCTACCTTAACAATTATAGTGCTATAGGATTAACGCCCTGCCCGTATACTTGTGGTATTGTTAAGTAAAACACATTACACCCTCTTCATTTCGACGATGTTAGGTAAACACGATCGCGTTAAACTCTGGTTTGACATATAGTTTACACTCGTACAACATGTTATTAACTTGTATACATTTATCATGTTGGATATGAGTACAACTTAAACATTTTCTTACTATGCTATGTATTCAAATTTGTATACTCACCAACATATTTGTTGATCATATTTTAATACATGTTGCAGGTTGATAGGTGATGAACCAAGAAAACAAGTTTAGGGTAGACTTAGAAACACACCTTAGTAATAAACAATGTTTGAATTTTCTTTCATGTTTGATACAATTTGATCATGTTTTGCTTGGGTTGAACAATGTATGACACTTAGCAATTTATGAAATTTGCTTTAATCATTATTATCACATTCAGTGTTATGAAGCTATGAGCAATATGTTTTCGTCTCACTCCGATGTTTCCGCCATCGGTAGGGGTGTGACAGATTGGTATCAGAGCCATAACTATAGGGAATTAGGAAAAGTAGGAATGTTTTTTACATAGTCTATAGTTTAGGAACATTATTCTTGTTTGTACTTTAAAACTACTTGCATTCTATTATATTTGCTTCTATCTATTCTATTTGGTCTCTAACATACATTCCTTTCCTAAGGCTAACACAATACACACTTGAAGACTTGGTGAAGACACTCTTATTCCACAATTGAAACGACTCAACAAAATAGGGGTGATTCCCACATTTGGTGATGACTTTCAATCCGCGTACTTGATATTTTGCATGAAATTTACCCTCAAGCTAGGAGTGACATCCATATCTTGATGGGAATTCCCATTCCATATTCTGGTGGACCCTTATCTTTTGATAAGTTTCAACCACACTAGGGTACGATGTTACCAAGCTAGGAGTGAAACCCGCATCTTGATAACTAGTCCCACTCCTCGATTTTCAATCTCGCCAAAATTTTGATTTTCCCAATCTACTAGGGACGTGTAGTAACTGGAAGGACGAATACCGTTAATTGCTTCTCGATGAGAGTATTTGTCTATTAGGCCAAAGCATGTTTCCCTAACTTGAAAGAACTTCGATTTACTTTAGAATAGTCTTAGTTATGTTCCGTGACAATCCATTTTTTACGTTAACTCTCTTTTATGCTATCTCAATTTTAATGTGTTTTACATTTATACGTTATTTCATTTCAACGTCGGAGGCACGAATCGCACTATCCTCGCAATCTAAAACAATAATAATCTCTCGTGAACAAATTAAATTTACAATGCTTTCGTCATTCTTATTACACTATGTGAATTCTTGTTATGCTATGTGGAACATTATGTGCTATGTGATGCATTCACGCAAACAAATTGCTTTAAACAAAAATATTATGATTAAGTCTCATCCATTCCTATGTTTTTGAATCTATAGATGTCTTCTAGTCGCCTTTCCAACTCGACCAAGAGGTCCGAGACTGGCTCCAAGAAGAAGATGTTGGCTTTCGTGGCTACTCAGATGGCTCGCGTAATCCCTGAGATGTTAGCAAGAGCAACACATCCTCTACCCCCAACTCCTCAGTCGACTCTAAGATTGAGCAACCTAAGCCTGTTTCCTTCAACTTCAAACACTTCTCAACCTATAACCCAAACCCTTATCTGGCAACGATGGTGTGACTGCAATGCTCGAATGGTTTGACAACATTGAGGTTACATTCATCAACATTGAATGCCCTGAAAACCTCAAGACCCGCAGTGCTACTGGTGTCTTTCAAGCTAGAGCCTTAGATTGGTGGATGAATGAGCCCAACATTCATTCTAATGAAGAAGCCTGTGCCTTACCCTGGTCTGAAGTCAAGGAAATGATGATGACCGAGTTCTGCCATCCTCACGAGCAGCAGAAGCTCGAAGAAGAATTTTGGACCTTTAAACAGATTGGTGATGACAACCTTGGCTCTACCGCCCAATTCAAACAATTAAGCTTTATTGTACCACACCTTGTTTCTACTCCTGAGAGTACCACCAGGAAATACCTCCAAGGCTTACCCCCTGCTATACGTGATACTAACGAAGCCTCACAGCCTAAAACCATCGAGGCAGTTTATCACCTCGCAGCCAGGTTGAATAACAACCGCATCAGAGATAAACTAACCACAACCCCCACCTCTACCAAATCAGCCAACCAAATTACCACTTAAACCAAAGCCCAGTCGAGTGGCAGCAAAGGCAAGAAACAAAAGTTTTAAAACCAAAGTTACAACACGATTATCCCTGCTACTACCCTAAATCCTGCCACACCTGAAGCTATAAAGAAGCTTTACGCTGGGTTGCATCCCAAGTGCAATACTTGTCATTACCATCACCCAACAAACACTGCTTGTCGCCATTGCACTACCTGCAATCGGTTTGGGCATACAACCACCTATTGTCGCAGTGGTCACCACAAGGCAACTAATTTCAGTAAGCTCCTCAAAACCCAAAGCCAGCCAACAATGTTCGTGCATGCTACAAATGTGGAGACACTACTCACCTTCGCCCTCAGTGCCCTCACTTGAACCAAGACCAACAACAGCAACAAGCACCACGAGGACGTGCTTTTAACATCAATGCCAACCAAGCTTAGAACAACAACGAAGTCGTGAATGGTACATTTCTTGTTAATGACATTTATGCATCTATACTATTTGATACTGGCGCGAACAAAAACTTTGTGTCTATTGAATTCGAATCTATGTTAAATTGTACACGCTCTAAACTCCCCAAGTCATTCACAGTCAAAGTTGCCAATGGAAAATCCATCACAGTTGATTCCGTTCTTCGCAATTGTTTTCTCACTCTCAACGACCATGTTTTCTCTATCGATCTTATACCTATGCAATTGGGTAGCTTTGATATCATAGTAGGCATGGACTGGCTTCATAAGAACCATGCTGAAATTGCTTGTCACGAGAAATATGTTCGTTTGCCCCTTCCTTCTGGCGATACTTTACATGTTTATGGAGACAGACCTTCAAAAGGATTGAAGCTTATGTCATGCGCACAAGCGAACAAGTACTTACTGTGACAACTGGCCCTAAACCGGTAATTTCTGTACTATTATAATTAATATTTATTGCATGCATTTATGTGATTACACGTCAACATTATGTGCTTATTTGATATGCAATTGAATTCATGCGTGTTTCATATATTAACTGTCACATCATACTATACTTTAGGCATTGCGTCGAATTAATTAGTAAGCTCACCGGTTAGACAAGCTGCGTCCGCATATCTGCAGAAAATAATCAGACAAAAGATTTAGGATTTAGAAGTAGGTCCAACATCAAAATTACAATGAAAACTAAGTAGGTGAACAAAGGTTAATATAAACACTTTCAGAAGCTAAAACCGACACTAAAAAGTACCCAAAACACACTTTAAATGCAGAATTCTGCAGAAATTCAGCAAAAACAGCAATTTAACATCAAAATACTATGCAGAATTAAGGTTTAAATGTCCATAATAACTTGTAAAGTTTCAGAAATGAAAACTATCATAAAAGATACCTCAAATTTTACAAAACCGAACGAATAACCGAACACTACCCAAAATACCAAAAATATACTAGAAGCATTGTTTTAGTGATATAAAGCTAGTTATAATGCTAGAACACCTTAAAAATCATAAAAACACATAAACACACTTAACCTTCCATTTAACACCTAAACTTACACTTATAACCTTTCCAAAGTTTGCACTTTACCCCCCCCCCCCCACACTCCATGTATAACCAGCCCCAAAGGGCCCCACAACCTTTTGATTAAATTATTACTAATGTTGGCTAGATATTAAACATAAAATCCATTGGTTAAGCTTATGTTTGGTGATATTGTTATAAAAGACCTTTAGAGAAGAACATTATCATTTCAAACCTTTTAGAACACATCTTCTCCTCCTCTCTTCTCTATACCTACGGCCACCATCACCCCACCATACAGCCATCATTTTCTTCATTATTCAAGCCATTCCAAGGTTATCACAAGGTGTAAGAAGGTGATCTACGAAGGTGTGAAGCATTGGAAGTTCAAGGACCACTTGGAGGAGCTTTTAACCACCCATCTTCTTCATTTTTCTTCTTCATCTTGTTCTTGCCGCTTCCCTAGCCACTAGAGCTAGTAGTAAGCATGCTAAACTCTATTTTACTTCATGTTAGTGTTATGTACAAGTTACACCATCTAAGAAACTAAACTTTAAAAGGATGAAGACATGAAGATCTAACATAATCTAAAGAAAAACAAGTGTTTTTAGTGATGTTTGATGTATGTTATGAAGTTGTTGTTGTTGAATCTTGTGTGTATGTGTAAATCTATCATGTTAAAGCTTGTTAGAAGCTTAGATCTAGCAAGTTTAAGCATGGATCTTGGAAGATCCATTGTTAAACTTGAAGATGAACTTGAAAAACCTTTATGTAAAATTGAAAGATGATTTTTAAGTATGTCCTTGTGTTCTTGAAGAGACTAAGTTTATGTAAGATTAACTTATGAAACTAAACTTCATAAAAAGTTTGTAAAACATTCATCAAGAAGCTTGCTTTTGAAAGATTCAAGTATGTTAAGCATGGATCTCGAAAGATCCATGATGAAACTTGATGATGAACATAAAGATCTTTTAAATGAACATAAAATTGGTTTTAGAATATGTTTTTCATGGTTTTGAAACCCTAAAACTTATGGATGGTTTAGTTATTAAGTTAAAGTTTTATAAAAAGTTTGTTTAAAATTAACAAGAACACTTGTTTTTGGAAGATCCTTGTATGTAAAGTGTAGATCTAAAAGACTACACATTTTTAACAAAAATCAAGTTTATCATAAGGTTTTCATGGTGATTTTAGTGTATGTTACTTGTGAAATTGTTGGAAATTGGTTTTGGATGATGAAAAGAAAATAAACACATGTTTTAGAAACATGGGAAACCTCCATTTTTAGGGGAAACAATGTCAAAATTTTTATAAAAGTTTGACACTTAGAAAAATATAAGTTTTGGTGAAACTTATTCCACAAAAAAAATTCACTTAAAAATATTTATCAAGGTTTTCTATTTTTTATACAAAAATTACAAGTAAGAAATAAGGATTTCTTCAAGTGTAAAAACAATATTAAGTATGTATACTTTTAGGGAAAAAATATATATATATAGTGGTCACAAGATTATGTGCTAAGTGTATATTATGTGTATTATACGAATTAGTGATGTTAGGAACTTGAAAAATACATTAAATACTCCCAAGGAGTATACTACAAAAATACACATAAAAATACTTAAGAAATACACAAATATATAAGTATACAAAATTATATATAAAAAGTATACATGGACAAATACAAAAATATATATATCAATATACATATATTTCCTACAAAATTAAGGATTTGGACAATTTTATATATATTTGGACTTATACAAAAATTACTAAAAGTAATGGAAGAATTATAAAAATGTGACAAGTGACAAAAATAAGTAAATATATATATATATATATATACATATATATATATATAACAAAGAATGACAAATATATATATATATATATATATAGAGAAAGTATAATGTACAAAAAGGCTTATCGTACGTTAACGTACGCGACAGAAATAGAACGTGCTTAATTATTATCCCATGCGTGATTATCACATTTTTTTATCAACATAACTTGCGTAATTAAGATCCCATGCGTGATTAGGTAAAAAAACTGATCCCATGCGTGATTAACTGCTCCCATGCGTGATTAACTGGCTCCCATGCGTGATTAACTGATCCATGCGTGATTTTTGGCCTGATCCGATGGCTATGCGCGTCGCGTACATGAAGTACGATAAGCCTTTTTGTATGTTAACCTTTCCCTATATATATATATATATAACCAATAAACCTTAAAACATTATTATTATTTTTAAGAAATAAAATTTCGAAAAGTAATAAAAATTAAAGAATTGATTTTTGGTTAATAAATACAAATATACAAGTATTTACACTTAAAATACAAGTATACTTTCCTAAGTATACCTACACCTAAAAATAATATTGGAAATATTATTTAACAAACTACTTATATTTATTTTTGAAAAATAATATAAGTGACATGTACTTTGTAAAAGTTAAAATATATTATTTTTAACATATAACATTTTCCAATCCTACTTACACAAATATATATATTTTTGGGATAAAAATATATAACAAATACAATATTAAATATAATGTGACATATATATAAAATTAAGACAAGAAACAACACAAGTAAGACACCTTAAATCCAAATAGTAACTTGGACTTAGAAGTTTACAAGTTAGGTAATTAACATACTTAGAATGTCTATAGGTCACGACATTCGAGTAGCAAAAGCCGGTGCAGCTAGACGCTCAAGACGCAAAGCACTGAGTTTATGTCCCCACTTTTAAACGTTTTTACTGTTTTCTAAACTTCGGGGAAAATACATGTACAAATTGGTATGTTTAAAATAAAGGAATCATACATAGATCACGTCACGAATAGGGTATACGTAAGCACCATCAATCTAGTTTAGATCGAAAGAACAAGGGTTAGATCTAACAGGTCCGGGCAGCCTCACTCTTTCGACAACACATAGTCATGGAGTGTCTTGTGTCACAGTCGTATGGTAAACGATGTCAAAAATCGCCTACGTTTGGATGCTTCCTATGTCATTACATATGTTAATGTCCTCGCGAAACATTAGCGATCTCGATTCCATTTCATTTCATTACAAACTACAAGCCTACATACCATGCTTTTACAAAATTGTGAATATTACATTTTACACAATCTGCATGAATTCACATCAACTTTTGTTGACGATTTTTAAAATCACATGTATTTCAGGAAATTAGTGGATGATGTTCGCGGGCTCCTTTTCAAGATTTTTAGTGTCGAGTCTCCGTTGCCATCTTTTGTGGATTTGTTTTACTATATCCCACCTTCTGTGGTGATATAGGAAACAAAACCTTGATCTTTATTTTTGAAATCGTGTTGTGAACTTTCAAACAATGATCTTTTATTTATGATGTAAACTTTAAACAAATTTCTGTATTTTGGATAATCAAACTTGAATGGCAATATGGAGTATGTTTTATATCATGTAGCAATGTTTACTTATCGTATGCAATGAGAACCACTCAGATCACACCTCGTGTTTCCGCCTTTGAAAGGGGTGTGACAGATTGGTATCAGAGCTTTGAATGTAGTGAAATAGGATTCCTTCTCGAGTCTAGTCTACAATCCTTAGGCTCCTCTCACGAAATCAATTTCTCCAAAGTTTTCATCGCATAAAACATTCCACGACATCCACTACATAAACTTGTTTTTCAAAAGCAAGCAAGGACACTAGGTGACTTAGGGTGCACAGAAGTAGCACTTATCTTCAAGTAGGGATTACTTGCAACAATGTGTAACTATATATATATATATATATATATATATATATATATATATATCTATGTGTGTGTGTGTGTGTGTATTAAGTAGAATTTATTAACATGTATATATATATATATGGCGTAACATTTCTTTACAAGCTATCATGTTTTCCTCCATAAGTAGCGAGATATATGAGATCCTTGTCTCCAACGATGAAGGGATAGGGCAAGTTGAGAAGGTTTTCACCTCCGATACTGACTCCGATCCGGACGAAGATCCTGATTTCATGACTGACAATGGTGATCTTGATGACTTTCAGCCCTCGCCCTACCAGATTTTGGTGATGATGTTCCTTTTGTTGATGATGTTCTTGTTTTACCCTTACCCATCCATGACCAGCTCATCATTGGACATCCCGATGGTGAGTATATTGTCGAGCCTATCCCTATTCATGCTATTCCCCTTGCTGCCATCCCTGCTGAGGATTGGTATTTCGTTGTTGATTTAGATGATGATGTTGACGTTCCTGTGTTTGAGGTTGACCATCCTGACGATGATCTTGGCGATGGCGAGGAATTCGACATCGCTATTCTAGACGTAGCATCCCCCGTTGCTTCTGTCATTAACATTTCTTCTGATTCTAGCCCTGATTCTGACACCGACTCCTTCGAGTCAGTGACCTCTTCTACACTTCGGGCCATTGGCCTAGAGACATGTCCTACTGATGATGTCTCCTCTATGGTCCCAGCTACACCCACACCTACTCCTACCCATACACCCACTCACACCTCACATCCCCCTCAAACCACCCTAATTATTATCGTATGAGTATTTAGAAGAACATGGTAGTAGAAGGAAGGATGATTCGTACACCAGGGGTAAACACACCCCCACCGATGCCGAGGACTACTGAAGAATTGAACTCTCTTCTTGAAGAAAGGATTTCTGAAGCTCTCGCCCAGTACGAGGTGAACCGTTCTGAGCATAGTGGAGGCTTAGGAGGTACTGGACGAAATGGTCATGGAGATTCATCTTGAGGAAACCCTAACCAAGGTAACGTTGAGTTGATTTCATACAATTTGATGGAACTTATGAACGGCCATTGTTTCATTGTTTGCTTATTCACGAATCGGTTGGATGAATTCTAGGCTGCACCTACAAGCAGTTCCTAGACTACAAGCCATTGAATTATGATGGCACTGGAGGTGCAGTGGCTTTTGTACGATGGACGGAGAAAACTGATTCCACGATCCGAATGAGTAAGTGCACCGCAGATCAACAAGTTACTTTTGTCACTGGGTTGTTCATGGATGAAGCTTTGACTTGGTGGAACCAGCAAGTTCAAACTCTGGGTGATTGTGCAGCCTATGGTATGTCTTGGGATGACTTGAAGGAAAGGATGAGTGTAGGTCCCTTAATCCGTGCAGATCGTAACAGAATCGTCGATCCAACCTAGAGTGCGGAATCCTCTAGATCAGATTTAACAGAAAACGTGTAGAAACAGAAATCACTATAAACCCGATCTTTATTGATTATCTTCAAACGATTACAATCAATCAAGATCTCTAATTCGTCCAAGCCTTTGCTATTACGAATTCTCTCCAAGTGATTAGCTAATTAGATGCTTAACCTAAACCCTAATGCTAAGCTTTGTTTATATAGGACAAGCTTTGCACATGGGCTAGGTCATGGGCTAGGCCCATTTCGCCTACCATCCCCCATATGTGGGTTTGGTTTGGCCCAATCACTCTTAAATAACTATTACAAAGCTAAACTCGCTAATTGTTTATCGTTTTACTAATTACAAGATATCCAAAGACCAAATCTAAGATGTTGTCACAAATATGCACCAACAAACTCCCCCTTGACAATAGCTCGTAAAGGTAACTTCAGTCTTCAGAATCTCCAAGACTTTTGGTCTTTGGATAGCTTCAGCTTTAACAGCTTCTGTCAGCAACAGACTCCCCCTAAGCTGATGCATCCAATCACCAAATCTTCAAAAACGTTAGCGCTTGAGTAAACTCCAGTTCAGCATTTGAATAGCATTCTTCAAACTCTTCAACTTTGTTTGCAATGTAGAAAGGAGGTTCTACTATGCATCCAATCAAACTCTCATCTTCACAGCAACTTCTCAGCAACACACTGCTTCAATCTGTATACTATAAAACAAACATCTCGAGAAACCATAAGAATTTTTTCAGCATAAGTTAAACAAATTATTATTATTCAAGATATTAGTTAAACTGTATAACATATTAAGCACTTTCCAATTCAACACTAACACACACAAATTTTAAACAAACACCTTATAACCTGCATGATTTAAAAATTTTGAACCCACTTTCTAACACTGTCTCCCGCTATCGGTAACAACTCCTCCAAAAATAACAGTTTCTCGTACACTAAGAATTTTAACAGAAAAAGACACTATTTTTGTATTTTTATATTTTCTGAAAGCAAATAAATAACAGAAAGCAATAAACACTTTATTTTTGTGAGAATCACCGGTAAGAAGATCATATCAACACAATCAAACTGCTTTCACACTATTAGATAATTCTTTATGTAATTTTCCGTGAAAAGCAGTTCAAGACGATTACCAGTATGTTTGGCCACCTAAACAAAATGCATGAACATTTCAAGTACCATTACCATTACCGTATGATACGTTAAGGTAATTTTATTTCTGATATACTAGTGTGTCCCACTTTAGGATATACCCCCGCGATCAAGGTATGCACAAAGATTCATCGTAGTAGGTGAGTATACTGAATTCATCCATTTTGTTTTTCAACGTTTAGATAATTGGTGATCAGGTCAGTACTTCCGTACAACAAAGAGACCAAAATATCTAACGAGGGCTAAGACAAATACCATTTTTTGGTACGAATTATGCATTTTGCACTTTATGAATGACTCTCTATGAGAGCTTCTTCATTTTCAGGGTTTTGGCATTTTTAGCTCTTTTAAGATATCCTGGTTGTGCCTAGGTCAGCATGTATCTGGATGCAGCAGAAGGACAACCCTGATATCCCCAGATGAAATAACAACATAAAGACCCAAAATTTCAGATTTTGGCAATCTATCAACGCAAGATTTAAGGTCATTAAACCATACACCACTGATGTGTTCCCCACTCATACTCAGTGCTTTTAGCTTTATATCACATTGGTAAGTTGATTATTTCATGCTTTTGCCTACTAGTACGTCATATGATGAAGCTGCTATCACACTTAAGCAATTTAATTCAGTTTGAGTGTGACAGTCTAACTTGCTGATGTACTATCATTTCTTCCTTTTCACACAGTGATAGCTCATTTTTTATTTTCTAATTTTTTTATGTTTTTGATTTTTCAGTGTTTTTGTATTTTTTATTTTTAAGAAAGCAGTAAACTATTTACAAAATTCTTATGAAAAATCAGTTATTCAGGATTCCTCATCCCGTTGAGTTCGACTAAGTGTTCAAAGCGAGCTCTATCAAAAGGTTTTGTGTAAAGATCAGCAAGGTTATCTAGTGTGTCGACTCGGTGTAATTCAATGAGTCTCTTTTCAGCCCAATCCCGTATAAAGTGATGACGTATGTCAATATGTTTAGTTCTACTGTGCTTTACGGGATTGTTTGTGATTGAAATAGTGGCATTATTGTCTATCATAATAGGAGTATGAGTGAAATCCAAACCGTAATCGCGCATCTGCTGTTGAATCCAGAGAACCTGAGAACAGCAGCTACCCACATCAATATATTCAGCTTCACACGTAGATGTAGACACACAAGATTGCTTCTTGCATTGCCAAGACACAATCCTGCCTCCTAAGAACTGACAACCACCTGTTGTAGACTTCCTGTTTGATTTGCATCCTCCAAAGTCTGAATCAGTGTAAGAAACGAACCTCAAATCACTATCAGCTGGATACCACAACCCAAGTTTAGGTTTCCCCTTCAAGTAACGAAGAATACGCTTCACTGCTTTCATGTGTGACTCTTTTGGATTCGCCTGATATCTGGCACACAAGCATACGACAAACATGATGTCGGGTCTTGAAGCAGTCAAGTACATTAGAGAACCAATCATCGCCCTGTATTGAGTAGGATCAACATCTTCAGTGCTTTCATGATCTGGGCCAAGATTGTGATTTTCGCAAATGGGTGTGTTGAAAGTAGAGCAATCATTCATTTTGAACCGATCCAAAATGTCATACACATACTTCGTTTGATGAATAAACATCCCATCCTCCTTCTGTTCAACTTGTAATCCCAGAAAGTAAGACAGCTCACCCATAGCACTCATTTCAAACTTGCTCTTCATCACCTGTTCAAACTCCTTACACATGTTCTCATCTGATGACCCAAAGATGATGTCATCCACGTATACCTGTACCAGCAGAAAATCTTCCTTCTTCCTCTTTATGAACAGTGTACTGTCAATCTGACCTCTTTCAAAACCATTCTTTATCAGATGTGTAGACAATGTCTTGTACCATGCTCTGGGAGCTTGATGTAACCCATACAAAGCCTTATCAAGTTTGTAAACTCGATCTGGATAGTCTGGATCAACGAACCCATCTGGTTGTGAGACATACACCACTTCTTGGACTTTCCCGTAAAGAAATGCACTCTTCACGTCTAGCTGAAAAACTTTAAAGCCCTTGAAAGAAGCGAAAGCTAGAAACAAACGAATCGCCTCCAACCTTGCCACTGGTGCAAACACTTCATTGTAATCTATCCATTCTTGTTGATTGAACCCCTTGACAACCAACCGAGCCTTGTTGCGCGTGACTATTCCTCTTTCATCTTTCTTGCACCTAAATACCCATTTAGTGCCAATCTCTCTTTCACCTTTAGGAAGCTCCACTAACTCCCAAACCTTCAACTTCGCAAACTGGGCCAATTCCTCATGCATACCTTCAACCCATGAATTGTCTTTAAGAGCCATATGAATGTTCTTCGGCTCCTCTTGGGAAATAAAGCAACTATACAAGCACTCATTCACAATCCCAGTCTTCTCAATCGACACAAATAAGCCAGAATTTGCGGCTATGCTTCTTCTCGTCTGAACACCTGCAGTAGGATCTCCAAGTATCATGTCAACTGGATGATATCTATTTGCTCGTGTAGTAGCAACTGTCTCAACTTCAAGATTATCACCCAGGTTTGATCCAACCTCCCCCTGAATATTTTGATTCGCAAACGGATTAATGAACTCCTCCCCCTGATTGGGTTCAGGTTCACTATCGCTTGAATCAGGATCAGCAGCACCTTGAGAAGTTTCTGGAGCATCTGTCACATCAACATTCGATCTAGGCATAAACACGCCTTCATCGTCTTCACTAATCACTGTTTGAATCAGCTGAGAATCATCTGCATCAGAAACCTCAGTAATATTAAATGATTTAAAAACACTTTCATAATCATATAATATAGCAGGACCATTCGTTGATTGTTGAGGTTTATAAGAAGTAATTTCCACATTAAAAACAATCTCAATTTTGCCAGTTTTTAGATTGAAAACCCTTTTATTCGGTGTGCCAGGCACGTAACCTAGAAAGTAGCCTTCGTCAGCCACCTCACCGAATTTTTGTTTATCTTTGTTTCACACAATGGTGCAGGGTAATCCAAATGGTTCAAAGCCTGTTAAGTTCGGTTTTTCGTTAAACATCAGTTCATGACAAGTTTTGTTAAAACATTTAATGGTTAAAACTTTGTTTAGGACGTAGCAAGCTGTATTCATAGCTTCTCCCCAGAAAAGAACTGGTAGCTTTGAATCTAAAAGCATAGTCCTAGAGGCTTCAATCAACGTCCTGTTTTTCCTCTTAGCCACTCCATTCTGTTGAGGAGTATAAGGAGCAGAATGTTGATGTTCTATTCCCTTTCGAAGACAGTAGAGATCCAGAATCTGATTCTTGAACTCCGTGCCATTATCACTCCTTATCCTCTTGATCCTTGCATCATGGAAGTTTTCCAATTTTGTAAAAAGATCAATCAGCATCTCTGCTGTCTCATCTTTTGTACCTAAAAAGAAAACCCATGAATAACGTGAGTAATCATCAGTGACAATAAGATAGTAGTACTTTCCACCTATGCTCCTCACATTCACTAGACTGAATAAATCTATGTGAAGTAATTCATATGGGGCATTAATGGAATTTATTGTTTTAGATTTATGAGGTTTCTTGTGTTGTTTTCCCTTTTGACATGGAAGACATTTATCTTCCACTTGAAACCTCTGCATTGGAACCCCTTTCACTAGCTCATTTTTAATGATATAATTCATTTTGCGGTAGTGAATATGAGCCATGCGTCTGTGCCACAACATTGATTCAGCTTCAGATGCTTTTGACAGTAAACAAGCCACCACTGCAGTCGGATCCTTGACACCCATGTCCATGACATACGTATCATTTTTTCTCGGTGCACGCATTGCTATCCAATCTTCCAGAATAACCAAACCGGTTTCAACACCAATGCCTCAGACTTTGTAAAATGGACCGAGTGACCCTTGTCGCAGACTTGTGACACGCTCATCAGATTGTGTTTAAGCTGCTCAACATAGTTCACTTTGTCCAAAGTGATCTTCCCATTCGTCACTTTTCCTCGTCCAGTAATCCTACCACCTTTAGCACCAGCAAAATTTACATGTCCACCATCATATTCTTCAAATTCAGAAAACAACCTCGCATCCCCCGTCATGTGCCTAGAGCAGCCACTATCAACACACCGTAAGTTGATAATCCTCCTTAGCAGCTCCTGCACACACCAACCAAGAAATTAGTTAGATTGGGGGACCCAAGCCTTAATGGTCTTGGGTCGTCCAAATTCACTAACTACTTGAACATCCATCCAGTATCCATCCATTACTCCTAACTGGAGTCTTGGATCTCAGGCCTGTTGATGGAAATGGAGTATGGTTTCCACTAGGTCTATGGTCCTGAGGATTCCAATATGTGTTTGGACTATATGACCTTTGGAAATTTTGATTTTGATTCCAAGAACCCTGATTATTGTAATTTCTAAAGCCATTGTTATAGAAAGTTCGACCACCATTATTTTGGTATCGATTTTGATATTGACCTTGACTTCTGAAATTATTTGAATTTTGATTGTTCATTCTTGTTGAACTACTTCTAGGTCTCTCATATCTGCCTGATGTAGATTCAGGCTGAAATATTGGTTGATTTCTTTGAAAACGAGGAACTTGTGGAGTTCCTTTTTCAGCCTTATCTACACCACCAGCAACACCCTGTTGTTGCTTTGGAGCAGATTTCTTTGGAGAATTTAAGACTTTCTCCTCATTATCACCTTTCTTCTCTGGTGATTTCCCCCTCTTTTTCTCACTTAATTGTGCTTCATTCTTTTTGTTAGGACCGCAGCTAGCTACATGTCCCTTTGTGTAACATTTGAAGCACGATCTCTTTTTCGAAGACTTCTCAGCTGAAGCCTTTGAACTAGATTCTGGTTTTGATGATGATGCCTTAGAAGGATTTGGTTCAGTTTCCTTAGTTTCAGAATTTTCTTTGTTTTATTTTTAGCAAACTCTACATTTGATTCGTTTTCAATAACAGCTGTTTCGTTTTTCATGTCACTTCCTTGAACAAAATTAACCTTTTTAACAAAAGTTTGATTTTTGGTTTTAGGAGGTGTGTTTATATTTTTCAAAACAAGTTTGCTGTTATTTTCCTTCTTAGCATCATTATCTTCAAACACATCACCTTGATTGGATGTGAAACTACTTGGTGATGTTGACAGAAAGTCTGTGAACTCATCTTCATCAGGTAAGAAAGAATAGTCATGACTAAGAGGAGGTGGGACTTCATTGAAGCCCTTGAATCCCACACTGGTCTTGTCATTACTCTTCTTTAACCCACCCATCATGTGTTTCATAACAAAAGTAGAATCCCTGAATTGACCTAATTTCTTTTCAAGTTCAACAATTTTGAGTTGTGCATCTGACAACTCTTTGCATTTTTCAGAAATCTCTTTTGTTTTCTCAGTCATCATGTCATGAGCTAAGTCTATGACTTGAAATTTTTCGTTTAGTTTGCAGGTTAAAGCTTCAATTTCACTTTCATAACCTTTTATCTTCTTCAAGTATAAAGATTCGTTTCTTTTAGCAAAAAAGTTTGATTCTTTTATGTTAGACATCTCGCTCACCAGACTTTGGTTTTGTGTTGACAACCTGTCAACTTCACCCTGTAATTCATGACATTTTAAACAAACAGAAGTAGCAGAGTTACTTACCTCTCCTGTCGATTTGTCTGAGTTGGCCATGAGAGCAGCAAGTTGAGCTTCCAACCTTTTGTAGGCAGCATCCTTTTCATCTGCTTCCTTTTCATCATCAGACTTAGCATTTTCCTCTTCAGCATCTGTTATCTGATCAACTTTATCCTCTTCAGCTTCATTCACCTTCTCTACTTCAGCATCAGTAACTGGCGCAATCTCTGCCATGAATGCCTGAGTAACATTCTCATCATCTTCCAAATGAACACTTTAATCATATGAACCTTCTCGTGCTGTAGAGATCAAAGCTCTTGAGTTAGAGTTATTTGATGCATTTCTATTGTTTGAACTCTGACTCGAAGTCTCTTGCTTTTGTTTTTGACATTCCCTAGCAAAATATCCATAACTTTGACAGTTGAAGCACCTCACTTTGGTCTTGTCAAAACCAACACTCTTCCCTACAAACTTCCTACCGGTTCTGTTCATAAATCTCTTCACTCGTCTAGAAATCATAGCCATTTGCCATTGCAAATCCATCTCTTCCAGATCATCAGGGTCAATCTGATCATAATCTTCATCTAAAGTAGCAGGATCAGATATCTTCCCCTGAATGTAGTTCTCATAAGAAGCAACGAATGAAGCAAGTAGAGCAAGATGTTCTTCAGCAGACTTCACACTCATCGGCATCAACTTTCCACTACCACTTTGCTTAGAAGCTGATGTTCTCTTGGCTCCTGTTGATCCTCCTGAAGCAGCTACAAAACATACATCACCATCCTCATTCACTGTGACCTGCTTATTTTCACACGAAAGAAATGCAGTAGCAGAGTCGCTAGAAGCATCATGAGATGAAGAAGATGTAAGCCCATTGTAAATCCATGGATGTTGAACCTGATCATATCCAGTGTCTTTCTTCTTCATACTGAGCTCATAATCTCTTAGCTTTCCAACTACTTCTTCCAGTTCCTTTGTCTCATAATCCGCTTCTCCCTTGATCATGAGAGTATAGATATCCCATTTAGCAGGTAGAGCATCAAGCAGCTTGTCATTTTTCTCGATGTCAGAATAGCAATCTACATCATAATTATCCAATTCTGACATCAGATGGTCGTATCTAGTGATGATGTCCTCAAGTGACTCATTTTTCATATACTTAAATACAACAATCTGCTTCTTCAGTAGATCAACTTTGTTCTTTTTTACGTCTGAATTTCCCTCATATCTCTTCTCTAATGCATCCCACATTTCCTTTGAAGTAGTATACCTCTTAAAGGTATGTTTGATGCCATCAGGTAAAGACATCTTTATAGCAGCTAAGGCTCTCTTTTCAGCCTCATACATCTTTTTGTCAGCATCCTGCATGTCAACATATGCAGTCACCCTTTGTCTGCCTTCAAACTCATGAGTTGGGTCCACATACCCATCTTCTATACATATCCACATACGGGTGTCCTGGTACTCAACGAAGGATTGAAACCTATCCTTCCATGTCAAATAGTTCTCCACCTTCATCATCTTAGGTGGTTTGTTGGTTGTGCCAACCTCGTGTTCCATCCTTAAGAGTTCGTTCAATTTAGACATGTTCGACATTTTAACTTAATTAGACTGATTAAACCGTACAAATTTTATACGAAACCTGTTTTTACCAAATTATACCATTAGACTCGTCTCGAGATTACGATTCCAATGATATATAATGTCGAAAACCTTTTTCGGGTTTTTTTTTGGGTCCTAAATCAAAGGATTCCAACGGTCCAAACGGTTTCCTAAGATGAGTTACGGATAATTTTCTAAACACGAAACAGTGAAATTTTTCTTACGCAAGCCAAGAAAAATTCCACCCCGTCCGAAATGGTCCGAAATTGTCCGAAATGGGCACTTTCTGGTCCGAAATAGGTTTTACTGATCCGAAATGAGACTCTCTAATCCGTAATGAAACAGTCTGATCCGAAATCAACACTTTCTGATCCGAAATGCAACTATATGATCCGAAATACAAGTCTGAAGATCCGAAATGCAAGTCAATCTTGTCCGAAATACAAGCCTTTAAGTCCGAAATGATCTGAAATGCAGTACACTTATCCGAAATGCAGTATTTCTTATCCAAAATCGTCTGAAATGCTCGATGTTCTATCCGAAATCCTTGCAGCAGTCCGAAATCAGTAGCAGAACACAAACACAGCCTCCAAAAACGTCAAAAAACGCCGATTTTCTGCAGATAACGATTCTGAACCAAGCCAATCAAGAGCCTAACGCTCTGATACCAATTGTAGGTCCCTTAATCCGTGCGGATCATAACAGAATCGTCGATCTAACCTAGAGTGCGGAATCCTCTAGATCAGATTTAACAGAAAACGTGTAGAAACATAAATCACTATAAACCCGATCTTTATTGATTATCTTCAAACGATTACAATCAATCAAGATCTCTAATTCATCCAAGCCTTTGCTATTACGAATTCTCTCCAAGTGATTAGCTAATTAGATGATTAACCTAAACCCTAATGCTAAGCTTTGTTTATATAGGACACGCTTTGCACATGGGCTAGGTCATGGGCTAGGCCCATTTCGCCTACCATCCCCCATATGTGGGTTTAGTTTGGCCCAATCACTCTTAAATAACTATTACAAAGCTAAACTCGCTAACTGTTTATCAGTTTACTAATTACAAGATATCCAAAGACCAAATCTAAGCTGTTGTCACAAATATGCACCAACAATGAGGGAGAAGTATTGTTCACGTGTTGAACTTCAGAAGTTGGAAACCGAATTCTGGAACTTGGCTATGGTTGGTGCAGATGTCGTTGGGTACACCCAAAGGTTGCATGATCTCTCAAGAGTGATCCCCTATCTTGTGACTCCTGAATTTAAGCGCATCGAGCGCTATATTTGGGGATTGGCTCCAGAGATTCGTAGCATGGTGACTGCAGCAAACCCTACCACCATTACCCAGGATGTAACTCTGGCTGTCAGCCTTACTGAAGATGCTGTTAGGATGAAGAAGTTATCATTAAAGGTAACTAAGAAACTGGAGACGCATGCTGAGTCGTCTAGGAACAAGAAGAGGAAACACTTGAACCTTAATCAAGCAACCCTCAACAACAACAAGAACTCCAATAACAACAAGAAGCGTGACTCAAATCCGCCCCGTGAGGCAAAGACGTTTGCGCCTGCAAACAAAACTATTGTTAAGAAGTATCTGGGCAACCTGCCCAAGTTTGATAAGTGCAAGTATCACCATTTGGGTGCTTTTCATGGGCCGAAGTGTGAAAAGTATGGTAAAGTGGGTCATCGTACTAAAGATTGTTGGGGAAGAGGAAACGGAGGTGGAAATGGAAATGGTAATGGGAACCGCAATGGTAACAACGCTGGTAATGGAAATGGGAATGGGAATGGAAACGGGAATGGAAATGGCACTAGTAATCGGAATGGAAACGGGAGTGGAAATTGCACTGGTAATCGGAATGGAAACGGAAATGGACCTAATCAAGGATGTTTTTGGTGTGGTAGTAATGAGCACAACAAGAAGGATTGCCTGAAGGAGAACAATGCTCAGGCACGAGCATTTGTCATTGGAGCAAGGAACGCCCGTGAAGAACCTAATGTGGTCACCGGTACGTTTCTAGTTAACAAACACTTTGCATCCATACTATTTGACACTGGTGCCGATTATAGTTTCATGTCTAAGGAATTTAAACGTATGATTGGAGTTGAATCTAGTAGATTAGATATTCCCTATTCCATAGAATTAGCCGATGGTAAACTCGTAGAATCGGGTGAAGTTGTTAGAGGGTGTACATTGGAACTTGGTGAACGAAGATTTAGCATCGATCTTCTACCTGTCCAGTTGGGGGGTTTTGATGTTGTGGTCGGCATGGATTGGTTATCCAAGAATAGAGCCGAAGTCGTTTGTCATAAGAAGATCATTCGCATTCCCCTTGCGAATGATGAAACTCTCATAGTGCATGGAGAAAAACGAGACACGCCTCTGCGAATCATCAACTGTATGAAAGCACAGAAATGCTTACGAAAAGGATGTGTTGCCTTCCTAGCACACGTAGTAGATAAGAAAGTTGAGGAGCCAAAGATTGAAGACATTCTTGTGGTAAAGGTTTTCCCTAAAGTCTTCCCCGAAGACTGGCCAGGATTACCTCCGCAGAGACAAGTCGAATTCCATATTAACTTGGTTCCATGTGCCGCTCCTGTAGCCAAGGCACCGTATCGACTTGCGCCATCCGAAATACAAGAATTGTCTCCTCAACTCCATGAGTTGTTGGATAAGGGATTCATAAGGCTGACCTTCTCGCCTTAGGGAGCTCCAGTGTTGTTTGTGAAGAAAAAGGATGGAACCCTGCGGATGTGCATTGATTATAGAGAGTTGAATAAGCTCACCGTTAAGAATCGGTATCCGCTACCAAGGATTGACGACATATTCGACTAGTTGCAAGGATCGTGCTACTACTCCATGACCGACCTTCAATCTGGATATCATCAGTTGAGGATTCAGGAGGAGAGCATATAGAAGATAGCGTTCAGGACTCGTTATGGACACTACGAGTTTCTAGTCATGCTGTTTGGATTGACAAACGATCCTGCAGTCTTTATGAACTTGATGAATCGCGTATGCAAGCCATATCTCGATAAATTTGTGATTGTATTTATCGACGACATCTTGATATACTCGCGAACGAAGGAAGAGCATGAGCAACATCTGAGAACCATCCTAGAACTGTTGAAGAAGGAGAAGCTCTACGCGAAGTTCTCAAACTGCAAATTTTGGATTCGTGAGGTACAGTTCCTTGGCCATGTTGTGAATGAGAATGGTATTCACGTAGACCCGTCAAAGATCAAAGCAATCAAGAATTGGGAAGCGCCCAAAACTCCGACCGAAGTACGTCAATTTCTGGGATTAGCGGGCTATTACCGAAGATTTATTGACATTTTTTCTAAAATTGCTCAACCGTTGACATCCCTTACGCAGAAGGACAAGAAGTTTGACTGGGGAGACAAACAAGAAGAATCCTTTAAACTTCTTAAAGATAAGTTATGTGATGCGCCGATCTTGTCGTTGCCCGAAGGCACTGAAGATATTGTAGTGTACTGTGACGCTTCGCGTCAAGGTTTGGGTTGCATGCTTATGCAATGATAGAAGGTCATTGCATATGCATCGCGACAGTTGAAGGTTAATGAAAAGAATTATACCACCCACAACCTTGAATTAGGTGCGGTGGTATTTGCTTTGAAGATTTGGTGGCATTATCTCTATTGTACTCGATGTACAATCTTCACAGACCACAAGAGCTTGCAACACATATTTAATCAAAATGAAGATAAATATGCGTCAGAGACGATGGGTTGAGTTGTTGAGTGATTATGATTAGGATATTAAGTACCACCCTGGAAAGGCGAATGTGGTGGTAGATGCCTTGAGCAGAAAGGAAAGAGTTAAAACCTTAAGGGTTCGAGCGTTGGAGATGTTGGGATTGAACCCTACAAAGGAACAGATGATATGAAAAGCCAAAAATGGTTCAAAACAGTGCATCATAATAAGCAGTGCTTGTACAAAGACTTTCCCGTTGACAGTGGTTATCCAGCAACTGATAGACTCCAAGCACTGATCCTCACAACTGCTGTTATCCAAAGCACTGATGAAGAATAAAAGACTGAAGCTCAATCTACTGATGTGTCCCAAGCACTGTTTAAGACCAAAGCTCTTCTCATCCTAACAACTAATCATCTTATGAAGAAAGCACTGATACTAAACATCAGTGCTTAGGCTCAACACTGGAATGAAGAATCAGTAGTTTATATTGTCAGTGTTTATGTAAACAGTGTTTAATGTAGTCAGTGGTTGTATGTAACAGTTCTTAGAGTTTGTTTGGTGGTTAGATGTCACTTTCATGGTGACATCAACAAAGATGCTCAGTGGTTTGGGCTGTACTATAAATAGAACAGTACTGTTCCATCAGTTCTTTCACCACAAGTCATTCTGTACCAACAAATCACTGAGCTCGGGCTGAGGGGGAGTTGAGTGCATGCATGCATAATTGAGTCTTGTAACAAATACAATCATTCGATTAATGAAATCATGCATGTTTTGGTCAAAAATTACCGAAGAAATTAAGTGATCAAATTAGTTAAGTGAGATAGTGTGCTAAGAATGTGTATCGAAAATATGCTAATTTAGTTGTTTGCAAAAACAGTTTTCAGGATACGGCTCAGGATATCGAGCTGTATCTACAATCAAACAATGAGCAAAAATGGTAAAGGGTGACACGGGATGTACGAGGAAAGCCCTTGATCAATCTAGATCGCCGGCACAAAACCTCAGGAGCTGACAATCGCAGCTGCCTTGTTCTTCTTATTACTTCAAATACCAGGATACAGTGCAGGATATGATGCGGATCGACTAAGTGTTACAATGCGATTTGAATACAAGTGTAAGTGTGTTGTGAGTGTTTGCAGCTAGAGAGCGAAAGTGTGCGAGAGATTGTATGTGTTCTTATCTGATCTGATCAATCCTATTTATAGTAAAGTAAAACTAACTAACTAGCCTACAAATCCGGGATATATCGAATATTCCCTTTGTGAACGTTGTAGTCCACGTCTTCCGGCTTCAACGTCCATATTCTAACAGATTTGCCCGTGTCTTTGGGAGAAGAAGTCCACTTGAACGTTATAGACTTGCACCATTAATCTGCACGTGAATTAATTAGTCACTACCAGGATACTGCATCAGGATGTTACCAATACCCTGATCACAACAAAAGGAACATAGTCAGAATATTATTCAGGATATATAATTGGAAAATCACCCGTAACAATTGTCCCCAAAATATATCTGTTGGTATACTAATTCCAACTGATATATTTTAAAACTTATCTCGTGAATCGAGGTGATTAAGTTGAAATGACGATTGAAGTGACATGCAACAACTTCCAATGCGATTTTTACTCATCCCCCTATACTCAGCCTATATCTACTTGATTTTTCCTCATTATGATCATAGAGCTCCAAGCAAACTTCAGGTATTCTCTTTGTTTCTCTTCTCTGTTTTTCTTTTCTTAGATTTTCCATGGCTACCCAAACAAGATCCCAAACGGCACACTCCGTTCCTACCTTCCATAACCAGAACCCTCAAAAGAGGTGTGTTCATTCGATAATGCTGATATCACAGCCTTACGAGGTTCCGGTGCCTTCCCCGCCAGAGCAATCTTCCGTCCGTTTGACCGAGATGTCCGATTGGACTTTTGTTCCGACGAGTAGGTATGCTTTTTTTCTTATCCTTTCTCAATAGGGCTCTGATATCCATTCCCAGCCTTCATATCTTGCTTTTTCGAACTTACTGGCCTTAGTTTTGTCCAAACCATGCCCATGGTTTGGCGTGTGTTAGCCACCCTGGAGCAAATCAAAGCTCGTCACATGCCTGACCTGTGCATTGAAGATCTTCCAATGGCATATCGTCTAAGGTCCCATGGTTCTAGCAGGTTCCTCCTTTTTTCTACCTCCAAAGATCCTGTCATTCTTAAAGCTACCAAGAACGAGGATGAATGGAGACGAAAATTCTTTTTTGTAAAAAGGGATTCCATCGACAAGGGTTTTAACCTTCCCAAGAAATGGTTGACTTCCGGTAAGATTTAGGGTTTTAGGAATATCCCCAATCATATCCCGAGACTATATCTTGAACTGACATCCTGATATATTTATTTTTTGTAGCAAACTTCAAGGAAACGACTCCTCCAAGTGCTGAATCAGAAAGAAGAATAAAGGAAATCTACAAGCTCCTGGAAAGTGAAAGGACCTTTACCCTGTTATTCACAAGCTCAAGCCAAAGATCAAGTTCCAACATGTCTGGTAAGCATAATTTTACAAGTTATTTTCATTCTTCAAACCGATTATATTTTAAAAGTATATAATAAGACTAAGTGTTTCTCCCCTTTATGCAGTGCCGGTCGTAAACCTTGAAAGATTCGAACTCGAGGAGTTGGATAGCTATTCCGGTCCTATGCAAGTCAAGCAGGAAGTGAATCCTAAACCAGCTGTCACATCGAAACCTACCAGCTCCAAGGCCATCTCTGCTCCCAAGCCTTCCACCGCTTCTAAACCACGTGGCTCGAGTTCCCGTAAGAGGAAGGAGCCAGAGTCCCCTGCTGCCTCAGACGTTTTTCCATTTGAGAACCACAGATTCTCTGAGTCCAGCAACTTTATGACTGGCTTCCTTAATCAGGTAGGTATCCTCGTCCTATATCCTGTATATATATCCTGGTTACATATTTTGAGTACACACATTGATACCTGTTCACCTGATTGCAGGGTCTTGAGCGGTTGGTGTTCTTGTATGAGGATTCATGCGGTTTGAACAAGATGCTGGAAGCTAGGCTAAAGAAGGCAGAGTCCACCGTTGCAGATCAAGCAGCAATTGCCACCACCAAATCACAGCATTACGAGGTAAAATACAAGGCGATGATCCAGGAACATCAGGCTGCCCTCAAGAAAGCTACCCAAGAAGCACAGGCCAAATACGATGCAGCTCCGGTTCAACACGAACACGACATGGCTTCTTATCGGGAAAGCCTCAAGGGCTCCATCGTTATCTCCCTCCTCCAAGCCAGGTTGAAAATGGCCTATGAATCCAAGACCATGGGCCTTGAATGCCCTTCGTGGAATGTTGAAGCTTGGGAGGCGAAGTTGAGGGATCTTGGTGGCAACCCTATGGAGCATCCTGTGAAGCCTGCTGTTGAGGAGCCTGCTAAGGTGGCTGAGAAGGTGGCTGATGCTGGTGAGGATGCTGCTAAAGATACTGGAGCGGATGCTGGTGAGGATCCAATGGTTGAAGAGGGTGCTGCTCCTTGAAAGCAGCGAAATGGGCGATGATGGATGTTGATGCCGAGGCCGGAGCCCATTTTTTTAAATTTGGTGGTTTGTGGTTTGTTGAACAATTTCCTGTCCTTTAAACAATTTACTTTCCTACATTAAGACAATATGATGGCCAAAGGTGGATGGGTCCTGAGTTTCAGGATGAAGCCCTTGGTCATCAATTAGTGTGGTTTATTTTGAACAATATAACAGTTGGAGGTGGATGGGTCTCGGTTTGAGATGAAACCTTCAATTGTTAAGTAAATATGGTAGAAAACTAACTGTGCTTTTCGTGGATGGGTCTCAGTTTGAGATGAAACCAAAAGCACAATCTTTTGATATGTTAATAATATAACCTTTTTATGACCTTATCTATCATTGTCCTTTTTCAATTCTTATTATGCATTGCTTAGTTTGAATATAATTTCAATGTTCCAAACTTAGTGCAATATTTCAAATCTCTTATCCAAATATCATGAAAATATCTTGATCAGGATACTATTAAGACTTTTGTCAAATCTCTTATCCAAATATCGCAAATATCCTATTAAGACTTTTGTCAAATAGGGTTTTTACAACTCAAACAATTTAGATAAAGTTTTCAAAGAAAAAGGATAGTTCACTTTTATTTTACAAAGCTTGTTTTGATAATAGATGTTTGACTCAAGTATAGTTTCAATTTTTCAATCTAATTACCATGCCTTAAACATTCTGAGTAATTTCCCTGAAATATATCCTGAAAATACAACCTGAAATATATCCTAAGGATATATCTTGAAAATATATCCTGAGAATATATCTTGATCAGAATATCTTCAATCTAAGTATTATACTCATAAAGGTTTTAATCAAACTTTCGTTGAATACAATTCCAGAAATTTAAACAATTTAGATAAGGCTTCTGAAAGAATAAAAAGGAAAGATCATACCAGATACAGAGTATAACCCTATCCTTATACTACAATCTTTTTGCAACTTCTCCACCGGAGATGTCCCTGGTCTGGGACACTTAGTGAACTAAGCCCAAGCTTGATTCCTTGAGTTCTTCATAATGCCTTAGTAGAAATGTCCCCTGTGCATTATGTTTTTGAATACTTAGACATATTCTGGACTTCAGTTGCAACTGTTTGTATAATTTTTGTGTTACAGGGGATAAACCATAAAATATCCTGGAGATAAATCCTTAGTGTTCTGGGGATAAACCCATAGCTTTTCTGGGGAAAATCCCAAGTTCTCATGCGCTACAGGAGGAAGTGTATAAACTCCAAGACTTAGAAAGGTGAAAACCTTTAAACCTTAGAGAGTATGAAAATACCCTTTCGAGAGAGAGGGTGATCAGTCCTCATATACCTTTAGGACCTAGGATATAGCCAATAATAACGAAATTGTCAGCCACTTTTACATGGACTGGTCCCGCTTTCTTGAACTATCCCTGGATAACTTGCGCTCCAGGCGGGGTGTTTAAACCCAATTCAAGAGAAAGGTGAATACCTTTAAACCTGTGAAGGGATCAGGATCCCTTAAACGTGAGAGAGGGTGCCAATCCTCTAATCTTTCGAATTATCCTGGGTGTATATCCCGGAGTTATATCCCGAAGCATATTCTGCAAAACAACCTTCAACTAAGGTGGGTGTTAGCTTGGCTAACACCCCTCCAATGCTTAAGTCAGTACTGGGTTTAAATAAAATAAAATAGAATTGTATTTAAAAGAGATAGAATTTATACCATCCTAAGTTAGAAATTAAATTCTAAACTCACTTGAAATAGGCTTTGAGATGTATAGCATTCCAGGATCTTGGCAACATATCCCCCTCCATATTCTTAAGCCGATTTGCTCCTTTTCCGGATTCCGATTCAATCTCATAGGGTCCTTCCCATTTTGGAGCTAATTTTCCATCAGCAGGATTGGTAGTGTTCTGAAAAGCCTTCCTTAATACCCAATCTCCAACTTGAAACCTCCTAGTCCTGATATTCTTGTTATATGCTCTAGATATCCTCTGTTGATATGATGCCATCCTTAGCTTTGCCGCGTCTCTTGACTCATCAATAGTATCCAATTCTTGGCATAGGGCTTCAGGATTCTGCTCAAGATCCTGGAAGTTGGATCTTACTGTAGGTATTACCATCTCCGCAGAGATTATTGCTTCTGCTCCAAATACTAAGGAAAATGGGGTTTGCCCAGTTGCACTTTTCACCATCATTCTATCAGCCCATAAAACAAAGGGTAATTCTTCTGCCCATCTTCCTTTCTTAGCTCCTAGTCTTTTCTTCAAATTGTTGACAATTATCTTGTTTGAGGATTCTGCTTGTCCGTTTGCTTGAGGATGTACTGGTGTAGATGTAATCATTTTAATTCCCCAACTCTTACAAAAATCAGTTGTCCTCTTACTGATAAACTGAGAGCCATTGTCACAAATTATCTCGGCTGGTACTCCAAACCTGGTCAGGATATTCCTTTTTATGAAGGATTCTACTTCTTGGCCTCTAACTTGAACAAATGCCTCAGCTTCAACCCATTTAGAGAAATAATCAGTCATTGCCAGCATAAAGACTTTTCCTACTGGAGCCTTGGGCAATTTTCCTACTATGTCCATCCCCCACTTCATGAATGGCCAAGGGGAAGCAATAGGATATAGTGGTTCAACAGGTTGATGCAGTATATTACTATGTCTTTGACATGCATCACACAATCCCCTTTGTGAATAATGATCTGCCCCCAGTATGGTTACCACAATCCCCTTCGTGTATATCCTGCAGCATCTTTCCTCATCGTCGGCCAATAGTATCATGTTCTTAATACCTTTGTGAATAATGATTTGTCCCCAGTATGGTTACCACAATCCCCTTCGTGTATATCCTGATGCACTTCTTTGGTTTCGGGATCCTCCAAGCACCTCATGTATGGTCCTGCAAGAGATTTCCTATACAAAACATCATTTAGAATAGTGAATCGTGATACCTTCATCCTAAAAGCCTTAGGATTCTCATCCTTTGGGATGTGTCCTTCCTTGAGATATCTCATGATTGGAGCCGTCCAGGACTTAGGATCCTCCTCGGGATACTCATCATCAGGATCCTAGATACTTACTACTTCCTTATCCTGAGATTTGAGAAGATCCATCGCAGGATACATGATATGTAGTATTGCTATTTGGGTTCCCTCCGGTATCCTGACTGATGATCCTAGATTTGCCAAGGCATCTGCTTCAGCATTATCCTCTCTTGGTACCTGTTCAAGTGTAAAAACATCGAAATATCCTGCTAATTTTTTGAGAATTTCGAGATACTCGATTAACTTCTCACATTTAACTGTATAGGATCCATTAAAATGATTAGTAACTAACAAGGAATCAATAAACACTTGTAAAATTTTAATATTCATATTCCTGGCCAACTCTAATCCTGCAATCAAAGCTTCGTATTTTACTTCATTATTAGTGGCAGGAAATTCACACCTAATAGCCTGGGGTATTATGTCCCCATTTTGCGATTCTAGTAGTATACCCAAACCTACACCTCTTACATTAGATGCACCATCAGTATATAATGTCCAGGATTCTGAGGTTTCTCCTAGTTGTTGTACTTCTAGGTCTACTTCATTTTGAATATCACTACTGAAATCAGCCACAAAGTCAGCTAGAGCCTGAGACTTTATAGCATTTCTAGGTTCATATACTAGATCATACGCACTTAATTTTACCGACCATTAAGCCATTCTTCCTGACATCTCAGGTTTCCTAAGAACATTTTTAACAGGATAATTAGTTTTAACATGAATCCTATGTGTCTCAAAATAATGTCTAAGCTTTGTCGACGCCATAACTAAGGCCAATATCAATTTTTCTAAATGAGAATACCTAGTTTCAGCATCTAATAAACTTCTGCTAACATAATAGACAGGATATTGCTGACCTTCGTGATCCTTTACCAAGACAGCGCTTACCGCATTTCCTAATACTGAAAGATACAGGGATAATGGTTCACCGTCCTCGGGCTTCATCAATAGGGGTGCAGTCGTGAGATACTGCTTTAGTTCCTGCAAGGCTGCTTCATGCTTCTCTCCCCACTCGAATTTCTTTTTCTTCTTTAGGATATCGTAGAATTCCTTGCATTTTTTCGAGGATCTTGATATAAACCTGTTTAATGCTGCTACTCGCCCTGTTAATCTTTGTACATCCTTCATGTTTGAAGGTGACTTGATATCCAATATAGCTTTAATCTGTTCTGGGCTTGCTTTGATCCCCCTTTTAGTCACCATGTATCCCAAAAACTTTCCTGCCCCCACTCCGAAATGGCATTTGGCAGGATTCAGCTTCATATTGTACTGGTCCAGGATATCGAATGCTCCTTCAATATCCCGGAGATGATCCTCAGCCTTCTTAGATTTTACCACCATATCATCAATGTATACTTCCATGGTGTCCCCCAGTTTGTCTTTAAACATCATGTTCACCAATCTTTGGTATGTTGCACCTAAATTTTTCAAACCAAAAGGCATAGCAGTATAACAATAGATACATGTTGGTGTCATGAAAGTAGTGTTAGGGGAGGATTTTCTAACAATTAGTGATCCTTATTCGTTATCCTAATTAATGATCCTTATTTCTATGACAGATAGTGATCCTCAGAAGAGCTTCAGGATCAGGATCATGGATCACTTTAAGGATCCTCGTACTGACGATTGTTTATTTGTGTTTTGTATTACTTTGCAGGAGTTATAAGCTTGACTTGGTCTTGGCAACGGTGCTAAGGAATATTCCGCGGGCATTTCGCACACGATTGACCAAAAATGGACGTTGTGGAGAACGTGGGAGCTTGGCACAAAAGTCGGATAGTTAGTTAGTGTAGTTAACTTCTATTTTAAAAGGGGTAACGAGCTAGAATTAGAACACTTAGTCATTTTTTCAGCTACACACACTCTCATACTCGCACACTTGAAGCTCTCGACGAACATTCATTCATTTTCATTCACTTTTACACATTACACGATAGTGATCCTTGTACCTAGCTCGTTACTATCCGAAGTTGTAAACGTTTATTGATTTATTTGAGCTTGGTGATCGGTAGTTTCCATCACCCGGGGTTTTTTGTGCCGGAGATCAACTCTTGATCAAGGGCTTTTTCCCCGTATAAATCCTTGTGTCATTTGTGCAATTTACATTAAAGTGATCCTTGTCATTGTTCTACATTTCAAGCATCATACCCCGTAACAGAGAGTTTGGTTGTAATATCCTCATCAGATTTTTTGACCAAAACAGTTTGGCGCCCACCGTGGGGCAATTGGTGCTTCATTCTTAGAAAAATTCGTATTGCCGTGCTCATTGCAGTTCACTACAACCAAGCAAATGGCTTCCTCGGCGAAGAATGCTTCAAACTTGATGCCCTCATTCACTTCTTCACAAGGCGTTCCTCCTTTGCCTCCACCACCTTCTGGATCCCAGAAGAATACTGAGAATGCTGCGAAGAAACCAACTCCCATTTTCTCAAAACCACCTACTTCTTCTATTTCAACTAATCCTACTACTAATGATCTCTATGCCTTGATTTTGCAGATGAGGAATCATGCACAAGAGCAGGATAAGACCCACGAAAGGATCCTCCGGGAGATTGACGAAATTAAGAAACAGAAGAAAACGGCAGAAGATCGTTCCCTACTGATACCCAGATCTTTGAATTTTGATACTCCGGTGATTACTTCTCAGCCATCAGTGGTTCCAGACGTTCAATATGTGGGTGGACCAAAAGGAGTGCACTACGGAACAACAACAGTGACTCAGGCATCGGGTTCCTATTTCCAGCCAGCAGGATCCTATCCTCAGTATATAGGATCCTTCATGAATGCAGCAGGTTATTCAGGAGCGCAGCAGATTCAAGGATCCTCTTTTGTTCCAGAATCATCCCAGGTTCAAGGATCCTCCCTTGTTCCAGGATCATCCCAGGTTCAAGGATCCTCCTTTGTTCTAGGATCATCCCAGGTTCAAGGATCCTCCTTTGTTCCAGGATCCTCCCAGTTTCATGGATCCTTCCAGATGCCAGGATCCTTGAGGAGTTTGCAAACAGGAAGTTCAGATGTCCATCAGGGAGATTTTATTCCAATGCAGACCAATGCTTCTACTGGTCCCTCGATCATTCCAGAGCCCCAACACTATGGATTAACATCCATTCTTCCTAATTTGAATCCAATGGGAGGTAACACTTTTAATAATTCTTATACCACTAACCATGGTCTTATGCAGGTTCCAGGAATCAATCATGCCATGGCCAGAGAATTGCAAAAGTTAAAGGATATGATATCAAGTGTTCCCGGAGTGGTCAAGCCTATCCCAGAGATTGCAGATGGGAGCCACAAGATATCTCATTTTGCACCACCAATCTGTGATGCTGAGATACCCAGGAGGTTCCATGTGCCAACAATGAAGCTGTATGATGGTTCGACGGATCCTGAAGAACACATAGCACAATACAGGGAGAGGATGGAGATCAATCCAATCCCAGAAAGGTTAAAGGAAGCATGCCTGTGCAAAGGATTCGGATCCACTCTTACTGGATCAGCTCTCAAATGGCTACTAAGTCTTCCCCCCTACTCTATTACCTCATTTGCTAATCTAGTTAATCTATTTAATAATCAGTTTTCTTGTAGTAGGAAATTTGAACGATTAACTAGTGATCTATATAGGATAACCCAGGGTCATAATGAATCATTAAGGGATTACATTACCAAATTCAGTAAAGAATCCTTAGACATTCCCAACTTAGATATAGCCACGGCTGTTGAGGCCTTTAAAATGGGATTGCTTAGGGATTCGTCGTTCTATGATGATCTTGTTATGACACCATGCAGGAACTTAGATGAGGTAAGAACCCGGGCACTTAGGTTCATCCGGCTAGAGGATGGCAAGAGGATCCAGGAGAGGTTGGCATGATCCTCAAAGCAAGATAAGCAAGGATCCTCATTCAGGAACAACAAGTTCAGATCCTACAACAGATCTGATAACCAGAACGTGCATTCTATTGATCAAGAAGAGGATGATGAGGATTATCCTCCAATTTCTGAATATTGTTTTTCTGTTGATAACAATGAACTAATCCTTGCGATCCAGAATCTAGGTGATAAAGCTAGATGGCCCATAAAAAATGACAGGCCAGCTGCAACTAAGGATAAATCAAAGTGGTGTGCATACCATGAAGATTTTGGGCATCTCACAGAAGAGTGTATTGCACTAAGAAAGGAAATTGGGTACTTGTTGAGCAAGGGGCATCTGAAAGAGTTGTTGGGAAGAAAAAAGTCAAGGACTCAGGATCCTGAAAGGATCCCTGAGAAGGCTCCAGCCCCTCCAGCAGATGCACAAGTGATAAACTTTATTTCTGGAGGATCAGACATTTGTGGCACATCCTTCTCAGCAGCTAAAAGGCATGCAAAGGAAACTAAAATGGATAATGGAGAAAGACCAGTTCGAACATCAAGTGTCTCCGAAGGAAAAGTCATAACCTTTGATGAGGATGATCGTGTTGATATCCTGGATCCTCATGACGATGGTTTAGTTATTACTCTTTTCATTTCTAACCATTTTGTCCGCATGATCCTTATAGACGGAGGAAGTTCAGTGAACATTATCCAGCTTGATGTTCTAAAGAAGATGGGTATCCCTGAATCAGATATCATACCAAGATCCTCCGTGCTCGTAGGATTTAGTGGCGAAACTAAGAATACTCTGGGGGACATTAAACTCCCAATATACATCGAAGGCCTACACTCTTATCAAAAATTTTGTGTTATTGACTGTTTATCTTGTTGTAATGTTATCCTTGGCAGGCCCTGGATACACGATATGAAAGCAGTCCCATCTACCTACCATCAATGTGTCAAGCTCCCTAGTCCTTGGGGAATAGTGAAGATTGATAGTGATCAGTAGGAGGCTAAGAATTGCTACACTTCACCGATGAAACCAGCCTCGAAGTCAAGGGAGCAATAGCAATCAAGGTATCCTCCAAGGGATGTCTTGGAGGCAAGAGAGCATGATGTGGTAGAAATCCTCATGGATCCCGATGATCCTGAATCCAAAATCTATATCGGATCAGGGATCCTTGGCGAAATGAAGGAAGACCTTGTATCCTTCCTCAAAAGGAGAAAGACTACCTTTGCATGGAAACACAAAGACATGACTGGTATATCCAAAGATGTAATCACTCACAAACTTGGCATTGACAGGTCCTTCAAACCAATCCATCAAAGGAGAAGAAAGTTTGCACCGGAAAGGAATGCCATTATCCAAGAAGAGGTAGAGAAATTGCTCCGGGCAGGTATGATTAGAGAGGTCAAATATCCAAGATGGTTGGCCAATGTGGTTGTTGTTCAAAAGAAAAACGGAAAGTGGAGGGTATGTGTCGATTTTACCGATTTAAATAAGGCATGTCCCAAGGATCCTTTCCCATTACCCCACATTGACTCCATGGTGGATGCAACTGCGGGTCATGAACTGTTAACTTTTATGGATGCTTCATCTGGATTCCAACAAATCCAAATGGAACCATCCGATCAAGAGGATACAGCCTTCATGACTCCAACTGGTATATACTGCTATATTGCTATGCCGTTCGGATTAAGAAATGTAGGTGCAACATATCAAAGGCTAGTGAATATGATGTTCAAGGATCAGATTGGACAAACTATGGAGGTTTACATAGATGATATGGTGGTAAAATCCTTAAAAGCTGAGGATCACCTAAGAGACTTGGAGGAAGCATTCGATATCCTTGATAAATATAATGAATCTTAATCCTTCAAAATGTCACTTTGGTGTTAAAGCAGGTAAATTCTTAGGATATATGGTGACAAAGAGAGGCAATGAAGCTAGCCCGCAACAAATCAAAGCAATAGTGAACATCAAATCTCCGGCCAATGCTAAGGATGTTCAAAGGCTAACAGGCAGGATAGCAGCTTTGAACAGATTCATATCCAAATCCTCAGAGAAGTGCAAAGAATTCTATGATATCCTAAGGAAGAACAAGAAATTTGAGTGGACTGAGAAGCATGAAAATGCTTTAAGAGCCCTCAAAGATTACCTATCCTCAGCCCCAGCCTTGATGAAACCAGAAAAAGGCGATGTGCTATCCTTATATCTTGCAGTATCCTCAAAAGCAGTAAGTGCGGTCCTTGTTAAGGATCATCAAGGTACACAACATCCTGTCTATTATGTAAGTAAAAGTTTACTTGATGCCGAATCCAGGTATTCACACCTTGAAAAACTTATTCTTGCATTAATTATGGCATCTACTAAGTTGAGACATTATTTTGAAACTCATGTTATTGTTGTTAAAACTAACTTTCCAATTAAGAATGTCCTCAGGAAACCAGAGATGTCAGGAAGGATGGCTAAGTGGGCAGTGAAGCTTAGTGCCTATGATATAAGATATGAGCCTAGGACAGCCATCAAATCCCAAGCATTAGCCGACTTTGTGGCTGATTTCAGTAGTGATTTACAAGAAGAAGCTGAGTTAGAAGTTCAGCAGCTAGAGGAGACCAAGGATCCTTGGATACTCTATACTGATGGATCCTCAAATGTCAAAGGCACAGGGCTTGGAATACTACTAAAATCGCCACAGGGGGACATAATACCCCACTCTATAGCTTGTGAGTTCCAAACCACTAACAATGAGGCCGAATATGAAGCCTTAATTGCTGGTTTGCAAATTGCCAAGCATATGGGGATCAGGTATCTTGAGGTACATGTAGATTCATTATTAATTACAAACCACTTTAATGGATCCTATGCTGTTAAAGGTGAAAAGCTAACCAAATATTTAGAGATAGTAAAAAATTTGGCACTCTCTTTTGTTTCCTTTAGTTTGACACAGGTACCAAGGGAAGAAAATACAGAAGCTGATGCATTGGCTAACTTAGGATCATCTTTGAAGATCCCTGAGGATATCAAGATCCCTATTATCCATATCCTGACCCCGGCTATCGAGGATCATGTGGTTATGGAGATAGGAAATGATTCTGCAATTATCCCTAGTGAGGATACTCAATCCCATTCAAGATCAGGATCATGGATCTCACCAATTATGAGATACTTACAACATGGAGAGATTCCTACAGGAGAAAACCCTAGGGCTTTCAAATCTAAGGTATCTCAATTTACAATTTTAAATAATATGTTGTATAGACGATCTCTTGCAGGACCATACTTGAGATGCATTGAGAATCCTGAAATCCAAGAAGTTTTAAAAGACTTCCATGAAGGAGATTGTGGAAACCACACTGGGGGCAGGGCATTATTCTCAAGGATCCTGAGGACAGGATACTACTGGCCAACCATGAAAAGAGATGCCGTGGAGTATGCTAAGAGATGTGATCCTTGTCAGAGACACAGCAATATCCTTCATCAACCAGCTGAATTATTGCATCCTATATCCTCCTCTTGGCCATTTATGAGATGGGGTATGGATATAGTTGGTAAGCTCCCTAAGGCACCTGGTGGAAAAGTATTCATGCTAGCTATGACTGATTACTTCTCCAAGTGGATAGAGGCTGAAGCTTTTGCCCAAGTCAGAGAAAAGGAAGTTATATCCTTCATTAAAAGAAATATTATAACTAGATTTGGAATTCCTTCTGAGATTATATGTGATAATGGTTCCCAATTTATTGGGGGCAGAACCACTAACTTTTGTGACAGCTGGGGGATTAAGATGATAACATCAACACCAGTCCACCCACAAGCTAATGGTCAAGTAGAATCATCCAACAAGATCATCATCAACAATTTGAAGAAGAAGCTTGGATCCAAGAAAGGGAAATGGGCAGAAGAACTACCCTATGTGCTTTGGGCTGATAGGACAACCCCTAAGAATGCTACTGGTCAAACACCATTCTCCTTGGTATTTGGGGCAGAATCAGTGATCCCAACAGAAATGGTGGTTCCAACTGCTAGAACAAGTACCCATGATCCTGAGGAGAATGATGAGAACTTGGCTCAAGACCTGGATACTATTGAAGAAATCAGGGATATGGCTAGGATAAGGATGGCCAGTTATCAACAAAGAATGGCTGGTGCTTACAACAAAAACGTCAGGATCAGGAGGTTTCAAGTTGGAGATATGGTATTAAGGAAAGCATTTCAGAATACCACCAATCCTGCTGATGGAAAATTGGCTCCAAAATGGGAAGGCCCTTATTTGATCGAAGCTGAAGCAGGAAAGGGGGCATATAGATTGCTAACCATGGAAGGTGATTTGCTACCAAGAGCTTGGAATGCTGTCCACTTGAAGAAATATTTCATGTGAGCAGGATCCTCATGGCACAGATGATCCTCACGATAGGAATATTCTTAAAGGATCCTTAAAGTATCAGTGGTCCTTACTTAGGTAATATCCTGAACTTGAACTATTTCATTTCTTTATTTTCTCATATAAGGATAAGGATCATGTATCCTTTATCCATCTCTCACGTGAGTTTGAGTTTTGAAAGTTCAGGTATCCTTAGCATAACATTGGTTATCCGCAGAAGCAATCCGTTCCTTGGGATTAACCCCAGTTATTTGGGCTTGACCCCAGTTCCGCCTGTAGCGCATGATGATCCTGGTATAGTTCAAGGCAGTGGGACCAGTACTCGTTTTAGAGGCTGATAATTCCATTGTACTGGCTATGCCTAGGATCCTACGTATAATGGTAGACGTACCATACATCCGTTCATAAGGTTTCTAACGTTTTCACGTTAGCTAAGGTTTCTAACGTTTTCACGTTAGCTAAGGTTTTGGCATTTTCATGTCACTAAGTTTGGATAGTCGCCAGTTAGGGCCATACTCCAGTTTACATACGATCCTTGGGCTTGTCCCCAGTTATCCTTGGGCTTGTCCCCAGTTATCCCTGGGCTTGTCCCCAATTATCCTTGGGCTTGTCCCCAGTTGCTAACTCTTATCTTATATTGGCTTAGTCCCAAGTTATGATCTATTTCAGGTCCTTGAAGATAAGCAACTAGGGATCCTTGATCCTTACTTCTCTCTAAGGTTTGTCTTATAGTTATCCTTATTATGGTTAGGATCCTAACTTGGATCCTCAGGTATGATCCTTAACTATTAATAATTCTATTCATTATTTATTTGAATAACCCTTATACTTGACAACTGAACTTGTGATTCTTAAACCATACCACTTTTTAGAACTTATCGGTTATGGGATATGTGATCCTTGATCATATCCTAAACTTTTTGGATATTTTTCAAGGCTTGATAAGTATAAACAGATTGAACATTACAACAGTTGGAAAGTAAGATATTAAAGAGGATAACAACATAAGATAAGCGACAAAAAGTTAAGATTTTATTTATTAACAAAAGACTAACCCTTAAAAGGTTGTCAAAATTACCTACCCGAGCATCTACCAGCAAAACGTGGCCCGTCCGCTGGGGTAGGTAAAGGGTGTCCATGATAATAAGTTCAAAAGTAGTGCAGGAATATAAAGGCGGCAGGATCACAATGGCTTCATCCCCCAAACAGAGGATCCCTCCACCAATTGCAATCCTGCCTATTGTCCAAAGGATCATACATGATCCTTAATCCTAGAAACTATTGTTCATTACAACCCATTAAATTTTTCAATATCACAACCACAAAAAACTACCATCAAACTAAAAAATTGGGCTCCGGCTGCGTCTAGGAATGTCCATCATCGCCCAATTGTGCAGCCTACACCTTTGCTGCATCCTCTTCTCCTCCAGCTGTGGTATCCTTCATCAGATCCTTCCCACTGCCACTTGCCTCGATCGCCAAGACCTCAGTAGCCTCTTCCTCGTCATCCTCAAGATCGGCCAACCTTGCTTTCCAGCCTTCAACATCCCAGCTGCCTTTGTCAAAGTTAGGATCTTGAGCTTCCTGGGCCATCTTCAGTTTTGTCTGATACATTGTGATGGCAACAGAGACCTTTGCACCTTCTATGAGGTCATGCTTTTCATAGTCCAGGTCGATCAGAAGTTTAGCCGTCTTAGTCTTCTCATCTTGGAGTTCCTTCCGAAGATCAGCAAGTGCAAGGTCCTTGAGCACGGCAACCTGTTGGAGGTCAGCAATCTTCTTGTCCTGCTCCTCGACATTCCCCACATAATCCTCAATCTCAGCGAATTTCTGCAAAGGAGATGAAAGATAAGGTCAGGACCGAGTGATCCTCAAATCAGCAGGATATATCAGCAGGATATGCCAGCAGGATATACAGGCAGATACAGTGATCCTTACATCATTGAAGTACTCCAGGAATTGGTGACGGATCAGAGGCAGACCCTGCAAATTCTCACCCTCGGAGGTCTTTCTCTTTTTGCCACCCTTTCCTTTAGTGGGTGCCTTGGGAATGGAGATGCTGGGACTGGTAGTGGACCTCTTCTTCCTGGATCGAACAAGATCAAGGTCAGCCGTGTTGAATTGGGATACAGGCTTGGCAGATTTTCCAGCACCTACACATTCAAAGCAAGATAAGTATCTTTATCGTATTTCAATTCACTTATTTATTTTAATATTCAAACTATGCAAAAGGCAGGATACTTACTTGACATGGTAATGGAACCTGAGGATACTTCCTGTGAGTCTTAGGTGTCTATCTTAAATGTCCTTGTTTCAGGATCAAGCTTCCAAAAAGCAGCAAGCCTATCCTTGGTTGCAGGTGATGTGATGATGTGTGAGACGGAAATAGCTGCATAACACAAGACAAAAGGGGTTAGTAATCCTTATACCAAAACAAGACTACCTAGTGATCCTTCTCAGGATCCTCTGGCCTACCATGGGTGGACCAGGTCTTTGGTAGATCCTTTCCGTTTGGAAGGGTATCCCTCCTGACAAAGAAGAAGCGACGTTTCCAATTTGTGTCATTCTTGGTGACTTTAAGAAGGGGGTGTTCTCCGCCGGGTTTACGTTTAAACAAATAGCGATGGGAACCAAAGGTAGTAAGATCATACAATTGTGTCAGGTCTGACATGCCTAAATCAATGCCTTCCTGTTCGATGATCCTCTCCAGGGTGTATAAAACCCTCCAAATCATCGGCATGGCTTGGATGTAAGAGATGCCGGTAAGGGAAAAGAAGGATTGTGTAAGTTCTGGGAAAGGATAGGTGTATCCTATGGCAAATGGAGTAACTGGAAAGGCAACCCATGTTTCTGAAACATAGTCGCTCAGGATAGTGGGATCGAAGGGTTTGAAAAAGGCATTCGCCGGAAAACAGTGACGGATTTTATCTATTTGTGCGTCGTTAAAGCAACACCTCTCATTCGCTGAGTCTTTGATGATCTTTTGACTCTTCAAAGGGCTATCCTTCTTGTGATCCTTGCCCGGTGAACTTCGGAGCATCATTCTCAAAGTGATGGTGGTAAAGAAAGAAAAACAGAGTAAGAGAGGGAGAAAGAAAGAAAGAGATACCTGATTGATCTTCGACTGAGAATATAAAGGGAGTTTCTTTCGGATTTAAATGCATTTGATCCTATCACTATCTCCTATTTATAATCATGATCATGCAGGGTTGTCACTTCTGTGACGTTATGGTTGCAACGGCTAGTTCGATATCAACGGTTACATATCCGTTAGTTAGTTGCGGATAAGATCAAGAAAATATAACTCGCTTATTTTACAAATTACTCCTTATATTTTGGGGGCAATTGTTAGGGGAGGATTTTCTAACAATTAGTGATCCTTATTCGTTATCCTAATTAATGATCCTTATTTCTGTGACAGATAGTGATCCTCAGAAGAGCTTCAGGATCAGGATCATGGATCACTTTAAGGATCCTCGTACTGACGATTGTTTATTTGTGTTTTGTATTACTTCGCAGGAGTTATAAGCTTGACTTGGTCTTGGCAACGGTGCTAAGGAATATTCTGCGGGCATTTCGCACACGATTGACCAAAAATGGACGTTGTGGAGAACGTGGGAGGTTGGCACAAAAGTCGGATAGTTAGTTAGTGTAGTTAACTTCTATTTTAAAAGGGGTAACGAGCGAGAATTAGAACACTTAGTCATTTTTTCAGCTACACACACTCTCATACTCGCACACTTGAAGCTCTCGACGAACATTCATTCATTTTCATTCACTTTTACACATTACACGATAGTGATCCTTGTACCTAGCTCGTTACTATCCGAAGTTGTAAACGTTTATTGATTTATTTGAGCTTGGTGATCGGTAGTTTCCGTCACCCGGGGTTTTTTGTGCCGGAGATCAACTCTTGATCAAGGGCTTTTTCTCCGTATAAATCCTTGTGTCATTTGTGCAATTTACATTAAAGTGATCCTTGTCATTGTTCTACATTTCAAGCATCATACCCCGTAACAGAGAGTTTGGTTGTAATATCTGTTAGGGGTCATTTTCTTAACATACGTATCCTGATCAATATCCTGCCTTTGTTTGTTTATCTGTGACCAGGATGCTGGAAGAGGATATTGCTAACGTCTTGGGCGATATCCTGAGGCTTATTGAATTAACCACGTGCAGGTTAAAGGCTGAGACTTGCTAACGGTCAAGAGGACTTCTTCTCCTCAAGACTCGGACAAATTTGTTGAGGGAGAGACGTTGAGCCCGAAAGACCAGGTCTACAACGTTAGAAGAAGGAATATTCGGTGTATCCCGCAAGTTTAGGGTAGTTTGTTATTTTATCTTTACTATAAATAGATGTGGGCGGATCAGCTTAGAACACACAACTTTTCACTAACACTCTCGTACACTTTCACTCTCTAGCTCATCGCAAACAGTACACTTGTATTCAAGTTTCATTGTAACACTTAGTCGATCCGTACCACATCCTGCACTGTATCCTGATTTGTGAAGCAATAGAAGAACTAGGCAGCTGCGATTGTCAGCTCCCGAGGTTTTATGCCGGCGATCTAGATTGATCAAGGGCTTTCCTCGTACATCTCGTGTCGTTTACTTTACTTTTGCTCATTGTTTGATCATAGATACAGCTCTATATCCTGAGCCGTATCCTGAAACTGTTTTTACAATTAACTTGATTAACATATTTTCGATACTCATTTCTAGCACACTACCTTACTTAACTAATTTGATCACTTAATTACTTCGGTAATTTTTGACCAAAACAATTTGGCGCCCACCGTGGGGCAAGTGGTGCTACTTTTACTAAAAATCTTTGCAAAATCATTAATCGGTTTTCTATTTTCAAAACTTTTCGCCACATTGTTTACAATGGCCTCAAGATCAAACATGAGCTCTTCCACTATGTCTGCTACAACCTCTGCTACTACTGGTTCGGTGCTTCTACCACCTCCTCCAAGGATGCCGTTTTCTTCACAATCTCAAGATGTTATCCCTACTCGGAGTGTCCAGGGATCTGCTCCCGTTTTAGCCTCTAACGATGAAATTTTGACTTTATTTGGAAGTGTGCAGGAACAAATGAGGCAGCAACAGGAGACTAACCAAATGTTGTTAAGAGAAATACAACTCTTAAAAGCTAGCTCGAGTAGACCCGCTGAAGAAACTGTCACTCCTATACAGCCCAGGGCTTTGAACTTCAGTTCCGCAGTTTACACTGAGGATAATAGGGGGAATATCGTCCCAAGCCATTCTCAGAATCATACCCCTGAGATACCCTCTTCGGTCAGGATATCGACTGTGAGAAGCTTAGGATATGCTTCAGGATATGGCCAAAATCCTCAGAACGGTAATGTGTCAAATAATAATATTCATGCTACTAACAGTGGTGGATCTTTGCAGGATACAGGTGTAACATCAGCACTTACCAGGGAACTTCAGAAGTTGAAGGACATGATATCTAGTGTACCTGGGGTGGTCCAGCCGATCCCGGAAGTGTCTCAAGACAGCCACAAGATATCTCGTTTTGCATATCCTATCTGTGATGCTGAGATCCCAAAGAGATTCCAAACCCCCAACATGAAGCTTTATGATGGGACTACGGATCCTGAGGAGCATATTGCTCGGTATAGGGAAAGAATGGAGATTAACCCTATCCCTCCGGAGCTCAAGGAAGCGTGCTTGTGCAAGGGATTTGGTTCTACTCTAACCGGATCAGCCTTAAAATGGCTGTTAAACGTTCCTCCTCACTTAATTACTTCATTTGCTCATTTGGTTAATTTATTTAACAGCCAATTTTCTTGCAGTCGGAGTTTTGAGAAACTAACCAGTGATCTTTACAGGATAACTCAAGGGCCTCAGGAATCCTTGAGGGATTATGTGAACAAATTCAGTCGAGAATCCTTGGATATCCCACATCTTGATGTTGCAACAGCTGTGCAAGCTTTTAAGATGGGATTACAAAAGGATTCTCAGTTTTACCAGGATCTTGTGATGAATCCCTGCAGGAATCTCGACGAAGCTCGTAACAGGGCTTTGAGATATATCCGTTTGGAAGATGACAGGAAGATGCAAGAAAGGATGAACTCATCCAACACTTATGAGTCAACTAATAGGAAGTCAGAATCCTCGTTCAAGTCATATCGGCCTAAGTCGTATAGTAGAAATGAAAACAAAAGAGTGAATGCTGTCGAGGATGAGGATCCTGAAGAGTATCCTGAGTTGTCCGAATATTGCTTTTCTGTTAACATTCCTGAATTGATGTATGCCATGCAGGGTCTAGGAGACAAGGCTAGGTGGCCTCGAAAGAATCAACAAAAGGCTGACTGGAAAGATAAGTCAAAATGGTGTGCTTACCACGAAGATTTCGGACATGTGACTGAGGATTGCATTGCTCTAAGGAAAGAAATAAGCTATCTTCTAAGCAAGGGATATCTGAAAGATCTCTTAGGAAGAAAGAAGAATAAGGGTCAGGATACTGAGAAGGATCCTGAGCGAGCAGCATCACCTCCCGCGGATGCCAAGATAATCAACTTCATTTCAGGAGGATCCGACATTTGTGGAACTTCGTATTCGGCAGCAAAGAGACATGCAAAGGAAGCCAAGGCCGAAAGGGGAGACAAACCTGTCAGGATGACTACCCTCACAACTGACAAAGTGATCACTTTTGATGCTGATGACAGGGATACTGTCCAAGATCCTCACCATGATGCTCTGGTAATAACGTTATATGTGGCTAACCATTTTGTACGCAGGATACTGGTTGATAATGGCAGCTCCGTCAACATAATCCAACTAGAAACTCTGAAGAGAATGAATGTATCTCCAATGGATATCACTTCAAAGTCTACCGTGCTTGTTGGGTTCAGTGGAGAGGCTAGAAACACAGTGGGAGAGATAAAGTTGCCAGTATACGTTGAAGGAGTCAACTCGATACAACGTTTCTGCGTGATGGATTCTCTATCCTGCTATACCATCATACTGGGAAGACCGTGGATTCACGATATGAAGGCCGTGCCATCAACATATCACCAATGCATCAAGATACCTACCCCTTGGGGAGTTGTCAAAGTTGATAGTGATCAGCAGGAGGCGAAGGAATGCTACTCATCCTCGATGAAATCCTCAACCAAACCTAGTGCAGCATAGCAATTAAAGACGCGGGCCCAGGATATCGTGGAGGATCCGGAGCAGGATGTGAAGAAAATTATCCTAGACCAGGATAATCCTGATATTTCGGTGCTCGTGGGAACCAATATCCCTCAGGATATTGAAGAGCAATTAATTAACTTTTTAAAATGCAGGATGTCAACGTTTGCATGGAAGCATGAGGATATGACAGGCATATCCAAAGATATTATCACTCACAAGCTTGGAATTGATAAATCATTCAAGCCTGTGCAACAAAAAAGAAGGAAGTTTGCTCCTGAGCGGAACACGATTATCCAGGAGGAAGTTGAAAGATTATTAAAGTCCAGAATGATCAGAGAGGTTAAGTTCCCAAGGTGGCTAGCAAACGTGGTTGTAGTACAGAAGAAGAATGGGAAATGGAGAGTTTGTGTAGACTACACAGACTTGAACAAAGCTTGTCCTAAAGACCCATTTCCTCTTCCCCACATTGATGCAATGGTGGATGCCACTGCCGGGCATGAAATGCTGACCTTCATGGACGCATCCTCAGGATTTCAACAGATCCAAATGGAGCCTTCTGACCAGGAGGATACCGCCTTCATGACACCAACAGGTATTTATTGTTATACAGCTATGCCTTTTGGTTTGAAAACTGCAGGTGCAACATACCAAAGATTGGTAAACATGATGTTCAAAGACAAACTGGGGGACACCATGGAGGTGTATATTGATGATATGGTGGTGAAATCTAAAAAGGCTGAGGATCACCTCCAGGATATCAAGGGAGCATTTGATATCCTGGATCAATACAACATGAAGCTGAATCCTGCTAAATGCCATTTCGGAGTGGGGGCAGGAAAGTTTCTTGGATATATGGTGACAAAGAGAGGGATAGAAGCGAGCCCAGAGCAGATCAAAGCTATCCTGGATATAAAATCACCCTCAAACATGAAGGACGTACAAAGATTAACAGGCCGAGTAGCAGCTTTAAACAGGTTTATTTCAAGATCCTCAGAGAAATGCAAAGACTTCTATGATATCCTGAAGAAGAACAAAAGATTCGAATGGGGAGAAAAGCATGAAGCAGCCCTGCAGGATTTGAAACGATATCTCTCAACCGCACCTCTATTGATGAAGCCTGAAAATGGTGAACCACTATCCCTATACCTTGCTGTATCAGGGAATGCTGTAAGTGCCGTTCTTATAAAAGACCATGAAGGTCAGCAATATCCTGTTTATTATGTTAGTAAAAGTTTGCTAGACGCTGAAACTAGGTATTCTCATTTAGAAAAATTGATACTAGCATTAGTCATGGCATCAACGAAACTTAGGCATTATTTCGAGACACATAGGATATATGTTAAAACGAATTATCCTATCAAAAATGTGCTTAGGAAACCAGAGATGTCAGGCAGGATGGCCAAGTGGTCAGTAAAGTTGAGTGCCTATGATTTAGTATATGAACCTAGAAATGCCATAAAATCTCAGGCTTTAGCTGACTTTGTGGCTGACTTTAGTAGTGACATTCAGGACGAGGTAGACCTAGAAGTTCAACAGTTAGGAGAATCCTCAGGATCCTGGACATTATATAGTGACGGTGCATCTAATGTAAGAGGAGTAGGATTAGGAATACTACTAAAATCGCCACAGGGGGACATATTACCCCAGGCTATTAGGTGTGAATTTCCTGCTACTAATAATGAAGCAGAGTATGAGGCTTTAATTGCAGGATTAGAGTTGGCTAAAAGCATGAATATCAAAAATTTGCAAGTATATGTTGACTCTTTGTTAATTACTAACCATTTTAATGGATCCTATGCAGTTAAGGGTGAGAAATTAATCGAATATCTCGATATTCTCAAAAAATTAGCAGGATATTTCGATGTTATTATACTTGAACAGGTACCAAGGGAGGATAATGCTGAAGCGGATGCCTTAGCAAATTTGGGATCATCGATTAAGATACCTGAAGGGACGCAAATACCAATATTACATGTCCTATATCCTGCAACGAATCCTCAGGATAAAGAAGTAGCTGGTATTCAGGATCCTGGAGTAGAACATCCTGAAGAGGATCCTAAATCCTGGACGGCTCCAATCATGAGATATCTCAAAGAAGGACACGTCCCTGGAAATGAAAATCCTAAGGCATTTAGGATGAAGGTATCACGATTCACTATTATAAATAATATTTTATACAAGAAATCTCTTGCAGGACCGTATTTGAGGTGCTTGGAGGATCTTGAAGCCAGGGAAGTACTTCAGGATATTCATGAAGGGGATTGTGGTAACCATGCTGGGGGCAGGTCGTTATTCTCAAAAGTATTAAGGACAGGATATTATTGGCCAACGATGAGAAAAGATGCCGCAGAATATGTTCGAAGATGTGACGCATGTCAAAGACATAGTAATATACTGCATCAGCCGGCTGAACCATTATATCCTATTGTTTCCCCTTGGCCATTTATGAAGTGGGGTATGGACATAGTGGGAAAGCTACCAAAAGCTCCGGGAGGAAAAGTCTTTATGCTAGCAATGACGGATTATTTCTCTAAGTGGGTTGAAGCAGAAGCATTTGTTCAAGTTAGAGATCAAGAAGTAGTATCCTTCATCAAGAGGAATATCCTGACCAGATTCGGAGTACCGGCTGAGATAATCTGTGACAATGGTTCTCAGTTCATAAGTAAGAGGACTACTGACTTTTGCAAGAGTTGGGGAATCAAAATGATTACGTCTACTCCGGTACATCCTCAAGCAAATGGACAAGCAGAATCCTCAAACAAGATAATTGTCAATAATTTAAAGAAAAGGCTTGGAGCCAAAAAAGGAAGATGGGCAGAAGAATTACCCTTTGTTTTATGGGCTGATAGGACAACGGTAAAGAATGCAACAGGCCAAACCCCATTTTCTTTGGTGTTTGGAGCAGAAGCAATGATTCCGATGGAAATGACAATACCTACTGCAAGATCTACCTTAAGTGATCCTGAGCAGAATCCTGAAGCCTTGAGTCAGGATTTAGACACTATAGATGAAAAGAGAGATGCGGCAAGGCTAAGGATGGCAGCATATCAACAGAGAATATCCAGGGCATATAACAAGAATATTAGAACCAGAAGGTTTAAGGTTGGAGATTGGGTGTTAAGAAAGGCTTTTCAAAATACTACTAATCCTGCCGATGGTAAATTAGCTCCAAAATGGGAAGGACCATATGAAGTTGAATCAGAAGCAGGGAAAGGAGCATATAGACTCAAGAATATGGAGGGGGTATGCTACCGAGATCTTGGAATGCCATACACCTTAAGCTCTATTTCAAGTGAGTTTAGAATTCAATTTCTAACTCAGAATGGTAGGGATTCTATCTTTTTTAAAATATGTTTTGGTTTAATTTATTCTTTGAAACTCAATACTGACTTAAGCATCGGAGGGGTGTTAGCTAAGCTAACACCCACCTTAGTTTACAATTGTTTTGCGAGATATGTTTCAGGATATAGCTCCAGGATATGCACTCAGGATAACTAAGAAGATTAGAGGATTAGCCCCCTCTCTCACGTTTAAGGGATACTGATCCCTTCACAGGTTTAAAGGTATTCACCTTTCTTCCGAATTGGGTTTAAACACCCCGCCTGGAGCGCAAGTTATTCAGGGATAGTTCAAGGTGGCGGGACCAGTCCATGTAAAAGTGGCTGACAATTTCGTTACTGTTGGCTATATCCTGAATCCTAAAGGTATATGAGGATTGATCACCCTCTCTCACGAAAGGGTATTTTCATACTCTCTAAGGTTTAAAGGTTTTCACCTTTCTAAGTCTTGGAGTTTATACACTCCCGCCTGTAGCGCATGAAAAATTGGGATTTTCCCCAGGATATAAGGGATTTATCTCCAGTACATCCTTGGGTTTTACCCTTGGGACGTAAAAAATTGCTTATGCAATGGAAACTGACATTAAGTAGATTTCTAAGATACTTGAAGACATTGTACACAGGGGACATCCCTGCCAAGATGGTGATATAAAGCTAGAAGGATGAGGTTTGGAACTAATGCACTAAGTACCTTGCACAGGGGATATCTTCATTGGAAGAGTTGCAAAGGGATTGAAGTTTGGTAATAGGTTTATACCCTATTTCTGGTATGATCTTTCCTTTGTAAGCCTCATTTAAGTTTTTAGTGACATTATGTTAAGTATCCTGATATATATCCTCAAAGTCCTTTTAAGGATATTTCATTAGGGTGGTTGAAACTAGTATTGGTTTGGAACTTTGATCGTTTAATATTATCAAAACTTGGTTTTGAAAAAGATAGAGTGTTTTTCACTTTCTAAATAGATTTCTACAAAGTTGAAGGAATGTTTGGGAATTCTATCTAATAAAGGATTTTACAGTATATCGCTGAGCATACTGATCAGGATGTTTTATAAGATAACAGTATGAAATTTTTTGCAAAGCTAAGATTTACACTTACAAAAATAAAAAGATGAAATTATTTTTAAGCAATCAATACTGGTTGATAACCGAAGGTTTCATCCTGAAACCCAGGACCCATCCACCTTCGGCTATCAAATTGTTTCAACACAGAAATAAATTGTTCATGAAAACATAAAATTGTTCGAATGATTTAAAGAAAATAAGCCCTAGGGGGTAGTGCCTTCTTGGTCCATAGCGGTTTCAGCGACATCCATCTTGGGATCCGCCTCAGCATCCTTCTCAGCATCGGTTGCCTTTTCGACTGCTTTAGAAGGTTCATCAACAGTTGATTTGGAAGAAGTACCGCCAAGATTCTTCAGCTTGGTCTCCCAAGCACCAACGTCCCAAGAAGGGCATTCGAAGCCTAACGTTTTGGCTTCATGGGCCATCTTCAACCTAGCCTGGAGAAGAGAAATGACGACGGAACTTTTGAGGCTTTCTCGGTAACTGACCATATCCCGTTCGTACTGCACATGGGCAGCTTCCAGATCGGCCTGGGCTTGAAGAGTAGCTTTGTTGAGAGCAACTTGGTGTTCTTGGGTCATGGCTTTGTATTTCTCCTCGTAATGACGAGATTTAGCGGCCGCGATCATACCTTGGTCAGAGATTGTGATTTATGCTTCCTTTAACTTAGATTCAAGTGTTTTGTTAAGCTTGCAGGATTCTTGATATAAATGAACTAAACGCTCAAGACCCTACAAAGGTAAAAGGACAGGGGTTAACATTGTTAAATCTTTGAAAATAATCTAAATTGCAGGATATAGTGTGAGGATACTAACCTGGTTAAGAAAAGAAGTCATAAACCCACTGGCTTCAATAAACCCGTGCTTCTCATAAGGAAAGGTGTCAGAAATGACAGGGGAATCGGGTTCTTTCCTTTTGCGGGAACTTGAACTCCGGGGCTTGGTAGCCGGTGAAGGTTTAGGAATAATGATGGCTTTGGAGCTGCTGGGTTTGGATGTAGCAGTGGTCTTGGGGCTAGGTTCTTTCTTGACCTGGATCTGGTCAGAATAGCTATCCAGTTCGTCAAGGTCAAAAACTTCAGGGATCTTAGCTGGTGCTACATAAAGGGAAAAGTTTTACTCTTTATTTTATCATTATATTGTTTTGACTAATTATTTTAAAAGAAATTCTTACCAGACATCTCGGATGATGAGTATTGACTTGATCTCGGGACGTGTGTGGTGAAAGTCCTGTCTATTGCAGGTAACCGGTAAACGATATTGATTCTCTCTTCTGACTCAGCGGTAGGGGGAGCAACTTCCTTGAAGTTCACTGCATAAAGATCAAAAAGCAGAATATTAATAGAAGATAACAATCAAATCGTCTATAAGGATATTTATGATCCTACCGGTGGTTAACCACTCCACCGGAAGGTTGGCAACCTCAGCAATGGAATCTCGTTTGACAAAGAAGAATTTGCGTTGCCATCCGTCTTCGTTCTTGGTGGCTTTGAGAATCAGGGGTTTGCTGGAGGTCGAGAAGAGCAAGAACCGGCTAGAGCCATGGGATCGGAGGCGATAAGCTATAGGTAAATCCTCGATGCAGAGCTCAAAGCAATGGAGGTTTTTGATTTGGTTGAGTACAATTAGTACTCTCCAAACCATGGGCATGGTTTGAGCAAAAGAGATGCCAGTAATACGAAAGAATTGCATCATGAATTCAGGAAAAGGGAATCGAAGACCTAATGAAAAAGGATATGCTAGAAAACAGATCCATTCGGTAGAAGAAACATCCGATCGGATTGACCGATCGAATGGCCTAAAAACCGTGCTGTCGGGGAAAGCGCCGGAGGCTCTTAACGTTGCAATGTCTGCGTTGTCAAAAGCGCAGATCTCCTTTTCGGGATTTTTAAGAAGGTTCTGCTGGGTGAAGGTCTCGGCGTCCATTGCAAGTAAGATGAAGTAAATTGACAGGAAGAAAGTCAGAAATAGAGAATTACCTGAAGGTTCTGTGGAAGATATCTGCTTTTCAAACAAGAAAAGAGAAGATATAGGGGCATCGTGGATCTCCATTGAGTAAAAAACGCGTTGGAAGTTACGATGTGATCTTGACCGTTGCTTCGTTTTAAATGCCTTGAGTTATGGGATGAGATTTTTGAAATATATCCGTTGGATTGGTATACCAACTGATATATTTGGGGACAATTGTTAGGGGTCATTTTCTTAACATACGTATCCTGATCAATATCCTGCCTTTGTTTGTTTATCTGTGACCAGGATGCTGGAAGAGGATATTGCTAACGTCTTGGGCGATATCCTGAGGCTTATTGAATTAACCACGTGCAGGTTAAAGGCTGAGACTTGCTAACGGTCAAGAGGACTTCTTCTCCTCAAGACTCGGACGAATTTGTTGAGGGAGAGACGTTGAGCCCGAAAGACCAGGTCTACAACGTTCGAAGAAGGAATATTCGGTGTATCCCGCAAGTTTAGGGTAGTTTGTTATTTTATCTTTACTATAAATAGATGTGGGCGGATCAGCTTAGAACACACAACTTTTCACTAACACTCTCGTACACTTTCACTCTCTAGCTCATCGCAAACAGTACACTTGTATTCAAGTTTCATTGTAACACTTAGTCGATCCGTACCACATCCTGCACTGTATCCTGATTTGTGAAGCAATAGAAGAACTAGGCAGCTGCGATTGTCAGCTCCCGAGGTTTTATGCCGGCGATCTAGATTGATCAAGGGCTTTCCTCGTACATCTCGTGTCGTTTACTTTACTTTTGCTCATTGTTTGATCATAGATACAGCTCTATATCCTGAGCCGTATCCTGAAACTGTTTTTACAATTAACTTGATTAACATATTTTCGATACTCATTTCTAGCACACTACCTCACTTAACTAATTTGATCACTTAATTACTTCGGTAATTTTTGACCAAAACAATATCCTCATCAGATTTTTTGACCAAAACAAGTAGTATCCTCCTGGTCCGCATGTTCCATTTGGATCTGCTGGAATCCTGAGGATGCATCCATGAAGGTTAACATCTCCTGACCGGCAGTAGCATCCACCATTGAGTCGATATGAGGTAGAGGAAATGGGTCATTTGGACACGCTTTGTTCAAGTCTGTGTAATCTACACAAACTCTCCATTTCCCATTTTTCTTTTCTACCACAACTACATTTGATAGCCATTTGGGAAATTTCACTTCCCTAATCATCTTACTCTTTAATAATCTTTTAACCACTTCATGAATGATTGGGTTCCGTTCTGGAGCAAACTTCCTTCATTTCTGTTGGACAGGCTTGAAAGACCTATCAATTCCGAGCTTGTGAGTTATAATATCCTTGGAAATACCTGTCATATCCTCATGTTTCCATGCGAATGTTGACATCCTGCATTTCAAAAAGTTAGTTAATTGATTTTCAATATCCTGAGGGATATTGGTTCCTACGAACACCGAGATATTTGAATTATCCTGATCTAGGATAATTTTCTTAACATCCTGCTCTGAAGCCTCCAAGATATCCTGGACCCGCATCTTTAATTACTATGCTGCGTTGGGCTTTGTTGAGGATTTCATCGAAGAAGAATAACACTCCTTCGCTTCTTGTTGATCACTTTCCACCTTGACCACCCCCCAAGGGGTAGGGATCTTGATACATTGATGATAGGTCGACGGCACAACCTTCATATCATGGATCCATGGCCTACCTAATATAATATTGTAGCAGGATAAGGAGTCCATAACACAGAAGCGTTGCATTGAGTTGACCCCTTCAACATACACTGGCAACTTTATTTCTCCCACGGTATTCCTGGCTTCTCCACTGAACCCAACAAGCACACTGGATTTCAAAGCAATATCCATCGGGGATACATTCATCCTCTTCAGTGTTTCCAGCTGAATTATGTTGATGGAGCTGCCATTATCCACCAGCTAAAGTTATTACCAAAGCATCATGGTGAGTGTTTTGGTCAAAAATCAAGCAATGTCAATGTAACCAAACTTTCTGTTGTGAGGTATGATGCTTGAATTGATGAACAACAATAAGGATCACTATGAAATGTAATGAACAAGTGACACGAAGATTTATACGAGGAAAAAGCCCTTGATCAATGAATGATCTCCGGCATAAAAAACCTCGGGTGATGGAAACTACCGATCACCAACTCAAATTAAACAATAAATGTGTTACAACTTCGGATGATAGCGAGCTAAGTACAAGGATCACTATAGTGTATTGTGTATAAAAGTGTGTAATCGCCAAGTGGGTTAACGAGAGCTGGTGAGAGCAGTTGTAAGAGTGTGTGTGTAGCCAAAAATAGCCAAGTGTTTTCTAATTAGCTCGCTACCCCTTTAAAAATAGAAAATATCTACACTAACTAACATTCCGCAAATGGTGCAAGTCCTCCACGACTCCATAACGTCCACTTCTGACCAAGCACGTGCGGAATAAACATAGAATATGCTCCAGGAATATCTCCAAGACCAAGTCCAAGCTCATACTCCTGCAAAACAATTTCGAATTCAAAGTAGACAACCGTTAGTACAAGGATCCTTATGATGATCCATGATCCTGATCCTACAACACTTCTGAGGATCACTACTTCAGACAGAATTGAGGATCACTAAACCCAATAGTAAATGAGGATCACTAATCATTTAGAAATCCACCCCTAACAATTGCCCCCAAAATATAAGGAGTAATTATGTAAATAAACGAGTTGTATTTTGTTCTTATCCATAACAAATTAACGGATAACTAGCCGTTGGAGTCGGACTAGCCGTTACGAGTATGACGTCACTGAGGTGACTATCCTGCAAAACCATTTTTATAAATAGGAGTTAGGGATAGGGATCAATCAGCATTCAAATTCAAGAGAGACTCCCTTTAAATTCTCATCCGACGATCAAGCAGGTATCTCTTTTTCTTTTCTCCCTTTACGTTTTCTTTCTCTGTCCCTTCTTTCTTCACCTTCTTCACAATCAAGATGATGCTGAGATCCTCACCGGCGAAGGATCATAAGAAGGACACTCCTCTTAAGAGCCAGGGGATCATCAAAGATTCAGCGAATGAGAGGTGCTGCTTCACTGATCCGCAAATAGACAGAATCCGGCATTGCTTTCCGGCGAACACCTATTTCAAACTGTTTGATCCTACCGTTCTAAGTGATTATGTTTCTGAAACTTGGGTAGCTTTCCCGGTCACACCGTTCACAAGAGGATACACATATCCTTTCCCTGAATTCACCCAGTCTTTCTTCTCCCTCACTGGCATCTCCTATATTCAAGCCATGCCAATGATCTGGAGGGTCTTATATACCCTTGAGAGGATCATTGAGCAGGAAGAAATTGCCCTAGGAATGTCAGAGTTGGCAGAGATGTATGATCTCACCACATTTGGATCCCATCGATATCTATTCAAGCGTAAACCCGGTGAAGAACATCCCATCTTCAAAGCCACTAAGAATGATACCAACTGGAAACGGCGATTCTTCTTTGTCAGAAGGGATTCCATCCCGGATGGAAAGGATCTGCCAAGAAAGTGGAGCACTCATGGTAGGATAGAGGATCCTTAGAAGGATCACTGAGTAAGCTCATTTTTGATGATGATTACTGATATGTTTCTGTTTCTCTTGTACAGCCATCACAATTTCACATATTATACCTTCACCTGCCACCGAGGAGAGACTTCCTGCTTTCAGAAAACTTGATCCTGCAACAAGGTCATTCAAAACAAACACCCAGGATTCACAAGAAGTATCCTCAGGTTCTGTCACTATGTCAAGTAAGTATCCTGTGTTTTGTATTGTCAAATATTTAAATAAATAGTTGAATAGAATTAGTATAAGGATACTTATCTGTTTTGAATGTGTAGGCGCTGGTAAATCCTCCAAATCTGCCTCCAAATTCAGTGTCACTGATCTAGACACTGTCCGATCCTCCAAGAAAAAGTCTGCTGCTAGCCCTTCCATTGTTATCCCCAAGGCTTGCCTTTGATCCGCTTCAAAGGGAAGAGGTGGAAAGAAAAGAAAAACCTCTGAAGATGATAACCTTCAAGGCTTGCCTCTGATCCGCCATCAATTCCTCGAGTACTTTAATGATGTAAGGATCAGTGACTTAGCTTAGTTATCCTATCCACTTGAGGATCACCTGATCCTAATCTTGCATTGTCTTGTTTGCAGAAATTTGCTGAAATTGAGGACTATGTTGGGAATGTTGAAGAGCTAGAGGAGAAACACTCTGACCTCCAAAAAGTAGCAATGCTCAAAGACCTCAAGATCGCTTCCCTTGAAAAGGATCTCAACGACGCCAAAGCTCAAACAGCTGCCCTTCTAATCAATTTTGATTATGAGAAGCACGAGATCACAGAGGATGCTAAGGTCTCCGCTGCCATTGCCATGTACAAGACCAAGCTACAGATGGCTCAAGAAGCTCAGGATCCCACCTTTGATAGGAGCGGCTGGGACATGGAAGGCTGGAAGGCCAGGCTGGCTGAGATGGAGGATGAGGATGAGGCTGATGAGGTTCTTGCAATCGAGGCTAGTGGCAGTGGCAAGGATCAGCCGAAGGATACTGGAGCTGGAGGGGATGGTGATGGAGCGAAGGCATAGGCTGCAGGAATGGGCGATGAAGGACATTTCTAGACGTAGCCGGAGCCCATTTTTTAGTTTGGTTATGGTTTTTATTCTGATGATGTTTTGATGAACAATGGTTGGTCTGTACTTAAACAATAGTAATTAGGGCTAAGGATCATGGATCCTTTGAACAATAGGTAGGATTGCAAATGGTGGAGGGATCCTCTGTTTGGGGGTTGAATCCATTGTGATCCTGCCGTGTTTTGATTCCTGCACTTGAAAAACCTATGAACAATGGACACCCTTTACCTACCCCAGCGGACGGGCCACGTATTGCTGGTAGATGCTCGGGGTAGGTAATTTTGACAACCTTAAGGGGTTTAATCTTTTGTGAATAAAATAACTTTAACTTTTTGGCTATATCCCGTGTTGATATCCTTGTTAGTATTTTACTTTCTAACTGTTGTGTTGTTCAATTTGTTTAAACTTATCAAGTAAAGAAAGAATTTAAGAAATATCCTCAAAAATTTTTAGGATATGATCAAGAATCACATATCCTATAATCGATAAGTTCTGAAAAGTAATACAGTTTAAGGATCACAAGTTCAGTTGTCAAAGGATAAGGGTTATTCAAATAAATAATGAATAAAATCAAAATAGTTAAGGATCATACCTGAGAATCCAAGTTAGGATCCTATCTTTTAACATTTAATATCAGGATAACCCAGAAGACAAACCTCAGTAAAAGGTAAGGATCAAGGATCCTTAGTCGTTTAACTTCAAAAACCTGAAATAGGATACAACTTGGGACTAAGCCAATATAAGATGAAAGTTAGTAACTGGGGACAAGCCCAACAATTCTGGGGACAAGCCCAATATACTGGGGACGAGCCCAACAATTCTGGGGACAAGCCCAATATACTGGGGACGAGCCCAAAGGATAACTGGGGACAAGCCCAAAGGATAACTGGGGACAAGCCCAAAGGATCGTATGTAAACTGGAGTATGGCCCTCACTGGCGACTATCCAAACTTAGTGACATGAAAATGCCAAAACCTTAGCTAACGTGAAAACGTTAGAAACCTTAGGAACGGATGTATGGTACGTCTACCATTATATGTAGGATCCTGAATATAGCCAGTACAATGAAATTATCAGCCCCTAAAGCGAGTACTGGTCCCATTGCCATGAACTATACCAGGATCATCGTGCGCTACTGGCGAAACTGGGGACAGGCCCAAACTGGGGACTAGCCCAAATAACTGGGGTCAAGCCCAAATAACTGGATACTTCTGTGGATATTCAATCCTTAGTTAAGGATACCTGAACCTTCAAAACTCAGAATCAAGTAAACGGAGGATAAAGGATGCAGGATCCTTATCCTTATATAAGAGAATAAAAGAATGAAATAGTTTGAGATTAGAATGTTACCAGAAAGAGGATCATCTGTCTGTAAGGATCCTCCAAGGATACTTGTCAAATGAGGATCATGGATCCTAGTCACATAAAATACTTCTTCAAATGGACAGCATTCCAAGCTCTTGGTAGCAAATCACCTTCCATTGTTAGCAATCGATATGCCCCCTTTCCTGCTTCAGCTTCAATCAAATAGGGGCCTTCCCACTTTGGTGCTAGCTTTCCATCAGCAGGATTGGTGGTATTTTGAAATGCTTTCCTTAATACCATATCACCAACTTGGAATTTCCTGATCCTGACATTTTTGTTGTAAGCTCCAGCCATCCTTTGTTGATAACTGGCCATCCTTATCCTTCCAAGTCCCTGATTTCCTCTATAGTATCCAAGTCTTGAATCAAGTTTTCAGCATTTTCTTCAGGATCACGAATGCTTGTTCTTGCAGTTGGAATCACCATCTCTGTAGGGATCACTGATTCTGCCCCAAATACCAAAGAAAATGGAGTTTGGCCTGTAGCATTCTTGGGAGTTGTCCTGTTAGCCCAAAGCACATAAGGTAGTTCTGCTGCCCAATTTCCTTTCTTGGATCCAAGCTTCTTCTTCAAATTGTTGATGATGATCTTGTTGGATGATTCTGCCTGACCATTAGCTTGTGGGTGGACTGGTGTTGATGTTATCATCTTAATCCCCCAGCTGTCACAAAAGTTAGTAGTTCTATTCCCAATAAATTGGGATCCATTATCACAAACAATTTCAGAATGGATACCAAATCTAGTAATAATGTTTCTTTTAATGAAGGATATAACTTCCTTTTCTCTGACTTGAGCAAAGGCTTCAGCCTCTATCCACTTAGAGAAGTAATTAGTCATAGCAAGCATGAATACTTTTCCACCATGTGCCTTAGGAAGCTTTCCAACTATATCCATTCCCCATCTCATGAATGGCCAGGAAGAGGATATAGGATGCAAGAGCTCTGCTGGTTGGTGAAGGATGTTACTATGCCTCTGACAAGGATCACACTTCTTGGCATACTCCACAGCATCCTTCTTCATAGTGGGCCAATAGTATCCTGTCCTCAGGATCCTTGAGAACAATGCTCTGCCCCCAGTGTGGTTTCCACAATCTCCTTCATGGAAATCCTTTAGGACTTCTTGGATTTCCGGATTCTCAATGCATCTTAAATATGGTCCTGCAAGAGATCGTTTATACAACATATTATTCAATATTGTAAATTGAGATACCTTGATTTTGAAAGCCCTAGGGTTTTCTCCTGTAGGAATCTCTCCATGTTGTATGTATCTCATGATTGGAAGGATCCATGATCCTGAATGAGATTGATTATCATTACTAGGGATGATTGCAGAATCCTCTCCTATCTCCATAGCCACATGATCCTCGATAGCCGAGGTCAGGATATGGATAATAGGGATCTTGATATTCTCCGGGATCTTCAAGGATGATCCTAAATTGGCTAATGCATCTGCCTCTGCATTCTCTTCCCTTGGTACCTGTGTCAAACTAAAGGATACAAAAGAGAGTGCCAATTCTTTGACTATCTCCAAATATTTGATTAGCTTTTCACCTTTAACAGCATAGGATCCATTAAAGTGATTAGTGATCAGTAAAGAATCTACATGTACCTCAAGATACCTGATCCTCATTTGTTTTGCAATTTGCAAACCAGCTATCAAGGATTCATACTCAGCCTCATTGTTGGTAGTTTGAAATTCACAAGCTATGGAGTGGGGTATTATGCCCCCCTGTGGCGATTTTAGTAGTATTCCAAGCCCTGTTCCGTTTACATTGGAGGATCCATCAGTGAACAGTACCCAAGGATCCTTGGTTTCTTCAAGCTGTTGGACTTCTAATTCAGCCTCCTTTTGCAAATCACTACTAAAATCTGCCACAAAGTCAGCTAAGGCTTGGGATTTGATGGCAGTCCTTGGTTCATATCTTATATCATATGCACTCAACTTTACTGCCCACTTAGCCATCCTTCCTGACATTTCAGGTCTCCTGAGGACATTCTTAATCGGAAAATTAGTCTTAACAATAATGACATGAATCTCAAAATAATGTCTTAATTTAGTAGAAGCCATAATTAATGCAAGGATAAGTTTTTCTAAGTGTGAATACCTGGATTCAGCATCAAGTAAACTCTTACTTACATAATAGACAGGATGTTGTGTACCTTGGTGATCCTTAACAAGGACCGCACTTACTGCTTTTGAGGATACTGCCAGGTACAAGGATAATACTTCCCCTTTTTCTGGTTTCATCAAGGCAGGGGCTGAGGATAGGTAATCCTTAAGAGCTTTGAGGGCACTTTCATGCTTCTCAGTCCATTCAAATTTCTTGTTCTTCCTCAGGATGTCATAGAATTCCTTGCATTTTTCTGAGGATTTGGATATGAATCTGTTCAAGGCCGCGATCCTGCCTGTCAATCTTTGCACATCTTTAGCATTGGCAAGAGATTTGATATTCACAATAGCTTTGATTTGTTCTGGACTTGCTTCAATGCCCCTCTTTGTTACCATATATCCTAAGAATTTACCTGCCTTCACACCAAAATGACACTTAGAAGGATTAAGTTTCATATTATACTTATCAAGGATATTGAATGCTTCCTCCAAGTCTTTAAGGTGATCCTCAGCTTTCTTGGACTTAACCACCATGTCATCAATATAGACTTCCATAGTGTGTCCAATTTGTTCCTTGAACATCATATTAACTAGCCTTTGATAAGTGGCACCTGCATTCCTTAATCCAAATGGCATAGCAATATAACAGTATATACCAGTTGGGGTCATAAAGGCAGTATCCTCTTGATCAGATGGTTCCATCTGAATTTGTTGAAATCCAGATGAAGCATCCATAAAAGTCAAAAACTCATGACCTGCGGTAGCATCCACCATGGAGTCAATGTGGGGTAATGGGAAAGGATCCTTGGGACATGCCTTGTTTAAATCTGTAAAATCGAGACATACCCTCCACTTTCCATTTTTCTTTTGAACAACAACCACATTGGCTAACCATCTTGGATACTTAACCTCTCTTATCATACCTGCCCGAAGCAGTTTGTCTACCTCTTCCTGGATAATAGCATTCCTTTCAGGTGCAAACTTCCTCCTCTTTTGATGAATTGGCTTGAATGACCTGTCAATGCCGAGTTTGTGAGTAATTATATCCTTAGATATACCTGTCATGTCTTCATGTTTCCAGGAAAAGGTGGATTTCATTCTTTTGAGGAAGGATACTAGCTCATGTTTAATGTCGCTAAGGATCCCTGATCCTATGAAAATCTTGGATTCGGGATCATCAGGATCCATGAGAATTTCTTTCAAATCCTGCTCTCTTGCCTCCAAGACATCTCTTGAAGGATACTTTAATTGCTATTGCTCCCTTGGTCTTGAGGATGGCTTCATTGAGGATGTATAACAATTCTTAGCCTCCTGTTGATCACTCTCAATTTTCACCACTCCCCATGGACTTGGAAGCTTTACACATTGATGATAGGTGGATGGGACTGCCTTCATGTCATGTATCCATGGCCTGCCAAGGATAACATTACAACATGATAAGCAATCAATAACACAAAACTTTTGATAAGAATGCAATCCTTCAATATAGATTGGGAGTTTGATGTCCCCCAATGTATTCTTAGTTTCTCCACTGAATCCCACAAGTACTGAGGATCTTGGGATAAGATCAGACTCTGGGATATTCATCTTCTTGAGAACATCAAGCTGAATGATGTTCACAGAGCTTCCTCCATCTATATGGATCCTGCGAACAAAGTGGTTAGAAATAAATAATGTAATTACAAGACCATCATGATGAGGATCCTGGACGTCAACACGATCATCCTCATCAAAGGTTATGACTTTATCCTGGGTAACAACGGAGGTCCGGACAGGCCTGTCTCCATTATCCATCTTGGTTTCCTTAGCATGTCTTTTTGCTGCTGAAAAGGATGTACCGCAGATGTCTGATCCACCGGATATGAAATTTATGACTTGTGCATATGCTGGAGGAGCAGTAGCCCTTTCTGGGATCCTTTCAGGATCCTGGACCCTTGACTTCTTTCGTCCCAAAAGCTCTTTCAAATGCCCCTTGCTCAACAAGTAACCAATTTCCTTTCTCAGTGCAATACACTCTTCAGTGAGATGCCCAAAATCCTCATGATATGCACACCACTTAGACTTATCCTTTGTAGCAGCTGGTTTATCACTTTTCCTTGGCCACCTAGCTTTCTCACCTAGATTCTGCATTGCAAGGATTAGTTCATTGTTATCAACAGAAAAACAATATTCAGAAATAGGAGGATAATCCTCATCATCCTCTTCTTGTTCCACTGCATGCACATTCTGGTTATCAGATCTGTTGTAGGACTTGGATTTGTTGTTCCTGAAGTAGGATCCTTGTTTACCCTGTTTTGAGGATCCTGTTACTCTATCCTGGATCCTTTTGTCATTCTCTAGGCGGATGAACCTAAGGGCCCTGGTTCTTACTTCATCAAGATTCCTGCAAGGTGTCATAACAAGATCATCATAGAATAATGAATCCCTAAGCAATCCCATTTTAAAGGCTTCTACAGTCGTAGCAATATCCAAATTAGGAATATCTAAGGATTCTTTACTAAACTTAGTGATATAATCCCTAAGTGATTCATTTTGACCTTGTGTTACCCTATATAGATCACTAGTTAATCGTTCAAACTTTCTACTACAAGAGAATTGACTATTGAACAAGTTAACTAAATTAGCAAATGAAGTAATAGAGTAAGGGGGAAGACTTTGCAGCCATTTAAGAGCAGATCCTGTAAGTGTGGATCCAAATCCCTTGCATAGACATGCTTCTTTCAACCTTTCAGGAATTGGATTGATCTCCATCCTCTCCCTGTACTGAGCTACATGCTCTTCTGGATCCGTTGAACCATCATATAACTTCATAGATGGTATCTGGAACCTCTTGGGTATCTCAGCATCACATAAGGGTGGTGCAAAACGAGATATCCTATGGCTATCGTCTGCAATTTCAGGAATGGGTTTAACCACTCCCGGTACACTGGATATCATATCCTTAAGCTTCTGTAGCTCCCTAGCCATGGCCTGATTGATACCTGTATCCTGCATAAAGCCATGGTTAGTATTATATGAATTATTGAAAATGTTACCTCCCACAGGATTCACGTTCGGAATTGCGGATGTGAATCCATATTGACGAGACTCTGGCATGATTGAAGGACCAGAGGGAGCAATGGTCTGCATTGGTATGAAGTCTCCTTGATGAACGTCCGAGCTCTGAGGCTGCATACTTCTCAAGAATCCTTGATCCTGAGGGACGTTGGATCCTTGAAATTGAGATGATCCTTGAACATGAAAGGATCCTGGAACCAGAGAGGATCCTGGGACCAGAGAGGATCCTAGGGCAAGGGAGGATCCTTGGACCGGAAAGGATCCTTGAACATGGGAGGATCCTTGGACCTAGGAGGATCCTTGGACCTGGGAGGATCCTTGGACCTGGGAGGATCCTTGGACCTGGGAGGATCCCTGTACTGCATGCATTCCCAAATATCCTCCTGACGTGATGTATCCCTGATGCTGAGAGGAGGATCCTGATGGTTGAGAAGAGGATCCCTGAGGCTGGAAGTAAGAGCCAAATGCCTGACTCATTGTTGTTGTTCCATAACGCCTTCCTGGTAATTCACCCAAGTATTGCACGTCCGGAACTGCTGAGTGTTGGGAAGTTATGGCTGGAGTGTCGAAGTTTAGCGATCTTGGCATCAGAGGAGAGTGATCCTCCACTGATTTCTTCTGTTTCTTGATCTCATCGATCTCCCGGAGGATCCTTTCATTGGTTTTGTCCTGCTCTTGTGCATGATTCCTCATCTGCAAAATCAGAGTATAAAGATCATTAGTAGTAGGATTAGCTGAAACAGAAGAAATTGGTGGTTTTTGGAAAATGGGGGTTGGTTTCTTCGCAGCATTCTCAGCATTCTTCTGGGATCCAGAAGGTGGTGGAGGCAAATGAGGAATGCCTTGTGAAGAACTAAATGACGGCATCAAGTTTGAAGTGTTCTTTGCTGAAGAAGCCATCTGCCTGGTTGTTATGAACCGAAATGATCACGAATATACGAATCTTCTTAGGAATGAAGCACCAATTGCCCCACGGTGGGCGCCAAACTGTTTTGGTCAAAAATCAAGCAATGACAATGTAACCAAACGTTCTGTTGTGAGGTATGATGCTTGAATTGATGAACAACAATAAGGATCACTATGAAATGTAATGAACAAGTGACACGAAGATTTATACGAGGAAAAAGCCCTTGATCAATGAATGATCTCCGGCATAAAAAAACCTCGGGTGATGGAAACTACCGATCACCAACTCAAATTAAACAATAAATGTGTTACAACTTCGGATGATAGCGAGCTAAGTGCAAGGATCACTATAGTGTATTGTGTAGAAAAGTGTGTAATCGCCAAGTGGGTTAACGAGAGCTGGTGAGAGCAGTTGTAAGAGTGTGTGTGTAGCCAAAAATAGCCAAGTGTTTTCTAATTAGCTCGCTACCCCTTTAAAAATAGAAAATATCTACACTAACTAACATTCCGCAAATGGTGCAAGTCCTCCACGACTCCATAACGTCCACTTCTGACCAAGCACGTGCGGAATAAACATAGAATATGCTCCAGGAATATCGCCAAGACCATGTCCAAGCTTATACTCCTGGAAAACAATTTCGAATTGAAAGTAGACAACCGTTAGTACAAGGATCCTTATAATGATCCATGATCCTGATCCTACAACACTTCTGAGGATCACTACTTCAGACAGAATTGAGGATCACTAAACCCAATAGTAAATGTGGATCACTGATCATTTAGAAATCCACCCCTAACAGTGAGGATCATGGACAGTATCCCTGTCATCATTGTCGAACGTGATCACTTTATCAGTTGTGAGGGTTGACATCCTGGTTGGCTTATCTCCCCTCTCTGCCTTAGCCTCTTTTGCATGTCTTTTTGCTGCAGAATAAGAGGTCCCACAGATATCAGATCCTCCTGAAATAAAGTTAATTATCTTAGCATCCGCAGGAGGTGATGCTGCTCATTTAGAATCCTTCTCAGTATCCTGACCCTTATTCTTCTTTCTTCCCAGGAGATCCTTCAGATATCCTTTGCTCAGCAGATAGCTTATTTCTTTCCTCAGGGCAATGCAATCTTCTGTAACATGTCCAAAATCCTCATGGATGGCACACCACTTAGATTTATCCTTCCAATCAGCTTTCTGTTGGTTCTTCCTAGGCCACCTTGCTTTGTCTCCTAAACCCTGCATAGCATACATCAGTTCATGTATATTAACAGAAAAACAATATTCTGATAATTCAGGATACTCCTCAGGATCCTTGTCTTCAACAACATTCACTTTTTTGTTGTCATTCCTACCATATGGCTTAGAGTGATATGGTTTGTACGAGGATTCTGACTTCCTGTTGGTTGATTCATAGGTTGTGTATGAATTCATCCTCTCTTGCATCTTTTTGTCATCCTCCAGTCGAATATATCTTAAAGCTCTGTTGCGAGTGTTAGGGGAGGATTTTCTAACAATTAGTGATCCTTATTCGTTATCCAAATTAATGATCCTTATTTCTGTGACAGATAGTGATCCTCAGAAGAGCTTCAGGATCAGGATCATGGATCACTTTAAGGATCCTCGTACTGACGATTGTTTATTTGTGTTTTGTATTACTTCGCAGGAGTAACAAGCTTGACTTGGTCTTGGCAACGGTACTAAGGAATATTCCACGGGCATTTCGCACACGATTGACCAAAAATGGACGTTGTGGAGAACGTGGGAGCTTGGCACAAAAGTCGGATAGTTAGTTATTGTAGTTAACTTCTATTTTAAAAGGAGTAACGAGCTAGAATTAGAACACTTAGTCATTTTTTCAGCTACACACACTCTCATATACTCGCACACTTGAAGCTCTCGACGAACATTCATTCATTTTCACTCACTTTTACACGTTTCACAATAGTGATCCTTGTACCTAGCTCGTTACTATCCGAAGTTGTAAACATTTATTGATTTATTTGAGCTTGGTGATCGGTAGTTTCCATCACCCGGGGTTTTTTGTGCCGGAGATCAACTCTTGATCAAGGGCTTTTTCCCCGTATAAATCCTTGTGTCATTTGTGCAATTTATATTGAAGTGATCCTTATCATTGTTCTACATTTCAAGCATCATACCCCGTAACAGAGAGTTTGGTTACAATATCCTCATCAAACTGTTTTGACCAAAACAGTTTGGCGCCCACCGTGGGGCAATTGGTGCTTCATCCTTAGAAAAATTCGCATTTCTGTGCTCATTTCAGTTCACTACAACCAAGCAAATGGCTTCCTCAGCGAAGAATGCTTCAAATTTGATGCCCTCATTCACTTCTTCACAAGGCGTTCCCCTTTTCCTCCACCACCTTCTGGATCCCAGAAGAATGCTGAGAATGCAGCGAAGAAACCAACTCCCATTTTCTCAAAACCTCCAACTTCTTCTGCTTCCTACACTCCCACTACTAGTGACATGTTTACTTTGATTTTGCAGATGAAGGATCAGATACGGCAGCAGGATAAGACCAATGAGAGGATTCTCAAAGAAATCGGAGATCTCAAGAAACAAAAGACAACGGCAGAGGATCATTCCCCACTGGTGCCGAAATCCTTGAATTTTGATACTCCGGTGATTACTTCTCAGCCATCAGTGGTTCCAGACGTTCAATATGTGGGTGGACCGAAAGGAGTGCACTACGGAACAACAACAGTGACCCAGGCATCAGGTTCATATTTCCAGCCAGCGGGATCCTATCCTCAGCATATGGGATCCCTCACGAATTCAGGAGGATATTCAGGAATGCAGCAGATTCAAGGATCTTCCTTTGTTCCAGGATCATCCCAGGTTCAAGGATCCTCCTTTGTTCCAGGATCATCCCAGGTTCAAGGATCCTCCTTTGTCCTAGGATCATCCCAGGTTCAAGGATCCTCCTTAGTTCCAGGATCATCCCAGGTTCAAGGATCCTCCTTTGTTCCAGGATCATCCCAGGTTCAAGGATCTTCCTTAGTTCCAGGATCATCCCAGGTTCAAGGATCCTCCTTTATTCCAGGATCATCCCAGGTTCAAGGATCCTCATTTGTTCCAGGATCGTCCCAATTTCAGGGATCCTTCCAGATGCCAGGATCCTTGAGGAGTTTGCAAACAGGAAGTTCAGATGTCCATCAGGGAGATTTCATTCCAATGCAGACCAATGCTTGTACTGGTCCCTCGATCATTCCAGAGCCCCAACAATATGGATTAACATCCATTCTTCCTAATTTGAATCCGATGGGAGGTAACACTTTTAACAATTCTTATACTACTAACCATGGTCTTATGCAGGATCCAGGTATCAATCATGCCATGGCCAGAGAATTGCAAAAGCTAAAGGATATGATATCAAGTGTTCCAGGAGTGGTCAAACCTATCCCAGAGATTGTAGATGGGAGCCACAAGATATCTCGTTTTGCACCACCAATCTGTGATGCTGAGATACCCAAGAGGTTCCATGTGCCAACAATGAAGCTGTATGATGGTTCGACGGATCCTGAAGAGCATATAACACAATATAGGGAGAGGATGGAGATCAATCCAATCCCAGAAAGGTCAAAGGAAGCATGCCTGTGCAAGGGATTCGGATCCACTCTTACTGGATCAGCTCTCAAATGGCTGCTAAGTCTCCCCCCTACTCTATTACCTCATTTGCTAATCTAGTTAACCTGTTTAATAATCAGTTTTCTTGTAGTAGAAAATTTGAACGATTAACTAGTGACCTATACAGGATAATCCAGGGTTATAATGAATCATTAAGGGATTACATTACCAAATTCAATAAAGAATCCTTAGACATTCCCAACTTAGATATAGCCACGGCTGTTGAGGCCTTTAAAATGGGATTGCTTAGGGATTCGTCGTTCTATGATGATCTTGTTATGACACCATGCAGGAACTTAGATGAGGTAAGAACCCGAGCACTTAGGTTCATTCGGCTAGAGGATGACAAGAGGATCCAGGAGAGGTTAGCAGGATCCTCAAAGCAGGAAAAGCAAGGATCCTCATTCAGGAACAACAAGTTCAGATCCTACAACAGATCTGATAACCAGAACGTGCATTCTGTTGATCAAGAAGAGTATGATGAGGATTATCCTCCAATTTCTGAATATTGTTTTTCTGTTGATAACAATGAACTAATCCTTGCGATGCAGGATCTGGGTGATAAAGCTAGATGGCCCAGAAAAAATGATAGGCCAGCTGCAACTAAGGATAAATCAAAGTGGTGTGCATACCATGAAGATTTTGGGCACCTCACAGAAGAATGCATTGCACTAAGAAAGGAAATTGGATACTTGTTGAGCAAGGGGCATCTGAAAGAATTGTTGGGAAGAAAAAAGTCAAGGACTCAGGATCCTGAAAGGATCCCTGAGAAGGCTCCAGCCCCTCTAGCAGATGCACAAGTGATAAACTTTATTTCTGGAGGATCAGACATTTGTGGTACATCCTTCTCAGCGGCTAATAGGCATGCAAAGGAAACTAAAATGGATAATGGAGAAAGACCAGTTCGAACATCAAGTGTCTCCAAAGGAAAAGTCATAACCTTTGATGAGGATGATCGTGTTGATATCCAGGATCCTTATCATGATGGTTTAGTTATTACTCTTTTCATTTCTAACCATTTTGTCCGCAGGATCCTTATAGACGGAGGAAGCTCAGTGAACATCATCCAGCTTGATGTTCTAAAGAAGATGGGAATTCCTGAATCAGATATCATACCAAGATCCTCCGTGCTTGTGGGATTTAGTGGCGAAACTAAGAATACCCTGGGGGACATTAAACTCCCAATATATCTCGAAGGCCTACACTCTTATCAAAAATTTTGTGTTATTGACTGTTTATCTTGTTGCAATGTTATCCTTGGCAGGCCTTGGATACACGATATGAAAGCAGTCCCATCTACCTACCATCAATGTGTGAAGCTCCCTAGTCCTTGGGGGATAGTGAAGATTGATAGTGATCAGCAGGAGGCTAAGAATTGCTACACTTCATCAATGAAACCAGCCTCGAAGTCAAGGGAGCAATAGCAATCAAGGTATCCTCCAAGGGATGTCTTGGAGGCAAGAGAGCAGGATATGGTAGAAATCCTCATGGATCCCGATGATCCTGAATCCAAAATCTATATCGGATCAGGAATCCTTGGCGAAATGAAAGAAGACCTCGTATCCTTCCTCAAAAGGAGAAAGACTACCTTTGCATGGAAACACGAAGACATGACTGGTATATCCAAAGATGTAATCACTCACAAACTCGGCATTGACAGGTCCTTCAAACCAATCCATCAAAGGAGAAGAAAGTTTGCACCGGAAAGGAATGCCATTATCCAGGAAGAGGTAGAGAAATTGCTCCGGGCAGGTATGATTAGAGAGGTCAAGTATCCAAGATGGTTGGCCAATGTGGTTGTTGTTCAAAAGAAAAACGGAAAGTGGAGGGTATGTGTCGATTTTACCGATTTAAATAAGGCATGTCCCAAGGATCCTTTCCCATTACCCCACATTGACTCCATGGTGGATGCAACTACGGGTCATGAACTGTTAACTTTTATGGATGCTTCATCTGGATTTCAACAAATCCAAATGGAACCATCCGACCAAGAGGATACACCCTTCATGACTCCAACTGGTATATACTGCTATATTGCTATGCCGTTCGGATTAAGAAATGCAGGTGCAACATATCAAAGGCTGGTGAATATGATGTTCAAGGATCAGATTGGACAAACTATGGAGGTTTACATAGATGATATGGTGGTAAAATCCTTAAAAGCTGAGGATCACCTAAGAGACTTGGAGGAAGCATTCAATATCCTTGATAAATATAATATGAAGCTTAATCCTTCAAAATGTCATTTTGGTGTTAAAGCAAGTAAATTCTTAGGATATATGGTGACAAAGAGAGGCATTGAAGCTAGCCCGGAACAAATCAAAGCAATAGTGAACATCAAATCTCCGGCCAATGCTAAGGATGTTCAAAGGCTAACAGGCAGGATAGCAGCTTTGAACAGATTTATATCCAAATCCTCGGAGAAATGCTAAGAATTTTATGATATCCTAAGGAAGAACAAGAAATTTGAGTGGACTGCGAAGCATGAAAATGCTTTAAGAGCCCTCAAAGATTACCTATCCTCAGCCCCAGCCTTGATGAAACCAGAAAAAGGCGATGTGCTATCCTTGTATCTTGCAGTATCCTCAAAAGCAGTAAGTGCGGTCCTTGTTAAGGATCATGAAGGTACACAACATCCTGTCTATTATGTAAGTAAAAGTTTACTTGATGCCGAATCCAGGTATTCACACCTTGAAAAGCTTATTCTTGCATTAATTATGGCATCTACTAAGTTAAGACATTATTTTGAAACTCATGTTATCATTGTTAAAACTAATTTCCCAATTAAGAATGTCCTCTGGAAACCAGAGATGTCAGGAAGGATGGCTAAGTGGGCAGTGAAGCTAAGTGCATATGATATAAGATATGAGCCTAGGACAGCCATCAAATCCCAAGCATTAGCAGACTTTGTGGCTGATTTCAGTAGTGATTTACAAAAAGAAGCTGAGTTAGAAGTCCAGCAGCTAGAAGAGACCAAGGATCCTTGGATACTCTATACTGATGGATCCTCAAATGTCAAAGGCACAGGGCTTGGAATACTACTAAAATCGCCACAGGGGGATATAATACCCCACTCTATAGCTTGTGAGTTCCAAACCACTAACAATGAGGCTGAATATGAAGCCTTAATTGTTGGTTTGCAAATTGCAAAGCATATGGGGATCAGGTATCTTGAGGTACATGTGGATTCATTGTTAATTACAAACCACTTTAATGGATCCTATGCTGTTAAAGGTGAAAAGCTAACCAAATATTTAGAGATAGTCAAAAGTTTGGCACTCTCTTTTGTTTCCTTTAGTTTGACACAGGTACCAAGGGAAGAGAATACAGAAGCTGATGCATTGGCTAACTTAGGATCATCCTTGAAGATCCCGGAGGATATCAAGATCCCAATTGTCCATATCCTGACCCCAGCTATCGAGGATCACGTGGCTATGGAGATAGGAAATAATTCTGCAGTTATCCCTAGTGAGGATACTCAATCTCATTCAGGATCATGGATCTCACCAATCATGAGATACTTACAACATGGAGAGATTCCTACAGGAGAAAACCCTAGGGCTTTCAAATCCAAGGTATCTCAATTCACAATTTTAAATAGTATGTTGTATAGACGATCTCTTGCAGGACCATACTTAAGATGCATTGAGGATCCTGAAATCCAAGAAGTTTTAAAAGACTTCCATGAAGGAGATTGTGGAAATCACACTAGGGGCAGGGCATTATTCTCAAGGATCCTGAGGACAGGATACTATTGGCCAACCATGAAGAGAGATGCTGTGGAGTAAGCTAAGAGATGTGATCCTTGTCAGAGGCACAGCAATATCCTTCATCAACCAGCTGAATTATTGCATCCTATATCCTCCTCCTGGCCATTTATGAGATGGGGTATGGATATAGTTGGTAAGCTCCCTAAGGCACCTAGTGGAAAAGTATTCATGCTAGCTATGACTGATTACGTCTCCAAGTGGATAGAGGCTAAAGCTTTTGCCCAAGTCAGAGAAAAGGAAGTTATATCCTTCATTAAAAGAAATATTATAACTAGATTTGGAATTCCTTCTGAGATTATATGTGATAATGGTTCCCAATTTATTGGGGGCAGGACCACTAACTTTTGTGACAGCTGGGGGATTAAGATGATAACATCAACACCAGTCCACCCATAAGCTAATGGTCAAGCAGAATTATCCAACAAGATTATCATCAACAATTTGAAGAAGAAGCTTGGATCCAAGAAAGGGAAATGGGCAGAAGAACTACCCTATGTGCTTTGGGCTGATAGGACAACCCCTAAGAATGCTACAGGTCAAACGCCATTCTCTTTGGTATTTGGGGAAGAATCAGTGATCCCAACAGAAATGGTGGTTCCAACTGCTAGAACAAGTACCCGTGATCCTGAGGAGAATGATGAGAACTTGGCTCAAGACCTGGATACTATTGAAGAAATCAGGGATATGGCTAGGATAAGGATGGCCAGTTATCAACAAAGAATGGCTGGTGCTTACAACAAAAACGTCAGGATTAGGAGGTTTCAAGTTGGAGATATGGTATTAAGGAAAACATTTCAGAATACCACCAATCCTGCTGATGGAAAATTGGCTCCAAAATGGGAAGGCCCTTATTTGATTGAAGCTGAAGCAGGGAAGGGGGCATACAGATTGCTAACCATGGAAGGTGATTTGCTACCAAGAGCTTGGAATGCTGTCCACTTGAAGAAATATTTCATGTGACCAGGATCCTCAAGGCACAGATGATCCTCACGATAGGGGTATCCTTAAAGGATCCTTAAAGTATCAGTGATCCTTACTTAGGTAATATCCTAAACTTGAACTATATCATTTCTTTATTTTTTCATATAAGGATAAGGATCATGTGTCCTTTATCCGTCTCTCACGTGAGTTTAAGTTTGAAAGTTCAGGTATCCTTAGCCTAACATTGGTTATCCGCAGAAGCAATCCGTTCCTTGGGTTTAACCCCAGTTATTTGGGCTTGACCCCAGTTCCGCCTGTAGCGCATGATGATCCTGGTATAGTTCAAGGCAGTGGGACCAGTACTCATTTTAGGGGCTGATAATTCCATTGTACTGGCTATGCCTAGGATCCTACGTATAATGGTAGACGTACCATACATCCGTTCATAAGGTTTCTAACGTTTTCACGTTAGCTAAGGTTTCTAACGTTTTCACGTTAGCTAAGGTTTTGGCATTTTCATGTCACTAAGTTTGGATAGTCGCCAGTTAGGGCCATACTCCAGTTTACATACGATCCTTGGGCTTATCCCCAGTTATCCTTGGGCTTGTCCCCAGTTGCTAACTCTTATCTTATATTGGCTTAGTCCCAAGTTATGATCTATTTCAGGTCCTTGAAGATAAACAATTAGGGATCCTTGATCCTTACTTCTCTCTAAGGTTTATCTTACAGTTATCCTTATTATGGGTAGGATCTTAACTTGGATCCTCAGGTATGATTCTTAACTATTTTTAATTCTATTCATTATTTATTTGAATAACCCTTAAAGTTTGACAACTAGACTTGTGATCTTTAAAATATCTTGCTTTTTGAGATTCCCTAACTATGGAATATTTGATTGTGGATCATGCTCTAAACATTTTCAATCTGACTTGTTCAAAATTGTTTATTCAATGAATGTGCAACGAAACAAAGGAGAGTTAAAGAGACAAAAGGATAATAATACAAGATAAGCGACAAAAAGTTAAGATTTTATTTATTAACAAAAGACTAGCCCTTAAAAGGTTGTCAAAATTACCTACCCGGGCATCTACCAGCAAAACGTGGCCCGTCCGCTGGGGTAGGTAAAGGGTGTCCATGATAATAAGTTCAAAAGTAGTGCAGGAATATAAAGGCGGCAGGATCACAATGGCTTCATCCCCCAAACAGAGGATCCCTCCACCAATTGCAATCATGCCTATTGTCCAAAGGATCATACATGATCCTTAATCCTAAAAACTGTTGTTAAAGTACAAACCATCAAATTGTTCGACATCACAACCACAAAAGACCTACTACCAAATTTAAAAATTGGGCTCCGGCTGCGTCTAAGAATGTCCATCATCGCCCAATCATGCAGCCTAAACCTTCGCTGCATTACCACCTCCAGCTCCACTTATTTCACCACCTGCATCCTTGCCTCCAGCTTCGATCGTCAGGATCTCTTCAACCTCCTCAGCCTCTTCATCGTCCAGTTCGGCTAGCCTTGCCTTCCAGCCCTCAACATCCCAGGTGCTCTTGTCAAAAGCAGGATCCTGAGCTTCCAAGGCCATTTGCAGCTTGGTCTTGTACATTGTTATGGCGGCAGAGACTTTGGCGTCTTCGGTGATCTCACGCTTCTCATAGTCAACATTGATCAACACCTTGGCCGTCTCCTGTTTGGCATCCCGAACTTCCTTCTGAAGATCAGCAATTGCAAGGTCCTTAAGCACTGCAACTTGCTGGAGGTCGGCAATCTTCCTATCCTGATCCTCAACGTGGCCAACATAATCCTCAATCTCAGAGAATTTCTGCAAAAAGGATAAAAGATAAGGTCAGGACTAAGTGATCCTCAAATCAGCAGGATATGTCAACACGATATACGAGCAGAGACAGTGATCCTTACCTCATTGAAGTACTCGAGGAATTGGTGGCGGATCAGAGGCAGACCCTGCAGATTCTTAGCCTCAAAGGCTTTTCTCTTCTTGATTGCCTTCCCTTTGAGGGGTGCCTTGGGGACCGAAGCTGTCGGACTGGTAGGAGCTTTTCTCTTGGAGGATCTGACAGTAGTAAGATCAGTGACATTGAACTTAGAAGCAGACTTGGTGGATTTTCCAGCACCTACACAACCAAAACAAGATAAGTATCTTCTCTTAATTTATATTTATTTAAATTCTAAACAAGGATACTTACTTGACATCGTGACAGAGCCTGAGGATACCTCCTGTGAATCTTGGGTTGTTGTCTTGAAAGATCTTGTCTCAGGATCAAGTTTCTTGAAAGCAAGGAGCCTCTCCTTAGCAGCAGGGGACAATCTGAGGTGTGAGACGGTGATAGCTGCATAACAAGAAAGCAAAAATATAAGTGATCCTTACATCAAAAGAAAGTTTTTGGTGATCCTTCTCAGGATCCACCACCCTACCATGGGTAGCCCATTTCTTGGGTAGATCCTTTCCATCCTCAATAGAATCTCTCTTGATAAAAAAGAAACGCCGCTTCCAATTAGCATCGTTCTTGGTGGCTTTGAAGATCGGATGTTCCTCACCGGGTTTACGTTTAAACAAATAGCGATGGGAACCAAAGGTAGTAAGATCGTACAGCTCTCCCAGCTCTGACATTCCTAGGTCTATCCCTTCATGCTCGATGATCCTTTCAAGGGTGTACAAAACCCTCCAAATCATCGGCATGGCTTGAATATAAGAAATGCCGGTTAGGGAAAAGAAAGATTGGGTGAAGGCTGGAAAAGGATATGTATAGCCTATGGTGAACGGAGTGACGGGGAAAGCAACCCACTTGTCGGAGATATGATCACTCAGGGCATTGGGGTCAAAAGGCCTAAACTCGGTGTTCGCCGGGAAGCAGTGGCAGATCCTATCGATCTGAGCATCATTGAAACAGCAGCGTTCTTTAATGGAGTCTTCAATGATCCCCTGGCTTTTCGGAGGCTGTTCTTCGGGTGATCCTTGGCTGGGGAATTTCGGAGCAACATCTTTGATGGAAAGAGATGAAAACAGAGCAAGAGAAGAAGATGAAGAGAGAGAGTACCTGATTGTCTTCGGAATGCAGTTATAAAGGGAGTCTCTCTGAAAATTTAAATGCATTTGATCCTATCTCTATCTCCTATTTATAATCATGATCGTGCAGGGTTGTCACCTCTGTGACGTCACGATTGCAACGGATAGTTCAACAATAACGGCTATATTTACGATAGTTAGTTGCGGATAAGATCAAGAAAACATAACTCGCTCATTTTACATATCAATCCTTATATTTTGGGGGCAATTGTTAGGGGAGGATTTTCTAACAATTAGTGATCCTTATTCGTTATCCTAATTAATGATCCTTATTTCTGTGACAGATAGTGATCCTCAGAAGAGCTTCAGGATCAGGATCATGGATCACTTTAAGGATCCTCGTACTGACGATTGTTTATTTGTGTTTTGTATTACTTCGCAGGAGTAACAAGCTTGACTTGGTCTTGGCAACGGTACTAAGGAATATTCCACGGGCATTTCGCACACGATTGACCAAAAATGGACGTTGTGGAGAACGTGGGAGCTTGGCACAAAAGTCGGATAGTTAGTTATTGTAGTTAACTTCTATTTTAAAAGGAGTAACGAGCTAGAATTAGAACACTTAGTCATTTTTTCAGCTACACACACTCTCATATACTCGCACACTTGAAGCTCTCGACGAACATTCATTCATTTTCACTCACTTTTACACGTTTCACAATAGTGATCCTTGTACCTAGCTCGTTACTATCCGAAGTTGTAAACATTTATTGATTTATTTGAGCTTGGTGATCGGTAGTTTCCATCACCCGGGGTTTTTTGTGCCGGAGATCAACTCTTGATCAAGGGCTTTTTCCCCGTATAAATCCTTGTGTCATTTGTGCAATTTATATTGAAGTGATCCTTATCATTGTTCTACATTTCAAGCATCATACCCCGTAACAGAGAGTTTGGTTGCAATATCCTCATCAGATTTTTTGACCAAAACAGCGAGCTTCATCCAGGTTCCTGCAGGGATTCATTACAAGATCCTGGTAAAATTGAGAATCTTTTTGCAACCCCATTTTGAAAGCCTGCACATCTGTTGCAACATCAAGATGTGGGATATCAAGAGATTCCCTGCTAAACTTGTTCACATAATCTCTCAAGGATTCCTGAGGTCCTTGAGTTATTCTGTAGAGATCACTGGTTAGTTTTTCAAAACTTCGACTGCAAGAAAATTGACTATTAAATAAATTGACTAAATGAGCAAACGATGTAATTGAATGAGGTGGAACATTCAAGAGCCACTTTAAGGCTGATCCTGTTAGGGTAGAACCAAAGCCCTTGCAGAGGCATGCTTCCTTAAGATCTGGGGGAATAGGGTTAATTTCCATCTTTTCCCTATATTGAGCAATATGCTCTTCGGGATCCGTAGTTCCGTCGTAGAGCTTCATGTTGGGGGTTTGAAATAGTTTTGGGATTTCAGCATCACAAATAGGATATGCAAACCGGGATATCCTGTGGCTGTCTTGGGATACTTCTGGAATTGGCTAGACCACCCCAGGTACACTGGATATCATGTCCTTCAATTTCTGAAGCTCCCTAGAAAATGCCGATGTCATACCTGCATCCTGCAAAGATCCAATACCATTAGTAGCAAGAGTATTATTATTATTAGACACGTTACCAGTCTGAGGATTCAGGCCATATCCTAAAGCATATCCTGAACTCCTCACAGTTGACACTCTAACTGAAGAGGGTATCTCAGGAGAATGATTCTGGGAATGACTAGGCACAATATTGCCCCTGTTATCCTCGGTGTACATTGCTGAACTGAAGTTCAATGCTCTTGGCTGTAGGGGAGTGACAATATCCTCAGCAGGCCTACTCGGACCAGACTTCAAGAGCTGTATCTCCCTCATCAGCATTTGGTTGGTCTCCTGCTGTTGCTTCATCTGATCCTGTATACTACCAAATAAAGTCAGAATTTCATCATTAGAGGCCAAAACAGGAGCAGATCCCTGAATATTCCGAGTGGGGATAATATCCCGAGGTTGCGAAGAAGCTTGCGTCCTTGGAGGAGGTGGTGGAAGAACCGAACCTATCGTCGTAGATGTTGTGGCAGACACGGTAGAAGAGCTCATGTTTGATCTTGAAGCCATTGAAAATAGTGTAGCAAAAGTTTTGAAAATAGAAACCTGTTTTGGTCAAAAATTACCAAAGCAATTAAGTGATCAAATTAGTTAAGTGAGGTAGTGTGCTTAGAATGTGTGTTGAAAATATGCTAAATAAGTTGTTTGCAAAAACAGTTTTCAGGATACGGCTCAGGATATTGAGTTGTATCTACGATCAAACAATGAGGAAAAATGTAAAGGGTGACACGGGATATATGAGGAAAGCCCTTGATCAATCTAGATCGCCGGCACAAAATCTCGGGAGCTGACAATCGCAGCTGCCTTGTTCTTCTTATTACTTCAAATGTCAGGATACAGTGTAGGATATGATGAGGATCGACTAAGTGTTACAATGTGATTTCGATACAAGTGTAAGTGTATTGTGAGTGTTTGCAGCTAGAGAGAAAGAGTGTACGAGAGATTGTGTGTGTTCTTATCTGATCCGATCAATCTATTTATAGTAAAAAGAAACTAACTAACTAGCCTATAAATCCGGGATATATGGAATATTCCCTTTGTGAACGTTGTATTCCACGTGTTCCGGCTTCAACGTCTATAATCTAACTGATTTGCCCGAGTCTTGAGGAGAAGAAGTCCATTTGAACGTTAGAGACTTACACCATTTAATCTGCACGTGGGTTAATTAGTTACTACCAGGATATTGTATCAGGATGTTACCAATATCCTGATCCAGTATCCTGGTCAGAAACAAACAAAGTCAGAATATTAGTCGGGATATATGACCAAAAAATCACCCATAACAATTGTCCCCAAAATATATCTGTTGGTATACCAATTCCAATGGATATATTTTAAGCTTATTTCTTAAATCGAGGTTATTAAGTTGAAGCGACGATTGATGTGACACGCTACAACTTCCCATGCGATATTTACTCAACACCCCCTATATCCAGCCTATAATTAGCCGAAATATTCTGCATTTGATCATCACTCCTCGAGCAAATTTCAGGTATTTTCTCTCCTTTCCTGCTTTTTTTTCTTTGTTTAAATCACTCGTTTCTTGGTTTAGATCTTCCATGGCTGCTTGAACTAGATCCCAAACGGCAGACTCTTTTCCTACTTTTCATAACCAGAACCTGCTAAAAGAACCTTCAAAAGAGATGTGTTCATTTGATAATGCTGATATCACGGCCTTACGAGCTTCTGGTGCCTTCCCCGCAGGAGCAATCTTCCGTCCGTTTGACCGAGAGGTCCGATCGGATTTTTGTTCTGATGAGTGGGTATGCTTTTTTTCTTATCCTTTCTCAATAGGGCTCCGATATCCATTCCCAGCCTTCATACCTCATTTTTTCGAACTTACTGGCCTTAGATTTGCCCAGACCATGCCCATGGTTTGGCGTGTGTTAGTCACCCTGGAGCAGATCAAAGCTCGTCACATGCCTAACTTATGCATCGAAGATCTTCCGATGGCCTATCGTCTAAGGTCCCATGGTTCCAGCCGGTTCCTCCTTTTCTCTATCTCCAAAGATCCTCTCATTCTTAAAGCTACCAAGAACGAGGATAAATGGAGACAGAAATTCTTTTTTATAAAAAGGGATTCCATTGACAAGGGTTTTGACCTTCCTAAGAGATGGTTGACTTCCGGTAGGATTTAGGGCTTTAGGAATATCCCCAATCATATCCCGAGACTACATCTTGAACTGATATCCTGATATTTTTATTGTTTGTAGCAAACTTCAAGGAATTGGCTCCTCCAAGTGCTGAATTAGAAGGAAGAATAAAGGAAATCTACAAGCTCCCGGAAAGTGAGAGGACTTTTACCCTGCTGTACACAAGTCCAAGTCAAAGATCAAGTTCCAACATGTCTGGTAAGCATGATTTCACAAGTTATTTTCGTTTATCAAACCGATTATATTTTAAAAGTATAATAAGATTGAGTGTCTCTTCCCCTCATGAAGTGCCGGTTATCAATCTTGAAGGCTTCCAGCTTGATGAGTTGGACAGTTACTCTGACCTCGCATCTGTTAAGAAAGAAACCAATCTTAAACCAGCTACCACGCCAAAGCCTACCGGTTCGAAAACCGCTACTGCACCCAAAGCTCCCCCGGCATCCAGAACTCGAGCCTCCAGCTCCCGGAAGAGGAAGAGGAAGGAAGCAGATTACCCTGCTACACCCCATGTATTCCCATTCGAGAACTATGGGTTTATAGAGTCCAGCAAATTCATGACCGGCTTCCTCAACCAGGTTCGTATCCTTGACCTACATCCTGCACCATATGCTGGTTATAAATGTCAATAAAGGTTAATAGCTGTTTCCTTATTTTGTAGGGTCTTGAACGCCTGGTGTTCCTCTATGAAGACGTATGTGGCTTGAACATCATGCTAGAGAGCAAGCTGAAAAAGGCCGAAGCCACAATCGCGGACCAAGCAGCGGTCGCAACTGCCAAATCAGAGCACTATGAAGCCAAATACAAGGCAATAGCCCAAGAGCACCAGTCTGCCATCCAGAAGATCACCCACGAGGCCCAAGCCAAGTCTGACACTGCCCAAGTTCAACACGAGCAGGATATGGCTTCATACTGGGAAAGCCTCAAGAATTCTGTTGTCATCTCCCTCCTCCATGCCAGACTGAAAATGGCCTATGAGGCTATGGCTCTGGGCTTTGAATGCCCTTCATGGAACATCAAGGCTTGGGAGGTGAAGCTGAAAGATCTTGGTGGTAATCCTGTGGAGCCCCCTGTGAAGTCCGCTGCGGAGGGGCCTACTAAGGTGGCCGAGAAGGTGGATAATGCTGGTGCTTCGAGGGATGCCGCTGGCGATGCTGGGACGAATGCTGGAGAGGATGCCGGAAGGGATGCTGGAGAAGATGCCGCCGATGAAGTCATGATGGAAGAGGGTGATGCCCCTTAAAAGCAGCGAAGTAGGCGATGATGGATATTCGTGCCTAGGTCGGAGCCCACTTTTTTAAATTTGATGGTTGTGGTCTGTTAAACAATTTCTTATTTCTTGTCTTTGAACAATTTACATTTCTTGCACTAAGACAATATGATGGCCAAAGGTGGATGGGTCATGGGTTTCAGGATGAAGCCCTTGGTCATCAATTAGTATCGTTTATTTTGAACAATATAATAGTTGGAGGTGGATGGGTCTCGTTTTGAGTCTTTGAGATGAAACCTTCAACTGTTAGGTAAATATGATAAAAAAAAACTAATTGTGCTTTTGGCAGATGGATCTTGGTTTGAGATGAAACCAAAAGCACAACTTTTGCTATGTTAATAATATAACTTCCTTTTGACTTATTCATTGTCGCTCTTCAATTCTTGTTGTGCATTGCTTAATTTGAATTCCAATGTTCCAAACTTAGTACAATTATTTTTTGAAAATATCTTGATCAGTATACTCGCAAATATCCTATAAATACTTTCGTCAAATAGGGTTCTTATAACTCAAACAACTCAGATGAGGTTTTCAAAGAAAAAGGATAGTTCATTTTTTTACAAAGTTTGTTTTGATAACACCTGTTTGACTAGAATACAGTTTTAGTTTTTAACCCAAGTACCATATCCCAAATATTCCAACCAAATATCCTGAAACATATTCTGAAAATACATTTTAAGAATATATCCTAAGAATATATCCTAATCAGGATATTTAAGCTTTTGTCAAACATCGTTTCAAAAATTAAAATGACTTAAATAGGGTTTATAAAGGAAAGATCATACCAGGAATAGAGTGTAACCCTATTCTCAAACTTCAATCCTTTTGCATTTTTTTCCACGAAGATGTCCCCAGTCCGAGATACTTAGTGCACTAGGTCCAAGTTTGATCCTTTGAGCTTTACACAATTGCCTTAGTAGGAATCTCCCCTGTGCATAATGTCTTTGAACACTTAGAAATTTTCTGGACATCAGTTCTAACTGTTTGAACAATTCTTGTGTTACAGGGGGTAAACCCTAAAATATACTTGAGATAAATCCTTAGTATTCTGGGGATAAACCCGTAAGTATTCTGGGGAAAATTCCAAATTTTCATGCGCTACAGGCGGGAGTGTATAAACTCCAAGACTTAGAAAGGTGAAAACCTTTAAACCTTAGAGAGTATGAAAATACCCTTTCGCGAGAGAGGGTGATCAATCCTCATATACCTTTAGGATCCAGGATATAGCCAACAATAACGAAATTGTCAGCCACTTTTACATGGACTGGTCCCGCTATCTTGAACTATCCCTGGATAACTTGCGCTTCAGTTGGGGTGTTTAAACCCAATTCGAGAGAAAGGCGAATACCTTTAAACCTGTGAAGGGATCAGGATCCCTTAAACGTGAGAGAGGGGGCCAATCCTCTAATCTTTCGTAGTATCCTGAGTGTGTATCCTGGAGCTATATCCTGAAGCATATACTGACACCCCTCTGATGCTTAAGTCAGTATTGGGTTTAATAGAATAAACAATATCAAATATATTAAAAGAGATAGAATTCATTCCATTCTGAGTTAGAAATTAAATTGTAAACTCACTTGAAATAGAGATTTAGGTGTATAGCATTCCGGGATCTTGGTAGCATATCCCCCTCCATATTCTTGAGTAGGTATGCTCCTTTCCCTGATTCTGATTCAATCTCATAGGTTCCTTCCCCCTTCGGAGCCAACTTTCAATCAGCAGGATTAGTAGTATTCTGAAAAGCCTTTCTTAATACCCAATCTCCAACCTGAAACCTTCTCGTCCTTATATTTTTGTTATATGCTATGGATATCTTCTGTTGATATGCTGCCATCCTTAGCTTTGCCGCATCTCTTGTCTCATCAATAGTATCCAATTCCTGGCATAGGGCTTCAGGATTCTGCTCAGGATCCCGGAGATTGGATCTCGCCGTAGGTATCACCATTTCTGTTGGGATCACTGCTTCTGCTCCAAATACTAAGGAGAATGGAGTTTGGCCAGTTGCACTTTTTACTGTCGTTCTATCAGCTCATAAAACAAAGGGTAATTCTTCTGCCCATCCCCCCTTCTTAGCTCCAAGTCTTTTCTTCAAGTTGTTGACAATTATCTTGTACGAGGATTCTGTTTGTCCGTTTGCTTGAGGATGTACCGGTGTGGATGTGATCATTTTAATTCCCCAACTCTTGCAAAAGTCAGTAGTCCTCTTGCTTATAAACTGAGAACCATTGTCAAAAATTATCTCAGCTGGTACTCCAAACCTAGTCAGGATATTTCTTTAATGAAGGATACTACTTCTTGGTCTCTAACTTGAACAAATGCTTCAGCTTCAACCCACTTAGAGAAATAATCAATCATTTCCAGCATGAAGACTTTTCCTCCTGGAGCCTTTGGCAATTTTCCTACTATATCCATTCCCCACTTCATGAATCGCCAAGGGGAAGCGATAGGGTAAAGTGGCTCAGCAGGTGGATGTAATATATTACCGTGTCTTTGACATGCATCACATCTTCGAGCATATTCTGTAGCATCTTTCCTCATCGTCGGCCAATAGTATCCTGTTCTTAATACCTTCGATAATAACGACCAGCCCCCAGTATGGTTACCACAATCGCCTTCGTGTATATCTTGAAGCACTTCTTTGGTTTCGGGTTCCTCCAAGCACCTCAGATATGGTCCTGCAAGAGATTTCTTATACAAAACATTATTTGTAATAGCGAATCGTGCTACCTTCATTCTAAAGGCCTTAGGATTTTCATCCTTTGGGATGTGTCCTTCCTTGAGATATCTCATGATTGGAGCCGTCCAAGACTTAGGATCCTCCTCGGGATACTCATCATCAGGATCCTGAATACTTACTAGTTCCTTATCCTGAGATTTGAGAAGATCCGTCGTAGGATACAGAATATGTAATATTGGTATTTGGGTTCCCTCCGGTATCCTGACTGATGATCCTAGATTTTCCAAGGCATCAGCTTCAGCATTATCCTCTCTCGGTACCTGTTCAAGTGTAAAAACATCGAAATATCCTGCTAATTTTTTGAGAATTTTGAGATACTCGATCATCTTCTCACCTTTAACTACATAGGTCCCATTAAAATGATTAGTAATTAACAAGGAATCAACAAATACTTGTAAACCCTTGATATTCATGCTCTTAGCCAATTCTAATCCTGCAATTAAAGCTTCATATTCTGCTTCATTATTAGTGGCAGGAAACTCACATCTAATAGCCTGGGGTAATATGTCCCCCTCTGGCGATTTTAGTAGTATACGCAAACCTACACCTCTTACATTAGATGCACCATCAGTATATAATGTCCAGGATTCTACATTTTCTCCTAGCTGTTGCACTTCTAGGTCTACTTCACTTTGAATATCACTACTGAAATCAGCCACAAAGTCAGCTAGAGCCTGAGACTTTATGGCATTTCTAGGTTCATATATTAGATCATAGGCGCTTAATTTCACTGACCACTTAGCCATCCTACCTGACATCTCGGGCTTCCTAAGCACATTTTAAACAGGATAGTTAGTAACTTGAATCCTATGTGTCTCAAAATAATGTCTAAGTTTTGTTGACACCATAACTAGGGCTAATATCAATTTTTCTAAATGAGAATATCTAGTTTCAGCATCTAATAAACTTTTACTAACATAATAGACAGGATACTGCTGACCTTCATGATCCTTTACAAGGACAGCACTTACTGCATTCCCTGATACTGCAAGATACAGGGATAATGGTTCACCATCCTCAGGCTTCATCAATAGAGGTGCGGTTGAAAGATACTACTTCAAATCCTGCAAGGCTGCTTCATGCTTCTCTACCCCTTCGACTTTCTTATTCTTCTTCAGGATATCATAAAATTCCTTGCATTTTTTCGAGGATCTTGAGATAAATCTGTTTAATGCTGCTACTCGCCCTGTTAATCTTTGAACATCTTTCATATTTGAAGTTGACTTGATATCCAAGATAGCTTTAATCTGCTCCGGGCTTGCTTCTATCCCCCTTTTCGTCACCATGTATCCTAGAAACTTTCCTGCTCCCACTCCAAAATGGCATTTGGCAGGATTTAGTTTCATGTTGTATTGGTTCAGGATATCGAATGATCCCTTAATATCCTGGAGGTGATCCTCAGCCTTTTTAGATTTTACTACCATGCCATCGATGTACACCTCCATGGTGTCCCCTAGCTTGTCTTTAAACATCATGTTCACCAATCTTTGGTATGTTGCACCTGCATTTTTTAAACCAAAAGGCATAGCGGTATAACAATAAATACCTGTCGGTGTCATGAAAGTAGTATCCTCCTGATCCGAGGGTTCCATTTGGATCTGTTGGAATCTTGAGGAGGCATCCATGAAGGTTAACATCTCGTGGCCAGCAGTAGCATCCACCATTGAATCAATATGAGGTAGAGGAAATGGGTCTTTGGGACAAGCTTTGTTCAAGACTATGTAATCTACACAGACTCTCCATTTCCCGTTTTTCTTTTGCACCACAACTACATTTGCCAGCCATTTGGGAAATTTCACTTCCCTAATCATCTTGCTCTTTAATAATCTTTCAACTTCTTCCTGAATGATTGCGTTCCGTTCTGGAGCAAACTTCCTTCGTTTCTGTTGGAAAGGCTTGAAAGACCTATCAATTCCGAGCTTGTGAGTTATAATATCCTTAGAAATACTTGCATATCCTCGTGTTTCCACGCGAATGTTGACATCCTGCATTTAAAAAAGTTAGTCAATTGGTTTTCAATATCCTGAGGGATATTGGTTCCCACGAGCACCGAGATATCCGGATTATCCTGATCCAGAATAATTTTCTTTACATCCTGTTCTGAAGCCTCCATGATATCCTGGCCTCGTATCTTTAATTGCTATGCTGCACTAGGCTTTGTCGAGGATTTCATCGAAGAAGAATAACACTCCTTTGCTTCCTACTGATCACTTTCCACCTTGACTACTCCCCAAGGGGTAGGGATCTTGATGCATTGATGATAGGTTGACGACACAACTTTCATATCATGGATCCAAGGCCTACCTAATATAATATTATAGCAGGATAAGGAGTCCATGACACAAAAGCGCTGCATTGAGTTGACCCCTTCAACATACACGGGCAACTTTATCTCCCATACGGTATTCCTGGCTTCTCCACTGAAACCAACAAGCACAGTGGACTTCGAAGTAATATCCATCGGGGATACATTCATACTCTTCAACGTTTCCGGCTGAATTATGTTGATGGAGCTACCATTATCCACCAGTATCCTGCGCACAAAATGGTTAGCAACATATAACATTATTACCAAAGCATCATGATGAGGATCCTGGACAGTATCCCTGTCATCGTTATCGAACGTGATCATTTTATCAGTTGTGAGGGATGACATCCTGGTTGGCTTATCTCCCCTCTCTGCCTTGGCTTCCTTCGCGTGCCTTTTCGCCGCAGAATATGATGTCCCGCAAATGTCGGATCCTCCTGAAATGAAATTAATTATCTTGGCATCCGCAGGAGGTGATGCTGCTCGTTCAGGTTCCTTCTCAGTATCCTGACCCTTATTCTTCTTTCTTCCCAGGAGATCCTTCAGATATCCCTTTCTCAAGAGATAGCTTATTTCTTTCCTTAGAGCAATGCAATCCTCATTAACATGTCCGGAATCCTTGTGGAAGGCACACCATTTGGACTTATCCTTCCAATCAGCTTTTTGTTGATTCTTCCGGGGCCATCTTGCTTTGTCTCCTAAACCCTGCATAGCATACATAAGTTCAAGTATATTAACTGAAAAACAATATTCAGACAACTCAGGATACTCCTCAGGTTCCTCATCTTCAACATGCTTCACTTTTTTGCTGTCATTTCTGCCATATGGCTTAGAGTGATATGGTTTATATGAAGATTTTGATTTCTTGTTGGTTGACTCATAGGTTGTGGATGAATTCATCCTCTCTTGCATCTTTTTGTCACCCTCCAACCGAATATATCTTAAAGCCCTGTTACGAGCTTCATCCAGATTCCTGCAAGGATTCATTAAAAGATCCTGGTAAAATTGAGAATCTTTTTGCAACCCCATATTGAAAGCCTGCACAGCTGTTGCAACATCAAGATGTGGGATATCTAAGGATTCCCGACTAAACTTGTTCATATAATCCCTCAAGGATTCCTGAGGTCCTTGGGTTATCCTATAAAGATCATTGGTTAGTTTCTCAAAACTTTGACTGCAAGAAAATTGACTATTAAATAAATTCACTAAATGAGCAAATGGTGTAATTGAGTGAGGAGGAACATTTAAGAGCCATTTTAAGGCTGATCCTATTAAGGAAGAACCAAAACCCTTGCATAGCCATGCTTCCTTGAGATCCGGAGGGATAGGGTTGATTTCCATCCTTTCCCTATACTGGGCAATATACTCCTCAGGATCCGTAGTTCCGTCATAGAGCTTCATGTTAGGGATCTGAAATCTTTTTGGGATTTCAGCATCACAAATAGGATAGGAAAACTAGGATATCCTGTGGCTGTCTTGGGATACTTCTGGAATTGGCTGGACAACTCCAGGTACACTGGATATCATGTTCTTTAATTTCTGAAGCTCCCTAGAAAATCCTGATGTCATACCTGCATCCTGCAAAGATCCAACACCATTAGTAGCAAGAGTATTATTATTATTATTAGATACGTTACCAGTCTGAAGATTCTGGCCATATCCTGAAGCATATCCTGAGCTTCTCACAGTTGACACCCTAACGGAAGAGGGTATCTTAGGAGTATGATTCTGAGAATGGCTAGGCACAATATTCCCCCTGTTATCCTCGGTATATACTGCAGAACTGAAGTTCAAAGCTCTGGGTTGCAAGGGAGTGACAGTATCCTCAGCGGGCCTGCTTGAGCTGGATTTCAAGAGTTGTATCTCTCTCATCAGCATCTGGTTGGTCTCCTGCTGCTGCCTCATCTGTTCCTGTACACTACCAAACAAATTTAGAATTTCTTCATTAGAGGCCAAAACAGGAGCAGATCCCTGAATATTGCGAGCGGGGATAACCAAGTAATGATTTTGCAAAAGCTTTTAGTAGAAATAGCACCACTTGCCCCATGGTGGGCGCCAAATTGTTTTGGTCAAAAATTACCGAAGCAATTAAGTGATCAAATTAGTTAAGTGAGGTAGTGTGCTAAGAATGTGTGTTGAAAATATGCTAAATAAGTTGACAGTTTTCAGGATACGGCTCAGGATATTGAGCTGTATCTACGATCAAACAATGAGCAAAAAAGTAAAGGGTGACACGGGATATATGAGGAAAGCCCTTGATCAATCTAGATCGTCGGCACAAAACCTCAGGAGCTGACAATCGCAGCTGCCTTGTTCTTCTTATTACTTCAAATGTCAGGATACAGTGCAGGATATGATGTGGATCGACTAAGTGTTACAATGTGATTTCGATACAAGTGTAAGTGTATTGTGAGTGTTTGCAGCTAGAGAGAAAGAGTGTACGAGAGATTGTGTGTGTTCTTATCTGGTCCGATCAATCTATTTATAGTAAAAAAGAAACTAACTAACTAGCCTATAAATCTGGGATATATGGAATATTCCCTTTGTGAACGTTGTAGTCCACGTCTTCCGGCTTCAACGTCCATAATCTAACTGATTTGCCCGAGTCTTGAGGAGAAGAAGTCCATTTGAACGTTAGAGACTTACACCATTTAATCTGCACGTGGGTTAATTAGTTATTACCAGGATATTGTATCAGGATGTTACCAATATCCTGATCCAGTATCCTGGTCACAAACAAAGTCAGAATATTAGTCGGGATATATGAATAGAAAACCACCCATAACAAAACCACGTAATGATTTTGCAAAAGTTTTTAGCAGAAATAGCACCACTTGCCCCACGGTGGGCGCCAAATTGTTTTGGTCAAAAATTACCGAAGCAATTAAGTGATCAAATTAGTTGAGTGAGGTAGTGTGCTAAGAATGTGTATAAAAAATATGCTGATTTAGTTGTTTGGAAAAATAGTTTTCAGGATACGGCTTAGGATATCGAGCTGTATCTACAATCAAACAATTAGCAAAAATGGTAAAGGGTGACACGGGATGTACGAGGAAAGCCTTTGATCAATCTAGATCGCCAGCACAAAACCTCAGGAGCTGACAATCGCAGCTGCCTTGTTCTTCTTATTACTTCAAATACCAGGATACAGTGCAGGATATGATGCGGATCGACTAAGTGTTACAATGCGATTTGAATATAAGTGTAAGTGTGTTGTGGGTGTTTGCAGCTAGAGAGCGAAAGTGTGCGAGAGATTGTATGTGTTCTTATCTGATCTGATCAATCCTATTTATATTAAAGTAAAACTAACTAACTAGCCTACAAATCCAGGATATATCGAATATTCCCTTTGTGAACGTTGTAGTCCACGTCTTCCGGCTTCAAATTCCATATTATAACAGATTTGCCCGAGTCTTTGGGAGAAGAAGTCTACTTGAACGTTATAGACCTGCACCATTAATCTGCACGTGACTTAATTAGTCACTACCAGGATATTGCATCAGGATGTTACCAATATCCTGATCCGGTATCCTGATCACAACAAAAGGAACATAGTCAGAATATTATTCAGGATATATAATTGGAAAATCACCCATAACAATGCCTGCTTAAACTTTTCTTCCATTGATTGTGTGATTAAAGTTTATTTCCATATTCCGCTGCATAATATATGTTTCATCTTTCCATTTCTTGTTAAACAAACACAATCTAAGAAACTCAGATCCTAACAATTGGTATTAGAGCTTTGGACAGTCAAATTTGATCTAACACTCATTTTGACGTAAAAGTTCAGCTCGAATTCATTGATACTTTCAGTTGTTCGTATTTAGTTGAAAAACAGAGTAAGGTATAATCACGTATAAAAGTTGATTATTCAAGATCTGTAAAACAACCAGAATGGCATCACAATCACACGACCCTCACAAAACAGGGACTCTTTTCAGACCACCGATGCTTGTCAGATCCGAGTACAACATCTGGCAGCGTCGGATGGGTCATGTCCTTGCACAACAAAATACCGGCTATTGGAAATCAGTTATGTCACACCCCGACCACGTAAAACAACAAATTGTGGCGGAAACATCGGGGAGTGTTGTAACAGAATCATTGTTTCATAACACATGGAAATTTGAAATTTTGTTTTATTGATTAAAAGAGTTACAATGTCTTAACAAACCAAGAAAACATAACATAATTAACTACTCTTGCGTCTTTTAATGTCACTAAGGCCCAAGTCCGCCTAAGTGTATCTTGATCAATCATATGCATCATTTCCTGAAACACATGTGAAAATAGGTACGTCAGCATAAAAATGTCTGTGAGATACATAGGTTTTATTGATTTAGGATTCATTACTTGTAAGTTTAAAGAAAATGTTTAACAAAAGTAGTCATGAACCTTATAAAATGTTTTTGTTTTATAAATCATATAAAAATCGATAAGGAAACAGATGATATAAAAGAAATATGTATGGTTATGTAAATAACCAAGTAAAAATGAATTTGTATAAAATGTGTTATTTGTAAAACAAAGTTTTGTAAAGATATATTAATTGTGTAAAATGTAATATTTCAAAATTGAAATGGTTTAAATAACGCTACGATATGTAATATCATAAAAGCACTTATATATAGGAAGTACCAGCGGCGTATCCACCATGCTTTTATCATATTACACACGTCTCGTTACTTAAATCACTTACCAAACAAACCACCAATGTAAAAATGTTTATGTATAATCAAATGTCAAAATGTTTGTGTGAAAACCATGTCTAATGTCAAATGTAAATCATGAAATGTGTAAACAAATATCATGTATGATAAGCAAAAAGTGACTACTTAATCATATGTAAAAAAATGTACAAAACAAAGTATTTGAATAAATCAAAAGTTATGCTTTGTAAAATAATGCATGCTTTACTGATACAAACATTTATGCGGTATTGTGAAAATGCATACATTCAAGCCTTGAGACTGTGGCGATAAACCCTTAAATAAATTAAAGGTTTATCTGAGTTATGTGTATCGAATTCGGTCATTCCTTCCATCCAAACATACCTAGGATGTCAGGAACGGGAGTTGTCAATTCCTATGGTACCACTACCTACTAACGAACGGTGTAGCTAATGTTAATGAATGTATTTTTATCCCATTTAAACAAACCAAATGTCATACCAAAATGTAAGCATGTTTTATGAAAATAATGTACTAAGTATGCAACAAATGAACATACGTAGCATGAAATGTAATGAAAAACGATGTACTAAGTATGCACTAAATGGACAAACATAGCATAAAATGTAATGTAAAACGATGTACTAAGTATGCACTAAATGGACATACATAGCATAAAATGTAATGTAAAACGATGTACTAAGTATGCACTAAATGAACATACATAGCATAAAATGTAATGTAAAATGATGTACTAAGTATGCATCTAATGGACATACATAACAAAAACACAATGAAATCATGTACTATAAGTGTACTAATGAACATAACAAGCATATGATATGAAAACATGGAAAGCACGAAAGTAACAAGTAGGCACATGTGTTTCACCACAATATGTTTGAAAAACAGTAAAGGAGGGGACTATGTACTCACTTGAGGGTGCTTAGATGTCTTGAACAACAACCAAGCAAAGCTAGAGGGATCACGGAATCAAACGTCACCTAATATAGGTAACTATGTTAATAAACGGACCTAAATCAGAGGATCGGATAAAATGAGGTTTCGTAAACCAAATGAGTCTAGGGACTCATGTGATATGGTTTAACAAATCCTACATTCTAAAACGAAACCTATCCTAAGTGCTTACGACCCATTACAACCCGTTTAGGTAGCTTACGCTACTTTAACACGTCGTTCGCGTAAAACGTGTTCGGACCACCTAGCTAGTCCTATGACAAGTATTATATACCTTAACATGTCTAATAATGTTACCTAATCAGTTTAGATGTCAAAATTTATGTTACATATGCTTAAATGAATTTATGCGCAAAAAGGGCGTTTTGGTCATTTTCCTAAGGCATATAAACTACCTATCATACAACTAACTAAACGTTGTGACCATAAGGTATAACCTCGGAAGGTTATTCCCTATACAACTATGGTCACCTAAATATGTTTGGTCGGATCCTAATGATCGACCAAACGGGTCGGGTTTGAAAGTCTAAGCGGTTGTTTAGACCGCTTGCCTTTACGACCCTATATAAGCACTAAACCTAAAGTGACGAGCTAAACATGTTAAATCATGTTTAACGAAGTTTGAAAACAGGTTTGGTATCAAAACAAAGGGTCTTGATACCTAAAAGTAGTTTGGTTACAAAATACGCAAGAATACGCATTTTGGCCGAAACTACGACTCGTCACTATGCCTAAATAACGTGGTAATCAGTAGGTATAGTCACAAGAGACTAAAACCATCGTGATTACGCTCAAGTTATGAAGTTCAAACGAACTTCATGTTGACCATAAACTGGTCAATGCAGAAAGTCAAACAAAGTTTGACTTTCACGCTAAAAATGCGTAAAAGAACGAAAGAATACTTACAAAAGGTCCAAGAATGGAAGTTTGACCCGATTATTCTCAGGTATGAAGTGTAATCACTTCAACTTAGAGAGCAATCAGATCAAGTGTGGGTTTGAGCAAATGGGGGTGGGGTATTTAAAGGAAAACCAAGACCGTTAGGATCGTGCTTCGATCTAGGTCGTCCAAGTGTGCCCCCTGATTTGTAATACCTTGGGCACTCCAAAACAACCCCTAGAATGCACAAAAACCATTTGCACATGCTAGAAATAGCTGGATCAGGCTGTAAAATGGTTTTTGCAGGTTTGATGATCTTACACGGGCCGCGTAAGAGAAGGCCCTGGGCTTACGCGCCCCGCCTGAACTTCTGATCAGCAAACAAGGGGACATGAAACATGCTCAAAGCTTTTAAGCCCCGTTTTGACACGTTTCAGGCCCGTTAAGCCAATTTCAAGGCTCTAAAATGAGGCCTAAACATAGGGGACATGAAACATGCTCAAAAATATGTCGGATGTCGGTTCGTTTGGTCGTACGATCACGTTATTCGGTTAATTACGACGAAACACGAACGAACGCGAAAAACGATCCAAATGACGCGACGAATGGATTTTTATCATGCCAATCACTAAAATAAAATATTTTAATGATTACATAAATTTTTGGATCTTCGGATGTATTCAGAACGTAAGATATGCGCGCAAATGCAAACTTATGCACTTTTTGACGCTTTTAGTCCCTGAATGAGCATAAGGTTTATTTTTGCGCACCAAACACCTCAAAGCCAATTTCTAAGCTATGTAAAGGATATTTAGGGTATATTTATCTTATGATCAAGTTATGGAATGTTCGTTACAGTACGAATCGGCATACTTTCGCAGTTTGTTAATTTTAGTCCCTGTAAGCGAATAAACTTGATTTCGACACACCAAACCTTCCAAAACTTATTTCTACGTTATGTAAAGGTTATTTAAGTTATGTTAAGCCTATGTCACTGTTCCAAGGCATTTTTCGCGTTAAACTGATTACGTTTACGCATCAGTGCGCGTATAACTTTCTAGAAAGCGATTTAGAGCTCGAAATCGAACGAGAATAGATATGTGCAAACGATACACATATTTATACAAATCCCAAATATGAAACAAAATATTTAATTGATTTGGTACTTGTTTGATGCCTGTGGAGGCACAGGTGTCACAAGTTATCTATGGACCACACGTTCCTATGGTTCCTAGTGCTGACGATCCCAAAAGCTTTGTGCCTAAAAGCCTAGAAAACTACTAAGAACAAGATTTTCAAAAAATTGAACAAGATGCAAAGGCTTTTAGCATAGTAGCTTCAGCTCTTCCAAATGACATTTAATCTGGACTGTTACGCTGTAATAGTGCCAAAGAGCTATGGAATGCCCTAAAAGAATAGTTCGGTGGTACAGAAGAGGTGATAGAAAATAACAGATAAGTTTTGAACCAACAGCATGAAACCTTTTGTCATGTGAAAGGAGAATCTCTAACACAGCAATTTGAACGTTTTAGTTGTCTCATTAGTGAATTGAAACTTGTTAAAGTTGAACTGACAAAATCAACCATAAATAGCAGGTTTCTAAGGTCACTTACTGAAAAATGGGACACAATTGCTTTTGTAGCCAGAAATTCAGTTGGGTTCAAAGACTTAACACTGACTCAACTTCATGATTGACTTCTCACCTATGAGAGAGAGTTGAAACAGAAAACGAAGTTACAAGAGTCAGGGAAGGTTGCTGATGACTACTCTTTTGGTAGCACAGCACTTCTTGGTCAAGAGGATTCTGGAAGTAGTAAGGATCAGAGTTATGATCATTACATTGACATAACTGCTGGTGGAGCTTTTAACAACTCTTATTCTTACTCAGCTAACTATGCTTTCACAGCTAGTAGTGGAAACCAGAATTCTGACAATCTATGCTTTGAACTCAATGATCTCCAGCATTTTGATCCCACTGATCTGGAGGAAATGGACATATTGCATCAATTGGCACTAATGAGTGAAAGAACCAACAAGTTTTAAAAAAGAACAGGGAGAAAATTTCCAGGGTTACATGGGAACTTGAAAGTTGGGTTGGATAAATCAAAGCTAAAGTGCTACAAGTGTAACAGGCTAGGACACTTTGCTAGAGAGTGTAGAAGTAACCAAAACAGTGGACCAATCATAACACATCCTAGCCCTAGACCTCAAAACTCACAAAACTCACAAAACACTGTGCACTATTACCAAAATACCCCTGCTGCTCATGTAAACACTGCTCATTATGCACACCATGTAACACCTGTTCCAGTGCAATATGTTCAATCCACTATTCCTCAAATACAATATGTCCAAGCCCCAGTTTCTTAGGTCCAAGTGCAACAACCTGCACAACATGCTACACAAACATATGCTCCAGCAGAGGCCAGTTAGCAAAGCTTCTTTACCCAAGGCTTTGTTGATTGGAATAGCATGCCTGGTGAATTAACTGATGAAAACTTTGCTCTATTTGCTAAAAATGATGCTCCGGTTGATGAATTCTGTTTTGTAGCATTAGAGTCAATTCCTGAATGGCTGGAAACTGAAGAAGGATGATGAGATTGCTAAAGCAGTGGTTACTGTTGTTGTTGGTGAACATCTGATGGAGAAAGAAGTCAAACCACTGTTAGAGCCTCTTGCTGACCCATGGTGTAAGGAAGAAGGTGAAGAGAAGAAAAAGGAGGACAACAGTGCTTGTGAAACTGTGTGATTGTGCCATGATGGCTGCAACTAAGGTATCACCTCAGGTCTTGCAAAACCTATGTTTAGACAAATAGATCATAGCATTTGCTCATGTTAAAGAGGTGAATGAAAACCTTAGAGACAAGATATTAAAAGATGAAATACAATTTGAAAGGTATGTTAAAGAACTTAAAAACAAATTGTTTGAAAAAGAAAGTGAAATTTGCAGCCTAAAGCATGAGCATAGCATAACCAAGGACCAACTCCAGGGCATAATAGAAAAATATCAAACCTGTAAAAAGGAGTTGGAATCCACCCAAATCACATGTGTAAAATGGGTGGAATCCTACAAAGGTTATGAAGTTATTCTTGAAAAACAGATCAAAAGCAATGTAAAATTTGGCATAGGTTTCAGAAAAAATGACCAAGTTGAAAACACTGCTGCAAATGTGTCTATTCAAAACACTATTGAGATAAGACCAACTAACAAGGATGGTCAAGAAATAAAAATAACTGATAAAAATGGTAACAAGATCACTCTTGAAAGACTAGAGGTGTCCTCAACTTTTGAGGAGCTTGAAAAGTACCAATTTAAACCTACTTGGTCAGATGAGTGTGACATCCTTGAAAACTTCAAACCCATGGACTTTTCAACAGTTGAAGGTGTAAAAGCACCTAAGGCAAAAGTAATTCCTCTTAAGGACATCCCAACAGTGGTTCAAAACTATGTTGCAAAGGAGTCTGAAAAGAAGAAAAGGAGAGAAAAGGTTAAAAACTTGTTTTGTGACTTTTGTGAAAAGAAAAATCATTCAACAAATGATTGTTTTCATTTAAAATCCTATGACATTAACAAAACAAGCATCATTAAGCCTTCAAATAGTTGTTCTGTCTGTGGTAAAACTAACCATGTCACTCAGGAGTGTGTGTATCTCAAGACCTTTGATGTCAAAAGAAATGAGTACACATCAAAAACACCCATGAGCTCATCAAAACAACCTGTCATGAAACAACCATTTTTATCTGTCCAAACAGCTGTTGCAAAACAGCTGAACAAAAACACTGCCCCAAGAGATATGCAAGTGACAGATGCACCAGCTGCTAACCAATTCCAAAGAGGAAAAGGTCAACCAACATACCCAAGGGTCCCACATGTTTATGAGGCCTACAAAAGGCCCCCTAAACCAAAAGTGAATAGGCATCCTTATGGTCCACAACAATGGTAAGAAAAACAAATTTCAAAATCTGTTCAATCCCCTGATCTAACCACTGTCCATGTTCCTGGATTTGACTCTGACACTGTTGTGACCCCATCCAATGCCTTATTAGCTTTGGAGACCCTCCTGAACTAATTATTTACTTGATGTGTAGGGAGCTTCTGCATGCTCAGATAGTCTTTGGTATGTAGCTAGTGGAGGCTCCAGGCACATGACTGGATGTAGAGCCTTACTCAAAGAATTCAAAACTCATGGAGGGGGTGATATATCTTTTGGTAATAATAGTAAGGGTAAGGTTTTGGGGTCTGGAACAGTTTAGTCTGTAAAGGTCAAGTTTGAAAATGTTAATTTGATTGATAATCTGAAATTCAACCTCCTCAGTGTCGCACAAATGAGTGACAAAGGCTATGGGTCATTCTTTACTAAGGAGAGTTGCAAAATTGTTGGACCAGAAATGGTCAAAAAGATTGAAGAAATAATAGCCAATGGAAAAACCCAACTTGTTGCTCAAAGGGGTGGCAATGTTTATGTAGTTGATTTGTCAAAAGAGAGCCCTATGACTGATGTCTGTCTGATCTCAGCTGCCGCTAACAAAGAGACAGAATTATGGCACAGAAGATTGCGGCACACAAATCTCAAGACAATCACTTGTTTGTCAAGACAAGGCCACAAAAATTGTTCACCTGTCCTGAGCATTGTGTTTCCTGTTTAAAAGGCAAACAACATAAAAGCTCATTTAAGTCGATTGAAGAGTCCAAAACAACCAAGTGCTTGCAAATACTGCACATGGATTTGTTTGGCCCAGTAAAAATCATGAGCCTTAAAAAGAAAAGATATTGTTTGGTAATTGTAGATGATTTTTCTAGGTTTACATGGACTTATTTCTTACATTCTAAAGATGGGACTGCATACATTTTGCAAGACTTTGTCAAACAGGTTGAAAAGCAATTTGACTTGCCAGTAAAAGTCTTTAGGAGTGACAATGGCACAGAATTCAGAAATAGGGAGTTGGATGAGTTTTGTGTGTCAAAAGGGATTGTAAGGCAGTACAGCATCCCAAGGACACCAGAACAAAATGGGGTTGTTGAAAGGAAGAACAGAACATTGTTTGAAGCAGCCAGAACCATGCCTGCAGATTCAGGTTTGCCACTAACTTTCTGGGCAGAGGCTGTAAACACTGCTTGCTATGTCCAGAACAGAGTTTTCATCAACCCCAGGCATCAAAAGACTGCCTATGAAATTCTGTATAAAATTAAACCACTAATCTCATACTTCAAAGTCTTTGGCTGCCCAAGTTTCATTTTAAACTTAAAAGATTCAATCTCAAAGTTCAAAGCCAAAGTAGATTGTGGTTACCATCTGGGATACTCAACCACTGCTAAGGCTTATAAAGTGTTTGACACTAGGACTAAGTGTGTGGAAGAGACTTTGAATGTTAAGTTCAATGAACTTTCATCTCTGAAAATCCCAGCAAATCCTGCTGAATTGTTTGTTTTAGATAAATTCACTTTTGAAGATCTGTCTGTCAAGATTAACCATGCAGGTGCACCACAATCTCCACCATCAGACAATGGATACGAAGTTGTGATTCCACAACAGAAATTCACATCCCTAACCAGAGCAGCAGATGTTCAAAACAGCTGTCAAAGCTCAACCACTGCTACATCAACAGTTGTTGACCAAAGTAGCCCTTCAACCTCTGTCACCATATCCTCAACCACTGTTGATAAAAATCTACCAACAGTGGATAAAAATCAACATTGTGTCACACCAATTCCACCCATACCTCCACCTCCATTCCAAACAGATGTTGGATCATCAAAGTCACCAACAGATGTTAGCTCAAATGATTCACATCTGCAGCCTTCACCATTTAATGCCATTGTTCCATACCAGGGAGATTTAATCTTCTTAAAATCCCATCCACCAGATCGAATCATTGGCAACATCAATGAAGGGGTTCTCACCAGAAGTCAATCACAAAACAACTGTCTTTTTGTTGTCTTTCTATCACTCCATCAACCAGTAAAGTACCAAGAGACACTGAAAGACAACAGTTGGGTAGAAGCCATGCAGGAAGAGCTCCAACAGTTTAAAAGACAACAAGTATGGGAACTTGTACCATTGCCAGAGAATGTGAGTCCTATTGGCACAAAGTGGGTCTTCAAAAATAAAACTGATGAAAGGGGCATTGTTGTCAAGAATAAAGCTAGGCTTATGGTTCAAGGTTTCAGACAGGAAGAGGGCATTGATTATGATGAAACTTTTGCCCTTGTAGCAAGATTGGAAGCTATCAGACTGTTCCTGGCCTTTGCTGTCAATCACAACATAAAGGTGTTTCAAATGGATATCAAATGTGCATTCCTCTATGGTAAGATTCAAGAAGAGGTATATGTTTGTCAACCTCCTGGTTTTGAGGATCCATTTTATCCAAATCATGTCTACAAGCTAAATAAAGCCTTGTATGGCCTGAAACAAGCACCTAGAGCCTGGTATGAAACTCTATCCACTTTTCTAATCTCTATTGGTTTCACAAGAGGCAAAATTGACAAAACACTGTTTTAAAATGGATAGGAAAAGATTTGATGATTGTCCAGATTTATTTGGATGACATCATTTTTGGAAGCACGTGTACTAAAATGTGTGAAGAGTTCAGGAGACTCATGACAGCTGAGTTTGAGATGAGTGCAATGGGTGAACTACAGTGCTTTCTTGGTCTCCAAGTAAAGCAACTGCAAAATGGTACTTTCATTCATCAAGGCAAATATGCCAAAGAACTTTTAAACAAATTTGAGATGAATGATTGCAAACCATGTAGTACACCCATGGCAACCACAAAGATATTCATGTCTGATGAAAAGGATGATTTGGTTGATCAAACTCTTTATAGAAGCATGATTGGGTCTTTATTGTACCTAACTGCATCTAGGCCAGACATCATGTTTGCAACATGTGTTTGTGCAAGATCCCAATCAGCCCTTAGAAAGTCAAACCTTATTGCTGTAAAAAGGATATTCAGATACATAAAAGGTGCTCCCATACTTGGTATCTGGTATCCAGCTGATGGAAATATCAAGCTTTCAGGTTTTTCAGACAATGACTTTGCTGGATGTAACACAACAAGGAAGTCTACTTCAGGAGGGTGCCAATTCCTAGGCAAATGCTTAGTGTCTTGGCAAAGCAAAAAGCAAGCAGCTGTTTCAACATCCACTGCTGAGGCAGAATATATTGCTGCTGCAAGTTGCACAGCCCAACTGTTATGGCTTCAAAATCAACTGCTGGATTTTGGTATAACTACTTTAAAGACACCTCTTATGTTGGATAGTCAAGCAGCTGAAAATATCATCAAAAATCCAGTCTCATATTCAACCACCAAGCACATTGATATCAGACATCACTTTGTGATGGATTGCTAGGAAAAAGGTTTGATTTCTCTGCATCATGTTCCAACTAAGGATCAGCTGGTAGATGTGCTAACAAAAGCATTAGGCACATCCACCTTTGAAAGCTTGATCTCTAGAATTGGCATGCTGAACATGGAATAACAGGCACAATCCTGTTTTTCTATGAATAAAGCATCAAAATGTTTTCAGAAAATCAAAAATCCATCCTTAAAAATAGTTAAAAATGAAAGTTTTCATTAATCCTTAAAAGTCTGTTGTAACCACTGTTTGGTTCAAACATCTGATTGGTAAAAGTTATCCACTGCTGAAAGACAACCTATGTTTCTTCATTCTTCATGTTGACCACTGATTGACCAAACATCATTTTTTCAAAGACTGTTGCCTATCCACTGATAGTCAAAAACAACCACTGCTCACATTCTTATTGTTGACATCCACTAATATTGTCCATCAGTGGTTTCCTAAACAACTGTCATCCATTTTCATCAGAGGTTGTCACGTGGACAGATCTTAGCCGTCCGATTTTTGTAACCGTTGCCACATCAGCATTCACTTTTCACTTTATCAAACCATGATTAAAACCCCAATTTGAGGTTACACTGCCGTATCGAATTCAAAATTCCTTCAAAAATGGTTTCCATCTTTCATTCTTCTTCTCCGACTCGCAAAATTCTTTGAATCACCATGGCTCTTGCTCTCAAAAACCCTCATAACTATCTATGTACACTTGAGAAAACAAGTTAAAACACTGATTTCCACTCAATCATCGATGCTCTGTCTTCTTCAAAGTAAAAAACCTTGTTGACCTGCAACGCACCTATCTATCAAGAACCCCTACGAGATTTTTGGAAAAATGCTTCTTTGGAAATCCAAGATAAAAAGCCTTGGGCCATTACCTCAAAAGTAGGTGAAATTCTAGTTTCAATCGCACCACAAACCATATCTGAGGTTTTTGAGATGAATGATCGTACAGGTAAAAATTCTTTTCCTAAAGATGAGTATCAGACAGATCTGATCGAAAGAGGGTATGTCGGACAAATGACTAAAGCTACTTTGCAAAAGGGAAATTTCCCACCTCCCATGAAATTTTTGTTTCATACCCTACTCATGTGTGTTTCAAACAAAACAACAGCTTTCAATGAAATTCCATTGAAAATCCAATACTTGGGATATGCTATCATGGTAGAAGTTGATTTTAATTACTCCCAAGAGATTTTAAATGATTTGGTTAAAAATGTTAATAATATAAAAAAAAGAAGAAACCATTTTTGCTGTTTCCAGGATTTTTAAGTTATTATTTACAAAAGAAAATCCCAAAGGATAGTGCACAAGTGCTTATCCAAGGTGCTTCTTGTCAAATCAACAGCCTTTCTTCTGAAACTTTTACAAGGCTGTCAGAGTCAAAATATGTTGAAACACAAACAGAGGAGCCTGAGCAAACTTTGGATGCGTCCACATCTGCTCCTCAGGTTTCTGCTGTTGAGCCCACTGCTCTTGGTGAACACAGCAGCACAACCACTGTTGTGCAACCCACACCAAAAACTCCCAAAAAGACCAAAAAGAAAATATCCAAAAAGCCCCCAAACCTTCTAAAAGGGACCTTCTGGAAGATGAGATCCCAGAAGTTAATCCAGTGACAACACAAATGTCACAAACAACCACTGTTGCTACTTCCTCACAACAGTTGGAAAGATCTCTACCTCAGGCCTCAACTCTTCCTGCTTCCTCACAAAAGGAACATGTTATAAACATAGGGACACCACTCTATGATACATTACGCTCACTTGAGAGTATGTTCAATAGCCCTGCTCCTGGGATAAATTCTCTTTCCACTCCTATCCCTACAATCACATTACCACCCACCATTTTACCTCTATTGAAAGAATTGGATATGGATAAGACACTAATCAGTTCTTCTCAACAACCTATCGCTGAGAATATACCCCAACAAGTGACTGAGTCTGATGCCTCTACCATTGCTAACCCATCAACAGTTGAGGAGGTTACACCGCTAGAGTTACATGTAACTCTTGGTGGTAGTTCAAGTGGAGCAGCTACTACAGGTGTTGAATCCACTGATTTACACCTGGATAGTAGTTTCATTAGTCAGACTCCCTTGAAGGCAAGTTCTTCCTTGGTAACCATGGTAACCACTAGTGTGTTTACTAAGGTAACCACTGCTGAAGAAAGAAGTCCCCGGTACGAAGAAAAAGGGGCATCAGTGGACGAACCATTGGAGACTTCTCCTGGTCCAAATGCTGATACAACCACTGCTGGTGGGAAATCAAATGATCCCATTAAATTGGGTGATGGTTTAAAATATCAGGATTTGACGGAGAGAGTTACCAATATTGAAACATCTGTGGCAGTTATCAAAAATATGCTGCAACAGTTGTTACAATCATCAAAGTCTCAATCCACTGTTTCATCATCTACTACCACAACAAGTGAGCTATGGCAACTCCTACAACCTCTGCTTCATCAACAAAGAAAATATGCTGATCAACAACATGAAATACAGTTACAACTATTCAGAAATATGATGGATGTAAGGTATAAGGACACTCAAGCTGATATTAAAGCCATCAAAGCTCAGTTACTCTAAACCACTAGTACTTTTCCTCCTACAATTATCTATGTAGACACTGATGATGCCAAAAAGGGGGAGAAAGGAAAGAAAGGAAAGGAAGGTTTACATCTAGAGCCTGATCCAAAAGCTAAACCTGTTGTACAGATTACACAGCCAGGTGGTACAAAGAAGGTTGATGTGATTCTCAACCTATTTGCTGAAGAAAAAGCAAAAGGAAAAGAGAGAATGGAACAAAAGGGTTCTGTAAGATTTGCAGAAGAAAAGAAAGTTCTGATGGCAAAGGAAGAGCAGGGTACTTCAAAAAGTAAAAGAACTACCAGAAAGGTCAGCAAACCCACTTCCACACCTTCCAAACCCACTGAACAACCTTCTGGAATCCCCAAAAGTTCCTCACCTCAAACCACAAAGCCAACAGATGTTGAGACACATGGTATATCAATAACTGTTTATACATCAGTGGTTTCAATTGATGTTGTTTCAACCAATGCTCTTACCACTTTCCAACCACCACTAAACCAAAGTCAACACCACCATCACAAAAACCTCCTGCCAAAAAGCAAAAGACAACTGTTGACACTTCAACAGTTGTGATGACAACAGTGGTTGAAACGCCAGTTGTTTCAACAGCAGTTAATCAACCATCCAACACTTCAAACATTTCTTCCCAAGCCTTAATCATTTCTGTTCCAAAATCCCAACTAAAAATTCCTTCACCCAAAAAGGTTATACCAGAAAAAGAAAATTTCAGGTACATGATGATGACATACCAGCACCTATTCCTATTTCATCTGCACCATTCAATCAAACCAAACCTCAACCATTCATTCCTCCAAAATTCGCAAACCCAATCACTGATCCAAAAACACTTGAAGGACATGATCCTGCAAGGGTTGTTCCATTAGCAGCAAACTACCCACTGGAATTGCATGCAGTTAAAAATGAAATGAGGTAATTCTACACACTGGATGATCCTGCAAAAAAGAAAATTCGCTTCTCTCTGTGGTTTCAGACCACCAAAGAACTTGGATGAGTATTTAAAACTCAAATTAAAGCAAGCTGAATTACAAGCCAAGTATGAAGGCCAGGGAGAGAATGATAGGAGCATCTCAAGTCGAATGCAACTTCTACTTAGTAAAGTCAAAATGTTGGAAGACTATGCAAGAGACTTAAGTAAAGAGATGTCTAATTTACCACCAGATGCTGACCTACAAAAGGAGATGAGAAAAGACCTCTTAGAGCTGATCATAAGAGAAAATTTCAACCCTGCCATGGTTGAGTAATTTAAAGTCTGGCAACTCAATGCTCTAAAAGGTGAAGCAAACATAATTGAAAGGATAAAAAATGATCCAGGTATGAAAAGATCTGCACCAAATTGGAATAAATACAAAAAGGTAATTGCTGATCTTACCTTGGAGTACAAAAGAAAGAAGCAAGAGTTGGTTGCAGCCAAATTTGGTACAGCTAAAGCCATAGCAAAATGGTTAAGGCAATACACTGACATGGTGTATGAGAAGCTGGAAAGACAAAGAGAAACAGATCCTAAACTTCCAAAGAAAACAGCATACAGAACCGAGAAAACTGATGAGTCTCAGCAGCAGGCCCTCACTTTAAAAACATTGTTCACATCATCTGACACTTCCATCATTGCTTTGAATCAAAGGAAGAGGCAAAAATAGACTGATGTAGAAGATGCAGAAAATGAAGCTGTATATATGAAAAAGGCCATCAAAAGAATGATTGAAGAGGATCCTGACTCAGCAAAGTTACAGGAAATTGCTAAAAGATTTTTTAGCAGGCCTTCATCTCCAAACTCATCAACAATAAAAACTCTCCCAAGAAACCCACTGAACTCAAAAATACTAAAGTGGAAGTCTGATCAAAAGACCCACGTATTGACCTTGCTCAAGTCCAGTGGAGAAGTTAAGCAGATATCAAGGGAGGATGCACTTGGCCTGAGTGTGGCTGACCTCCAAGATCTTTTAGAGCTTTAACTTTTCAGGGATGAGGATGATGAAGATTCCCTTAACTTTGAACTTCAATTCAAGGGTCAAGTTAGGGAAATGTTGATGAGACAATAAAGATCTTAAATAATGAAGTGTTTTGGCATCATCTGTTCCAGGGAGAGATTATTGGGATTGAACCCTACAAAGGAACAGATGATATGAAAAGCCAAAACTGGTTCAGAACAGTGGATCATAATAAGCAGTGCTTGTACAAAGACTTTCCCCTTGACAGTGGTTATCCAGCAACTGATAGACTCCAAGCACTGATCCTCACAACTGTTGTTATCCAAAGTACTGATGAAGAATAAAAGACTGAAGCTCAATCTATTGATGTGTCCCAAGCACTGTTGAAGACCAAAGCTCTGCTCATCCTAAGAACTGATCATCTTATGAAGAAAGCACTGATACTCAACTTCAGTGCTTAGGCTCAACAATGGAATGAAGAATCAGTAGTTTATATTGTCAGTGTTTATGTAAACATTGTTTAATGTAGTCAGTGGTTGTATGTAACAGTGCTTAGAGTTTGTTAGGTGGTTAGATGTCACTTTCATGGTGACGTCAGCAAAGATGCTCAATGGTTTGGGTTGTACTATAAATAGAACAGTACTTTGTACTGTTCCATCAGCTCTTTCACCACAAGTCATTCTGTACGAACAAATCACTGAGCTCAGGCTGAGGGGGAGTTGAGTGCATGTATGCATAATTGAGTCTTGTAACAAATACAATCATTCGATTAATGAAATCATGCCTGCTTAAACTTTTCTTCCATTGATTGTGTGATTAAAGTTTATTTCCATATTTCGCTGCACAATATCTGTTTCATCTTTCCATTTCTTGTTAAACAAACACAATCTAAGAAACTTAGATCCTAACAATTGGTATCATATCTTTGGACAGTCAAATTTGATCTAACAATCATTTTGACGTAAAAGTTCAGCTCGAATTCATTGATACTTTCAGTTGTTCGTATTTAGTTGAAAAATAGAGTAAGGTATAATCACGTATAAAAGTTGATTATTCAAGATCTTTAAAACAACCAGAATGGCATCACAATCACACGACCCTCACAACACAGGGACTCTTTTCAAACGACCGATGCTTGTCAGATCCGTGTACAACATCTGGCAGTGTCGAATGGGTCATGTCCTTGCACACCAAAATACCGGCTGTTGGAAATCAGTTATCTATGGACCACACGTTCCTATGGTTCCTAGTGCTGAGGATCCCAAAAGCTTTGCGCCTAAAAGCCTAGAAAACTACTCAGAACAAGATTTTCAAAATATCGAACTAGATGTAAAGGCTTTTAGCATAGTAGCTTCAGCTCTTCCAAATGACATTTATGCTGGACTGTTACACTGTAATAGTGCCAAAGAGCTGTGGGATGCCCTAAAAGAACAGTTTGGTGGTACAGAAGAGGTGATAGAAAATAACAGAGAAGTTTTGAACCAACAGTATGAAACCTTTTGTCATGTGAAAGGAGAATCTCTAACACAACAATTTGAACGTTTTAGTTGTCTCATTAGTGAACTGAAACTTATTAAAGTTGAACTTACAAAATCAACCGTAAATAGCAGGTTTCTAAGGTCACTTCCTGAAAAATGGGACACAATTGCTTTTGTAACCAGAAATTTAGTTGGGTTCAAAGACTTAACACTGACTCAACTTCATGATCGACTTCTCACCTATGAGAGATAGTTGAATCAGAAAAAGAAGTTACAAGAGTCAGGGAAGGTTACTGATGACTACTCTTTTGGTAGCACAGCACTTATTGGTCAAGAGGATTCTGGTAGTAGTAAGGATCAGAGTTATGATCATTACATTGACATAACTGCTGGTGGAGCTTTTAACAACTCTGATTCTTACTCAGCTAACTATGCTTTCACAGCTAGTAGTGAAAACCAGAATTCTGACAATCTATGCTTTGAACTCAATGATCTCCAACATTTTGGTCCCACTGATCTGGAGGAATTGGACATATTGCATCAATTGGCATTGCTGAGCGTAAGAACCAGCAAGTTTTATAAAAGAACAGGGAGAAAATTTCCAGGGTTACATGGGAACTTGAAAGTTGGGTTGGATAAATCAAAGCTAAAGTGCTACAAGTGTAACATGCTAGGACACTTTGCTAGAGAATATAGAAGTAACCAAAACAGTGGACCAATCATAACACACCCTTGCCCTAGACCTCAAAACTCACAAAACACTGTGCACTATTACCAAAATACCCCTACTGGTCATGTAAACGCTGCTCATTATGCACACCCTGTAACACCTGTTCCAGTGCAATATGTTCAAACCATTATTCCTCAAATACAATATGTCCAAGCCCCAGTTTCTCAGGTCCAAGTGCAACAACCTGCACAACATGCTGCATAAACATCTGCTCCAGCAGAGGCCAGTTAGCAAAGCTTCTTTACCCAAGGCTTTGTTGGTTGGAGTAGCATGCCTGATGAATTAACTGATGAAAACTTTGATCTATTTGCTAAAAATGATGCTCCTGTTGATGAATTTTGTTTTGTAGCATTAGAGTCAATTCCTGAAGGGCTGGAAACTGAAGAAGGAGAATCCAGTGCTGAAATAGTGGATGAGATTGCTGAAGCAGTGGTTACTGCTTTGTTGGTGAACATCTGATGGAGAAGGAAGTCAAACATAGAGCCTCTTGCTAACCCCTGGTGTAAGGAAGAAAGTGAAGAGAAGAAAAAGGATGACAATAGTGCTTGTGAAACTGTGTGTGATTGTGCCATGATGGCTGCAACTAAGGTATCACCTCAGGTCTTGCAAAACCTATGTTCAGACAAATGCATCATAGCATTTGCTAATGTTAAAGAGGTGAATGAAAACCTTAGAGACAAGATATTAAAAGATGAAATACAATTTGAAAGGTCTTTTAAAGAACTTAAAAACAAATTGTTTGAAAAAGAAAGTGAAATTTGCAGCTTTAAGCATGAGCATAGCAAAACCAAGGACCAACTCTAGGCCATGATAGAAAAAATATCAAACCTGTAAAAAGGAGTTGGAATCCACCCAAATCACATGTGAAAAACGGGTGGAATCCTGCAAAGGTTATGAAGTTATGCTTAAAAACAGATCAAAAGCAATGTAAAATTTGGCATAGGTTTCAGAGAAAATGATCAAGTTGAAAACACTGCTGCAAATGTCTGTGTTCAAAACACTGTTGAGATAATAACAACTAACAAGGATGGTCAAGAAATAAAAATAACTAATAAAAATGGTAACAAAATCACTTTTGAAAGACCAGAGGTGTCCTCAACTTTTGAGGAGCTTAAAAATACCAATTTAAAACTACTTGGTCAGATGAGTGTGACATCATTGAAAACTTCAAACCCATGGACTTTTCAATAGTTGAAGGTGTGAAAGCACCTAAGGAAAAAGTAATTCCTCTTAAGGACATCCCAACAGTGGTTCCAAACTCTGTTGCAAAGGAGTCTGAAAAGAAGAAAAGGAGAGAAAAGGTTAAAAACTACTTTTGTGACTTTTGTGAAAAGAAAAATCATTCAACAAAAGATTGTTTTCATTTAAAAGCCTATGACATTAACAAAACAAGCATCATTAAGCCTTCAAACAGTTGTTATGTCTGTGGTAAAACCAACCATGTCACTCAGGAGTGTGTGTACCTCAAGACCTTTGATGTCAAAAGAAATGAGTACACCTCAAAAACACCCATGAGCTCATCAAAACAACCTGTCATGAAACAAAAACCATTTGTATCTGTCCAAACAGCTGTTACAAAATAGCTGAACAAAAACACTGCTGCAAGAGATGTGCACCACCTGCTAACCAATTCTAAAGAGGAAAAGGTCAACCACCATACCCAAGGGTCCCACATGTTTTTGAGGCCTACAAAAGGCCCCCTAAACCAAAAGTGAATAGGCATCCTTATGGGTTTCAACATCTGACAGGGAATGGTCCACAACAGTGGTTAGAAAAACAAATTTCAAAATCTGTTCAATCACCTGATCTAACCACTGTCCATGTTCCTGGACTTAACTCTGACACTGTTGTGACCCCATCCAAAGCCTTATTGGCTTTGGAGACCCTCCTGAACTAATTATTTACTTGATGTGCAGGGAGCTTCTGCATGCTCAGATAGTCTTTGGTATGTAGATAGTGGAGGCTCCAGGCACATGACTGGATGTAGAGTCCTACTCAAAGAATTCAAAACTCACGGAGGGGGTGATATATCTTTTTGTAATAATAGTAAGGGTAAGATTTTGGGGTCTGGAACAGTTCAGTCTGGAAAGGTCAAGTTTGAAAATGTTAATTTGATTGATAATCTAAAATTAAACCTCCTCAGTGTCTCACAAATGACTGACAAAGGCTATGGGTCATTCTTTACTAAGGGGAGTTGCAAAATTGTTGGACCAGAAATGGTCAAAAAGGTTGAAGAAATAATAGCTAATGGAAAACCCCAACTTGTTGCTCAAACGAGTGGCAATGTCTATGTAGTTGATTTGTCAAAAGAGAGCTCTATGACTGATGCGTGTCTATTCTCAGCTGCCTCTAACAAAGAGACAAAATTATGGCACAGAAGATTGGGGCACACAAATCTCAAGACAATCACTGCTTTGTCAAAACAAGGCCTTGTAAGAGGTCTTCCACAAAAATTGTTCACCTGTCCTGAGCATTGTGTTTCCTGTTTAAAAGGTAAACAACATAAAAGCTCATTTAAGTCCATTGAAGAGTCCAAAACAACCAAGTGCTTGCAAATGCTGCACATGGATTTGTTTGGCCTAGTAAAAATCATGAGCCTTAAAAAGAAAAGATATTGTTTGGTAATTGTAAATGATTTTTCTAGGTTTACATGGACTTATTTCTTACATTCTAAAGATGAGACTGCATGCATTTTTCAAGACTTTGTCAAACAGGTTGAAAAACAATTTGACTTTCCAGTAAAAGTCTTTAGGAGTGACAATGGCACAGAATTCAGAAATAGGGAGTTGGATGAGTTTTGTGTGTCAAAAGGGATTGTAAGGCAGTACAGCATCCCAAGGACACCAGAACAAAATGGGGTTGTTGAAAGGAAGAACAAAACATTGATTGAAGCAGCCAGAACCATGCTTGCAGATTCAGGTTTGCCATTAACTTTCTGGGCAGAGGCTGTAAACACTTCTTGCTATGTCCAGAACAGAGTTTTGATCAACCTCAGACCCCTAGAGGCCATCATATGTTATGGGTAATAGTTGATCGATTGACCAAGTCTGTGCACTTCCTGCCGATAAAAGAGAAGGATAGCACTGGAAAGCTTTCCGAATTGTACCTAAAGGAGATAGTGGCACGTCATGGAGTGCCTACTTCGATTATTTCCGACAGAGATGGACCCTTTGTATCGAGGATCTGGAAATCTTTTCAGGAGGCCTTTGGATCTCAACTGGATCTAAGCACGGCCATACATCCGCAAACCGATGGTCATTGCGAACGGACTATACAAACCCTTGAAGACATGCTGCGTGCGTGTGTCATGGACTTAGGCGGCAGTTGGGTTACTCACCTACCCTTGGTAGAGTTTTTCTATAATAACAGCTTTCACACAAGCAGTAAAGCCGCACCGTTTAAAGCTCCGTATGGTCGCAAATGTCACTCACCTTTGTGTTGGGCGGAAGCTGGTGACAGATAGCTAATTGGTCCCGAACTAGTCCAAGAAATGACTGACAAGATCTTTCAGTTCCAAGATCACATCAAAGAGGCTCGAGATCGACAGAAAAGCTAAACCGACCGAAGACAGAAACCGTTAGCTTTCGAGGTAGGAGACATGATTCTGTTGAAAGTCTCGCCTTGGAAGGATGTATCAAGGTTCAGGAAACGTGGAAAGTTGAATCCACGATATATTAGTCCACTCAAGGTTTTGGAGAAAATTGGTACTGTGGCATATAAATTGGAGTTACCGGAAGAATTAAATGGTGGACACGATACGTTCCACATATCAAACCTCAAAAAGAGTCCAACTCAAGAGACCGTTGTCATCCCTGCGGATGAGGTTCATATTGACGACAAGCTCCATTTCACATAAGAACATGTTGAGGTGATAGACAGGAAGGTCCAGAAAACAACGAGAAGTCGCATTAAGCTGGTTAAAGTACGTTGGAACTCTAAACACCGGCCCGATTATACTTGGGAACGTGAGGACCAGTTCAAATCCAAGTACCCCCACTTGTTCGAGGAAGCTCCTGCGAGAGATAACTCAGCATGAATTTCGGGATGAAATTCCTTTAACGGGGGGAACTGTGACAACTGGCCCTAAAACGGTAATTTCCTACTATTTTAATTAATATTTATTACCTGCATTTATGTGATTAAACGTCAACATTATGTGCTTATTTGATATGCATTTGAATTCATGCATGTTTCATATATTAACTGTCACATCATACTATACTTTAGGCGTTGCGTCGAATTGATTAGTAAGTTCACCAGTTAGACAAGCTGCGTCAGCATGTCTACAGAAAACAGTCAGGCAAAAGATTTAGGACTTAGAAGTAGATCCAACATCAAAAATACATTTAAAACTAAGTAGGTGAACAAAGGTTAATATAAACACTTTCCGGAAGCTAAAACCGACACTAAAAAGTACCCGAAACGCACTTAAAATGCCTAATTCTGAAGAAATTCAGCAAAAACAGCAATTAACATCAAAATACTATGCAGAATTAAGGTTTAAATGTCTAGAATAACTTGTAAAGTGTCGGGAATGAAAACTATCATAAAAGGTACCTCAAATCTTACAAAACTGCGCAATTTAGCACTTTAACGAACGGATAACCAAACGAATAACCGGACACTATCCAAAACACCAAAAATAGACTAGACGCATTGTTTTAGTTATATAAAGCTAGTTATAATGCTAGAACACCTTAAAAATCATAAAAACACATAAACACACTTAACCTTCCATTTAACCCCTAAACTTAGACTTATAACCTTCATCTTCCAAAGTTTGCACTTTACCCCCCCCCCCCTCCATGTATAACCGGCCCAAAAGAGCCCCACAACATTTTGATTATAATATTACTAATGTTGGCTAGATATTAACCATAAAATCCATTGGTTAAGCTTATTTTTGGTGATATTGTTATAAAAGACCTTTAGAGAAGAACTTTATCATTTCAAACCTTTCAAAACACATCTTCTCCTCCTCTCTTCTCTATACCTACAACCACCATCACCCCACCATACAACCATCATTTTCTTCATTATTCAAGCCATTCCAAGGTTATCACAAGGTGTAAGAAGGTTATCTATGAAGGTGTGAAGCATTGGAAGTTCAAGGACCACTTGGAGGAGCTTTCAACCACCCATCTTCTGCGTTCTTGCCACTTCCCTAGTCACTAGAGCTAGTAGTAAGCATGTTAAACTCTATTTCACTTCAAGTTAGTGTTATGTACAAGTTACACCATCTAAGAAACTAAACTTTAAAGGATGAAGACATGAAGATCTAACATAATCTAAAGAAAAACAAGTGTTTTTAGTGATGTTTGATGTATGTTATGAAGTTGTTGTTGTTGAATCTTATGTGTATGTGTAGATCCATCATGTTAAAGCTTGTTAGAAGCTTATATCTAGCAAGTTTAAGCATGGATCTTGGAAGATCCATTGTTAAACTTGAAGATGAACTTGAAAAGCCTTTTTGTAAACTTGAAATATGACTTTTAAGTATGTTCTTGTGTCCTTGAAGAGACTAAATTTATTTAAGATTAACTTATAAAACTAAACTTCATAAAAAGTTTGTAAAAAGTTCATCAAGAAGCTTACTTTTGAAAGATTCAAGTATGTTAAGCATGGATCTTGAAAGATCCATGATGAAACTTGATGATGAACATAAAGATCTTTTAAATGAACATAAAAATGGTTTTAGAATATGTTTTTCATGGTTTTCAAACCCTAAAACTTTTGGATGGTTTAGTTAGTAAGTTAAAGTTTCATAAAAAGTTTGTTTAAAATTAACAAGAACACTTGTTTTTGGAAGATCCTTCTATGTAAAGTGTAGATCTAAAAGACTACACATTTTTAACAAAAATCAAGTTCATCATAAGGTTTTCATGGTGATTTTAGTGTAAGTTACTTGTGAAATTGTTGGAAATTGATTTTGGATGATGAAAAGAAAATAAACACATGTTTTAAAAACATGGGAAACCTACATTTTTAGGAGAAACTATGTCAAAAATTTTATTAAATTTTGATATTTAGAAAAATATAAGTTTTGGTGAAACTTATTCCCCAAAAAATTTCACCTAAAAATATTTATCAAGGTTTCCTAATTTTTATACAAAAATTACAAGTAAGAAATAAGGATTTCTTCAAGTGTGAAAACAATATTAAGTATGTAGATTTTTAGGGAAAAATATATATATTTAGTGGTCACAAGATTATCTGCTAAGTGTATATTATGTGTATTATATGTATTAGTGATGTTAGGAACTTGAAATATACATTAAATACTCCCAAGGAGTATACTACAAAAATACACATACAAATACTTAAGAAATACACAAAGATACAAGTATACAAAATTACATATAAAAAGGATACATGGACAAATACAAATATATATATATATATATATATATATATATATATATATCAATATACATATATTTACTACAAAATTAAGGATTTGGACAATTTTATATATATTTGGACTTATACAAAAACTACTACAACTAATGGAAGAATTATAAAAATGTGACAAGTGACAAAAATAAGTAAATATATATATATATATATAGAGAGAGAGAGAGAGAGAGAGAGTTAATTGCCATTTTCGCCCCTGAGGTTTGGGCACATTCGCCATTTTCATCCAAAATGAAGGTTTTGTACCATTTTGCCCCCAACGTTTCTAACTTTTTGCCATTTTCATCCAAATAACTAACCAAGTTAATTTAGACCATATTATGGGTATTTTTAACCTAACCAAGTTAGTTTATACCTTATTATAGGGTATTTTTGAAATTTATCAATTATAAGGGGGTAATTTATAAATTATGTTCTAGTTATTATTTATCAGACTTTATAACTCACCTACTTCTTAAAATCCATTTCATCAGAGATAAGAAACCCTAAATCCCTAAATCGCTGAAGAACAAGAACGAGTCGCTGAAGAACAAGAACGGATCGTTGAAGAATCATCAATGGCCCAATCGTCTAGTGATTTGGAGCCATTCAATCAAACATCTCCACCGCCATTTTTATACACCCGACTGTGTGAATCCTTTCCATCATCAATCATCATCACCTTCTCTGTAGGGTTTCATTTCTGAAACAAAACTAAACAGGAACAAAGGCGTCTTTTTATAATATACACTCATCATCTTCATCAAAATCCTCTTCTCCATCCTCAATACCGCCGCTGCTATAATCGTCATCGTTGTCGTCCTCTTCCACCAAGTTGTCCTGATGTTGGTCCACCATGTCGTAGGCGTACTCATCTCTCCGGTGAGACATCGTTTGTTTGAAGATTTTGGATTGAGATTGTAGGTTGTGGTGATTGAATTGAATCACCTTGATTGTTATTTGGAATTTGGTGTGTTAATTATGAAACCCCAGAAATAGAAACAATGGCATCTTTAGGGTATGGGCTATTGGATCATGTTTGCATCTGTCTCTGTTCCCTGTATGTACATGAAAACTGAAAAGCACTGGATTAACCATTGTATTGACATCGAAAATAAAAAAAATAATCAAAAACCATCAAGAATTTAGATTAAAAAAACCATGTGTTGGCACCATTTCATAAAAACAAAAGGTCATATTTTGTTTTTTAAAAGTTTTGAAAATTTTGTTTTGGTAAATATCTATGTTCAGGAGAACCAAAAACAAGACAAAATTTTTAAGTTTGTGTAAATTTAAACACCTCCCTTTCGATGTGTTGTTTTACGCTATTTACAAATTACCCCCTTATTAATGAGAAATTTCAAAAATACCCATAATATGGTCTAAATTAACTTGGTTAGTTATTTGGATGAAAATGGCAAAAAGTTAGAAACGTTGGGGGCAAAATAGTACAAAACCTCGATTTTGGATGAAAATGGCAAATGTGCCCAAACCTCAGGGGCGAAAATGGCAATTAACTCTATATATATATATATATATATATATATATATATATATATTTAAAACAAAGAATGACAAAAATATATATATATAACCAATAAACCATAAAAATATTAATATTTTTAATAAATAAAATTCCGAAAAGTAATAAAAATCAAAGAATTGATTTTTGGTTAATAAATACAAATATAAAGTATTTACACTTAAAATACAAGTATACTTTCCTAAGTATACTTACACCTAAAAATAATATTGGAAATATTATTTAACAAACTACTTATATTTATTTTTGAAAAATAATATAAGTGACATGTATTTTGTAAAAGTTAAAATGTATTATTTTTACAAGTTAGGTGATTAACATACATAGAACGTCTATAGGTCACGACATTCGAGTAGCAGAAGCCGGTGCAGCTGGACGCTCAAGACGCAAAGCAGTGAGTTCATGTCCCCACTTGTTTTTAATGTTTTCTAAACTTCGGGGAAAATACATGTACAAATTGGTATGTTTAAAACAAAGGAATCATACATAGGGTATACGTAAGCACCATCATTCTAGTTTAGACCGAAAGAACAAGGGTTAGATCTAACAGGTCCGGGCAGCCTCACTCTTTCGATAACACATAGTCATGGAGTGTCTTGGGTCACAGTTGTAGGGTAAACGATGTCAAAAATCGCCTAGGTTTGGATGCTTCCTCTGTCGGTACATATGTTAATGTCCTCGCGAAACATTAGCGATCTCGATTCCATTTCATTTCATTACAAATTACAATCTTACATTTTACAAATTACATACCATGCTTTTATGTCACACCCCGACCGCGTTAAAACAACAAACTGCGGCGGAAACGTCGGGGAGTGTCGTAACAGAATCATTGTTTCACAACACATGGATTGAAATTTCGTTTTATTGAATTAAGTTTATTACATTGTATTGAAATCAAAAGCAAAACATAAACAAATTGTCTTTCATTATTATTGAGTCACTAAGGCCTCGTCCATTCCTATGTGAGCATGCATCATAATCATCATCAAACATCATCAACTGTGATACCTGAAACATATGTGAAAACACGCCAGCATAAAAATGCCGGTGAGTACATAGGTTTTGTGAGTTTGTCAGATTCATGGCCTTGAGTTCATATTGCAATACCTCGTCCAACTACGAGAGTTCTCAAGTGTATACCTTGAAAATAAAAGAGTTTGATATTGCAATATGTTTCTATCAACTTTTACAAATTGATATATGTGTAAACCAAAACCATTGTAGCCATGAATCTTAACTGAAAACATTTGTTTTTGTAAACCAAGTAGTAAATCGTTGTTGAAAGTAAACATTGTATGGTTTATATTGTTAAGAAAACCTTATAGTGTAACTTCGTTTTGAAAACATTCGTCCAAGTGATCTAGATAACGCAACGATATGTAATGTGGTAAAAGCACTTATATATAGGAAGTACTAGCGGCGTATCCACCATGCTTTTATCACATTACACCCGCCCCGTTACCCAATCACTTACCATAACCCAATCGTTCAATAGTTCAAATAGTTCCAATTGTTCAAATAGTTCAAGTAATTCACATAGATCAAATAGTTCCTATGGTTCAAATAGTTCAAATAATTCACATAGTCAAATAGTTCCAATGGTTCAAATAGTTCCAGTGGTTCAATAGTTCATATAGATCAATAGTTTCAGTGGATCAATAGTTCACATAGTTCCAGTGGTTCAATAGTTCATATAATTGAATCGTGGTGTTCAATATAAACCATATCATTAGTTTTAGAAAACTCGAAATCATTTAGCACATATGAATCACCCCAAAACATTTGAAAACGGAAAAAGAGGGGAACTATGTACTCACTTGAGATTGCAAGGTATCCTCGATTAAAGTGAACTAACAAGCTCGGGCAATCAAGGAATCACGTGGCACCTAGTATCGGATCACTAAGTTAATAAATCGACACCTAAATCGGAAGATCGGGTAAAATGAGGTCTCATAAACCAAATGAGTATAGGAACTCATGTAATATGGTTTAACAAAGCCTAAATTCTAAATCGGAACCTAACCTAAGTGCTTACGACCCATTAAGGTAGCTTATGCTACTTTAACGCGTCGTTTCGCGCAAATGCGCGTTCGAGACGCCTAACTAGTCCTATGACAAGTATTATATGCCCTAACATGTTTAAATATGTTGCATAATCAGTTTAAGTGACAAAAGTTAAGTTACATATTCTTAAATACCAATTATGCATGAAAAGGGCATTTTGGTCATTTTCCTAAGGCATATAAACTACCTATCATACAACTAATTAAACTAAGTGACCATAAGGTATAACCTCAGAAGGTTATTCCCTATACAACTATGGTCACTAAACATGCTTGGTCGGATCCTAACGACCGACCAAACAGGTCGGGTTCAAAAGTCTAAGCGGTGGTTTAGACTGCTTGACCTACGATCCTAAACAAGCACTAGACTATAAGTGACGAGTTAAACATGTTAAAACATGTTTAACTAAGTTAGAAAACAGGTTTGATATCAAAACAAAGTGTTTTGATACCCGAAAATAGCTTCGTTGCAAAATATGCATATACACGTATTTTGACCGAAATTTTGACTCGTCACTTCGACTAATCAACGTGGTAATCAGTAGCTATAGTCACAAGGGACTATAACCATCGTGATTACGCTCACGTTGCAAAGTTCAAACGAAGTTTGTGTTGACCAATTTCATGGTTAAAGTAGAAAGTCAAACACTGTTTGACTTTCATGCTTGAAAAGCAATAAAAGCATGAAAGAAGCTTACAAAGGGTCCAAGCAAGGAAGATTTGAACTCAAAATTATCAGGTATGAAGCTTCGCAAGTGAGAGCTTCAACTTAGAGAAAAATTGAGATCAAATGGTGTGAAGAAAGCAAATGAAGCAAGTGGGTATTTATAGGAAGTCTTGAGCTCTTAGGATCTTGACAAGTGTTTTTGCAAGAATCAAGGCTCAAATCTAACCATACACTTGTGGAACATGGTTTAGTAAACAATGGGAGCTCCAAAACTAGTTCATAGTATTGAAAAAGTTGCATAAAAGACCCCCAAGTTCAAGCTTGTTGCTGAAAATGGAATTTCTGTCAACATGAAGCCGTTGCGTGCCGCCACAGCACCACCATGTTGCTGTGGTGTGACGCCACCAGTCCCCAGAAACTTTCACAAAACGGTAGAAATGGTCCCCGCAGCATGTTTAAGCCATTTTTGACGCGTTTAAACCCTGTTAACCCATTCTCAAGGCTCCACAAGGATGTTAAAGCCTGTGGTACTTGAAACATGCTTGAAATTATCTCGGATGTCGGTTCGTTTGGTCGTACGGTCACGTTATTCGGTTAATTACGAAGAAACACGAACGAACGCGAAAACGATCCAAATTACGCGACGAATGGTATTTTTGCATTCCAATCACTAAAATAAAATATTTTAATGATTACAAAAATTTTTGGATGTCCGGATATGTTCAGAACGTAAGATATGCGCGAAAATGCAAACCTATGCACTTTTTGACGCTTTTAGTCCCTGCTTGATCAAAAAGTTTATTTTCGCATACCGAACCCCTTAAAGCCTATTTCTAAGCTATGTAAAGGATAATTATGGTATGTTTAGCTTATGATCAAGTTCCGAAATGTTTGTTACTATACAAATCGGCATAGTTTCGCAGTTTGACGCAAATAGTCCATGCGATCGAATAAACTTGTTTTCGACACACCAAACCCTCAAAAACTTATTTCTAAGTTATGTAAAGGTTAATTAAGGTATGTTAAGCGTATGTCACTATTCCGGAGTGTTTGTCGCATTAAACTGATTACGTTTACGTATCAGTTCGCGTATAACTTTCCAGAAAGCGATTTAAAGCTTGAAATTGAACAAGAATTGATATGTGCAAATGATACACGTATTTATACAAATCCCAAGTATGAAACACAAGATTTCACTTGTTTTGTATTTGTATGATGGTCGTAGAGGCACAGATGTCACATTTTACAAAATTCCAAATGTTACATTTTACACAATCTACATGAATTCACACCAACTTTTGTTGACGATTTTTAAACTTACATGTATTTCAGGAAATTAGTGGATGATGTTCGCGGGATCCTTTTCAAGATGTTTTGTGTCGAGTCTCCGTTGCCATCTTTTGTGGATTTGTTTACTATATCCCACCTTCTGTGGTGATATAGGAAACAAAACCTTGATCTTTGTTTTTGAAATCGTGTTGTGAACTTTCAAACAATGATCTTTTACTTTTGATGTAAACTTTAAACAAATTTCTATATTTTGGATAATCAAACTTGAATGGCAATAGAGTATGTTTTATATCATGTTGCAATGTTTACTTATCGTATGTAATGAGAACCACTCAGATCACACCTCGTGCTTCCGCCTTTGAAAGGGGTGTGACACTTACGCAAGCAGTACTTTGCTTTTTTAGCCCACGTGGAGGAAGAAAAGGTTAAGGGAAAGAGCATAAGTGATGTTCCAATTGTGTGTGATTGTCCTGACGTCCTTCCTGAAGATCTACCTGGTCCTCCTCCATCTCGATCTGTCGATTTTCGCATTGATCTCATCCCTGATTCGACGCCTATTGCTAAAGCTCCTTATCATCTTGCACCCTCTAAGATGCAAAAGTTATCAAGTCAACTTCAAGAGGTGCTTGATAAAGGGTTCATACGCCCAAGTACTTCTCCTTGGGGGCTCATGTTCTTTTCGTCAAGAAGAAAGATGGTTCGTTTCGAATGTGTATCGATTATCGTGAACTTAACAAACTCACTGTAAAAAACCGTTATCCTCTCCCTCGCATCGACGACCTTTTTGATCAACTTGAAGGCACAGCGTGCTTTTCCAAAAACGACCCTCGTTCAGGCTATCACCAACTTCGTGTTCTCGAAGAGGACATACCTAAAACTGTGTTTCGCACTCGATATGGAAACTACGAGTTCGTGGTTATGCCCTTTGGTCTGACCAACGCACCTACAGTCTTCATGGATTTAATGAACCGCATGTGTAAACCCTATTTTGACCGTTTTGTAATTGTATTCATTGATGATATTCTCATTTATTCAAAAACCCAAGCTGAACATGAATGCCATTTGCACCTCATTCTTGAACTCCTACATGGCGAACGTTTATATGCAAAGTTTTCCAATTGTGAGTTTCGGATCAAAGAAGTTCACTTCCTTGGACACGTCGAAAAAGGAATTCATGTTGACCCCTCGAAAATCAAAGTAGTTAAGAATTGGATCGCACCAAAGTCTCCATCTGAAATCCGTTCGTTCCTAGGATTGGCGGGTTACTACCGTCGATTCATCTCAAATTTTTCTAAAATCGTTGTTCTCCTCACATTGTTGACTCAGAAAGAGAAGCCTTTTGTTTGGGGACCTGAACAAGAGGAATCCTTTCAAATGCTTAAGGACTTGCTTTGCAATGCTCCTTTTCTTGCTCTTCCTGATGGAAACGATGATTTTGTAGTATACAACTGTTTTTACAGTTTATTTCGTGGAAAATCCATTTGTTAATCATAAAGTTGTTGATGATGTGGTGCAAGTGGTGCGACAACATAGGGGGCAAAATTTTTAAAATTTATATGTATAAAGTTATTTTAAAACAAAAATTTATAAAGTCTAAAACTTATTAACCTTTTTTACTAAAACTTACCCAATTAAACAAACTTTTATAACCCCAAAACCTTAATCTTTTGAGTTTGAGCAATGACTCATCAAAACCTAATTATCATATACCATTTAAAAACTAATTTGGACTAGTTCAAAACTTAATATTTTAAACCAAATTAAAAATAACCAATTAACTAGCGTGAAAAATTTGAAAAAAAAACAAAAACTTACGGATTGTGATTGTAATTAGGGACGATTCGAGTTTTATTGTTCATGGTTATCCACTCCTGTCTTCTTTGATTAGATTATCAGATAATTACTAGTGAGACAGGACTAAGGAAGCTTATGTTCATTTGTTCACCAATCACATTGTAAGGACAGCTGTCAGAAAGAAAGGAGTAATGACGATTCATTTAAGTGGTTTAAATGAATGACTATATATATATATAGGGGAAGGTTCATTGGGGAACACTAAAAAAGTGGGGAACAACGGGGAGCCGACTCATTCCTCGGCGTTGGAACCGGCTCGTCGAACCCTAACTAAGATCTCTTAACCCTAAACCCTAATTCCTAATTCCTAAACTCTAAACCCTAAAGCCAAAGAATAAGACTAAAACCTAAGCTAAACCATAAAATCCAAACTATAAACCCTAAAAGCTAAACCCTAAAGGCTAAACCTAAAGCTAAACCCTAAACCCTAAAGCTAAACCCTAAAAGCCAAACCCTAATATATTTAGGGTTTAGGGGTTATGATTTAGGGTTTAGGGTTAAGAGATCCTAGTTAGGGTTCGATGAGTCGGTTCCAACGCCGTTGGAATGAGTCAAATCGGAGTTCGTTTGAGTCAGCTCCCCACTGTTCCCCACTTTTTTAGTGTTCCCCAATAAACCTCACATTATATATATATATATATATATATATATATATATATATATATATATATATATTATGTGAGAGCACTAGGTTAATTAATAAACGCGAGAAACATTTTGAACCACACATTTTTTTTGGAAAAATAGGAGGTTTTCTGTCACTTTTTTATTATTTTATTATATTTTTATATATATACATATATGTGTAGTTGATATATACACATGTGTATATTGCCATTCTTTAAGTATACATATATGTATATCCGTGTAAAACTGAAACATAAGTAGTGTACATCCACATTTGATAATGTACATAAATGTATATAAAGAAAGATTATGATTCTAGACATCTGTTTTCTAATGTACATATGTGTAAAATACGTTTTTAAAGTTGAAAAAATAAGTATCGTACATATATGGTTCATACTATATGCATATTGCATTTTTATTACCATGTTGTTATGAGAAACTTGACATCAACTGATAACATGGTAATAAAAATGCAATATACATATGAAATGCAATATACATATGCATATTACCATGTTGTTATTTCATATGCATATTGCATTTTCATAACCATGTTGTGGTAATGAAAATGTTTCAACTGGGTTTTTCATGTTTTTTTTATGAGTTGGGTTTTTTATAGCGTTTTCAACTGGTTGTTTCATGGCCTTGTTTTATGAACTGTTTGTTGTTATGGCGTTTTTTTAAACACCCAGTTCATGCAAGTGTGAAAACGCCTTTTATACGCTTTTTGAGAAACTTGAGAAGTATTATGGACCACACGTTTTCCCTAAGCAAAAATGCAATATATATATAGTATGAACCATATATGTACAATACTTAATTATCATTCAATATTCTGACATTACGGGATTGTATCCCTGCTGACTCAGACCAATATGGCCGAGGGTAGCGTTGCCTCCAAAAGACAGACATGCTGTTATAACTAAGATAATCCCTTAAAAACACCCATTTGAAAACCCAAAGTGTGGAAATCATCAAAGGATACGTAAAAGAAGAGTCGGAACCAAGTGATTCTATCTTGTCTATTGTTTTCTTTTTATTTTTATTCTTTGTTTTTATTTATAAACATCTTTTTCCAAAATATTTGATTAGATTAGATGTTGATTGTGGCACCCAGGGAAATCCGCAGTCATCTTGATCTACCACTCCACTCCCCTGAGACTGCTTATCAAATTTCAGGACGAAATTTCTTTCAAGTTGTGGATGATGTGACAACTCGTATTTCCAAGGCCATTCCATGTACTAGCTCTTTTGGTGTTGTCTTATGTTGTAGTTACGTACGCCCGTGTTTGAATGAACGAACTGCTTAATGGGTTGTTTGATTATTCTTTGTTGGTTTATTAAATATTATGTGATTTGTATAGTAGTTCAACCGTACACTCTCCACCTCGCACACCAATCATCGGATCGCACACCCCTCTCCTTTGAACGGCTAGCTTAGCTCTCGGCCCTAAAACTCAAGCCCAACAGGGGCCGACCCACCTTGTTTGGGTACATACATGCATACGGTTTATGTGTGTGGGATTTTTATTATTGCAAACACTAAGATTTCCCAACCCTATCCCTTTCCCTCACATCAACGGCAACAAGGAGACATTCACTCTTTTCCCTCAGTTGCAATCTGCTTCTCTATTATTTCACTTCATCTCTCACGCAAGGTTAGTATATAATGCGTTGATTTATGTTGAATCCCTTTTGTTTATGGCATGTTTATGTGTGATGCATGATGGGTGTTTGTGAAAATTTCTATGATTTATGGTTTATTAGAATACATAAGAATCATGTAAGATGTTCGAAATTGCCGAATATGTGCATGAGCCGTTTTAGATGATTTTAATCTTGATCAGATCCGAGTGTGTTAATGACGAACGGTTATTACAAGCTAGAAGTTGTTAGGGTGTTTGGCTCATGATCTTGATTTATGAGACGATTAGAATTATTTGAAAGATGTTATGAGATGTTATATCTGATTTAGATATGTAAATTAATTCTGGTAAGAAGATGCTAATCATTAGGTGGTGATTAGGGTTCATAATCTTAGAAAAAGTGTAAATGTTTTGATCGAAATTGGTGTGAGTGTTTGTTGTTAATTGGCATTAAAAGCACATTATTGGTTGATTGCTGGTAATTATGGTAAATAATTGATGATGAAACAAAAGTGTAACCGACCTGATGACTTAGCCGAGGATCACACACTATGTGATCGCACATAATGTGGTCGCACACTAGAATGTGAGCAAACTGAACCGCATATTATACAACGAATTGGTGCACACGGAACTGATCGCACACTTAAATACTCGCACACTACTCATGGGCCAAACCTATGCTTTGGGCCGCACAAAGCTTGGATCGCACACTCAAAGGAGAGCCGCACACTTGATGTGGGCTACTCTTTAATGGTCCAAGAGGTTTTGTGAGTCGCACAGCTCACTGGGTTGGAGTTTGGTTGGGCCGAACCTTGTTGGGGTAGTCGCACACTTAAGTTGGACCCGTGATTAATGGGCCGCACACTTCTAAATGAATTATGTATTTTCGGGTCGCACAGTAGGGTGTGCAAGTGATATGAAACATTAACTGTTATGTGCCAATGTGAAAACATGAACTTGTAATATGAAATTTGCACATGACCTGAATACCTACTATATGATGACCATGAACTGTTATATGCATGATTAACTGTTATGATTAGTATTATGTTCTGTGTATTGCTGGTACGCTACTTGTATGATATGTGCAAAGAGCATGTGATATGTGTGTTACGAAACTGACTGTCTTTGGTAACCACGGTAGGGTATGGTTGACCAACTTAGAACGGGTAACATAACATACCGAGCAATCTAAGGTGAGTTCACTTCTCTTGAGCATGCGTCCCAGTGGGTGGGACAATCAAACGGGTATTCCTGAGAGTAATACGTCTTTTCTGGGTTAAAACTGGGATGTTGGATAATACACTCACTCCTATCACCTTAAGTCCCATCTTCTACCGAACTAGTTACTTGGAGGGCAACGGGGTATTAGTTGATAGTGCTATTAGGCTTGGCAACCTCACACCGTACCTGAGAGGACGGGCGTGAACTAATGACCTTAAATCATGACCAATGCTTTGATAGGGGCATTGGGGACGGGCAAACAAACTGACGCCATCTTGCGGTGTCGAGTTATTATCAACATTGCTTTTGAATTGAACTAAACACTTGGCAACTAAATGTTTTTTTTCAAAACTGTGAACTCGCCAGCTTTGTGCTGATACACTTGTTTGCATGCTCGCATGTAATAGACATGTGGAAGTGGAACTTGCTGTCTGGGATGCTGGAGTGGTCATAGGTCGATATACATGGAAACACAAAACGAGACTAATTGGTTACATACACTTGGGCTTGAACTGATTAAACCTTGTATTTTGCTTCCGCTGAACACGTTGAGTTTATAAATAATGTTTTGGTATACTTTATTTAATGAATGAAAGCTTTTATCTAAAACCTTGTATGAGTTCAATGTGATTGGTGGCTAGATCCTGGTACGTCACACGCCTCGCAGGGGTTTCCGCTTGGGGTATTTTTTTGGGTGTGTGACTGTTTGGTATCAGAGGCACCGGTTATAGTGAACTTGGTTTTAAAACGTTTTTCATAAAACCAGACTATAACAGAACAGTTCTGAATACGACCATGACAATCAGCTCCATATTTCAAGGTTCGTCTTTTACCTACTATATACATTACATGACTAGTGTACACTTGTTTATGATATAGCATACGGGCACACACTCACCACTACAGTATGATTGCATGAATTGCTTGTTTACATTATGATGCGTCGTTAGTATGTCATAGTCCTTAGATTTCTGTGATCTTGTCATTTTGATAACCTCTGTTTGACATTTGAATTTGAGGAACCATTTGACATGAGTTAGGAGGAACTGAGATGAGCATGCAAATCAAATTATTATTGTGGGTGCACACATAATAAAATGTGGGGTGCATGTGAGTCCCAGTGAGGCTTAACAAGTGTAAAAGGGGTTCTGTTCCATTATTCGATCTAACAAGAAACACAACACTCTATAGGAGTCATAGCGATGATTGCCTCCTAATCGAGCGCGATCTTTTCACTTCTTTCTGAATCCTTACGAATCTCGATGATATTGACTGTTGCCAGAACACGTATCTGAATATCTAGCCGACCGTATAAGAATGTTAGGTGCTAGTACGAACGTCTCTGAGTTAGATGTCGAAGCGTCGAATGTTTGGTCTATATTTTCTCACTTTTCTCGTTTACTTGAACTCAACGAATTGACCCCTCAGATCTAGAAGTATGGTCACCTCTGTAATTCTCTAACAACCTACCATGCATTATCCAATCGACCCACAAGACCGATGGACAGGAAGTTGAACATGATATATTACCGACCCTAGTATTATGACGGCCTTGATTACTAACAACAAACCCCAATACATTGACTTCAATCGAGTTCCAAATCCTAGCCAGTAACCTCTGGGAGCCAGCTCTAACAAATCAATCGGGGAATAAACGCTGACAATCGACCGGAGTATGGGATGTGTAATTTTTAGTGCCATGGACAGTACCTTCGGGCGTGACAGGAAATGCAAAAAAAGTGGACCCTTTTCGTGAAAGATCGTAGGGCTCTGTTTACAAAGTAACAACATCGGAGGCAACAGCCACGGCAACCACAATATGCTCGCAATCGTGACCCTTGATATGGGAATGAGGGTGACTTCGACAAGAATTGGCCGCTGTGAAGTCAAGACGCTAACAACCACGGGAACAATGACAGTGCTGGGAATCTTCGTAACCATAACAATGATGGTGGAAACGGTGCTCTTGGAAGAGCATTCAAGATTGGCGTGGGTAACACCAGGTATGATAACAACATATCGATCTGTACGTTTTGTGATTAATCTCATCGCCTCTGTTTTGTTCAACCCCGATACTTCATGAGACAAAACACGTTGTAAAATTGACTAATGGCGAGTCAATTGAAGTCTCACATGTTCACTTTGGGTGCGAACTCGACCATTAAGGTCAAGTGTTCGACATTGACCTTCTGCTTGTTACTGTGGGAAACTTCGATGTAGTCGTTGGCTTGGACTGGTTGTCTAAGAATCAAGCAGAAAATCCTCTGTAAAGAGAAAGTCGCATGTATACCCCTCCCTGGAGAAGATTCATTTATTGTCAGTATCGCTTCGACTATGGAAGCCTGGAAGCATCCCCGATATCCTGTTATTCTATCACCGGTTACCGACACTCTATCCGAAGAAAAGAAGAGTGAAGACTTACCAGTTACTCGTGATTTCATCTTTCCGATGTGCCGTCCGGAGAACCCCCAGGTATTACTTCCACATTGTCTGGTGGAATCTCAGATTGGTCTCATGCCAGAAGCAGCCTTGATTTCTCGTATTTCTTTATCGTCTCATGCCGGGAAAGTTGCAAGAACTATCGAATCAACTCCATGAACTGTTGGATAAGGGCTTTATCCGACATAGTACCTCATCTTGGGGGGGTGGGGTCAGTCCTATTCGGGAAGAAGAATGATTGGTCTCTTCACATGTGAATCGATTATCGGAAACCCAAGGTGTCAGTCAAGAACCATCATCCTCTGCCGCGCATCGACGGACCGTTTGACCAGCTGCAAGGGTCAAACTTTTATTCGAAAATCGACTTAGGGTCAGGCTATCATCAGGTGGAAGTCTGAGAGAAGGATGTCCCTAAAACAGCTTTCTAAACGTGGCACGGCCATCACGAGTTTCTAGTCGAGCCATTTGGGTTGGCCAACACACTAGTGTCTCCCTTCTGAATCCCATGAACCGTGTGTGTGAACCGTATTCCGACGACCTTGTCATTGTGTCTAACGCCTACATTCTGACCTACTAAAAGAGCAAGAGGGACCACGAGCGGCATTCACGTTTTATCTTGGAGCTCCTGAGGAAGGAGCAACTCTACGCGAAGTTTTCTAAGTGCGACTTCTGGATTTGAGAAGTACCCTTTCTTGGTCACATAGTCAATGGATTGAGAATACTCGTGGGTCACGCTAAGATCAATTCTATCAGAAATGGGTCAGCATCGAAGGACCCTTTGGAGGTGCAGTAAATTCTTGGCCTCGCTAGGTACTATGGCAGATTCTTCAAGGGGTTTTCAAAGATCGCCCAGCCCTTACCGCTTTAACACAGAAGGGTGATGTGTATTCGTGTGGAACAAAATAGGAGAACGTCTTTTCAGCTTCCAAAACCAAACTCTACCATGCACTAAATATCGACCTTACCCGATGGTACAGGTGATTTTGTGGTGTAATGTGTTGTTTCGATTCAGGGTCTCGGTTGCGTGCTGATGCAACGTGAGAAAATGCTAGTTTACGCTCCTCGACCGTTGAAGATTCACGAGAAGAATTATACGACTCACGACTTGGAGTTGGGAGCCATGGTGATTGTACTTAAAATCTGGAGGAATTACTTGTACGGTACCAAATGCGCCTTTTATACCGATCACAAGAGCCTCCAGCATATCTTTGAATCAGAAAAAGTTGAACATTCGACAACGTCGCTGGATGGAACACTTGAATGATTTCGACTGTGAATCCTAAACGCGTACGAGCTTTGCAGCTTACCGTTCACGCTAACCCTCCTGACCAGATTCATTCTGCCCAAACAGAAGCGTTGAGAGACGATAACCTCCTAGCTAAATCCACGCGGGGCATGGAAGGATAACTTGTAGCAAAATCTGACGGTATTTGCTACTTCATGGAGCGAATACGGGTCCCACTATATGGCAACCTTAGTGAACTTGTGTTGGACGAAGCACACAAGTCTCGATATTCTATTTCATCCGGGTTCTGATAGGATGTATTAGGATTTAACATTCTTGAACTGGTAGTCGGGCATGAAGGCCCACAAAGCAAAGTACGTGAACGATGCTTGACTTATGTGAAAGTCAAGGTGGGAATATCAGAAACCATCTGGTTTGTTTTAGCAACCAGAAACACCCATATGGAAATGGGAACAGACTGCCATGGGTTTTATCACTGGCCAACCAAAAATTTGAAACAGAAACGATACCATTTGGGCGATCGTTGATCGTCTCACGAAATCAGCATGCTTTCTTGCGAACAAGGAAGCTAACAAGTCTTCGCAGCCTACGGACTCTTATTTGAGAGAGGCGGTTTCTAGGCACGGGGTTCCAACTCCTATTACCCCTGATTGAAATCTGCATTTACACCCGATTTGTGGCAGGCTATACACAAATCCTTTGGCTCACATCTAGACATGAACACTGCTTATCACCCTCAGGCAGATAGTCAGAGTGAATGAACCATCCAGACACTCAAAGACATGCTGTGAGCATGTGTGATCGACTACGGTAAAAGTTGGAAAGACATTTACCTTTGGTAGAGTTTTACTTCAACGATTAGCATTCTAGTATTTAGGCAGCTCCGTTAGAGGCATGGTATGGACGACAATGCCGATCTTTTTGTTGGGCTGAGGTGAGAGACAGCCTAATCACAGGTCCAGGACTTGTACTTGAAACTCCTGAGAAGATTGTTTAATTGAAAATCGTAGGGCGGCAGCGCGTGACCGTCAGAAAAGCAGAATAGCGTATGAAATCCTTAACATTCGCAGTAGGCAATCGTGGTGTGTTGAAAGTTTCACCCTGGAAGGGTGTGGTGCGCTTTGGGAAGCGCAACAAACTTAATCCATGATGCAATGAGCTATTCAGGATTCTGGAAAGAATTGGTAAGGTGGCCTACAAACTCGAGTTATCTGACAATTTCACGCTGCTGCTCATACCTCAAATCCAAAAAAGTGTTTGCCCGACGAAACACTTGCGGCCTTCTTGCAAGAACCATAGATCGACGGTAAGTTGCAGTTGTTGAGGAACCAAAGCAAAATCGAGTCACAATCGTGAGAGATCATTGGAACTCGAGGCGTGGACCGGACTTCACGTGGGAACGTGAGGATCAAATGAAACTCAAGTATCCTCAAGTGTTCAAAGCTACTAAACTAGGTCCTGATGCAACTGGTGAATTTCGGGACGAAATTCCCTTTCAAGTTGGGGATGATGTGGCACCGAGGGAAATTCGCAGTCATCCTGATCTACCACTCCACTCCCCTAAGACTGCTTATCAAATTTTGGGACAAAATTTCTTTCAAGTTGGGGATGATGTGACAACTCGTATTTCCAAGGCCATTCCATGCACTAGTTCTTTTGGTGTTGTCTTACGTTGTAGTTACGTACGCTCGTGTTTGAATGAACGAACTGCTTAATGGGTTGTTTGATTATGCTTGTTTGGTTTATTAAATATTATGTGATTTGTATAGTTGTTCAACCGTACACTCTCCACCTCGCACACCAATCTTCGGATCGCACACCCCTCTCCTTTGATCGGTTAGCTTAGCTCTCGGCCCTAAAACTCAAGCCCCACGGGGCCCGGCCCACCTTGTTTGGGTGCATACACGCATATGGTTTATGTGTGTGGGATTTTTATTGTTGCAAACACTAAGATTTCCCAACCCTAGCCCTTTCCCCCACATCGACGACAACAAGGAGACGTTCACTCTTTTCCCTCAGTTGCAATCTGCTTCTCTATTATTTCACTTCATCTCTCATGCAAGGTTAGTATATAATGCGTTGATTTATGTTGTATCCCTTCTGTTTATGACTATGTTTATGTGAGATGCATGATGGGTATTTGTGGAAATTTATATGGTTTATGGTTTATTAGAATACATAAGAATCATGTAAGATGTTCGAAATTACCGAATACGTGCATGAGCTGTTTTTGATGATTTTAATATTGATCAGATCTGAGTGTGTTAATGACGAACGGTTATTACAAGCTAGAAGTTGTTAGGGTGTTCGGCTCATGATCTTGAATTATGTGATGATTAGAATTATTTGAAAGATGTTATGAGATATTATATCTGATTTAGATATGTAAATTAATTCTGGTAAGAAGATGCTAATCATTAGGTGGTGATTAGGGTTCATAATCTTAGAAAACGTGTAACTGTTTTGATCGAAATTGGTGTGAGTGTTTGTTGTTAATAGGAGATAAAAGCGGATTAATGGTTGGTTGATTGCTGGTAATTATGGTAAATAATTGATGATGAAACAAAAGTGTAACCGACCTGATGACTTAGCCGAGGATCGCACACTATGTGATCGCACATAGTGTGGTCACACACTAGAATGTGAGCAAACTGAACTAAATATTAAACAACGAATCGGTGCACACAGAACTGATCGCACACTTAAATACTCGCACACTACTCATGTGCTTTGGGCCGCACAAAGCTTGGATTACACACTCAAAGGAGAGCCGCACACTTTATGTGGGCTGCTCCTTAATGGGCCAAGAGGTTTTGTGAGTCGCACAGCTCACTGGGTTGGAGGTTGATTGGGCCGAACCTGGTTGGGGTAGTCGCACACTTAAGTTGGACCCGTGATTAATGGGTCGCACACTTCTGAATGAATTATGTATTGTCCGGTCTCACAGTAGGGTGTGCAACTGATATGAAACATTAACTGTTATGTGCCAATGTGAAAACATAAACTTGTAATATGAAATTTGCACATGACCTGAATACCTACTATATGATAACCATGAACTGTTATATGCATGATTAATTGTTATGATTAGTATTATGTTGTGTGTATTGCTGGTACGCTACTTGTATGATATGTGCAAAGAGTATGTGATCTGTGTTATACGAAACTGACTGTCTTTGGTAACCACGGTAGGGTACGGTTGACCAACTTGGAATGGGTAACATAATATACCGAGCAATCTAAGGTGAGTTCACTTCTCTTGAGCATGAGTCCCGGTGGGTGGGGCAATTAAACGGGTATTCCTGAGAGGAATACTTCTTTTCTGGGTTAAAACTGGGATGTTGGATAATACACTCACTCTTATCACCTTAAGTCCCATCTTCTACCGAACTAGTTGCTTGGAGGGCAACAGGGTATTAGTTGATAGCGCTATTAGGCTAGGCAACCTCACACCGTACCTGAGAGGACGGGCGTGAACTAATGACCTTAAATCATGACCAATGCTTTGATAGGGGCATTGGGGATGGGCAAAAAAACTGGCGCCATCTTGCGGTATCGAGTTATTATCAACATTGCTTTTGAATTGAACTAAACACTTGGCAACTAAACGTTTTTTTTTTCAAAACTGTGAACTCGCCAGCTTTGTGCTGATATACTTGTTTGCATGCTCGCAGGTTATAGATATGTGGAAGTGGAACTTGCTGTCTGGGATGCTGGAGTGGTCATGGGTCGAGATACATGGAAACACAAAACGAGACTAATTGGTTACATACACTTGGGCTTGAACTGATTAAACCTTGTATTATGCTTCCGCTGAACACGTTGAGTTTATAAATAATGTTTTGGTATATGGTGTGTGTCGGGTGTATTATGGTTTTCTTTATATTTTAAGCCCTTTTTTAACACATTAGTCAAGTTTTAAATTTATAAAACACGATATTCTATGATGT